>CM042414.1:32477221-33077221 GCA_023634145.1 Thymallus thymallus
AAAGGCTGTATCCAGGCACTCCTCATTCCGTTGTGCATAAGAACAGTCCTTAGCCGTGGTATATTGGCCATATACCATACTTCCTCTGGTCTTATTGCTTAAACATTACCATACAACAATACCACAGTGTACGTGTGTGTAGAGTGTGTGTGGGTGTCTCTTCGCGGTCTGCGTTGTTCCATAAGGTGTAGTTGAATTTAGTTTTACATTTTTTTTTTACTGCTTGCATGACTTACTTGAAGTGGAATAGAGTTCCATGTAGTCATGGCTCTCTATAGTACTGTGTGTTTCCAGGAGTATGTTCTGGACATGTCAATACCTCTCACAAAGACCAGTAGTGATGCAGTCAATCTCTCCTCTGCTTTGAGCCAGGAGAGATTGACATACATGTCATTGATGTTAGCTCTCCGTGTATTTTTAAGGGCCAGCCGTGCTGCTCTGTTCTGGGCCAACTGTAATTGGCCTATGTCGCTCTTTGTGGCAATTGACCATATGACTGGACAGTAGTCCAGGTTCAACAAAACTCAGGCCCTGCAGGACTTGTTTTGTTGATAGCAATGGCAGTACTAGGTGGGACTGTAAACATAATATTGTGAACAGAATACTCACACACACATAACACGCATACACATTCATTATTTTCTCTACACACACGCACACGGATAATCATGAATGAATCGTGAATACTGATGAGTGAGAACGTTACAGAGGCACAAAGATCATACCACCAAATCATCATATATGCTGTTACTACTCTGTTTATCATATATCCTGATGCCTAGTCACCTTACCCCTATACATATCTAACCCCACCAATCCAGTATCCATGCACATTGTAAATATGGTATTGGCACTGACCCTGTACAGTATATAGCTTACTTACTTTTACATGTTCTTCCATTAGCCAGATGATTTAAAGGCATGAATTACTGCTTTCAAGACAGGAGAGTTTGTGAAGCAGCACACTCCCAGGACAAAGTAACTTGAGTCCTCTGTCTAACACACCAGGGGTCCCCCCCGGTGTGGACAGTTTGATCTGAGTGTTTCAAATGTGCTCTCTGATTTTGTTATAAACCATAGTTCCAAACATTGCCACCAGAGGGAGATGTATGACATACCTATAGTGGCCAACAGTGCTGTTCCATGGTCCGCACAATACAGCCTCTGTGTTAGGCTGCCCTCAGAGAACCACAAACACAAATGCCTGTTAACACACATGCCACACCCACCTATACACACACACACACACACACACAAACACACAATCACTGACACAATGGCACACTCACACACACTTTCAGCAAATATTTCCCTGACATTTGAATCAGGTAATGTCGTATTTGTGCATACACATAACCCATGTGTCCACTTCAACTTTTAATGACAACACTCATTGTGAAAAAGGGATCTTTTTGCTTTGTCATGGTGGGTTGTTGTGGGTCAAACACAGTATGGCACGATACTGTACGCACCTGTCTGGCCCTCTCACGATGAGAGCATGCAGACCTGGGA
Source organism: Thymallus thymallus (assembly GCA_023634145.1). Lineage (NCBI taxonomy): Eukaryota > Metazoa > Chordata > Actinopteri > Salmoniformes > Salmonidae > Thymallus > Thymallus thymallus. Next base: position 32,478,734 of record CM042414.1, read on the forward strand.
GGGTGGGACTTCCTGTCCCGAGTAGAGCAGACAGACGGACTGGGCATGCTCAGTGAGGAGCAGCGGGGAGTACAGCTGTAGCAGCGCCACATCGTAGTCCTGGGTGAAGGTACAGCACCAGCCTCCTCACACCACACTTCTATAGGACCCATACAGAGACAGAGAGGTGAGAGAGAGAACTGTGTGTGTGTGTGTGTGTGTGTGTGTGTGTGTGTGTGTGGGGGGATGCTTTATCCTATCTGGTTCTTCGGGTCTCCCGTCTCCAACGACAGTGAGTTTAATGTTTCCTCCTCCTTGTGTTAGAATTTTTTTTATGAATAACATATTCATCTATGAAAAAGTATAGGACAGGAGTTTTCAAACTGTTTTCAAACTCTTCAAATACCCCATTTATTTTGCAATAAATTAATATGTAAGGCTTTAATGATATGTGTGTGTATGCACACTGTTCTTATTTTCTGTTTTTATTAACATTTTCATCTATGAAAAAGTATAGGATATGTGTTTGTGTGTTGGTTTGACACTCACAGGCCTAGGAGGCAGTATGCATCAGTGAGGACCCAGGCAGGCTGGTGGATGGCCCCAGTGAAGATATGTTCACTGTCCAGACTGAGGTGCAACTCTCAGGGCCTGGAATGCCGTGACGCCCCCTCTCCCTCCAGAGACTCAATGGGGGTCGAGGCAGCACGGACATGAGACATTCCACACGAGTCTGAGAGGTCACAAACACACTTGCATGCACACAGGCGCACACACACACACAAACACACACAAACGCACACATAGTTACACTGCCCTCCATATTTATCTGGACAGTGTAGCAAAAACTTGGCTCTATACTCCAGCATTTTGGATTTGAGATCAAATGTTTTCATTTGAGGCGACAGAATTACCCCTTTAATTTGAGGGTATTTTCATACATATCTGTTTAACTGTTTAGAAATAAAGCACTTTATGTATCTAGTCACTTTTTTTGTTAATATGAATAGAATATGTTTCTGAACACTTCTACATTAATGTGGATGCTACCATGATGATGAGTGAGAAAGTTACAGAGGGACAAAGATCATACCCCCAAAACATGTTAACCTCTCACCCTTACAATAACAGACTACAATACTGTTGATGCACATTTCAAATGCACATTTCAAATGTGATATGGAAATATCACATTTCATTTCCATGTGATATTCTAATTGTATTTGTCACAAAACTTAGAACTAAGAATAGATATAGCCCTTGGTACACCCCAGACTTGACTGTCCTTGACCAACACAAAAACATCCTGTGGCGCACAGCATTAGAACTGAATAGCCCCCGCGATATGCAACTTTTCAGGGAAAACAGGAACAAATATACACAGTCAGTTAGAAAAGCAAAGGCCAGCTTTTCAAACAGAAATTTGCATCCTGTAGTACTAATTCCAAAAAGTTCTGGGACACTGTAAAGTCTATGGAGAATAAGAGCATCTCCTCCCAGTTGCTCACTGCATTGAGGCTAGGAAACACTGTCACCACCGATAAATTCACAATATAAAAGCATTTTACTACGGCTGGCCATGCTTTCCAGCTGGCTACCCCTACCCCGGCCAACAGCTCTGTACCCCCCGCAGCAACCTGCCCACCCCCCCCCCCCCCCCCCCCCCCCCCCGCTTCTCCTTCACCCAAATCCAGACAGCTGATGTTCTGAAAGAGCTGCTAAATCTAGACCCCTACAAATCTGCTGGGCTAGACAATCTGGACCCTTTCTTCCTAAAATTATCAGCCAAAATTGATGCAACCCCTATTACCAGCCTGTTCAACCTCTCTTTTGTATCGTCTGAGATCCCTAGAGATTGGAAAGCTGCCGTGGTCATCCCCCTCTTCAAAGGGGGAGACACTCTAGACCCAAACTGTTACAGACCTATATCCATCCTGCCCTGCCTTTCTAAAGTCTTCGAAAGCCAAGTTAATAAACAGATCACTGACTTCTTCGAATCCCACCGGACCTTCTCTGCTATGCAATCTGGTTTCCGAGCTGGTCATGGGTGCACCTCAGCTACGCTCAAGGTACTTAACGATATCATAACCGCCATCGATAGAAGACAGTACTGTGCAGCCGTCTTCATCGACCTGGCCAAGGCTTTCGACTCTGTCAATCACCGCATTCTTATTGGCAGACTCAACAACCTTGGTTTCTCAAGTGACTGCCTCGCCTGGTTCTCCAACTACTTCTCAGACAGAGTTCAGTGCGTAAAATCGGAGGGCCTGCTGTCTGGTCCCCTGGCAGTCTCTATGGGGGTGCCACAGGGTTCAATTCTTGGGCCAACCCTATTCTCTATATACATCAACGATGTCGCTCTCGCTGCTGGTGATTCTCTGATCCATCTCTACGCAGACAACACCATTCTGTATACATCTGGCCCCTCTTTGGACACTGTGTTAACTAACCTTCAGTCAAGCTTCAATGCCATACAACACTCCTTCCGTGGCCTCCAACTGCTCTTAAATGCTAGTAAGACTAAATGCATGCTCTTCAATAGAACGTTGCCCGCACCCGCCCACCGGACTATCATCACTACCCTCGATGGGTCTGACTTAGAATATGTGGGCAACGTTCTAGAATACAAATACCTAGGCGTCTGGTTAGACTGTAAACTCAACTTCCAGACTCACATTAACCATCTCCAATCCAAAATTAAATCTAGAATCGGCTTCCTATTTCGCAAACACAGCCTCCTTCACTCATGCTGCCAAACATGCCCCTGTAAAACTTACCATCCTACCGATCCTTGACTTCGGCGATGTCATTTACAAAATAGCCTCCAACATTCTCAGCAAATTGGATGTAGTCTATCACAGTCCCATCCGTTTTGTTACCAAAGCCCCATATACTACCCACCACTGCGACCTGTATTCTCTCGTCGGCTGGCCCTCACTACATATTCGTCGCCAAACCCACTGGCTCCAGGTCATCTATAAGTCTTTCTTAGGTAAATCCCCGCCTTATCTCAGCTCGCTGGTCACCATAGCAACACCTACCCGTAGCATGCGCTCCAGCAGGTATATCTCACTGGCCACCCCCAAAGCCAACACCTCCTTTGGCCGCCATTCCTTACAGTTCTCTGCTGCCAATGACTGGAACAAATTGCAAAAATCCTTGAAGCTAGAGGTTCCTATCTCCCTCACAAACTTTAAGCATCAGCTGTCAAAGCTGCTTATCGATCACTGCACATGTATATAGCCCTTCTGTAAATAGCCCATCCTACTACCTCATCCCCATATTTATTTTTTTAACTTCCGCTCAATTTTGCACTCCAGTATCTCTATTTGCACATCATCATTTGCACATTCCATCATTCCAGTGATTATGCTAATCTGTAATTTATTTCGCCACTATGGCCTATTTATTGTCTTCCTAACCTTACTGCATTTTGCACTACATTTGCACTCTGTATGTAGATTTTCTATTGTGTTATTGACTGTACGTTTGTTTATTTCCCATGTGTAATTCTGTGGGTTTTTTTTGTCGCACTGCCTTGCTTTGTCTTGGCCAGGTCGCAGTTGCAAATGAGAACTTGTTCTCAACTGACCTACCTGGTTAAATAAATGTGAAATAAATAAAATAAAACATGCGCTGAATACAACAGGTGTAGACCTTACAGTGAAATGTTTACCTACAATGCTTTAAGAAGTTTTCAGAAAAAAACATTTAAAAATAGAAAGTTAAAGTAACAAATATTAAAACAGCAGCAGTAAAATAACAGTAGCGAGGCTATATACAGGGGTACCGGTACAGAGTCAATGTGTGGGGGCACCGGTTAGTCTAGGTAATTGAGGTCATATGTACATGTAGGTAGAGTTCAAGTTACTATGCATAGAAAATAAACTGAGATTAGCAGCAGTGTAAAAAGGGGTCTGGTGGCCCTTTGATTAGCTATTCAGGAGTCTTATGGCTTGGGGGTAGAAGCTGATAAGAAGCCATTTGGACCTAGACTTGGCGCTCCGGTACCGTTTGGCGTGCGGTAGCAGAGTGAACAGTCTATGACTGGGGTGACTGGAGTCTTTGAACATTTTTAGGGCCTTCCTCTGATACCGCCTGGTATAGAGGTCTTGGATGGCAGGAAGCTTGGCCCCATTGATGTACTGGGCCATACGCACTATTAGAAGCCTATGTGTGCAATTAGTTTTGATAGGCTACAATAGGCTATAGTTTTGGTGTAACCTACTATACGGCTGCATTTCGGACACACTTGACACTTCATGTTGTAGTGGAGACCATATATCTTCTGTTATTAAGCTATATAAAACCACAGTTGTTGAAATGCATTTCAGATACATTTTGTACATTTGAATGTTGCAGTAATAGGACCTACAGGTCTACAGTAGCAGTAGGACATTTATTAATATTCTGTCTGATGCTTTCAGTGTTAGAGTGACTCGAATGACTCGACTGCCCCCACATTGAGAGAAAGAGAACTGCGGGTTTTGACTCATTTGAATTTCCTGATGTGCAGGACATTGTTTTTAAACAAGAGTGATAAAATTATGATCAGACATCTGTATACATCAGTTGGTCTATTCTCAGTGCTGAGTTGAGAAGCACCAATAGTGAATGGACAGAGGAGACACGCCCACAGCTTGGACCAACCAGAAACTGGGAGAAGGCCAACCTACAGCCTGGAGCTGGTGTGCATGCGTTCAGCAAAGGTATTACTCCAAATGGACTTTAAAGTTAATAAACAAACAAGTGTTTAGTGTAAAGCAGTGTTGTAGTACTCAAGACCACATATTGAGTGTCTCAGCGTTGGATACATTTGTACTCGTTCTTGACTCGGTCTCGGACATTGAAGAATAATTATCAGCTTCCATTCACTCAGCGCATAAAACCGCTTCACCAGGCCAAATATATACACTCCTTTCTTGAAACATGAATATCTTAACAGCCTTTTTATCTATTATAGACACGTTTGCGCAGTGGCAAACCTTTAAGCCTTTAGTGTGTGACAAAAAAAATGGAGAGGATTACAGGAGATGAACCAGACTTGTGGAGGTCTTGGCTGATTTCTTTTGATTTTCCCATGATGTCGAGCAAAGAGTCACTGAGTCTGAAGGTAGGCCTTGAAATACATCCACAGGTACACCTCCAATTGACTCAAATGATGTCAATTAGCCTATCAGAAGCTTCTAAAGCCATGACATAATTTTCTGGAATTTTCCAAGCTGTTTAAAGGCACAGTCAACTTAGTGTATGTAAACTTCTGACCCACTGGAATTGTGATACAGTGAATTATAAGTGAAATAATCTGTCTGTAAACAATTGTTGGAAGAATTACTTGTGTCATGCACAAAGTAGATGTCCTAACCGGCTTGCCAAAACTACGATTTGTTAACATGAAATCCGTGGAGTGGTTGAAAAATGTGTTTTAATGACTTCAACCTAAGTGTATGTAAACTTCCGACTTCAACTGTATATTGTAAATGCATGATCTGTTATGGAAAGTGTGATCTGTGGGGTTGTTATGGAGAGTAATATGAATGTTTGGTTTATGTGTGTTGGTTTCATAGTGGTGTCACACTGTCTTGCTGATGAACGACACGGTGGCGTGGGACCCTCGGAAGGTGACCGTGCTGTCAGAGGTGAACTGGAGGACCATCACATTGTCATAGCTCAGAACAGGGGGATGCACACTCCTACCACACAGCATCCCTGCTTACACAGGGAAATAAACATTACCCTCCTCGATGTGGTTGTGTGTGTTCGAGTGCGTGCATTCCTGCATGCGTGTGTGTTACAGGAGGTTGGTGGCACCTTAACTGGGGAGGATAGGCACGTGTTAATGACTGGAGCGGAATACGTGGAATGGTATCAAAGACATCAAACACATGGTTTCCATGGTTTCCAGGTGTTTGATGCCAATCCATTTGCTCCATTGTGGCCATTATTATGAGCCGTCCCCTCAGCAGCCTCCTGTGATGTGTGTGTATGTGAAAGAGATATCTCTTTCAGCTTGAGATCATGTTTTGTTCATTTATATTTCAGCGTCCATTACAATTATTAACGTGGCTTGCAAGTCACATACATTTGGATAGGCTTGTTGTACTGATCTTAGGATCAGGTTCTGTATCTCCTCTCATGCATCCACATCTCCAAGTACAATCAGCGAATCATACTTGCAGTCATCTGACTGCTTCAAGTCAAAGTCAAGCTATGGCGGCATGTAGCCTAGCGGTTAGAGCGTTGGGCCAGTAACTGAAATGTCGCTGGTTCGAATACCCGAGCCGACAAGGTGAAAACCCCCCCCCCAAAAAAACCTGTCGATGTGTCCTTGATAACTTGACCCTAATTTGCTCCAGGGGCTGACCCTGTTGGTAGGCCATCATTGTAAATAAGAATTTGTTCTTAACTGACTTGCCTAGTTAAATAAAATAAAGATATAAGGTAAGATAAAAAAGGAATACAACAGCATCCTTGCACTAAGCTGTTAACTCTATTTTAAATAACTGTAATTTCAGTGCATCAACAGTATTGCAGTCTGTTGTTGTTGTGGTTGCATCAAAGTGAGTATCACATTCTTTCCAGTACAGGTAAACTGATCCCATCCACACTGACCGAACTCTCACTGCGTAGGCCATACATGTATTCATGATTCCACTGGGAGAGATCTGGGGTATCCCTTCGGTCACAATGGCCTTGCACAGGACAGTACACAAAAACAATATACAACCCCTATTGCATTAGAGGTATAGGTCAACATGTGTCACCTTGACGACATGATCCTTGGGGGCATAGATGACCCAGTGGCAGTCAGAGTTGTTGCTGTAGGATTGTGGGTAGTTGAAACTGTGAATGGCCCTCTGATCCTGGACTAGTGCCACGGTGCCACATCCCGACACTGCACAAACACAAAGGACGCATTATCAGCCACAAGCCCTGCCCTGTCTGTGGCTCCACACTAACCCTGTCGCACACTTAAACCTTGACAATACATGTGCCCCCGTACAACACAAACACTGTCAACCAGCCATCTTGGCTCCTGTTTCTGACCCACGTGGTGGTGTAGTTACAGGAGAGGAGTTTGTGTTTTCATCACAGACCCTCTGCACCTCATTGCCGGGTCATGGGACTGCTGTGTGCCCCCTGGCTGCTCTGTAACTATGGGAGAGTCAGCCACAGAATTAAAAATCAGTTAGCCCCATGAGGATGTGTGTATGTGTGTGCGTGTGCAGGCATGTGTGTCTGACTAGCAGCACCTTGGCTCACAAGGTGGAGGTGTCACAATGTGGGTGTGGGAATGACCAAGGCGCAGCGCAGGGATAGTAGTTCGACATTTTAATAATATACTATGTATATAAACAAAACGAATGACGAACTACAGAAACAAACAAACAGTGTACAAAAACGTCACATACTCAAAACAAACACGAATGAACGGACGTAACAAAGAGCACACTTACATTTCGCCGTGACTGCGAAATACATCGACAACGACCCACACCAGAGTGAAGGACAAACTCAACATATATAGGATCCCTAATTAGAGACAATGCGGTGCAGCTGCCTGCAAACGGCTCCGGCCATGGAGCGGGGAAAACAACCGGGCCCGGACTGGGCACCGGGGGGGCAAATGGCTCCGGCCATGGAGCTGGGCAATTAACCGAGCCCGGATTGGGCACCGGTGGGGTAAACGGCTCCGGCCATGGAGCGGGGAAAACAACCGGGCCAGGACTGGGCACCGGTGGGGCAAACGGCTCCGGCCATGGAACGGGGCAAACAACCGGGCCCGGACTGGGCACCGGTGGGGCCAACGGCTCCGGCCATGGAGCGGGACCATTAACCGGGCCCGGACTGGGCACCGGTGGGGTAAACGGCTCCGGCCATGGAGCGGGGAAAACAACCGGGCCCGGACTGGGCACCGGTGGGGTAAACGGCTCCGGCCATGGAGCGGGGAAAACAACCGGGCCAGGACTGGGCACCGGTGGGGCGGACTGCTCAGGCTCTGGAGCGGAGCAGACAGTCTTTATAATCGCAAAACACACAGTTTTGACATACAGCACTTCTACAATGCTAACTGGTTTAATGTTCTGGTGTTAATACATCTGGGGATCAACTCTAAGAGTTGTTCTATCACTGGGGTGAGTGGGGTTAGGCTTGGCGAGCCAAGCAGGCATTGCCTGACATACCGGTTACTCACCAGGCACAGAATTCCCCTCAACACCTCGAAATTTAACAACAAATCTGCATCCTGTTCCACTGACAACAGACAGAAAGTGAAGAGAGGCCTTGTGGGAGTCAATTAGTAAGAGAAAGCAGTGGTGTAAAGCACTTAAGTCTTTTGGGGTATCTGTACTTTACTATTTATATTTATGACATCTTTTACTTTTACTTCACTACATTCCTAAGGAAAGTAATGTAGTTTTTACCCCATACATTTTCCTTGCCACCCAAAAGTACTCGTTACATTTTTGAATCAGGCAGTGGCGATTTTAGCATGTGAATCTTTGTTGGGCAAACAAAAAGTTGGATGCATGCCAGCAAAGCCACTACACAACACATCACTAAACAAAACATTAATTGCACTATAACGGTGACAAACGGTGCCCACAAACTGTTAGGGCCTACATAAAGCTGTCCCAACAGCAGTCCCAACACCTTACCACTGCTACACCTGGCTATCAGCGGATCCTTGTCTGGCAGTGAAAAAGTTCATTCAGCCTTATTAAAAAAAATAACATAGCTGATATGGCTGACTTGCTTAAACAAATGTGCTTTCTACTGACAATTGAGATGTACAAACTATGGCATAAGGGGACGACGAGCGTATAAGAGGCAATCCAACATTTTTATTAAGACATTAATAAGCGAGCTAGGATGGACTTAGTCAATATAACTATTTGTTCAGCACTTTTGAAATGTACAGCGACAGAATTCAGAACATGGGCTGTTCTTACCGTGTCCACCAAGTCAGAACCGTACGATAAATAAAGGGGGCATATAAGCAGACAATGAAATCTCATACAATATTCGATGATGACATTTCTCTAAAACAGGTTATAGGCTACAGGTGCACCACCAAGTCAGAACAGAAATTAAGAGGTGAAAATAGACCAAATTATTAAGGTGAGGCACATGGTCTACTAACAGCTTACTACACAACATATAATTAGTACTACTTAGCTACAGTATACAGCGGGTGAAATAAGTATTGAACACGTCACCATTTTTCTCAGTAAATATATTTCCAAAGGTGCTATTGACATGAAATTTTCACCAGATGTTGGTAACAACCCAAGTAATCCATACAAACCAAAACAAATACGTTCAGAAATTAAGTTATGTGTAATAATGTGAAATGACACAGGGAAAAAGTATTGAACACATGAAGAAAGGGAGGAGCAAAAAGGAATGGAAAGCCAAGACAACAGCTGAAAACTATCAGTAATTGAAAAGCAATCCAGCCCCCTGTCAGTGCAAATTAATATCAGCTGGTTCAGTCCCAACTGATGGCCTACAAAAAGGTCTCATTGCCAAGGTGTCACACAAGACACATCTCATGATGGGTAAAAGCAAAGAGCTGTCTCAAGACCTTCGCAACCTAATTGTTGCAAAACATAATGATGGCATTGGTTATAGGCGCATTTCTAAGCTTCTGAATGTTCCAGTGAGCACTGTTGGGGCCATAATACGGAAGTGGAAAGACAATCATTTCACCATAAATATGCCTCGACCAGGTGCTCCTCGCAAGATTTCTGACAGAGGAGTGAAAAGAATAATCAGAAGAGTTGTCCAAGAGCCAAGGACCACTTGTGGAGAGCTTCAAAAAGACCTGCAATTAGCAGGTACTGTTGTCTAAAAAAAAACAGTAAGTAATGCACTCCACCGCCATGGCCTGTATGCACGCTCACCACGCAAGACTCCATTGCTGAAAAAAAAGCATGTTGAAGCTTGTTTAAAGTTTGCTGCACAACATTTGGAAAAGCCAGTGAAATACTGGGAGAATATAGTGTGGTCAGATGAGAGCAAAATTGAACTGTTTGGATGTCATAATAAACACCATGTTTGGAGGAGAAATGGCACTGCACATCACCCTAAAAACACCATAACAACAGTGAAGTTTGGAGGTGGGAAGATCATGGTGTGGGGCTGCTTTTCAGCAAATGGTACTGGCAGACTTCACATAATTGAAGGAAGGATGAATGGGCAAATTTACAGAGACATTCTTGACAAAAATCTGCTGCCATCTACCAGGATGATGAAGATGAAACGAGGATGGACATTTCAGCAAGACAATGATCCCAAACACACAGCCAAGGAAACTCTCAATTGGTTTCAAAGAAAGAAAATAAAGCTGCTAGAATGGCCCAGCCAATCACCTGACTTAAATCCCATTGAAAATCTATGGAAAGAACTGAAGATTAAGATTCATAGAAGAGGCCCATGGAACCTTCAAGATTTGAAGACTGTTTGTATGGAAGAATGGGCCAAAATCACACCAGAGCAATGCATGCGACCAGTTTCTCCATACAGGAGACGTCTTGAAGCTGTCATTACCAACAAAGGCTTTTGTACAAAGTATTAAATAAATATCAGTAAGTGTTAGTAATTATTTATGCAGCAGCATACAATACATTTTTGGACTCACCTTTTTGCACTGTGCTCATTTGAACAGGAAGGTGGTGCGGTGGTCCTTCGTGGGCAAATTTTGTCATCAAAGTCTGGCATTCTCTATGTATGATGCTTTCAGGACCACTGGGAACTGACTGAAGTCAGATTTCGCAGTTCCGAGTTAACAGTTGTTTTGAGCGCGGCACAAATTATGCTTTATTGACAGCATGGCCAATGTTGAATGTTTATAATTGGAAAAGAGACCCTTAATCCCAGACTTGGGACCACACAGCCACTCCACTGAATAGCAGGTTAGTAATTGTTTTACAATGCTTGCAGTTAGCCACTGATTCCTTCCAAACCACTCATTGTTGAATTTGCGATTTCCAACTTGTTGTGTAATATTTATGTCCAATGGCCGATGAGCACCGATACATTTTATCTATAATTTATTTTCATTATTTGTCTTCATATGACAAGGATTAAAAAGGATTTGCCAGTAGATTGTCAACTTGATTCATGATGATGACTGCTAGCTATAATTTTGAAAGTATGATGTTGACATGATCAGTCCAATCAAAGCTACTGTAGATATAATGTGATTTGACATTATTTTATCTGTGGCCATTGACCTTGAGCCTTCTTGGATGGGCACTTCTAATGTAACTCTATGGCAGCACAGCTTGAATTTTTTAGCTCTACCCTTAGACTTGGCGGTGACGTAGTGTCCCCATGAGTGACAGAACACTGAGCCCATCACGGCGCAACTAGAGAACATTACCAACACCTACGATCTGTATTTTCCGCTGGCTGCCCCACCACAGAAAAGCACTGAGCTAGGGGGAAACACCTGCATTTTGGAGCTGCTGTCAGGTTCTGACTGAGGCCAGGTCTCTGGCTCCCTCTAGGGAGGGCTGTAGGGCCACAGTTGGGACCTGACAATAGACCGGGGTGTTTGTAGTTTTCAATCCCCAATTAGAGGCAGCTGTCTCGAGTTGTCTCTAATTGGGGATTCTATTTATGTTCCACTGTTTTCCACCTGTGGTGTGGATTCTTGTGTGTTGTTCCTTGTTTGTGGTCATGCCAGGTCACGGTCGCTACCTCTCCTTTGTTTTCGGTTTTGGATTATATTATAGAAAATAAAGGAATGTTCACTCCAGCTCTGAGCCTCGTTCCATACACATGCACCGTGACAGCTGCTTTACTCAATAAAGCAAAAAAGAGACCATGTTTGTATGCGGCTTTATTAACTTAATTATATAATTTTTTTAATGACATTGTTTGCAAACTGATATGTGATATATTTCAGGACAGGAAAATGGTCCAATTCACGTACTTCTCAAGAATAAGAACATCCCTGGTCATCCCTACTGCCCCTGATTTGACAGACTCACTAAACACAAATGCTTTGTTTGTAAATGATGTCTGAGTGTTGGAGTGTACCTGGCAGGTGTCCTCTCTTTGGTCCAGCACACAGCACAGTGAGGGCCTGATGTGTGGGTCTCAGGGTCTGGAGAACATACTGGGGATAATGGGGAAGATGGGCGACACCTGGAGGGGGGTGGAGACAATCGCAAAGACAGGTGAAACAGATCAGGGTGTGACACATAAGTATACACATAAGTATGCACCTGAGCTCAGAAATTGAGCTCAGGTGCATCCTGTTTCCATTGATCATCCTTGAGATGCTTCTACAACTTGATTTGATTCAATTGACAGGACATGATTTGGAAAGGCACACACCTGTCTATATAAGGTCCCACAGTTGACAGTGCATGTCAGAGCAAAAACCAAGCCATGAGGTCGAAGGAATTGTCCTAGAGCTCTGAAACAGAATTGTGTCGAGGCACAGATCTGGGGAAGGGTACCAAAAACAATCTGCAGTATTGAAGGTCCCCAAGAACACGGTCTCCATCATTCTTAAATGGAGCTCCAGATTTTGTCTGTGGAGATGGGAGAACCTTCCAGAATGTCAACCATCTCTGCAGCACTCCACCAATTAGGCCTTTATGGTGGTGGCGAGACGGAAGCCACTCCTCAGTAAAAGGCACATGACAGCCCGCTGGGAGTTTGCCAAAAGGAACCTAAAGTACTCTCAAGCCATGAGAAACAAGATTCTCTGGATTGATGAAACTAAACTCTTTGGCCTGAATGCCAAGCGTAATTTCTGGAAGAAACCGGCCCCATCCTTACGATGAAGAATGGCAATAACAATAATAATAATAATAATAATAAATTGGGTTTGTATAGCGCTTCTCATCTGCGGAGACAAATCTCGGAGCGCTTCACAGGTAAAAGACTATGGTAAAAGAAGATATCCTCTCAAGCTCTGTCAGGTTGGATGGGGAGTGTCGCTGCACAGCTATCGTAAAATAAGATATCCTCTCAAGCTCTTTCAGGTTGGATGGGGAGCATTTTCAGGTCTCTCCAGAGTTGGTGGTGGCAGCATCATGCTGTGGGGATGTTCAGCAGCATGGACTGGGAGACTAGTCAGGATTGAGCGAAAGATGAACGGAGCAAAGTACAGAGATCCTTGATGAAAACCTTCTCCAGAGCACTCAGGACCTCAGACTGGGGCGAAGGTTCACCTTCCAACAGGACAATGACCCTAAGCACATAGAAAAGCAATGAAGGAGTGGCTTTGGGACAAATCTCTGAATGTCCTTGAGTGGCCCAGCCAGAGCCCGGACTTGAACCCGATCGAACATCTCTGGAGAGACCTGAAAATAGCTGTGCAGCGACGCTACCCATCCAACCTGACAGAGCTTGAGAGGATCTGCACAGAAGAATGAGAGAAACTCCCCAAATACAGGTCTGCCAAGCTTGTAGCGTCATACCCAATAAGATTTGCAGCTGAATCGCTGCCAAAGGTGCTTCAACAAAGTACTGAGTAAAGGGTCTGAATACTTATGTAAATGTAATATTTCCGTTTTTATATATATATATATATATATATATATATATATATATATATATACAGTGGGGAGAACAAGTATTTGATACACTGCCGATTTTGCAGGTTTTCCTACTTACAAAGCATGTAGAGGTCTGTAATTTTTATCATAGGTACACTTCAACTGTGAGAGACGGAATCTAAAACAAAAATCCAGAAAATCACATTGTATGATTTTTAAATAATTAATTTGCATTTTATTGCATGACATAAGTATTTGATCACCTACCAACCAGTAAGAATTCCGTCTCTCACAGACCTGTTAGTTTTTCTTTAAGAAGCCCTCCTGTTCTCCACTCATTACCTGTATTAACTACACCTGTTTGAACTTGTTACCTGTATAAAAGACACCTGTCCACACACTCAATCAAACGGACTCCACACACTCAATCAAACAGCTGTGTAAGGACATCAGGGATAAAATTGTAGACCTGCACAAGGCTGGGATGGGCTACAGGACAATAGGCAAGCAGCTTGGTGAGAAGGCAACAACTGTTGGCGCAATTATTAGAAAATGGAAGAAGTTCAAGATGACGGTCAATCTCCCTTGGTCTGGGGCACCATGCAAGATCTCACCTCGTGGGGCATCAATGATCATGAGGAAGGTGAGGGATCAGCCCAGAACTACACGGCAGGACCTGGTCAATGACCTGAAGAGAGCTGGGACCACAGTCTCAAAGAAAACCATTAGTAACACACTACGCCGTCATGGATTAAAATCCTGCAGCGCACGCAAGGTCCCCCTGCTCAAGCCAGCGCATGTTCAGGCCCGTCTGAAGTTTGCCAATGACCATCTGGATTATCCAGAGGAGGAATGGGAGAAGGTCATGTGGTCTGATGAGACAAAAATAGAGCTTTTTGGTCTAAACTCCACTCGCTGTGTTTGGAGGAAGAAGAAGGATGAGTACAACCCCAAGAACACCATCCCAACCGTGAAGCATGGAGGTGGAAACATCATTCTTTGGGGATGCTTTTCTGCAAAGGGGACAGGACGACTGCACCGTATTGAGGGGAGGATGGTTGGGGCCATGTATCGCGAGATCTTGGCCAACAACCTCCTTCCCTCAGTAAGAGCATTGAAGATGGGTCGTGGCTGGGTCTTCCAGCATGACAATGACCCGAAACACACAGCCAGGGCAACTAAGGAGTGGCTCTGTAAGAAGCATCTCAAGGTCCTGGAGTGGCCTAGCCAGTCTCCAGACCTGAACCCAATAGAAAATCTTTGGAGGGAGCTGAAAGTCCGTATTGCCCAGCGACAGCCCCGAAACCTGAAGGATCTGGATGGAGGAGTGGGCCAAAATCCCTGCTGCAGTGTGTGCAAACCTGGTCAAGAACTACAGGAAACGTATGATCTCTGTAATTGCAAACAAAGGTTTCTCTACCAAATATTAAGTTCTGCTTTTCTGATGTATCAAATACTTATGTCATGCAATAAAATGCAAATGAATTATTTAAAAATCATACAATGTGATTTTCTGGATTTTTGTTTTAGATTCCGTCACTCACAGTTGAAGAGTACCTATGATAAAAATTACAGACTTCTACATGCTTTGTAAGTGGGAAAACCTGCAAAATCTACAGTGTATCAAATACTTGTTCTCCCCACTGTATATATATATATATATATATATATATGTATATATGTAATATTTCCGGTTTTATAGATATATATATTTGCTAAAAATCTAAAAAGCTGTTTTTGATTTGTCATTATAGGGTATTGTGTGTAGATTGATGATGGGAAAACATTTTTTTTATCCATTTTAGAATAAGGCTGTTGCGTAATTTGTTTTGTTGAAAAAGTCAAGGGGTCTGAATACTTTCCGAATGCACTGGTTCCTCATAGCCATATTTCTCAAAAGGAGGTGTACAGATGTACAGTAAAAGGAAGTCACTTGCCAACCAGGGGTGGGATCTATATCTTGCCTCCAACCCTCCAACGATTCTCAAAGAACGGTTAAGGAGGTTCCTGATCTGTGGAAGACCACACCTTGGACCTGTAGGTGGAAAAAAGCTAGGGCTTGTTCAACAAAAAATATACAATGAAAATAATTGGACATTCAAGTTAAATGTCAACAATCCAATCAATGTTTCTTTGAATCTGTATACCTTGCTATCCTATTACTGGTATACATTTCATAACTTACCAGAGAGATCATCTGAAATGCCAGTGTGGAGAAAGTAACACAGACAGAGTAGAATCCCAGTGATCTTCACCAGTGAACCTCCCATCCTGACTCCTGACTGGGGTCTTTCTGGCTGAGACACAGGGTTTTATGTGGGGGGGTTGACTATGTGGGTAGGGTTACTTGTTAACCAGACGACAGGCGTCTGTAGGAACAGAGCTTGTCTAGAGTCATAGTGGGGAAGACAGAAGAGTTAAAAACGCCATGGCTCAGCTTTCTTCCACCACAGATGCGGAATGCCGACATAGATGTATGCGTCAATAGACTCTTAAGGATTATGACTAGGGCCCTGTGTTTTGTAATATCATGTCACATGACTTACATTTTTACAATTTTTTTTAGCTTTTCCAGAAATTTGAATTACACCAAAAATGAAAGCAATTGTCTGGTGATGGTGCTGGACCATCTGACATAAAAAGAAAAGGGGACAGTTTGATTAAAAATAAATAAATAAATAAACATTTAAATCCAGGTCATGTGACATGATTGTCCAAAACACAGGGCCCTACTTATGACAACTGTGATTCTAGAACAGGGTAGATTCTAGAACACTTTTTTTTGTGGGAATACTTGGGAACAGATTTCCTAAATTAAACAATTTCTTTTGGTTCAATTTCTGGTGATTTTAGTCTTCTAAAATCACTTGCAGGCCAGTTTGTGGTCCGCAGGCCGCCTGTTGCCAACCCCTGTTCTAGAAGCTCTGAAGTTTGCTCAATGCCCTTTCATTTCAAGCATACAAAAACACAAGAACACATGGGACTTGCTTGACCGTTAGGTAACTGGTACAGTTGAGGAAGCGCGGCATTCAAACAATACACTTCAAATTAGCATGACCTTCTGTAGAAAACAAGTACAGTGGCAAGAAAAAGTATGTGAACCCTTTGGAATTACCTGGATTTCTGCATAAATTGGTCATCAAATTCTGATCTTCATATAAGTCACAAAAATAGACAAACACAGTGTGCTTAAACTAATAACACACAAATTATAGTATTTTTCTTGTCTATGTTGAATACATAATTTAAACATTCACAGTGTAGGTTGAAAAAAGTAGGCTAATGACTTCTCCAAAAGCTAATTGGAGTCAGGAGTCAGCTAATCTGGAGTCCAATCAATGAGACAAGATTTGAGATTTTGGTTAGAGCTGCCCTGCCCTATAAAAAACACTCACAACATTTTTGTTTGCTATTCACAAGATGCATGTGAACCATGCTTGTGAACCATGCTTCGAACAAAAGAAATCTCAGAAGACCTAAGACGAAGAATTGTTGACTTGCATAAAGTTGGAAAGGGTTACAAAAGCATCTCTAAAAGCCTTGATGTTCATCAGTCCACGGTAAGACAAATTGTCTATAAAGAGAAAGTTCAATTGAAGCTCAACAGAAGTTGGGTGATGCAACAGGACAACGACCCAAAATACAGAAGTAAATCAACATAACAATGACTTCAAGAGTCCTGACCTCAACCCGATTGAGATGCTGTGGCATGACCTCAAGAGAGCGGTTCACATCAAACATCCCAAGAATAATGCTGAACTGAAACAGTTTTGTAAAGAAGAATGGTCCAAAATTCCTCCTGACGGTTGTGCAGGTCTGATCCGCAACTACAGAAAACGTTTGGTTGAGGTTATTGCTGCAAAAGGAGGGTCAACCAGTTATTAAATCCAAGGGTTCACATACTTTTTGCACCCTGCACTGTGAATGTTTACACGGTGTGTTCAACAAAGACATGAAAATGTATAATTGATTGTGTGTTATTAGTTTAAGCAGACTGTGTCTATTGTTGTGACTTAGATGAAGATCAGATCAAATGTTATGACCTATTTATGCAGAAATCCAGGCAATTCCAAAGGGTCCCATCACATTATGCTACATACAGTTACATCTGATGTTATAGACCATCTATAGGGGTGTACTTACCAGGAGCAGTGGAGTAGTATGCCTGATAAATTTAACATCAATGATAATATCAGTCAGTAGGACAAGCAACCTTGGGGAATGTGTAAATGTCCTGTACTACAGTATATACAGACTACATTCAGATAAACCCAGTTTGAGCTCAAGTGTATCTGCTCTGAACTAATGGTATTGTTACATACTGTCAGCTAAGCTACTCCTGTATGTTCCCTAGTATGCTCAACAGGGAAATCTGTGCTGAAAATGTGTGTGTGTGTTGCATCAAAGTATGAGGGAATCCCGCTGTCTTAAGCCCCTGAGACTGTGGATCCTGTGACTCCCAATGGGTACACTAAGTAGTGACTCCGCCCGGACCATGGTTGCCAGGCTACAGCTGGCCAGCTGCAAAGTGTTCTAGTTTAGGGTTTCCCATCTACCTTATACATCTTGATTTGGATAAATAACATGAATTCATGCACAACCGTCATTACACTTCTTATCTCACAACTGGCTTGGTGGCAACTAGCCCGGTGTTTCTCATTAAAGAGTTTATTCTAGTTCTAGAAACTGCCTCTGGCAGAAGATTGCTGAGAAGCTCTGGAGCATTTTAACAATCATGGGTTTTGAGAAAGGGTGGACAGCGATTATCTGAAAGCATCCTAAAATAGGGATCCATTCATTCTTTCCTGTTGTCTTCTATGGCTCAAAGTCAACACCACTGCCTTCATGCCAGCATTTTCTTGGGTAAACCAAGAGAGTTAGAGTGCATTAGGACTAATGAATTCTTTAGGAGAGGTTGGCAAAAATGTCTCAATGTAAAAAACTTTCCTTACCCCAGGAAATAAAAAGGAGCACCAATATTTATAACATTTCTAATTGTTCATGTCCTGTCAATAAATATTAAATGATTTATGCAGAAACACAGTGCACCTTTTGAAGTGTCCTGGGGTAAGGAATGTTTTGGGGATTTAAGTCCCTCCGTTGAGCACCCGATTCCCCTTTTTGTTTCAAGCTGGGCTGAAGCGTGTTTGGGTATGCTTCCTTTCCATTATTTCAATTAACTTGACTTCACACAATTCATTGTCAAGGCCAATTTATAGAAGTTGAAAAGATGCCACATGCAGATCGAAATAGTAGGGGTCTTCTCAACAAACAGGCTAAAATAAGGCTAAATTCTGATGCCATGATCACAAAGAAATATACCTTTTGCCTCAACAAATAGAAATGAAGTTCAAATGCAATATCGATTTTGAACTTCTATCCCTTCGTAGAAAATTCTGTGAATACCTAAAATACATTGGAAGCCTTATTGGTGGCTCAGGTAGTAAAAGCATGTAGCTAGCTAGTTATTTTTCAAACTGACAACATAAAATACTGAGCTTCAAGAACAAAACTACCCGCAAAGAGGATTTAACAGTTTATTCCTTCTTTTTGGTTTACAAACAAAAGGCACCCATTGAGAATAATTTTTTTTACATTTACACAGTGGCAATAACTTTAAAACCCTCAATGAAAACTGCAGAGCGCATCCTCAGGAGAATTCAGTGAGGGTCAAGGTAAACAACAAATTGGTTATAGGATACAGTTCTTTCTACAAGACTACATTGTAAAATTGTAGAGGAAACAGGACAACAAAATACAAAGATTTTGCAGGCAGACAAAAGGCAAGATGAAAATGTCAGTCCAGATTGGCATCGTGATATGCTGTAAAACCAGAATTCATGTAAATGTTAGATGTGCAATATAACACCCTTAGAATGACCCAGTAAAATGAAACCCTAGCAATAAGTAGTAGTAGAGGGTCTGCTCCACTCTCTTACTTCTCCATCACGACAAATTAATAACAAACCCCGAATTCGCTGTTCCATTGCTTTTGTTTCACAAGTTTAACAATACTACACTACTAATAGCAAAGCCACATATCAGAAATAAACAACTCTTACACAGTACATTCTTCAAATCCAACACCACAAGGAAAAGGGACTACAAAAGCAAGTATACCATTCAACATGTGCTGCTCAAAACAGTTATTACAATGGACATGACAAACTTTTTAACAATATTCAAACACAAGCAACTGGAGTATTAACTTAATTTGGATTCAGGAATCATAGGTAGCTTTTTTGTAAGCTGTGCAATGAGTCAGGCTGTGTTAACGATTACATTCAGAGAAAAATTACATTTAAAAGAACTGACAATAGAATTGACAGTTTCAACATGATGCAGTAAATCACACATGTAAAGTAAAATGGTATACAGCAGCTGAAGTAGGTTCAGTTGAAGTTGTTTCCTCAAGCATTTCGCATTAGTAAATAAATAGCCATGAAACAATAATTTTCTGTTTAATAGCATAAAAATACTTTGTAAGTCAGATTTTAATCTTGAAGTGTACCTAAATAGACTTTTGAAGGTATAAGTAACTATATGGTAAATGGACACACAACGAACAACGACAAAAAAAGTGCACTGTCAGTCTGACATCTTAGACAATATGTACAAGAAAATATTTTAAAAAGGGAAAGGTACAAACATTTAAAAAATGTCCCAAGTTTACAACCTACCCAGGCCAACATTGGATAAATACCACCTTTGAGAGTTATGACACAAAGATAAAAGGCGTTTAGGATGGGAAGAGGAGAAGTCTCTCCCATGCATGGTGTATCCCAAACTAGACAACAGGCAAAACATGTGATGCAAAGCAGTAAACAAAGCTCCAATTCCACACAGTAAAATGCCCATGATATTGACAAACATGGGGAAAACTGTTAAATAGGCATAGCTGCGCTCATCTAAAAGCTGTTCTCAGTAAAACCAGTGTAAAGAACCGCAGACTACCCCACCATGTCCTCTGAACAGTTGCCTGTTCTGAGCTACATGAGATAAGAGGTATTTGGGCCAGACACAAGTGGACAGTCCAGTCAGAAAAGGCTTAAATGCAACATTTAAAAAAAGAAAGAAAACTAATGTTAGAAAAAAAGCAAGCTCTGCAAGGACAGCTGATGCAAGATAATCATGCCTTTTAGGCACAGTAAAAAAGCCATCCCATTACCATCGAACTTGTGCTTGATCATGTCATTGGGAATTAGTCATTGCCACCAGCAAGCATCGAGTATATGGGTGCCTTCGTCCCTATTCAAGCAAGACAAACTAGACCATCAATCAAAGCCACCGCCTGACCACCCTGGGGCAGTCAGCAAAGCAGAGCTCCATGACCATGACAACCAACCTAGGCATTGAGGACAATTCTCTGTCTGGCTGACCATCACTTTGCAAGAGGAGCATCACAGGACCTGGGGTCTGGTTAGATTCATGCTTACTACATCACAGTTGAATGCAGTACTACCTCCCACACTGCAGAGAGAAGGGAAAGAAGACATCACATACAGTAGATGAATGGTATGTCAGACCCTTAAAGGGATACTTCGGGGATTTTGGCAAGGAAGTCCTTTATCTACTTCCCCAGAGTCAGATGAACTCATGGATACCATTTTTATGCATCTGCATCCAGTATGAAGGAAGTTAGCAGTAGTTTCACGAGCCAACAGTAACTAGCATTAGCGCAATGGCGAAGTGTATGGTATCTACTCGCATGCTAGCAGTTACCATAGACTTAGTCATTGTGCTAACACTAGTAAGCATCTTCCTTTAAACTGCACTTAAGACATAAAAATGGTATCCACAAGTTCATTGGACTCTGGGGAAGTGGATAAAGGGCTTCAATGCCAAAATCCTTAAGGCTCCCTTTGAGTGACTCAAAATAGTCCCAGGGTTTGAAGAGCCTTGTCCAATGCATAGCTGTCTGTAGGCGGGCTGGGCATGAGAGAGGGTGGACTGGAGGGTTGATGGGTTCAGGATGACCACACCACGTGGCCTCAGTATTTCATGGTGCTGGATGCTCGGAAGTAGGACAGGAACTTGAAGCAGAGGCTGACCACAAAGTACCAGATGTTCCTGCCCATCTGGGACCGCGCAATGAACACTCGCCAGATGAACACGACCAGGACCGTGTTGAACGTGTAGCGGATGTTCCTCAACCTGAAACACACAAAAGGATGACAAACTTATTACATTTTTATGAAGAGGTAACTGAAGACATATCCTGGGTAGCTTGCATGTGAAAAGGCATTCACATGCATTCTCAGGAGATTAGTAGATAAATCTTCTTAGCTAGTGGATGTATTTGCTGGAACACAAATGGGAGGAATAGGACATTTAAATATCACTTTGAATATTTAAATATCACTTTGTATATTGATGAATATTTGAATATTACCCTTTGAATATTGTGAGCAACAAGCATTTTTAGAAGAACAGAGGATACCAAGGAAACATTTGCTGGTGATCCAGAAAAACAGAAAGATGCATGTGCTAGTGATGCGCGGGTTGACACATAACAGCAGGTTATATCAGCAGGGCGGGCTGGTTTGGGTCATGAAATATTGGGTTGAATAAAGAGAACATTGCATTTAAAAAATCAATAAATTCCAGAAGTATATAATTACTGTGCAATTTATATTGAGGTTTTGCTTTCATTATTTTTAGCCTAAGCTTCTGGGCCTAACTTCACAAGTGTCAAATAGCCGACGCCAATCGCCAAACGCTTTTGGAAACAGGCAGAAAAAGTTCAAATTGATCCACTGAGGCAAAAGGTTTAACGTCAGAATTTAATACATTAAGAGAAAAGCTGCGAAATGGAGAGTTGAAAAAAAAGAGAAGCAGGGCTAGAAAAGTAATGTTAGAGAAAGATTCGGTGAAGTGGTAAAAGTGGGATTGCGAGGCGATGTAGAAATTCGACAGTAACAAGGCAGGGACTTCAAATATGGCTATGGCACGTCAATGGAACTGTAGCCTACTGTTCAGATGGATAAAACAGACACTGTCAGTAAGTCTATAATCTCTGTCTCAATATTAACTTTTTTATTTATTTAACTAGGCAAGTCAGTTAAGAACAAATTATTTTTTACAAATGACGGCCTACCTACAGGGTCAGCACTTGGAGCAAATTAGGGTTGAGTGCCTTGCTCAAGGACACAGACATTTCACATTGTCGGCTCGGGTAATCGAACCAGCGACCTTTCAGTTACTGGCCCAACGCTCTAACCGCTAGGCTACCTGCCGCCCTACTGCAGAATTAAATATTTATTGCAGTAAAATTATACGCCAAATGTATATTTTGACTCGGGAACAGGAGTGGAGAAATATGATTTCTTTCTTTCAGCATCTTGAGAGAATGCAAACGTGCAGTTAGATACCAGTTCTTTATCAGCATCATAAAAGCTGATAGAATTTCAGCCACACAAAATATGCATCAAACCCAAACTAACATGTTGGGTCATTTTCACAGCTTTCTATTTCCTTACAACTAGTCAAACTAATGTAATTTGGACATTTTGCACAGAAAATATTTATAGTAATTGCATTTTCTCCCTGGTCCACTTCTTTGTTCCGTGAAAGAAGCAGAGAAGACAGAACTTTATCGATTGAAGCATTCTAAATTGAAGCATTCATTGTAGAATTAATGACATTCGTGAGCAAGGGTTAATGCATCTATACTGAAGAAAAATATAAAACGCAACATGGAAAGTGTTGGCCCCATGTTTCATGAGCTGAAATAAAAGATACCAGAAAGTTTCCATACGCACAAAAGCTTATTTCTCTCAAATTAATTTATCACGAAGCTGATCAAACAGCTTGATCATTGCACAGGCGCACCTTTTGCTGGGGATAATAAAAGGCCACTTCCAAAATGTGCAGGTTTGTCACAACACAATGCCACAGTTGTCTCAAGTTGAGGGAGCGTGCATTTGGCATGCTGACTGCAGGAAGGTCCACCAGAGCTGTTGCCAGAGAATTGAATGTTCATTTCTCTACCATAAGCAGTCGTTTTAGACATTATGGCATTACACCCAACCGGCCTCACAACCGCAAACCACGTGCAACCAAGCCAGCCCAGGACCTCCACATCCGGCTTCTTCAGCTGCGGGATCGTCTGCTCACCAGGACAGCTGATGAAACTGAGGAGTATTTCTGTCTGTAATAAAGCCCTGTTGTGGGGAAAAACTAATTCTGATTGGCTGGGCCTGGCTTCCCAGTGGGTGGGCCAATTCCCTCCTATGCCCTCCCAGGCCGACCCTTGGCTGCGCCCCTGCCCAGTCATGTGAAATCCATAGTTTTGGGCCTAATGAATTGATTTCAATTGATTGATTTCCTTAGATTAACTCAGTAAAATTGTTGCGTTTATATTTTTGTTCAGTATAGTTGACTAACAACCGACTGTAGCCTACAGTTATTTTCTATATTTACGAGTTATGGTCAGGTTCGGGCCTCAGATTTTCACTTTAACACTTAATCAGGCAGTTGCGGATAGGTTATTACCATTTGCGGGTGGGTGCGTGTGAACAAACAGCTGACCCAAGCAACACTAGCGTGTGCATCAAGGAACGAAGAATAGCATGAAGTCAAAGCCATTACAATTAAATATTCAAGATCACTTGGGCATTGTCAATTAGAGGATAGTTATGTAACGTAACATGTGCAGGTAGAGACATTTATCTTACTTGTTGAGGTGTTTGCGTGCGGCTGGCAGGCCTGACTCAGCCTCGTTCAGGACATACTTCTTTGTCCCCATGCAGTAGTTCTCCATGTACTCTGCCCAGTTGAGTTGTCGCACGTCAAAGTTGAACATCTGGACAAACAAACAAGGGGACTCATACTGTAAGGATAGGCATTAAGCAACTGTTGTACCGTGGAAGATTTCACTAAAAAGTACAATATGAAGTGTTACATTTGGTGTGTTGGACCACTCAGTGGCTAGTTTATTAGGTACACCCATCTAGTACCGGGTCAGATTCCCCTTTGCCTTCAGAACAGCCTGAATTTGTCAGGGCATGGAAACGTTGCTCAAATGGTATCAAGGGACCTAACGTGCCATTGACATCAGGCAAGATTGGGCCATGGACTTATGCTGTTCACGTCAAATCCTGACTGCCATCAGCATGACGCAACAGGAACTGGGATTCGTCGGACGAGGCAATGTTTCTCCACACTTCAATTTTCTAGTGTTAGTGATCGCGTGCCCACTGGAGCTGCTTCTGGTGTTGTCGTCTGCTGCAAAAGCCCATCCGTGACAAGGACCAATGAGTTGTGCATTCCGAGATGCCATTCTCACACCACTATTTATACTCCGCCTCTTAGCTTGCACAATTCTTGCCATTCTCCTTCAACCTCTTATCAACAAGCTGTTTTCGCCCACAGGACTGCCGCTGACTGGATGTTTTTTGTTTGTCGCACCATTCTTGGTAAACCCTACACACTTATTTCTGAGATACTGGAACCAGCGCACCTGGTACTGACAATAATACCACACTCAAAGTCGCTTAGTTCCGTCTGCCTGCTTTATATAGCAAGCCATGGCCACGTGACTCACCGTCTGTAGTATCAAACCATTTCCGGGAACGTCCACCGAGTGTATATTCACTGTACATTTCAGCCAGGCCCTGACTCCATTCAAAACCAAGCTGAATTATTCAGTTGTGCTCAGACTACAAATTAAAACATACTCCATTCGTTCAATAGCATTTCTGTGTCTGTCCTACACAAGTATGTACAGTATGCGTGTGTCCTACAAGTATGTGTATGCGTCCTAAAAGTGTGTTTGTGCCAGTGACTGGTAGGTGGGCGTAAAGCTTACCCTCTTGTCATCAGTGCCCATCTGGTTCATTAGCATGGTGACGTTGTCCGTGTTCCACACCCACGAGTGACTGGTGAAGTACTCTAGCACCATCATGGCCTTGTGCAGCCGTGTGATGGTCTTCATCATCCTGCCGTGGAGTGGTAGTCGCCATGGAAACAGGGAAGAGACAGTTATTAAGGAGGTAGAATGGGAGCTGGCACAGAGCTGACAGCACAGTGCCATCTTTTACCCTTAAGGGCACTGAGCTTTACTATCTAACTGCTGGAAACTAACCACAGCCAACTGGATTCAGCTTATGACGTGGAGAGGGACAGATCAGGGGGATTGAGGTCTGTTAAGCAGACAAAGGCCAAGAAGGAACAACCGATGATAATTATTTATTCAAAGTATTTTTGAACAGGGTAAAGGTGACCTCTAAGCCACTTCGTTACCAAAATAAAGTTTAGGGTTCGTCATCGCTACAGACGAAACGTAGATTCTCAAACGTCTGACCCTTGCACACAATTAAGAACTGCATAAATCCAGCACAATCTATAATAGATTAATAGAACACCGGTAAGAGTCTAAGCATACTAGTATTATAAGCCAATTTACACTAACTCATACCAGTCTCCATTGGATTGGATTCGGAAAGTTCACTTTTTCCACATTGTTAAGTTACATTTTTTTCCTCAATCCACACACACACACAAATACCCCATAATGACAAAGCGAAAAGATAAATACCTTATTTAGATAAATATTCAGACCCTTTAATAGGACTCGAAATTGAGCTCAGGTGCACCCTTCAGATGTTTCTACAACTTTATTGGAGTCCACCTGTGGTAAATAAAATTGATTGGACCGGTCTATATAAAGCTCCCACAGTTGACAGTGCATGTCAGAGCAAAAACCAAGCCATGAGGTCAAAGGAATTGTCAGCACCTGACTGGGACGACGGTTCACCTTCCAACAGAACAAAAACCCTAAGCACACATCCGACAACGCATCCGACAACGCAGGAATGGCTTTGGGACAAGTCTCAATGTCCTTGAGATGCCCAGTTAGAGGCTAGACTTGAACCCGATCGAACATCTCTGTAGAGACCTGAAAATAGTTGTGCAGCGATGCTCCCAATCCAACCTGACAAAGCTTGAGAGGATCTGCAGAGAAGAATGGGCAAAACTCTACAAGTACAGGTGTGCCAAGCTTGTAGCGTCACACCCAAGAACACGCTTGGCTGTAATTGCTGCCAAAGGTGAATCAACAAAGTACTGAGGAAAGAGTCTGAATACTTAACGCCAAAAAAAAAAAAAAAAAAAATGTTTTTGCTTTGTCATTATGGGGTAGTGTGTAGACTGATGATAATTTAAAAATCCATTTTAGAATAAGGCTGAAACATAACAAAATGTGGAAAAAGCCAAGGGGAGAACCATGCTTGGAATCAGAGCTCCAATTCCCTCCATGATACATCGTGTTCCAAGAGGAAGGTGACAAAACATGCATGGTGGACCATTTAGAAAGTCAAACATTAAGGTATTAGTTTTTCAGAGGGTGAGAAACCCATCTACTCACTTCACCCTTAGAATGTGTGGAACACTAAACCAAATGCATTTCAGACAGCCAAAAATGTTAAACTTTTGCTAATTGAGACATGTTACCAAATGTTTATCCATGCTGAAAGGTTTCTGGTTTATAGTAAACTTGTGGGGACCAATACTGTAAACATCATGTAACAAACACTTGGTTAGACTGAACCATAGTGTGGATGCTTAATGAAACGCATAAAAAGGTGGGGGTTGTGAGCATACACAATAACTCACTGATACATTTTCTGAGTGCATGAATTACTGCCAGTGCATTCCATTCTGCTTCATGAAGCCCAGGAATAGGACTACCAGGAAGAGAAGTGTTGATGGGCCAATTAATAAAGGACAACTAATTCCCTGGTGCCTCTCATTTGGAGAGATTATTGAAGAGATGAGAACAAGGATGAGGACAGATCAATCCCAGGTCACTTCAGGAGACTTAATGCAGGGGTTCACAAACATTTTTGGCATGTGACCGCATTTTGATATTGAAAAACAAAATCTGCGACCCCCACCATGTAAAAAAAAATAAAAAAATAAAAAAAAGTGATTAAGCAAAGGCTAACGTTAATTGGGGCTAAGACAGTCTATTACAAATCGGTCAGAGTACTTTTGACAGTATTTCAACCTGAAGGAAGTATGGTTTGAAGTGACAAATGCATCAGAAAGGTATTGGGAAGTTCAGAAGATCATCAGGCAATAATTGTGTGTGATAATCTGTGTAGAAAAGATCATCACTGATAATGTCCTTTTCCCCCAGTCTGATTTAGTGCCTTGAACACTCTTCTAAATGAGTCATGCGCGCCTTGTGGGCATTGTAGAGGGAAACAGAAGACACATATATGTTCCAGAGAGTCTTATCTTTCAATGATGGGGTCGTTATATTTTGTAGCTTAAATCTTTCAAAAGAGAGCCACATTTGTAAGAAGAAAACAGAAACCACTGTTTATTACAAAATCGCATCTGTAAGCTCAGGTTCTATGAACCAAACACAATTTTTTTATTTCAGTTTCTCTCACGACCCTTAGTTTGGGAAACACCAACTTAACGGCATGGCTCAGAAAATCTAAAACGCCGACAAAAATACAAAGGAGGTAATTCCACAATAACTTCCAAAGCCAAATAGTTCAACTGCATCTAAAAGTACAAATGCAGTAACAAGCAAAAAAGGTCAAACAAAAATAAAATAACTCAAACGTTATTGAAGCATGCTTTGGACAGGAACCCATGCTTGTCATGACGACACAGTAGCCTGTCGGCAGCCAGCCGAGTCCGATGCCATGAAGTCGAGCAAACAGACAGGCGTTGCTTCCTCCCCACCCACCATGCCACACAACCAGCACTCAGTGTTGGAAGGGAGAGGGGGTTGTGAGGGCACGGGCACTGTAGTAGACCTTACCGGGGCTTCTGACCCGTGGCCCTGAGATACACGTCATACAGCAGGGCGGGCAGAGTGTGACTCACTGTGGTCCAGTACTGATTGGTAAAGGGGTTGGACCGCAGGTTAACATTGGGGCGCCTGAAAGCCTGCTCTAAGGGGTTGGTCTTGAAGGTCATGTTTATACAGTACTCTGCAGAGAGAATATGACATCACAGGAGGGAGGACCCCTTTAACAAGAACATTCAATGTCAGGACATGTCGAGGTAACAGAGAGGAGTAAGAGTGCAGAAGCCAGCCCTAATGGTATATGGGTGGCATATGCACCCTTAACCCCATGACACTGGACAGAAGCATCACATCACAGGTACAGGCTACACTGAGCGAGAACGCGGGAGGAATGGAGGGAGAGGGGTGTGACCGAGCGGGGCGTCATTTACCTGGGCTCTCTTCCTGTCATCCTGAGGCAGAGATCATATAGGAAGGCTGGTGCCTTGTGGCTTACAGCGATCCAGTACTGATTGATAAGGTGATTGGTTGTGAGATTTACATTGGGCCGTCTGAAGGCCTGCTCAAGGGGGTTCCTCTTGAAAGTGGATATTACATGGTACTCTAAGAGAAAAGGTAGGGGGTTCAACAGGGTGAATTGTTGGCACAACAACTTGTTTCTCCAAAGCAGAAAGAAAGAACTAAGCAGCAAGCACACAGCAAAGCAGCAGCAAAGACAGATGTTTGGTTTAGACAAAATATCTTACAAATGCTTTTGAACTATTATTATTTTTAACTGTACAAGTTATTGCAGGAGTCTAGGGAGATTATAAAAAATACCACAGATCTAGACTTCAAAGTGAGCCCAATGAATGGACAAAGCAATGTTAAAAACATAACAATTATGGTAAATGAGTAGCAAATATATTGACTAATAATTAATATTTGACATTTACTACAACAAATGCAGCAGGTTAGCATCTTAAAAGGGAACTATACAAATGGCACTATGAAAACACCATCAATCTTTAGTCCACAAAACAAATATTGATCTATGACGGAAACAAGCATTTTCATTCAAGCATATCAGTCAGGTTATATAGTTTCAGCCTTTTCCTTTAAGCCTTGCAAAATGTTGATCTTTCTCAGATGGCTAGCATTCAGAGAATATGTACACTAAACAAATGCAGGGAGTTAACTAACAACCCAAAGAGGGTGTGCGTAAAAAATAACAAAAAACCTGCTCACACTCACTACAGTTATAAGAGTGGGTGTGCCCTCAAAAGCATAACTGATAATCATAATTTATCATTCTGCTTTGTTAGAGCATCTAAGAACAAATACAGCCTGAGTATATTTGGATAAGATAGGAGAAGCGGTTCATACCAACTTCACCCCAGTGGAACGGGTTGATGCCACCCGTCGTGCAATTGTACACCAATATGCTCTTAGGCCTGCGGAGACAAAAAGGGACAAAATAGAAACCGGAATGAATATTTGCATTTCATAATCACATTATCATTCTTCCAGCTCCACAGAGAGCAGCTGCAGTGTGTGTGTGTGAGAGAGAGTCTGACCTGCTGTGTCTCTGGGAGCCAGAATACCAGGCGGCAGCCAGTGTGGTATTGATGACCACATCCACAGGCACCAGGTCAGCCACCGCGTTGTTGGACGCTCTCATGGTGCGCAGGATCCCCTTTCCTGCCTATAAAGGGCAGAGTAGTGTCAGGTTAATTACCAGGTCATAGGAAAGTGGTTTCTCAGGTTATAGTGGGTAGACACAATGTTGGAGTGGTCAGGATCACATTAGTCCAATCTGACCATTTTACATAGAGAAGAGAAAAGAACACAGCTCACTTTTGTAAAAAGTACTTACTGCAATGAATATTCCACTAGGTCCATTGAAATTATCAATCCAGCCCTAAGAAAAGTGAAAAAACATGTTTTGACCAGTAAACAGAGTTTATTTACTATGGTCAGTTACAGTAGCTACCGTTTATAAGTACATGAGAAGACTCACTGGGAAGGGCTCTTTCCAACTGGCCCCTACTATAGAGGGCCTGATGATGGCTACGTTGAGGTTTCCACACTCCTGCTGGACCAGGTACTCAGCCATGGCCTTGGTGTAAGTGTACGTGTTGGGCCTTTTTCCAATCAGCCCTGGGGTCATTGCTGAGACCAGCTTCTCATCCATCCACCTAACCAACGTGAAAACACATTTAAGGTTTTTTCTGGATAAAAATTGAGCTTAGGTCATGGGTGTGGCCAATTGTGCAGTCGCTGACCAACAATTTTAGAGGACCTCATGTTGACCGCAGTGACACAATTTAGCTGTTTTAAAGCAAATTTCCTGCAATTCTACACATTTTGCCATGGCTTATGCTATCAGTGACTCAAACATAAAATCAAATGGAGGCCCCATGCCATGACAAAATTTATCTTGAAAGCATGTTTTTAATTTGATCAGGTCAGTTATATTGCTCAAACATTATTTTTTAAACAATTCTGCCCATGACCAAACACACATTTCAGAGATTCACTTTCCTTAAATTGCCCCACACAAATGCCTTTTGTAATACTTATGGGTGGAAACATTAGAACATGAACAGAACACTAACTTTTACACAACTGTTAACGGTTTTGTCCATGGGTAACATATTGCGCCACCTTCAAGAGAAGTCAGAAGTCCCACCTAACATTGAGTAAAGTAAATGTCCTTATGAAATAGCTAAAAAATGTGCCATTCAAATCAGTAACCAAACTGCATTAAGTTCCAATCAGAGACCCTCCCTGTGTTGGCACAAAGTTTCAGTCCATGCATTGACATTGAGAGACCCTTGAGGAATACCAAGCTTATGCATTAGCCACTACAAACTAATAAATGACTTCCATTTCCTCTTAGTTCAACATGCCAATCTGTAAATTAATATAATCTCTTGGTATGTAGTAATATTGACATTCATCTTAAATTATCCCAAATGGCTTCAGTTTCAATCAATCTGAAAATAACTTCAGGGTAACAAGTCTGCAATGGGAAATGTTATGAAAAACAAGTCATTTTTTTGGGACTCACTCCAGGCTGTCGATTAGCTTCTTGTAGTCAACAGGAGGTGGATAAACCACTTCCTCAATGAGCGTCCGGTCACAGTTGGCATAGGCTGTGGACACGTGAAGGAACACCTCCAAGTGCTTCATTCTGTGGGCCAGAGCCACCATCTTCTGGGTGGCTAAAACATTCAGCTGCATAGCATCTCTGAAAAGGAAGAAAAGTACAACATTTATTTATCACAGATAAATATATATTTAAAAAAATGGGCAGGTACACAAGAATGGTTAGTAATACTTCTAGAATGATAACCTACACTGAGGTGTTCCTCCACTAAAAGGAAGCGAGTCATTTCTCTGCAGGTGAAGCAAGTGACAAGATCACTTGCAGAATTGTCCAGCAAAGCTCTGGGAAGCAGCATTAGGAGAGAAACAATGGCTCACTTGAGAGGCTCGTTGAATCGGATGGTTGCAGCACAGTGGAAGACTATGTTGATACAGTCAGCAAGCGTTTCCTGGTTCTCTTTACTCAGGTCCAGCTCTGGCATGGTGAGGTCACTGTTAACAGCCACTATTTTTTCAGCAAAGTCTGGCTGCTCATCTCGTACCCTGTCAAAAAGCTTAAATACAAATACAGTTGCATTAGAAAAAAGATTATGTAATACTCCATCAAGCTACTCCATCAAGCTACTTCCACTGCCAATAAGTGTATAAAAATTAGCCTACTCAATGTTTTTTTTAATAACAGCAATGTGTTGGTGGAGTGATGCGTTTTGGTTTGAAAGCACTCCAAGAAAGCAATTCCTTTAGTAAGACTATGTCACTGGGGCCAAGCTCCCTGCCATCCAGGACCTCTATATCAGGCGGTGTGAAAGGAAGGCCCGGAAAATTGTTTAAGATTCCAACCACCTAAACCAGACTGTTCTCTCCACTTCCGCACGGCACCTGTGCATCAAGTGACACCAACAGGCTCCTGAACTTCTATCCCCATGCCAATTGACTGCTAAATAGCTAACAAAATGGCTACACGGACCGAGTTGACCTTTATATTTTATTCCTATTTTTAAACTCTCCATGCACACTCACAGGGCCCTACACACTTGACACTTCAATACACACAAACACTCACTCCATTTGCTCACACACACACACACACACACACTTCTACTGACTACACAAACCCACCCCCTCACATACAATCATCACCAAGAGATTGGCGCCGCCCTGTGTGGTCACCTGTTAAGCAGCTCCCATTGTTTGTGCGTTAATTGTTGTTTTAGTATGTTTTTCGTCCGTTTTTTTTTGTTGTTGCAACAGTTGAACTATAATAGTTCAGGATTATGGAGTGCTACTGTTTTACGAAAGTTTTATTTTTCTCAGCACGGACGTACACGCGAGTCCTCGATTATTTACAACCAAGCCCAGCTCCTGGATTTAGCACACGCAGCGCTGCTGCACCCCAGGGAAAAGTTTGATATTCCGGACAAGTTGAAAAGGCGACGGAGTGGACGCAGGGCGAGATTGAAGTGTAAAGCAAAGCTTAGGAAATACAAGCCAGCAATATCATTATGGGCAACGTGAGATCGCTACATAACAAGATGGACGAGCTTCAGGGTCTGGTCCATGGGCAAAGTGACTATCAGGAAGCGAACCTATTGTTTTTAACTGAAACATGGCTGAATGATAACATCCCCATGGAGAATGTCACTATCGGCGGTTTCAAGACCATCAGAACGGACAGGGATAGCGTTTCTTCCGGTAAGGGTAAGGGAGGGGGGCTGGCTTTATTAGTTAACAACAGATGGTGTAATCCGAAATATATTACTCTTAAGGAACAGTTTTGTAGCCTGGAGATTGAGCTGTTAGCCATTAGCCTGAGACCCTACTGCTTTGAAACCACAGACTGGGATGTGCTCGGTGAGGCTCATGGGGATGGCATTGATGACTTAGTGACTGCATAACAGACTATATCCATATTTGTGTAGACAACACTGTATCCAGGAAGAGAGTGTATAAGGAGAAGATGGAGGACAAGCTGAGGCAGAGCCAGGTGAGAGAGGTGGAAGGGTATGAGAAATATCACTGGCTTCAAAAAGTCAAACAGTGGGCAGATGGAGGGGACCCAGGACAGAGCCAATGAGCTGAACCAATTTTTTAACAGGTATGATACTGGCCCTGTCCACCTCCCCAGGCCACACACCCTCACAGCTGTCCCACCCTCACAACACCTCTGTTGAGACAATGAGCGACCCCCTCCCCACCGGTAGGCCACAAGTTGTGCGACTACAGAGCTGTGTCAGAACGGGTAGTGAGCAACACAGGGGCCCCCCAGGGAACGGTCCTGTCCCCCTTCCTGTTCACCCTCTACACCTCAGACTTCAGATATAACTCTGAAACATGCCACCTACAGAAGTTCTCGGATGACTCCGCAATTGTAGGGTGCATCAGGGGTGGGCAGGAGGAGGAGTACAGGAGCACAATCTATGACTTTGTGTTGTGGTGTGAGCAGAACCACCTTCAACTCAACAATCAGCAAAACAAAGGAGATGGTGGTGGACTTCAGGAGAACCAAGGCACAACTGACTGCAGTCCCTATACAGGGGATGGATGTGGAAATGGTTGGGTCATACAAGTTCCTGGGAGTCCATATGGACAACAGGCTGGAATGGGCTGGTAACACCGGGGCTCTGTACAAAAAAGGGCCAGAGCCGACTCTACTTTCTGAAGAGGCTCATGTCCTTCAACTTGTGCAGTAAACTACTGCATACCTTCTACCAGTCTGTGGTGGTTGATACTTTTGCAGTGGTGTGCTGGGGAGCCAACATAAAAGCCGGTGATGCTTCTCGGGTAAATAAGCTGATCAGGAAAGCTATCTCTGTTCTGGGGATTAGCCTAGACACTCTAGATGAGGTGGCGGAGAGACGGATCCTGGCCAAACTGCTGGCTATCATGGACAACGTCACCCACCCTCTGCATGCCATGGTTATGACGCAGAGGAGAACCTTCAGTCACAGACTGATCCCACCATGGTGTGCCAGAGAGCGCTACAGATGGTCCTTCCTGCCGGCGGCTATTAGACTATTTAATGCCTCACCGGGGTGCCGTGCCGTCGCCAACATAGACCTGGAACTGTTGGGGTGTTAGGACCTAGTTTAACAATTATGCTTCCATCCGTGAGTAACTCTGGTCTGTAATCACTCATTCAATCAGGACGTATTTATTTATTCATTCAGGTCTGTACATACATATTCATGTACAGTTGTTATATCATATCACGTGCAATATTGCAAGTAATTATTGGACTGAACTTACATAGTCATTCACTCAGGAATGCATATTAGTATCCTGTCAGTTGTATCTTTTTTCATTGCTTTTAGTAAATCGAATGTGCAATACGTGCAATTATCTGTAATAAAAATAATTCACCTGCCACTCTGTAACAATGTATAGTGTACATAGTTATGTATTTTTACAGCTTTTTTTGCACTCCAGACGTCTTGTACTTCTTGTATTTTTATACTTTTTCCATACTGCCGCTCTATGTATCATGTATCTGTCTTTTGTGTATTTTCGTTCTGGCATTTCATACCTGCCCTATGTTTTTTCGTAGCTGCTTGACGAAGAAATTTCCCAACGGGGATCAATAAAGTACCTATCTATACGCTGCTGCTACTACTCTGTTTATTATATATCCTGACTAGTCAACTTACCCCTATACATATCTAACTCTGCCACTCCAGTATCCCTGCACATTGTAAATATGATACTGGAACTGACCCTGTATATAGTATGCTTACTTTATCGTGTTCTTATGTGTGTTTTTCTTCCACCTTGTTATTTTTAGTGTTACATTGTTATTGATTACTGTAGAAAGGCATTTCACTGTGCATGTGACATTAAAACTTTGAAACATCATGGTCTGTCATAGCCCAATTGTAAAGACAGTATGAAGAGTGTGGGCTCTGGAACTACCATGTCTCCAGTAACAAGCAGTGAAGGAGTTATGATCCCCTTTTGCATCCCCCCCTAAAACATTACCTTTTGGCTCGCCCCATTAGATCTTTACCCTTCTCCAGCTCTGCTCACCTTGCAGTTGATCATGTCTGCAATGCGGGCCTGGGGAGCGTGACCCGCTTTGTGCCGGACCAGAGCGTACACGGTTTTGATTCCAGGGCAAGAACGCAGCAGCTTCTCCAGCAGGACCTTTCCCATGAAGCCTGTCGCCCCGGTGATGAGCACATTCTTCCCCTCATAATACTCTGGAATGGTCACCATGTTGTCTGTGTGCTCCAACCCTCCTCAACCTGTTGAAGGATTACATCATCGGTTAGAGTATTGTGCAAGTAACAGAAAGGTCGATGGATCGAATACCCGAGCAGACAATGTGAAAAACCTGTCGATGTGTCCTTGAGCAAGCCACTTAACCCTAATTTGCTCCAGGGGATGACCCTGTAGGTAGTCCGTCATTGTAAATAAGAATGTTCTTAAATGACTTGCCTAGTTAAAGAAAGGTTAAACATACCGACTAGCCTCTCCATCGTTATAAATTACTCTTATCCCGTCTAACCCACAAACTGACATTAAGATGGGTGACGGGCACAAGAGCTTTACTTAAAGGGTAACTCAACTCCAATTTCAGCCTTTGCCCAACCCCATCCAAAAAATAGAAATGTAATTGTGGGTGGGGGGGGGGGATTGCTCACAAGTATTCATTTTGGGGGTGGATAAATGTAGTTCTACATGATCAACACTTTCTCACTAAAGCATAATTACCTGAAGTCCACTGTCACACTCTGATAATAAAATGATGTGCATGGCGAGCAAATATGGCTCTGCAGTTAGCTCAAAGTGGTAAGGCGCTCAGTTACTGACACCTATTGCCACTTGCGATGGAAATTTGATTCCCCCATGCGTCACAAAAAATATTATTGAAATGTAAACTCTCATTTACTGCGGGGAGGGGGTCGCTAAAAAAAAATGTAATGATTACAGTAGCTCTCACAAGTATGCTTTCACTTTTCAGAATTAGTGTGTGGGCATGGGATGAACATTGTAAATAAAACAATATTTCTAATCTCACATGCAGACCTCACAACCATTGAACTAGGAGCCAACTGTCTTAGCGGAAGGGGAAACAACACAACGAGTTGACATGAACACCATTGTCATCTATTTATTGTTAGGATGGATGTAGATACAAATATAATCCTCATTGCCTACATATTTTTTTCTTCTTCTTAAAAAGCAGAGATGTGTATGAAACTAAGCAAAAACTTTTAATTTGGTCATATGCGGAAATGTGTCTCTGCCTTTTGAATGTTGTGTACTGTCAGTAGTCTAGTCAAGGAAGCATCATGCTAAATATATTGGCACACTACTTACCAAGACCACTGACAAATAAGGTGTGCTGTGACCTGCGTTTACAGTAAGCCTTGAGGTGGTACCACCCAGCACATCTAGAATGGAGTACATTTCATACCGAACCCTTCCCTTGAGATGACGTAGAGGCACCTTGAGAAGGTGCCTCTACGTCAGGATTTCAATGGTAAAGTTGAACAAAAACAGCTAGATTTACTACTAAAAGACCAAAGTATATCACTTTCGCAACAAATTGTCAAAATGAAGACCAGAATTTACGTGTTTCACTACAACACCAAAAATATTGTATATTCAGCTCGTGTACAAAACCAAAAGTAACAAACTTCAGAACGGGAAGCATAAAATATCACACGGGAATTTGGTCAGGTCACCCAAAAGGTTACATATTGTAGCTTTAAAACTCAAGAGTTTAAATACACCTGTGTTTTTTTTTTACTAGTCTTATCTCTGTGTGTGATAGTGGCTGGGTGGATGACACGCTACTGTTGATACATCATGCTATTCAGACAGATAACTGGTTAATGATTGACACAGAAGATAATGTTCTCTTATTCAAACAGATACAACCTATAAAGATCATTAAACACGTAACATTCAACAAACCTTGCACTAAAGCACTTCTGTCCAACAGTGAGTAAGTACGGTTACATGCACACATTAATGTGATTATTGTGCATAGTCAGATTAATAATAGTTTGATAAAAACTTTTACATGCTTTGTAAAATGAACCATTAACCTAATAATCCAGTTTACATGGATACAGTTGAAATCAGGCTACCTGATGGCACTCGGATAAATCCAAATCAAATGTTTCACCACAGTGACTATGTTATTTTTGGGAAGCATATTTAATACGGAGTTCAGGTTTGTATGTGAAAACTTCTAAGACGCATACATTCAGTTGTTCCAAACACCCTTCACTCGCGCTAAAGAGGGAGGCTCACTTGGCTGGTACAAGCACATGCACAGATCAAATACACCACTGGAATGCTGATTAGGTGGTTACATGTCCTAATAATTCAAAAGATTGCTCAGAAAACCAGGTGTTTTAAATCAGCGTAAGCTTACTTCAATTTTGACCTTACACCGATTAAGATAAGCAGAGTAAGGTGTTTACGTGACTATGGCATAATCTGCGTACTGCCATAATAAGTTTCATATCGAATTATTACTGTGCATGTAAACATACTCATTGTGCAATGTGGTAGGATGTATGAGTTATCTAAAAGGAAGTCCCATTTACTCAAAGAACCCAAACAGAAGCAGTCTCTGGCCAAGCAGCAAGGCAGTTTTGGCACGCAGTGCCATCTTGTCCTCACATTACATATAGGCCTACTGTATGCGTCTGTGCATATTATAAAACAAATAAACCATTTGATAACAGGTGTCACAAAGAGAAACTTCAACTGTAGATTAAGGGCATAAAAAGCAACCAAGAAATCACTGGTGACTGGTGTGCAACTTTATTCGCAAAAGCGCCCCAGTGAAAAACCACCATGAAAAACCTGATACCCATTCTTGGAGGAATGGAGGTAAAAGGTAATCTGGCTCATCAGGCGGATATGAGAGCAGTACAAAGGAGAGTCTGACACTAAAAACACCCCCCAGGTTTTGGACCCCTAGAGAGAATGTGCCATTTCACTTGGGGCTACTGACCAAGACAGCCTTTACACCTGAAGGTCCAGCTTATACTCTGTAGTCCTCCTTCGGGGACAGAGGTTGGCATCCTCCTATTTGGCCAACCAAGGAAAATGATCACCCTGGAGTTGGCACATCATAACACCACTTGGGTCTCACTGTACAGCACTGTAAACTACACAGTGCATTCACCTTGATCAAGTCTCTACAGCAGTACAAGCATGTTGATCCCAGATACCACATCTATTGGAATAACGGATTAAACACATGCATGTCCCTGGAGTTGGCACTTGAATGCTGTAGTAGATGACTGATGGGAAACAGCAACAAACCGTAAAAGGCAATGTGTTCAGTAAGAACACTTCTGCAAATATTAGAGAAACCCGATGACAAGGCCACCTCAGCAGAGATTCAAAAATCAGAGAAGGCAATATTGGCCTAGATTTGACTAGCAGTTATACCTGTCCAAATATTAGAGAGGGGGTGGGGTCGCTATCATTTTTGGCTAAAACTCACAGCAATGAGCTGAAGGCATACACATGTCAAATGGCATAAATGGAAAAAGGCTGGAGATCTTGTGACCTTGATTAAAAAGTCAGACAACTTACTAGTGGCTTATTTACCAAAGGCTAAAATAATTCCAGTGTCACTCCACATTAACTTATAAAGTAAGCTATTTACGTCGTTCAAAATGATAATGATTTAAAGCTTGAACACCACATGTCAACTAACTGGCAGCGACTTGTGGCTGTGCCATCGTCCCTACACAGTAAGACGGCGAGAGAACTAACTAGCCAGCCAGCTATCTAACGTTAGCTAGAATGGAAACTTATCTGGTGTGGTGGTGAGCAATTCCCACTAGTTAACTAATGACTGACAACAAAACCAGCACTACCAAAACAAGAACATTTAAACACATTCTGAAAAAGATTGACCTCAATGAGTCATAACACAAACCTACAACACTTCCTGTAAATAATGTATCTAACTAACGGTAACTAGCTAGCTAACGTTAGCTAGCTACCCCTCCCTCTTGCGCATCTCTTCGGTGGCATGTTGTCGCACGTCGTTAGCAAACGATAGCCATTCGCAGTCATCTTTGGACATTTTGCGTTAAATATAACACAACCAGAGAAAATATAATGTGAAAGACGGATATACCTGAAATTTTGACGAGGCTGAGTTTTCTTGTGTTAAATCAGAAGTATATCCCGGATGGAAGTGCAGCAACAGCTCCGCAACTGCTCAATTTCTGCGGGCTGGGAGCACAGGAAAGTGACGGCTGACGGCCCGGGCAGGGTTGCCAGGTTTAGCAAAAATGTACTGATGAATGCGAAGCTAAAACACGCCTACAAGGCATGAAAACTGAGAACGCTGCAATTGCGGCCTGCAAATCAGGGCGTTCCTGACACAGTGTGTAGGGCCGGATTAAGAAATCATAGTCCCTGGGATTTTATTTTTAGCTCTTGCCCAGCCTAAATTATAATAACACACAATTTTACACAATTGTTCATATAGATTGTTTTGTCTCTTGGGCACCATATGGGCTTGGTCCCAGCCCCTGACTCACACAATTGACCAGCCACATTTATTATGCAGTTTTTATTTTTTTTAAAGCAGGCTGTCTACACTCATTATTATTGAGAGAGGTCTCCTGAGTCTTCCTGTGGTTGGCGGTTGCAGTGAAAAATATCAAATATATACTTTATATATATATTATATACAGCATATGTTTCCTTAATAGTTTCTTGTTTACATTTACTGTTACATTTTTTTTAAATGTTGCTGCCTCTTGGGCCCCCCACGGGCCTTCAGCCCCTGTAAGCCCCTGCATTAACGCTTCGAACACACCGACTGCGTCATTACGTTTTGGAACAGCAGAAGTACATTAATTTCCAATGGAACGTTGTGTTTGCCTTACAACATTGCGTTGCAGAGGTAGTTGCAGTGCGTTCTGTTCAGTGCATATGTTGGATTTATCGTATGCGTCAAACTGTATGCGTAAACGGGTTGACAGAAATGGTAGCAGAAGGTGAATGTTGAACTTTTATTGCACACATATCTAGATGATGCTGCATACTATTTTGCGCAATGTTCAGCCTGCAGTTCTGTTAATGACAATGAGGGCAGGTGTTCAGCAGGCGGGAGAGAAGGACACCAGTGTCTAGCGGGGCGAAAAAACTCAGATAACTTTTATTTCCCTTTTGACCCACATTCAAAAGTGTCACACAAGCATAAAGAAAACACTATTGTGCAATGGTGTTAACACAATGTTAAACATTCTGAAATACTGTTAATAGAAGTTACATTGCTCTAAAATAATACAATTTTCAACTGGAGTATACAAATTGAAAAGCCCCAACAGTTTGCTTTAAATTAATGTGTGGCTGCAGGCAGCCTGATGTCCCAGTCATCCATCACTCTGGAGCAAGATGGAAAGGAAAGAGAGAGAGAGGAGATCCATCATGTGTCCAGTAGGGGAGACCGGGGATGGTTGTAACACTTTCAGCATTTTTGTCAATTTCTGAGAGATTGTTTGAGGTACTACATTCAAAATGTGATAGGAACAG
The DNA here is from genome assembly GCA_023634145.1 of Thymallus thymallus. Classification (NCBI taxonomy): domain Eukaryota; kingdom Metazoa; phylum Chordata; class Actinopteri; order Salmoniformes; family Salmonidae; genus Thymallus; species Thymallus thymallus. The sequence continues at coordinate 32,519,612 of CM042414.1, forward strand.
CTTCCATCTGTCTGCTACAAATGGGTATAGGTATTATCTCTCTAAATCAAACCGGCAAGGTGCCATCACTGTAATGTTGAGGATTTGAATGGGTCAGATAAGCTTGGCAATGTATGACAGTAACCAGACCTTCTCTCACCCACAGAAGAGGGGAGGCAGCTCACACCCTGTCATAAATTAAAGGAGAGGAGATCTAGAGGTCTCCCTCCAGTATTAACCAAAGGAATGTCTTTGTTAACAGACAGTCTTCCCGCTCTAACAGTTTCTAAAGCAAATACTGGAACAATATTTCTAACATAAGAACGTGGGGAATTGTCATAGGAGGTCTATGGAAAACTGTCGTATGGGTTGTTATTTTGTGATGTCATAAAAAAAATTACAGAGGAAATACTGTAACTTGGAAAGTATGTCCACTACATGTATGAGGTTTTCATCTGATGTGTTGATTATATAATATAAACAATTTATCTTTGTTAAGATAGGAATGTGATTTTAGGAGCCATAAGAGATCATAGTTTTACATAACTTTATACAAGTAAGTAACCACGCCCTTGAGTGAGTTCAGAGAACGTGTCAGCCTCAAGAACCACCTCTTTTGACGAACTGTATAAATGTATGGGTTAAGAATTAACACGTCAGACCAGAAAAGTGTGGAGCGGTCGCTACACGTTTAAAATGGTTGGAACTTTGAACCTCAACACGAGGTGAAGAAAATAAACTCATCTCCCAGACTAGACCAGAACATCGCCAGGTTGCAGCTGCGCGTGTAAAGTGGTTCAAACTCTGACTATCAACATGAGGGGGAGAGAGGAGAAAACTCCGCTCTCAGACAATCACTGGTACGGCTGATTAGCTGTCCTAAGTCAAATATCTATAAAAGTGAACTCTTCAAACCACCCTACTACTCTTCTCATATCCCTGTATTATCCTACTCTCATCACCAATGGGAACCGTCGACATGGCTGGCTAGCCTATCTTCCGAGGAGCATCTTCCATAGTGAACAACAGTATACCCCTTTCGGACAATCAGAGCCATACATGCGTACTAAGGAGGGCTGATTCCGACAGAGATAAACGGCGAACAAAGGCATTCAAACGTAAAAATACATTCATGATTTCTTACTTCAAACGGGTGGAGGTTTGTGTGCAAAGTATATGATTACTGTGAGAATAGTTCTAAAATGTATCAACGATAAGTGTCCCTTTTTCTCTCTCCCCCCTTCATTTTCTGTGTAACAAGCCGCCATATGTTGTCATTCTGCTAGGGACCTTTATCTAATGTATCAAGTGTGTATGATTATTCTGTGATATTATTTAGTTAGTTAGTAAATAAATAATTAAACCAATTTGTGTAGTACTGAATTTTAACCTTTATTTAACTAGGCAAGTCAGTTAAGAACAAAATCTTATTTACAATGACGGCCTACACCGGCCAAACTCGGACGACGCTGGGCCAATTGTGTACCGCCCTATGGGATTACCAATCACGGCCGGTTGTGATAGTCTAGATTCAAACCAGGTTATCTGTAGTGACGCCTCTAGCACTGAGATGCAGTGTCTTAGACCACTGCGCCACTTGGAAGCCCCTCATGAGTAAGGCTGGGATTTTTGCAGATCAAAGAAGGTTACGACTGTTCAGAATGATGTTATGATAAGAGGTTATGATTTTATACATTGACTGTTTTATGGATGTGATAGGTAAAGACCTTTAGAGTTTAATTCGGGAGATGGTAACTCTTTAAATAACTGCTCTCGTGGTGCCCCAAATTCCTAATGAGTTAATTGTTACATTATTAATTTAAAGTCGGGTAACAATTAAACATAGTTAGTTGATTCGATAAATAACAGTAATCAGATTAATGAAAGTAAAGTCACGACAAAGGTGTGACTTTGTCTCAAATACAAGGAGTGAAATGTTACAATTTATCCCACCTACCGGATCAGTTGTAACAGTGCTTGGGGTAAAGTGTAACAGTTTGAAAAAAAATGCATAAATCATGACATGCAACGAAATATTGAAAGCCTTTATTGAGAACATCATAAAAACATTGAAATGTTTATTTTGTGCAGCAGAAATAATAAAATAATACAAATCACAAAATGTTTATTAATTTTACATTCCATTAACTGGCCCTTCTTAACTAAACAACATCTGACAACTAAACAACAACATCTGGACTAAACAATTGAATGTTTGTGGTGTCCCTTATGGAAAAAACGAATGAATTCCACATGTGAACACGTGGGATCTTGTGTGATCAGATGTGATTTTATGTGAAGTTAATGTGATAACATGAAACTGCACATGTAACAACATGTGAACATATTTGAGAACATGTAGTCCTTTGTGGGCAAATTTTGTCATCAAGACATTTGGGAACTCTGAAAAAACATGGTTGATTCATAACATTAGGCAAGATATTAAGGCTAGGCTCAGCGTAGTTTCCAAATGTATTGAATTTTGTTGCTCTGTCTATTTCTCTGTCTACCTCTCTCTCTAAATCTCCATCGAGTGTAGCCCGTGTAATATTGAACAGATCCGCTAGGGATCTGTTATCTTATTAAAAGCATTGTATTAGAACCATTTTTCTATAACCATTACTGTGTATCCTGTATTATCATTTAGTTAGTAAATAAATCATTTAAACCAATTAATCGTAGGATCAGTTTGCGCTGGGGTTTGTGCAGATTGGCTGACTCATGACCATTCTAGGACGAGACTGATGAGGCAACATTCATTAAATAAGGGCTGCTATATATTGGAAGATAGGACAAACATTTGATTTTAATTCGGAGAGTAGCAACTCAGCAGAATACGTTTCTCTCCGTGGTGCCCCTGGAATCCTAATGAGCTAATTATTGCAGGATTAATTTAAACCCCAAAATTAGACGTAGGTAATTATTCAATAACTAGTAGTCACCATTTTATTGATAGACAAAGTTACGACATAACATTATCAATTCTAAACAAACAAGCTGGTTTTGGGGCGTATTGCTGCCTTTCTCAGTTCGGAAAGTGCATTCCACATTGTGACAAAACAAAAAAATAAGGGAAAAAGGGACCAGGGAAAATACAAATTGCACCATCCATTGCTTGACTTGGTCACAAGCTTACCAGTACCTGCACCTCAAATGTTCTACTGCTTGAGCTCCTGTTCCTCTTATAGAATATTATCTCAAAATATTGTGGAGCTCCTGCACCTAAATATAAACAGTACCGGCACCCAAAATGAGTACAGTGTCACGGTGTGGGTGTTGGAGAGACCAAGGCGCAGCGCAGGGATAGTAGTTCGACATTGTTTATTTTATACTATGTAATGATACACACTACTATGTATAATAATAAAACGAAAATGACGAACTAACAGACACGAAACCAACACGAATTAACAACGTTACGTTAAAACAAAACACGATAGTTTAAACGTAACCCAAAAAACACACTTACTTGACCCGTGACTGCGAAATGCATTAACATGTAACGATAACGACCCACACCAGCGTGAGGGACAGACTCAACATATATTGGATCCCTAATTAGAGACAACGGGTAGCAGCTGCCTCTAATTAGAGATCCACCCAAAACCCACAAAGAAACAGAAAAGAACGACACTGTCAGACTCTGACCATAGCTACATAGAGAAGCCTATTGCTTCTCTATGGCCAGAGCCTGACAGTACCCCCCCCCCAAGGCGCGGACTCCCGGACGCCTAACCAAAAAAAACACAAAACACGAGGGGGTAAATGGAAGGGAAAACTAGTCCATCGGGGGCGGCTCCGCTCCGACGATGTGGACAGTTTTGTCCCGTGCCCCTTCCTTATCACCGGTCCCGGGCTGTGTACCGGTGGGGCAAAAGGCTCCGGCCATGGAGCGGGGAAAACAACCGGGCCCGGACTGGGCACCGGTGGGGTAAACGGCTCCGGCCATGGAGCGGGGCAAACAACCGGGCCCGGACTGGGCACCGGTGGGGTAAACGGCTCCGGCCATGGAGCGGGGAAAACAACCGGGCCCGAACTGGGCACCGGTGGGGCAAACGGCTCCGGCCATGGAGCGGGGAAAACAACCGGGCCCGGACTGGGCACCGGTGGGGTAAACGGCTCCGGCCATGGAGCGGGGAAAACAACCGGGCCCGGACTGGGTACCGATGGAGGAGGCTCCAGGCCTTGAGCTGTGGCTGGAGGCTCCGGGACGCTGACCTTCGCTGGAGGTGGCGGGACGCTGACCTTCGCTGGAGGTAGCGGGACGCTGACCTTCGCTGGAGGTGGCGGGACGCTGATCTTCGCTGGAGGTGGCGGGACGCTGACCTTTGCTGGAGGTGGCGGGATGCTGACCTTCGCTGGAGGTGGCGGGGCGCTGACCTTTGCTGGAGGTGGCGGGGCGCTGACCTTCGCTGGAGGTTTAGGGGCGCTGACCTTCGCAGGAGGTTTAGGGGCGCTGACCTTCGCAGGAGGTTTAGGGGCGCTGACCTTCGCAGGAGGTTTAGGGGCGCTGACCTTCGCAGGAGGTTTAGGGGCGCTGACCTTCGCAGGAGGTTTAGGGGCGCTGACCTTCGCAGGAGGTTTATGGGCGCTGACCTTCGCAGGAGGTTTAGGGGCGCTGACCTTCGCAGGAGGTTTAGGGGCGCTGACCTTCGCTGGAGGTTTAGGGGCGCTGACCTTCGCTGGAGGTTTAGGGGCGCTGACCTTCGCAGGAGGTTTAGGGGCGCTGACCCTCGCAGGAGGTTCAGGGGCGCTGACCTTGGCTGGAGGCTCAGGGCGGCTGACCTTGGCTGGAGGTTGGGTGCGGGGAGCCGGCACGGGTCGTACCGGACTGGGGAGGCGCACTGGAGGTCGTGTGCGTGGAGCAGGCACAGGAAGCACCTGGCTAGGCACACGCACTGGAGCTCGGGTGCTGGGAGTAGAGCAGAGGTCCGGACCCGGACTGGACATCGGAGAAGCGGATTGCTCTGGCATGGAGGTGGAGTAGACGATCGGACCCAGACTGGACACCGGTGGAGCGGACTGCTCCGGCCTGGGAGTGGAGTAGACGACCGGATCCGGACTGGACCACTCCGCCATCTCCCTCTCGACCTCCCTTTCTATCTCCACCAATTCTTCCAACGCACCTCCATAATACTCCTCCAAGTATTCCTCCTGCTCCTTGCTCTGAGCGCCCCATTGGTACCTCGGTCTCCCTATGGTCCACATGGGGAGTGGTGTTGGCTCCTCCTCCCTATAGCCAGACCACCCCCATAGCCTCCCCCCAAGATTACATTGGGGTTGTTTGCGGGAGTTGCCTCTTCTTGCGCGTCGCGCATAACGCGGCGGCACCTCCTCTCTCTCCCTCTCTCCCCAGTTACGCTGCTTGGTCAAGAAACCAACCTTGCTAAAACACAAACTGTCCGAGTCACTCAGTCCTGGCCTTCTAATTACTGGTATTCTTTCATGATCCCTCACCCTTGGCTCACCATCCTCTACTTTCCTCACTGACACTTTCTGCACTGCTCGAACCCCGGTAACCTCAACCTTTTTCACTCGCACAGAACATTTCTGATCCCCAGCAACATGGGCTGTCCCACAATTGAAACACTACTTTGTCCTCTGAAAATACATACTCCTTTGTCCCATGCCCTCAAGCAAACTTCTCACACCTCAGCACAGCACAGCCACATTACCCTAACTCTGTCGTTACAGGTCCCTCAATTATGAGGCTTGCATCTGAAATATTGTATAAAATGTTTAACGAAGCATAAGAATACTTTCGAACAGATTACAATGTGATTGAAGTCTTCTAAAATGAATTGTTTCTTTCATAAGTAAACGTGTGCCGTCAGGGGCCACACCAAGTAACTGGAGGACTTGTCCCCACGTTTGAAAAGGGCTAATTTAAACTCTACAGGCCAGAAAACGAGGGAGATTGCTCCCCACATGAGATGGTATGAACCCTGAACTATTTCACTAAAGAAGAAGTGAATCCTAGATTATAGCCTAACAGACTGCAGACTGGAAAGGTTCGGAAATCTAGGAAGAGAACACTGACCGACGCGGAAGCATCTACAGAGTGAGATGAACTTCTCACACGACGACCCGGAATACCTACAAGGGACAATGGCGACATCGACTGGGCAAACCAGAGCCTCACATCACCAGCTCAATCGTAAATACTGATTACATTCCTTTGTCCGAACGAGCGATTGTTAAAGTACATATGTAGTCATATTTATGTGAGAAAAGCTTCCCATGTCCGAGAGGCCAAATTCCATTGTCTTCTCCCCCCCTTCCCCTCTGAATCTATCGTGTTCTAACCAAATTGTTTGTTTAGTCCACTAGGGACGGTATTTACTGTATAATGTCATGATGTATTGTATAATTAGCTAGTGAATAAATAATTGAGCCAATTTGTGTATGGATAATTCATAGTAACGACTGGGTTCGTGCAGACTAGGATTTTACGAAAATCAGAATGAGACTGATACGAGGTAAAATTCATTAATAAACAACTGTTTTCAAAAGAGATATAAAATAAACTGAAGAGTTAAAATTTAGATGGTTAGTTAAATCACAATCATTAAGCCTAGAGAATCGATTTGATAATATAACAGTCTTAACTTTTAATGATATGTCAGAGACATGACACCATCTTCACACTCAAAGCCACCCCAAAATCACAAATTCCAGCAGTGCTCTGCTCTGGAGAGCAAAGCAAGTCACAGCTCTTTTCCCGAGGCGCGAGGCAGAATGCACAATCTTTCTGGGTGGAAGAAGACAGAAACAAAAAATCCACTTCTTGATACTTTGACTGAGTTACACCAAACTTCTTCTCCACCCAGCCCAATAACACAAATGGGTCTGCCAAAAGGCATGACTACACTTTCTCCACAAAGAAGGCTACTCCCATTGGGCCAGAGTCATCTCGGGCATTTTCCTTCTCATTGAGGTAAGGTTCAGCTCGGAAGCCTTCCCCACACCTGTCAACACAGGTTATTTCTCTTCACTTTTATCGGATTCCATCTTCACTTTTATGAACTCCCATTATCCGGCTCCATCTTATGGTTCTCAAGGGATAAAGTAGATTGATAAGTAGGCCTAATTCCACTTGGCTTGTATTCCGGGTACATAGGTTTATACTTAACGCCATTGTTTCGCCACGACGTCAGGAGTCCAAGAGGGAATGGGAAGTTTCCCTGATGGAGCGTGATTATGGAGCAGGTCGATGCAGTCAGGTCCTTTAGTTTGGGCACATACAGAGCAGGAGTTGACATAGCGAGCGACATCCTGCGCCAAGGTGGGCCACCACACCAACTTATGGGGACCACCCTTGAGGAGAGGCGATGGAGCTGGTTCCAAATGAAGCGGCGGTAGAAGTTGGCAATCCCCCAAAAACATTGTTTATGGTGGTTGGGACTGGCCATGACCTGACTGCATCGACCTTCCTCTCCTTCATCATCACTCCCTGTGGACTGATCTGGTATCCTAAGGAGTCAGCGGTCTGATGGAACTGGCACTTCTCTGCTTTCACATGCAGGTGATTCTCCAGGAGGCGTTCGAGGACTACTCTGACGTGATTCTACATTAGTGTGAATCTGTAAAACTGAGTGTTGACAGTCAGATAAAAAAAATAGGATCTAGAAAGAAAAACAGATTTGTAAACAGCCACTGTCTGAGTCAACATGAAATACCAAAACGACTGAAACTTCAAACAGTGCATCGGATGTTTGTATAATGCTGCCATCTAGTGTACATATTTAGCAATGGCCTGTAATGCCATCAGTAGTAATAGCTTGAAAGTAAAGACAAGAAAACAATGTTTCTTTATTGTAATGTTTATTCCAATTTTGCTTGGTTAGTTGATTCAATGGTCAAGGTGTATAAAGATGTCGGATTTTAGATATGACGTCATTGTTTTACCACTATACAATGAGATTTTAAACTACGGAGCGCGACGTGCCAATAAATCAGCACAATATACTTTTTCAAATTGCCGGCGTCTTGGAGGTAGTATTGGGTTCATGTACACTGCGCTAATGACGACTACTTTAGTGGATATTGAACACATTTCTAGTGGCAAATGTGTTAAATTATAGCCATTGTATAAAAGGGTTAATCAACATGGGTCTCTATGCATTCTCTGGAAAATAATGCAACTCCGTGGAAGGTCAGCGCAATGTGGAACACACTTTCAACATAATTCATTATTTTCCATAGAACACATAGCCCCTCAATGATTATCTCTTACGGTGCCGGAGGAGATAGCTGCCGTTTTACAGGCTCCTAACCAATTGTGCTATTTTGTGTGTTTTTTCATGTTTGTAACTTATTTTGTACGTAATGTTTCTGCCACCGTCTATCAGAACAGCGATTACTCACCTCGAACTGGACAAAGATTTTTTTCTTTAACGAGTCGAACGCAAAGGATTTACTCCAGATACCCAACCAGGCCCAAATCCCCGTAATTCACATGAAGAGAAGATGCCGATACAGGGGACACAGGTCGAGGTGTCTTGTGAAAATTTGTCGGCGAGTGGATAACCCGCCTCTACCATCCGTCCTATTGGCCAACGTGCAATCATTGGAGAATAAACCGGATGAGCTCTGTTCAAGACTATCCTACCAACGGGACATTAAAAACTTGCTTTTTCGTGCATCGGCAAGACAGCTGCCTCCGTTAAGAAAAGGGGTGGCGGTCTGTGTGTATTTGTCAATAACAGCTGGTGCGCAAAATCTAATATTAAGGAAGTCTCAAGGTTTTGCTCGCCTGATGTAGAGTAGCTCATGATAAGCTGTAGACGCCACTAAATACCAAGAGAGTTGTCATCTATATTTTTCGTAGCTATCTATTTACCACCATAAACCGATGCAGGCACTAAGACCGCACTCAACAAGCTGTATAAAGCTATAAGCAAACAAGAAAATGCTCATCCAGAGGCCGCGCTCCTAGTGGCCGGGGACTTTAATGTTGGGAAACGTAAATCAGTTTTACCTAATTTCTACCAGCATGTTACATGTGCAACAAGAGGGGAAAAAAACTAGACCACCTTTACTCCACACACAGACGCGTACAAAGCTCTCCCTCGCCCTCCATTTGGCAAATCTGACCATAATTATATCCTCCCGATTTCTGCTTACAAGCAAAAACTAAAGCAGGAAGTACCAGTGACTCACTCAATACGGAAGTGGTCAGATGACGTAGATGCTAAGCTACAGGTGTCAGGTTCTGACTGTGGACAGGGCTCTCGACTCCTATAGTGGAGTCGAGGGGGCACAGTCAGGACCTGACACAAGAGTTCAGGCGAACTCTATATTTGTGTTAATCCCCAACTAGAGGCAGCTGCCTGTAGTTGTCTCTAATTGGGGATTATATTTATGTTCAAGCAGTGCCGGTTTATTGTACGTGATTGTGTGTTGCATTGACGCTTTCACATCAGTTCACGGCTTAGCAGTGTGCTCTTTGTTTATTGTTTTGTTCTACTGTGCCATTGTACAGTCCGCAGTCGACAATAGTGTACTCCTGCTTTGTTGCAGAGTTCGCTTTGAATAAACTCAAATGTCGAACAACACTCGCTCTCCGCCTCGTTCCCTACACCCACAACGTGACAACAGGACTGTTTTGCTAGCACAGACTGGAATATGTTCCTGGACTCATCTGATGGCATTGAGGAGTATACCACATCAGTCACCAGCTTCATCAATAAGTGCATCAGTGACGTTGTCCCCACAGTGACTGTACGTACTCTAACCAGAAGCCATGGATTACAGGTAACATCCACACTAAGCTAAAGGGTAGAGCTGCCACTTTCAAGGAGTGGGACTCTAACCCGGACGCTTATAAGAAATCCCTCTATTCTCACCTGGTATGGAAACTGCTCGGCCTATGACCGCAAGGTGCTACAGAGGGTATTGCGTACGGCCCAGTACATCACTGAGGCCAAGCTTCCTGCCATCCAGGACCTCTATACCAGGCGGTGTCAGAGGGAGGCCCTAAAAATTCCCAAAGACTTCAGCCATCCAGACTAAGGGGATTGGATAGCTACTTTAGGAGAGGTAGGATGCATTTATTATTGTCCTCTTTTTCTGGTGCTTCTCTACAGTTTGTACTGCTAACTTTTTAAAAGTTGGGAGAACCATGCAGTGCTACCAATGAAAACGTTAGTTTAGAACCCTGGGTACAGTGAATAATAAAGAGAAAGATGATCAAGTAACATAATACTATAACACAAACCAAACAATACACTGGACAGCTCAGTCAATAGATAGCCTATTGGACATTGAATATACAATATATAGCCTACTAGAGTTGAATATTTCCCAGGTATTTTACAAAATGTTCCATACAGTACCTTCAGAAAGTATTCAGTATTGTGGCGAGCTCGGCCAGAAGAAGATGGCATGAGACAGAGATTGATTTTACTGGAGAGTTCCTGTGCCCCATACACCGCACGACTCCAGGAACGTCACATTTTATTCACCCTCATTCAATTATTAACAATGAACACATCATCCGGCCATGCAAGGCTCGGTCACGGTAGGCATTTTAACATTCCACTACCCCCATAACCTGAACTAAGACACTTAAGGAAACATAAACACATACAGTGGGGAGAACAAGTATTTGTTCCCCACTTACAAAGCATGTAGAAGTCTGTAATTTTTTATCATAGGTACTCTTCAACTGTGAGTGACGGAATCTAAAACAAAATACCAGAAACACCCTTTTTGGGCGTCGTAGGTCTGCTTCTGTCTCGCTCCGGAGTTGGCCTGGGCTGGAGCTCCCTGGTTCTCGTCACCTTCGCCAACCAAGTATGAGGGGTAGTCCCCTGGACTGAGACACCCGCTGGGCCGGTGACATTGGCTGCCTCTGCTCCCTTTTCCCCTTCAACCACATCAAACTCCACAGTTTCTCCATCTCCAACACTGCGGAGGTATTTCCTTGGGTTGTTTTTCTTTATGGCGGTCTGGTGGACAAATAAGTCTTCTTTTGTGTCATTCCTGTTGATGAAACCGTAGCCATTTCGGACGTTGAACCACTTGACCGCCCCCAAGACCTTTGTTGGTTGTGTTTCGGCCTCCTCTCGTCTTTTTGTCATCTCGGCGGAGGGAAGGGCAGCAGACACAGTGGTTGGGGCTGAAGCGGGCTGATGCTGGGTGGGCCCATGGGCAACGGACGGCCGTTTGGGCTGTCTGGTCGCTGCTCGACGACTGGCTCGCCTGTCTTTGGGCCAGTCCTTCTTCTCTTTACCAGACTGGAGCGCCACGGTCTCTGTGCAAAGAGTGATAGATGTCCCTGACACATTAACACGGGCACCTCAGCGACTCAGCAGGTCCAGGCCAATGATGCATGCGTCTCGGATCTCAGAACCACGTGTACCAGCTCCTGGTCCCCAACCTGGACTTTCAGTGGCTTCTTCCCTCTCATGCCAACCTGTTCTCCCGTCACCGTGACCAGCTGGGTGGTGGTTGGCGCCCACGCCTTGGAAGGTGGCCCGGTGGTGCCCGGAAGAACGCCAGGCCGCACCAAGGAAATGGTTGACCCAGTGTCTACCAGGGCTCTACAAGGTCGGCAGTCCAGTCGACATTGCAGGTATAGTCCCTTGGTGTGGCCGAGGCGTCCGACCACAGTGCATCGGCCCTGGAGGGGGGATGGAGACCAGAGTGGTGAACCCCCCATTAGACCACTCCTCCGTAGTTTCCCCCAAACGGAGAAGCTCTGGCTTTAGGCGCTGGTGCTGGGCAGTCGTGGGCCACGTGCCCAGGTTCGTCGCATCTGTAACACCGGTCTGTCGACAAGGGGGGGCGTCGCCTGGGTGGTGGAGTCTGGTGCTTGGATCGTCGTAGCGGAGGTCGAACCTGACAGACCTCTTACGTCGTTTCCCCCTCGTCGTAGTCAGCCACCCGGACACATGGTTGGCGTGATGTGAGCCACCTGGAGTTAGCCACCTGGAGAGTACCCCTTCGGCTTGTTCGGCCTCTTGGAGTGCCTCACCGAGAGTCTTAGGCCTGGCGAGGCAGACATGTTGCCGCAGCTTTTCTGGTGCGAGCCCTCGCAGGAAAGCGTGGAGGGCCAGCTCCTCTTGTGCAGCTATTTGGAATTCGGGGTAGCCCTGTCGAGCGTGCAGCCGCACATCTGCAGCGAAGGTGCCCAGGTTCTCTTCTCCTTGGCGATGGCGGCTGGCCAGTTGCTCCCTGCTCTGGTCCGCGAAGAGTCGCTGCCCAAACCTCCTTTCCAGCGCCCCGGTCAAGGCTTGGAGGTCCGTTGTTCCGCTGGGGCTAGGTCGAGAAGCACCTGTACTGCGTTCCCCTCTAACGCTAGCGCCAGGTGAGTAGCGGCTTCCTCACTGCTCCAGCCACTGTGTCGGACCGCCAGGTGGACTTGGGCGAGGTAGGGCTCTAGCTGCGTTGTCCCGTTGTACTTGGGCAGCTTGGCGGATGATCTTGGCACCCCTGCAGAACGTGGTAGGCTGGGCGTGCCGAGTAGGGGTTGTTGCAGCTCCGGACTGGTAGGTAGCATGACGTTGCTGGTTGTAGCAACGGGTTGTGGGCGTGGTCTTTCAGTACCCTGCTGGGGTAGCCGTGGGACACTGGCACCGTCGGGGCATGCCAGGTAGCCACCACCTCTGGCAGGCTCCATCTTCTGCCGCAGTAGGCTCTTTAGGTGCCCCTTGGTCTGCGTGAGTGTTCTCTCCAGCTCTTCAATCTCCCTCTCCATCCTCTTCTGCTCGCTAATCCCACATCTGACACCAATGTGGCGAGCTCGGCCAGAAGAAGATGGCATGAGACAGAGATTGATTTTACTGGAGAGTTTCTGTGCCCCATACACCGCACGACTCCAGGAACGTCACATTTTATTCACCCTCATTCAATTATTAACAATGAACACATCATCCGGCCATGCAAGGCTTGGTCACGGTAGGTATTTTAACATTCTCCACTACCCCCATAACCTGAACTAAGACACTTAAGGAAACATAAACACATAACATTAGCTTAACTACTAAAACATAAAGACATAACACAACCATTTTAATCACAGAACATGAGCTACCCACAATCTCTTGCGCTCTTCAGCTACTATGCTGGCCAGATCGCTACAGTCTTCACACGCCTTGACATTTTCCACATTTTGTTGTGCTACAGTGGTTGGAAGTTACCGGAAAATAACAAAAAATATATATATATATTTTTTAACGCAACTAGCGCCTATGCAACGCCCTCACTCTGTCAAACTTATTCCAGCGTCTGCCTGCAAGCTGAAAATCTTTACCAGTGGGTTTGTGTTTAGGCTACCTGCCCCTCCTTCCTCCGAAGCATAGGCTACTGTACTGAGGTTAGAATCAGAAGATAGGGAGAGAGATTTTTAATTAGCTAGAGAAGAAAGGATTAACTATTCCAATGCTAGTTAAGGATACTATAGGCCTAGTTACCATGTTTCACGTTGGATTTTAATTCTGGTGCCTCTCTGCACACACGTTAGCTAGCTAGCTCAAACTAGCATTCAGATTTCCTTCATAGAAGCCACTCCTTCTAGGTATAATTCTGTGGACCTAATTCAGATAATGCATGTCATAACAAGATGCCTAGCTCTTCATGCATGCTTCTCAACCCTCTTGCTCTCTCCCCACCCTTCGAATTTCAGTCACAACTTGCGCCATAGGCTACACTTGTCTGTCCATCACGCAATTAAACAACTAGCTTGCCTGCTCTATCCGCACTGATTGGTGAAGTGATCGAATGAGAAATGTAAAAAAAAACCTGTTGATTTCACAGGTTAAAAAAGGAACAGAAAGGAATGATATAAACCGGTAATTTTTTTGGTTTGAACCGGTTCAGAACTTTATTTTGCTGCTTGGAACCAGAGCATGTGAGCAGAGATCTCATGGAGTGATGCTTCCGCTCAGGCACTTCATGTCCTCTACTTCAGCTCCAAATTAGCTCCAATTTGGACTACCTAGACCTACCAATTGTTTTTTAAATATTGAAACCAAACCAAACCAGAAAAGTTTTGGAATACACATGAAAAGGTGAAAGTAAGAAGTGAACCTAATTTCAAATAGGCTACATGTCATATTAAACAGTATATAAACACTCTAAATAGGTTAGGAACCAGATAGGGAGCCTAAGAAGGAACTAAAATAAAATATTTAGGCTACATTATTTCAATTATTTCAAGGCTATAGCCTTGAAAGAAATACATTGTGAAGCATTTGCGAATGCGACACAATAGGCTACTAGGGACATACAGCGCTTAGTATTTAGTTGTATTAAATCATTACAGTATATAAATTGCGTATAGGCTGTGACTTAGAAATAAATACAAATTAAACAAAATATTAATTATTAGTGCCTGGAGAGCCAGCCAGCAGCAGAGAATATCCTCTCCACCCTGATCGTTACCAGTGTGTAACCATCGGTCCTAGTAGGTCAGACACAGTTGTGGTGCGATAGGGGGTCCCTCAAGGCTCTGTCCTGGGTCCACTACTGTTTTGTATCTACATGCTGCCACTGGGAAACATCTTGAGGAAACATGGACTGGGCTTTCGCTTTTATGCTTATGACACTCAGCTGTATGTCTCCACAAACACTGACTCTGCCAATGCCACTGCACTCCTTGTCAGAGGTCATCCTGATTGGCACTCGCACCATCATAAACAACATAAGCAACTACAGCCTCAATATTGATCACATTATTCCATCTATGGAACATTGCCAGGTTCTGACCTATGCTATCACAACCTGCAGCTGAGTGACTCATCCACGTCTTTATTTCATCCTCTCTGTACTATTGTAGCACCCTTTTTGTTGGTGCATCTGCCAAGTACCTAAACATACAATATGTACAGAACTATGCTGCACGTGTCCTCACGCACCCCTCCCCCCGCGAGCACATCACTCCAGTGCTGTTCAACCTCCCCATCTGCTCATGCATTGACTACAAAATCCTGGTTCTGCTAGTTCTGTTCTCATGTCCTCCGGATCTGGCAACTCCTGTATGTAGCTTTGATTGTTGTCTGTGTTCTATGTTCTGTGTTTTGGATTATTTTTATTATTAATATAGGTAGTTTTTATTAACATGTTTTTTGCCTTGGGTCTGAGAAAAGCGCTTTACAAATTAAATGTATTATTATTATTATTATTATTATTGTTCTAAATACAAAATTACTTAGAAAAGAACATTGGTTTGAAACATTGGCTTGAAATTGTCTGTGTTTCAGCCTCAAAGCAAATTGCTGTACCCAATTTCCTGTTCCTTTGCATAATGAACTGTTAGATAAGTGAAGTGTTGACAAAAGACAAAAGAGCAGAGGAATACAGGTAATGTTAGAATAGCTGGATTTAAGATATTCAACAGGCATGTCCATTTGTTTTAGAGGAAATTCAGTAAGACTGGAATTTCCATCTACTTCTTAATTATCTTGATGCTCCACTACTTTGCTTACTTAGCTATATCACATTAGGTTTGGGCTCACTTCCACAAGTTCTTCAATTGACAAACAAAGTTCCTAAGAAAGTATTGGAAAATGTTCTATCATAACTAGAGTTGACATATATTTATACCAACCAGAGACAGGAGATAACCGGAGCTACAACATAACTATCACTTTAAAGATGTGATTACCACACTCTATCCAGGGGATGCCTTTATGGAGTGAGACACACACACAGAGGGGTAACATATGTGGAGTCATCATGTGCAGGAAGTGCATATAGGATGTTGTTCCTACTGTGAATAGATGGCAGCATTCTTGCAACACTGAAAGAGCGAACCATCGCGTTTAACCAAGGCAAGATGACTGGGAACATGGACGTGTACAAACAGACCAGCTATGACCTCCGCAAGGCAATCAAAGAGACAAAACGACAGAACAGGGACAAAGTGGTCGTAATTCAGACACGAGAGGCATGTGGCAGGGACTCCAGACAATCACGGATTATAAAGGGAAAGCCAGCCACGTCGTGGACCATGACGCCTCACTCCCTGACAAGCTTAACACATTCAACATCAAGCCGCCGATGTGGGCCCCCACCATTCACGAGGACTGTGTGCTCCCGATCTCCGTGGCCGATGCGAGAAAGACATTCAAGCGTGTTAACCCTTGCAAGGCTTCTGGTCCATACGGCATCCCAAGATGCAACCTCAGAGCATGTGCAAACCTGTTTCTTGTCCCCACTTGAAAGCGAAGGTAACTGAACTAAATTACCATCTCCCCGTAGCACTAACTTCTGTCATCATGAAGTGCTTTGAGAGGCTAGTTGACACCCTAGACCCACTACAATTAGCATACCACCCCAACAGACCCACGCATTCGCCATTACACTGCACACTGCCCTATCCCACCTATGTGATGATGCTGTTCATCGACTACAGCTCAGCCTTCTACACCATAGTGTCCTCTAAGCTCATCAATAAGCTCAGGTCCCTGGGTCTGAACCCCTTCCTGTGTAACTGGGTCCTAGACTTCCTGACAGGCCAACCCCAGGTGGGGAAGGTAAGCAACAACACCTCCGCCACGCTGATCTTCAACACGGGGCCCCACAGGTGTGTTTGCTCAGCTCCCTCATGTACTCCCTGTTCACCCATGATTGAGTGGCTACTCATGTCTCCAACTGAATCATCAAGTTTGCTGCCTACACAACAGTGATAGGCCTGATTACCAACAACGATGAGACATCCTACAGGGAGGAGGTGACAGCCCTGGGGGAGTGGTGCCAGGAAAATAACCTCTCCCTCAACAAAACGAAGGAGCTGACTACAGGAGACAGCAGACAGAGCACGCCCACATGAACATCGATGTGGCCGCAGTGGAGAGGGTCAAAAGTTGAAGTTCCTCGCTGTGCACATCACTGAGGATCTGAAAGGATCCCTCCACACTGACAGCATGGTGAAGAAGGCGCAACAGCGCCTCTTTAACCTCAGGAGGCTGAAGAAATGGCTTGACCCCTAAGACCCTAACGCACCATCGAGAGAATTCTGTCGGGCCATAGCACCACCTGGTACGGCAACTGCACCACCCGCAACCTCAGGGCTCTCCCTCCAGGACATCAGCACCCAGTGTGACAGGAAGGCCAAGAAGATCATCAAGGACCTCAGCCACCCAAGCCACAGCTTGTTCCCCGCGCAACGATCAGGCTGTTAAAACAGTCATCACTAGCCGGCCTCTGCCCGGTACCCCTACCCTGCCCTTTTTTTGAATGTGTGTATTGTTATTGTATGGTTGGATATTGCTGCACTATTGGACCTAGAAACATAAGCATTTCACTGCGTCTGCGATATCTGCAAATCTATGTACATTACCGATAGACTTTCATTTTACTAGTCTGTTTCTTCACCTATATAATAACCTGCTATTATCTCACCTCAATGTTAGCGCAGCATGAACACTGTTCTCTGTTCTCAAGGCCTGGACGCCTTATAAATTCCATCTGGCTTTAATTTAACATATCCAAATATCCTTGTCTGTATACAATAACTGTATTATGGGATTGTTCTGATGATCAGACCCCATGTTTGCAGACTTGGAAGCTGAAACACCTCTTACCTCAGAATTGGTTTGCATTAGACTTCCCCTCTCGCAGCTATTTTGTTTTCAGCACCTAACATGTCAAAGACAATATACAATACAAACTCACATTATCAACTTAGTTTCATTGGCCTTTGATCTTGATATGGGTCTGGAAGTGAGTCTCCCCTGTTCTGTTGTCCATTTTCTAGTTGAGAAATGATTTCCTTATCAGAAAACCTAAACAGTAATGCCAAAGAAAACAAGGGACAACCACGGTTGTCTGATCTCCTTCTAGAATATAAAACATCCAGACAAGGCTACAGGCTATTTGTTAATTGTCAGGTGCACTCAAAATAGCCTCTATGCAAACCTTCAAAAGGTTCCCTGTAATGAAACACTTATTGTAAATAGTCTGATAAAAAATAATTGAACAAGAGCTGTAAAGAGTCTATTGCATTATTTACTGTATATTATAATAATGCGCTAAGGATTCTAAGCTGCGGAGGTTCACCTCCTACAATTTTCGGCCGATTTTCTAAATTTTACGCTCAAAAGAAGCCTGTCGTCCTCCCACATGGTATTGTACTGACACTTTATATTCCACTGTGTTTTGTATTTGTATTTTATTTTTTAAGTTTTTGTGTGTTTGCTTCTGTCATCCCCACTATAGATGGCAAACGAATCAAATAATATTTGGATATAGCCATCTAGTTTATCCACTGAAAGTTAGCTTGTTAACTAGCCATATTGACGTGATCCATTATTAGCTAGCAAGCCAATTTGACGTGGTGCATCAATCAATGTAGCCTATCACGTCTGTCAGCAATCGTGATTAAACATTATTTAAAAACAATGTTGAAAAGGAGATCATGTTAGCTAACTTTGCTAGGTAGGGCTACGCTGGTTGGAGAAAAAAGTACATTATGTCTACTTATCACTATGTTTGTAAGGTTCTGTTTTCCCATTTATTTATTGTGTTTTTGATTTCTGTTCTGTATTTGTTTCTTAGTCAACCTTGTGTTCTGTTTCGTTGTGTTTTTGAATGTAGCTCTGTCTTTCATTTTCGTTCATTGATTTCACCTGTGTTAGTGACTCACCTGGTCTCATCAGCTCCTTATTTAGTTTAGTTAATTCTGTTTGTTCCTTTGTGAGGTATTGTTCGATTGTTTTGACTCTACTAAGCCTTTTTCCTAGCTCGTTTGTGAGAACCAGTTATAGCCTTCTTCCGTGTACCGATCAGTAAATCTTCCGTGACCAGTATTAGACCCAGTCTAGCCCTTGTTGTTATTCTGCCTTCGGTCCCGGTATTAGATTCTCCCCCTTCCCCCCACCTCCCCACCTGGGCTGGATTTCACCACCAACCAAGTGAAGAGAGAGCTGGAGAGACTACATCAGTGGAAAGTGACGGGCCCTGATGGCATCAGCCCAAGGGTGCTTAGGGTCTGTGCTGACCAACTGTGTGGAATGAGGACACTGTTCTGCAGAGGGCCTACTCTCACCTGGACAACGCAGGTTGCACTGTGAGGGTTATGTTTTTTTACTTCTCCAGTGCCTTCAACACCATTCAGCCCCTGCTACTGGGTGAGAAGATGAAGAGGATGAAAGAGGAAGCACCCTTAGTCTCCTGGGTCACGGACTGCAGGAGTGCAATCAGTGACTTTGTGTTGTGGTGTGAGCAGAACTACCTTCAGCTCAACATCAGCAAAACAAAGGAGATGGTGGTGGACTTCAGGAGAACCAAGGCACAACTGACTGCAGTCCCTATACAGGGGATGGATGTGGAAATGGTTGGGTCATACCAGTTCCTGGGAGTCCATATGGACAACAGGCTGGAATGGGCTGGTAACACCGGGGCTCTGTTCAAAAAGGGCCAGAGCCGACTCTACTTTCTGAGGAGGCTCAGGTCCTTCAACTTGTGCAGTAAACTACTGCATACCTTCAACCAGTCTGTGGTGGCCAGTTCCATTTTTTTTGCAGTGGTGTGCTGGGGCGCCATCATAAAAGCCGGTGAAGCTTCTCGGGTAAATAAGCTGATCAGGAAGGCTATCTCTGTTCTGGGAATTAGCCTTGACACTCTAGAGGAGGTGGCGGAGAGACAGATCCTGGCCAAACTGCTGGCCATCATGGACAACGTCACCCACCCTCTGCATGCCATGGTTATGATGCAGAGGAGCACCTTCAGTCACAGACTGATCCCACCACGGTGTGCCAGAGAGGAATGCATATTAGTATCCTGTCAGTTGTATCTTTTTTCATTGCTTTTAGTATATCGAATGTGCAATACGTGCATTCATCTGTAATTAAACCCTGCGCACTATGGACTGTATTTTAAGGGAATTACTATTATTACCCTAAATGATATCATACACACATTTAGCTATTTAAGTATCTCTTCCTGTCATTTACCTGTACAGTTAATTTAACCATGCAAAACATTCACTTACCTGTTCATTTAACCAGTCTGTATATTAAGTAAACTATTATTACCCTCACTCATATCATATGCACTTTTAGCTATTTAAGTATTTCTCTGCCGTCGACCTGTATAGTATAGTTAACCATGCACCATCCACACTATGTATAGTGTACATATTCAGCCATCCACCCATACTATGCAATGTATTTTTATAGTTTTTTTACTGCCGCTCTATGTATCATGTATTGTGTATCTGTCTTTTGTGTACTTTCGTTCTGGCATTTTGTTCTATCTATCTATCTATCTATCTATCTATCTATCTATCTATCTATCTATCTATCTATCTATCTATCTATCTATCTATCTATCTATCTATCTATCTATCTATCTATCTATCTATCTATCTATCTATCTATCTATCTATCTATCTATCTATCTTACACTAGAGTTTGCCAATTATTATTTTGCACAGTATAATGTTATCATTCAGTATTGGCCCTACGCCTACTATTATGGATTTATACGGTTAAAACGCAATACCATATCACTGGCTAAGTAAAGATACATTTAAGAAGCAGTATATTCCTGATACACTTTTCACTGTTTTTCTGTAGCATACAATGCAGAGACAGAGAAGTTGACCATGTTGGCTGGGCGTTGCAAGTAGTGATGGATTTGCAATAGCACTTTTTGTCCTGTAGATGGCCATGTAATTATTTTTTTCAGACGTATGGTCAAGGGGCATTCGATCAGTCTGGGATTCAGTTTGAAAATTCAACAATAAAACATTTTGTTACACATTAAAATTAGCATACACAATTATTTGATCATACACAATTATTTTTACAATATGTTTCCATAGGGCCTGTTTTCCAGATCTATGGGATAACTGACTCTTAAACACTCACTGAGGCCCCTTAGGCCCTGTCTTGAGGTGTGCTTATCATAGGCTATTGTGGCAGGTTATACATTTTAGCTCCTTGATCCTCTAGGTTCATTTTAGTATGTGGCAGGTTTGTCATTCTGAAGCCCTAATGTATTATGTCAGTGTGTGGAGGGTTTGTTTGCGTACTGTGAAAGGAGGAGAAAATGATATGTCCCTGGAACTCAAGCCCTCCAAGAGGATAGCTGTCGCAGGGCAATAAAACACCCAGCAATGTGGAGTGCCCAGCCCTCCTTGTGCGTGCGTTCTTACATCGAACCCACAACCCTGGCGTTGCAAGCGCCATGCTCTACACGGAACTATTGACAATGACACTTTGGAGTGAACTATTTGGGGCTGCCTTGGTAGCTATTGTCTCATGTTACCCATTGTCATGACGGTCATGACACATTTTGCAACTTCTTTATTTCTGTTAGACAACATAATGCACTAACTATTCCTCCATTTCATCGTTTCTCTATTACTTCTTGAATGCATTAGGTTCCAAAATGTTTTTTTTGTGGTCTACTAATAGGGAGAAAGTAGCTCAAATCTGATCCGATGATTCGCCTGGCAGCAAATTTACGCTCCAAATTTATCGCTCAGCTTCTCATTGGATGTCATTTATCTAGCACCTCCTCTAAAGACTTCGTCAGCCACGGCTCCCGTTTGTCGGCTACAGTTTGAGAACATTTTGATAGTCAACTGACTGAGATATAAGTTGGATACCTTGACGTTTATTGCTCGGTGGAACCTTTATTTATTCTGGATAAAACACGGCGTCTTTATTGGAACAGCTGTCATTTTGAAGTTCGTTTCAATTGACACGGACTTAAAGTTAATGACAGTCTGTTTCTAATTTGAGCGTGAGTGTACGACCGACCGACTAAGTTGAACGTCATCTAGAATTCCGAAGTATTCAGGTGAGCTTTCAACACTTTAAACATACATTGCCTGTGTATTCTATTCAACTTTAGCTTGTATTATTTCTGTTCAACGTGTGCCACTGAAATATTTATCAATTTCTTGGGAGATGCTATCGTGTTCTGAATACTGTAGAAATTATGTTTGGTTACACAGTCCCAGTGGTGTAAAGCACTTTAAGTCGTTTTTTGCGGTATCTGTACTTTAATATTAATATTTCTGACAACATGTACTTACTCCACTACATTCCTCAAGAAAATTATGTACTTTTAACTCATACATTTTCCCTGACATAAAATCGTGCCGTCTGGTTTGCTTAATATAGGAAATTTGATGTAAAGTACAGTTTTTACTTAACTTTTACTTAGGTATGACAATTGAGTACTTTTCTACCACTGTAACTTTTACTTTTTTAATTGAATTGAAATTATGTGCGCTTCTTACATTCACCTTTTCATGTTTATTAAAATACTTTGAATTCAAATCCATATAGTTTGGTTTCAATACTTCAAAACCAAATGGTAGGTCCAGGTAGTCACAAAAATAAATGGTTAAATTGTGATTTTAATGAATGGAGTGGGCTCTGACCGCTCAACTCCACTCACATACTCTGTTCTTTAGAGGTTCTTACACAAGTACACTGGGGGCCAAAAGTTTGGAATATTACTAATTCAAGGGTTTTTCTTTATTTGCACTATGTTTTACATTGTAGACTAAGCACTTGTTATCTATTTAAACATGCAAAATAATTATATGGATCTTACCCTTCTCGCTCACGTCGCTCAGCTTACTGAAAGAAGTTCCCTCCCCCAGTTGATACATCATACAAACTTCTGCACCTCATTGGATTGTTTACAGACATGTCATCACATATTGTCACGTGTCATTTTGCCATGAGGCATAGAGAAAATGTAGTTTTAAAGCAAATTGGGGGGGGGGGGTTCGCTAGTGGCTGGGGGCCCTAAGCGACCCCTTATATCGCTTATTCCTATAAGACCCTGTACATTATACAGGCAGCATCTTGGTGTCATCATACCTGTTAGAGTGTGCTCTAAAATATGTATTATGTCTATATTCTGAAATAAAAATTCACATTACTTTATTCAACTTAAATATTATTATTAATCTCTCAAAAGTGCCCTTTTTGATTTTGCTTATTCTAAGATGCATACAGTACTCTTCAAACCCACCAGAGTGGGTTCTCTGCTACTTTTTAAGTAATTAGGATTGCACATTCAGCAAATCACACTTTTCCCATTCACTGTGTTGGAGGTGCTTAGGTTGGTGGTGATCAGGATGGCAAGTAGGCTAATGTTTAGAGCATTGGGCCCTTAATCAAAATGTTGCTAGTTCGAATACAAATTAAATCCGATCAGGTGAAGAATATGTCGATGTGCCCTTGAGGAAGACACTTAACCCTAATTTACTACTATGGCTGATCCTGTAAAACTGCACTTATCCAGTGTATGTGACCGTAAAACCTAGCTGTTTGTGATCATTTGTGTTCTAATGAATGTATGAATATACGCAGACACATTTTAGGTAAGGGGTGCAGTAATGTACAGTATATTGCACTTGTGTCTGAACTGAAAAGCTGCTTTCAAAACATGGATTATGCCATTCTGTAAACAACAACTAGAAAAACAATTGGAGCAAGGAGCTTAAGTATGAGTGAAGGCTTGTGCTAGTCAATGGCTTTGCCAGCATTCATCGGTGCTTAGACAAATCCCAGTTATTTTCCTTGGATTACGTCAAATTTAGAGTTGTATTGGACCTCCTGTTCAACTTATACATCTTTGCATTTTTCACTTCAAGCCTCTGTAAAATGATTCACATTCAGGTCAAGATTTCCTGGGAGCATAACCATTTTATGAAACCTGGCTCTTACTGGATTTACAGTAGTTCCTGCCAATTTGATTTTAATCCTGAGTCCTCTCAATGGCCATAGCTTTTTTCTATAAGGGCCTCATTCCCATTATTACCGCAGAGATGTTAATCTTCTACCTTTTCATGTGAGTTTTTCCGAATAATCTCTCCGGAAAAAGTTACACAAGGGCTCACTACTTCCTGTCACTTATAAGTGTCTTATAAGGGCTTTGCCTGCATATCAGCCCAGAGGCAAGACAAAAATAAACCAGGAGCTAGTGGTGTCAGTGTCACTGTTGAACCGGATGGGTTTCTGTCAGAGGCCAATATGTTGACTGAGACAAGTATTCATATAGACAGAAGCATGTGAGTGGGAGACACTTTATTCTATTTTACAGTATTATTACTGTGATTGCTTTGTGTGTTTATTAGGTAACTTTTGGACATTGTATGTCGCAAAGCACCACATAATGCACATACAATGCTTTAGGAAAGTATTCAGACCCCTTGACTTTTTACACGTTACGTTACAGCCTTATTCTAAAATGGATTCATTTGTTTTTTTCCCCTCATCAATCTAAACAATACCCCATAATGACAAATCAAAAACAGGTTTGTTGAAATGTTAGCACATATTTTACAAATAAAATAATGGAATGTGACATTTCCATAAGTATTCAGACCCTTTACTCAGTACTTTGTTGAAGCACCTTTGGCAGCGATTAAGCCTTGAGTCTTCTTGGGTATGACGCTAGAAGCTTGGCACACCTGTATTTGGGAAGTTTCTCCCATTCTTCTCTGCAGATCCTCTCAAGCTCTTGTCATGTTGGATGGGGAGCGTCGCTGCACAGCTATTTTCAGGTCTCTCCAGAGATGTTCGAACAGGTTCAAGTCCGGGCTCTGGCTGGGCCAATCAAGGACATTCAGAGACTTGTCTGTGTGCTTAGGGTCGTTGTCCTGTTGGAAGGTGAACCTTTGCCCGAGTCTGAGGTCCTGAGCGCTCTGGAGCAGGTTTTCATCAAGGATCTCTCTTTTGTTCCGTTCATCATTCTCTCGATCCTGACTAGTCTCCTAGTCCCTGCCGCTGAAAAACATCCCCACAGCATGATACTGCCACCAAGGCCCTTCTCCTCCGATTGCTCAGTTTAGCTGGGTGGCCAGTTCTAGGAAGAGTCTTGGTGGTTCCAAACTTTTTCCATTTAAGAATGATGGAGGCCACTGTGTTCTTGGGGACCTTCAATGCTGCAGAAATTCTTTGGTACCCTTCCCCAGATCTGTGCCTCGACACAATCCTGTCTCAAAGCTCTACGGTTTTTGCTCTGACATGCACTGCCAACTGTGGGACCTTATATAGACAAGTGTGTGCCTCTCTAAATAATTTGTTTAGTCTCATAGCAAAGGGTCTGAATACTTATGTAAAGGTATTTCATTTTTTATTTTTTTAATACATTTGCAAACATTTCTAAATCTGTTTTTGCTTTGTCATTAGGAGGTATTTTGTGTAGATTGATGAGGAAAAACATGTATTTAGAATAAGGCTGT
Organism: Thymallus thymallus; assembly: GCA_023634145.1. Lineage (NCBI taxonomy): Eukaryota > Metazoa > Chordata > Actinopteri > Salmoniformes > Salmonidae > Thymallus > Thymallus thymallus. The sequence goes on from CM042414.1 coordinate 32,544,756, forward strand.
AGCTTAACAAAATGTGGAAAAACAGGAAGGGGTCTGAATACTTTCTGAATGCATTGTATTAGTAAACCGCTAAGTAGTAGTAGCATTTTAATAATGCCATAGGCCTATTATTAAAGTAATTGATGGTGTTTAGCGTTTGTTGAATTATTGATTGTAAGGATTGACGCTGGCAGACGAGAAGCAGGTACAGGGAGTGAAACATTTTAATAAATACCGGACATGCAACAGAACAGGAACAGCGTCTGGACATGAACGCGACAATCAATGCGGCCACAGGGATGAAACAGACAGATATAGTCCAGGTGAGTCCAATTGAGCGCTGCTGCACATGATGAGGGGAACAGGTGTGCGCAATGATGGTGGCAGGAGTGAGGAGTGATGGACAGCCTGTCACCCTCGAGCGCCAGGGAGGGAGAGCGGGAGCAGGCGTGACAATTGATACTGTATATTCCAGTTGCATACTGTGGAGTGGTTTGAATAAGGGACAGTTAAAGCCAGTGATGGTGAAGTTTTGGAGTGCGTTCAATTTAAGTAGGTAAATCTGCAAGGAAGGAACCATTTGATTCCTCATAAATTGTTTTTAATAAAATGTTAATAATTTCAGTTTATTTTTTATGTTAATGGAAAGTTTACTCTCCCTTCACCATGGAGGGGTTTGAGTGTGTTGCCTTGGGGCATTTTCACACAGAAAATATATTTCACAGCTGTTTAGATGGTACAATGGTTCTCTACATTATACTTTCTTGTTTGGTCACACAAACTGATATTAGGCGAACTATTAGAATTTTAGCAAGCAGGAAATCTTTTTAATAAACACGAGAGCAACTAAATTGATAAAAGTCTGTGGCAGGAGTGTCATCTATTGGACAAAGCCTGGTACTTTCACACTAATTCATGGTAAATAATGCAAGCAACTAATGTCTCTGAACAGGGGAAAAAAACATCACCAGATTCACAGGAATACATTACATAGGATGAAGAAGCTATACTCTAAGCCGCAGCTCCATACTACTTGTCAGATATAGAATTAATACTGTATGCTGGTTGTTGGGGTGGGATTGGTGTGGAGTGTAGGGGGTCTGTGGTTAGCTTTTGACCATTTTATTGTATTTCTCATGTCTTACTCAATAGCAGCAATAAGTTGGTTACTCAATTTATTTTATGTGAATTCTAAAAATGTAAAATGGCCAATTCGTGTGCAATCAATTAGATCTAATAAAATGTCCAAAAAATGATGTTGCAGGAATGCTAATCTTATTTGTTTCTAAGTACGGAAGCGATTTCAGTACAGTACCTCCCTGGCATTTGGTAGATATCTTCAGCACCCATTAACGCTTTGCCTTATTGCTTTAATATGTGTCTACTGCAGTAAGCCAAGGGCATAGCAAGTATGTGACTGACTGGATCGCTGGCTTCTGGTAGTTTATCCTGCCAATGATGTGTGTGGGTGTTCGCTGATTTGATGTGGATATACTGTGTTTGGTCTCTAGATGGTCCTCCTCAGATTTCATCATGGCCTGTGTGGTAATGGCATTACCTACATTCCCCGGTCATTAAGGCTAACATATGAAACCATCCATTGGGCAGACAGACGAGAGGTCATGTCAAGCAGGATGTTTTCTCTGATAAAGTTAACTGTGGATTCTGGTAAATGCTAATCAGGGCTACCTAGTAGGGCAGAGGTCTAAGGCACTGCTAGAGGCGTCACTACAGACCCTAGATCCATTCCAGGCTGTATCACAAGTGAAAGGGAAAGGGGGATACTAGTCAGTTGTACAACAGAATGCATTCAACTGAAATGTGTCTTCGGCATTTAACCCAAGCCCTCTGAATCAGAGAGGTGCGGGGGGGCTGCCTTAATCGACATCCACGTCTTTGGCGCCCGGGGAACAGTATGTTAACTGCCTTGTTCAGGGGCAGAACGAAGATTATTACCTCGTCAGCTCGGTTACTAACCCTACCGCTCCTACCCTCCAGGCCACCTGCCGCCCCAACCAGCCGTGATTGGGAGTCCCATAGGGCGGCGCACAATTGGCCCAGCGTTAGGGTTTGGCCGGGGTAGGCCGTCATTGTAAATAAGAATTTGTTCTTAACTGACATGCCAATTAAGAGGACTGTGACTGAGTCAGACCATGATCTTCAATGGATTGTTCTGTATTAATTTCATGATGAATCTAAGTTAGAATTTTTTAAAATTATATTTCAGTTATGACTGGAATGCTATTTTGTCACGTTAGGTTATGTCCTTTTCTGATTTCGAGGAAAGGAACACAACTGACCTGAATAATAGGAATATATTTCATAAATGGCCTTCGGTCTGCCCTTTCTCAGTCCCGTCTGTCCTGAATCAGGTCCATATTTCTCTGACATTCCTCCTGTGGATGTTTCCTACCGAAGAGGAAACGGAGTGTGCTGGAGTTAATCAGCATCATATTTAAACCTGCATGTCACCAGCCAATCGCTTTGAATTCCCTTTCACCACACCCCCCACTCTGACACGCCTAAACGCTTGGTGTGAGACCATTGGATCTTCCCTCAGAAAAGTGTTTTATGATATTCTCATTGACTGTACTGTACTCTACAAAGATCTGTTTACACATGCTGTAGTGGTCTGAGGAGTCTTTCTGAATTTTTGATTGGTGCTATGAGCCAGTGAGCCATGTTTTTGAAGGTCTGTCTGGCCAGGCACTTGTCGGCTCTCCTTTGATTCCTGTCTCCTGAGAAGGCATGACTTTCTCTGTCTCATACTGTGCCTGCTGTACAGACAGCACTGTTATGTTCTTGACATTAACACTACGTGGTACTCAGCTGGTCTGAACTGATAAGAACCTTACTGCTACAGGAGTTTGTAGCAGAAATATACTTCATGCTAAAAAATATTTTTGGTGTAAGTAATTTAACTTAAAATAAGTAATTTTACAGTAAAGATTTCGGGATTATTATGTTTGACTTTCGGTAGTCCTGGATGCTGTTGCAGAAATTAAACCCTTCCTGTTGTAACTGATACCCATGTGTTGTCTGTGCATTGTACTCCTCGTTTACCTGGACATGTATACTCTGCCTGAGGTAGAGGATAATGTCCAGGTAACCTACACTGAGTATACAAAACATTAAGAACATGCTCTTTCAATGACAGACTGACCAGGTGAATCTGGGTGAAGCTATTATCCCTTATTGATGTCACTTGTTAAATCCACTTCAATCAGTGTAGATGAAGGGGAGGTTAAAGCCTTGAGACATGGATTGTGCATGTGTCCCATTCAGAGGGTGAATGGGCAAGACAAACATTGTAAGTGAACAGTGTATGGTAGGAGGTGGTTGTTTTGCATTGAACATGAGCTGGACATTGTGGTACAAGTTGACATGTTCACACTCCACACAGGACAGTTACTGAAATAGAATAGTGTCTTTGTTCTATTAATGGGAAATCATTTGGACAGTGTTTAGACCATGTGAATGACAGAGGGAGGCAACTATATTTCCCCCGAGTGCATGCCTAATTAGAAATACAGGGAGTTCAGTGGAAATATAAAAATGTGTTTTTCCTATACCCAATTTAAAACTGTTTCTTCAAATAGAGGTAGATTATGAGTGCGATATCATGCTAGGCACTTTCTGTGCAAATTCCCACAATGCACAGTGCTACCAGCGGTTATACAGTACCAGTCAAAAGTTTGGACACACCTACTCATTCCACGGTTTTTATTTTATTTTTTACTAATTTTGACATTGTAGAATAATAGTGAAGACATCAAATGGGATCATGTAGTAACCAAAAAACAAATCCAAATATATTTTATATTTGAGATTCTTAAAAGTAGCCACCTTTTGCCTTTACAGCTTTGCACACTTTTGGCATTCTCTCAACCAGCTTCATGAGTTAGTCACCTGTAATGCATTTCAATTAACAGGTGTGCCTTGTTAACTTAATTTGTGGAATTTCTTTCCTCAATGCATTTTAGCCAGTCAGTTGTATTGTGACAAGGTAGGGATGGTATACAAAAGATAGCCCTACTTGTTAAAAGACCAAGTCCATATTTGAGCACAGCTCAAATAAGCAAAGAGAAATGACAGTCCTTACTTCTACTGCAGAAAATAAGTTCATTAGAGTTACCAGCCTCAGAAATTGAAGCCCAAATAAATGCTTCACACAGACACATCTCAACATCAACTGTTCAGAGGAGACTGCATGAATTAGGCCTTCATTATCAAATTGCTGCAAAGAAACCACTACTAAAGGACACCAATAAGAAGAAGTGACTTACTTGGGCCAAGAAACACGAGCAATGGACATTAGACTGGTGGAAATCTGTTCTTTGGTCAGAGTCAAATTTGAGATTTTTGGTTCCAACCGCCGTATCTTTGTGAGATGCAGAGTAGGGGAACAGATAATCTCTGCATGTGTGGTTCCCACCATAAAGCATGGAGGAGGAGGTGTGATGGTGTGGGGGAGCTTTTCTGGTGACACTGTCAGTGAATAAAAGGCACACTTAAACAGCATGGCTGTGTGGGACTATAATTTGTTTTTCAACAGGACAATGACCCAACACACCTCCAGGCTGTGTAAGTGCTATATGACCAAGAAGGAGAGTGATGGAGTGCTGTCTCGGATGACCTGGCTTCCACAATCCCCCGACCTCAACCCAATTTGAGATGGTTTGGGATTAGTTGGACCGCAGAGTGAAGGAAATGCAGCCAACAAGTGCTCAGCATATGTGGTAACTCCTTCAAGACTGTTGGAAAAGCATTCCAGCTGAAGCTGGTTGAGAGAATGCCAAGAGAATGCCAAAGCGGTCATCAAGGCAAAGGGTGTCTACTTTGAAGAATCTAAAATATATTTTCATTTGTTTAACACTTTTGGTTACTACATGATCCCATATGTGCTTATTAATAGTTTTGATGTCTTCACTATTATTCTACAATGAAGAAACCCTTGAATGAGTAGGTGTGTCCAACCGTTTGACTGATACTGTATATGTAGTTAATTCGGAAAATATTCAGACCCCTTGACTTTTTCCACATTTTGTTACGTTGCAATCTACACACAATACCCCATATTAATGACAAAGCAAAAACAGTTTTTTAGAAAATGTATGCAAATGTATATAAAAAAAAATAGAACTTATTTACATAAGTATTCAGAACCTTTGCTATGAGATTCGAAATTGAACTCAGGTGCATCCTGTTTCCATTGATCATCCTTGATGTTTCTACAACTTGATTAGAGTCCACCTGTGGTAAATGCAATTGATAGGACATGATTTGGAAAGGCACACACCTGTCTATATAAAGGTCCCACAGTTGACAGTGCATGTCAGAGCAAAAACCAAGACATGAGGTCGAAGGAATTGTCCCTAGAGCTCCGAGACAGGATTGTGTCGAGCATTGAAGATCCCCAAGAACACAGTGGCCTCCATTATTGTTAAATGGAAGTAGTTTGGAACCACCCAGACTCTTCCTAGAGCTGTCCGTCTGGCCAATCGGGGGAGAAGAGCCTTGGTTAGGGCTCCAGAGTTCATCTGTGGAGATGTGAGAACCTTTCAGAAGGACAACAATCTCTGCAGCATTCCACCAATCAGGCTTTTATGTTAGAGTGGCCAGACAGAAGCCACTCTTCAGTAAAAGCCACATGACCGCCCCCTTGGAATTTGCCAAAAGGCACCTAAAGACACTCAGATAATGAGAAACAATATTCTCTGGTATGATGAAACCAAGATTGAACTCTTTGACCTGGATGCCAAGCGTCGTGTCTGGAGGAAACCTGGCACCATCCCTGCGATGGAGCATGGTGGTGGCAGCATCATGCTGTGGGGATATTTTTCAGTGGCAGGGACTGGGAGACTAGTCAGGATCAAGGGAAAGATGAACGAGGCAAAGTACAGAGAGATCCTTGATGAAAACCTGCTCCAGAGCATTCAGGACCTCAGAATGGGTCGATGGTTCACCTTCCAACAGGTTAATGACCTTAAGCACACAGCCAAGACAACGCAGGAGTGGCTTCTGGACAAGTCTCTGAAGGTCCTTGAGTGGCCCAGCCAGAGCCCGGACATGAACTCAATCGAACATCTCTGGAGAGACCTGAAAATAGCTGTGCAGAAACGCTCCCCAGCCAATCTGAAAGAGCTTGAGAGGATCTGCAAAGAATAATGGGAGAAACTCCCCTTTAATCACTGCCAAAGGTGCTTCAACAAAGTACTGAGTAAAGGGTCTGAATACTTATTTAAATGTGATTTTTAAAATAAAGTATCAAATTATAAACTTGTTTTTGCTTTGTCATTATGGGGTAGTGTTTGTAGATTGAGGTGGGGGGGGGGGACAATTTAATCGATTTTAGAATAAGGCTACAACGTAACAACATGTGGAAGAAGTCAAGGGGTCTGAATACTTTCCGAATGCACTGTAGATTAGGCTGTGAACACTCCCATACCACACTGAGTCCCTGGAAGTGTGTGAGTTACTGTGTGTCTTTACCCCACTAGAACAAGCTGAAGTTGAAATGTGAGATGTTTTTATTTCTCTCTTGACTTAATTACACCCTCCCATTTAATGATCAACTCAGGTCAGCCAGAAGTATGTTGGAGCAGCTGTCTTTCAATGCTAGGGACTCAGTGTTAGATTAGATGTTGCTGCTATCTGCCAAACGTGATTACGTATGAGAGATGACACCCCATCTGGTCCACTAAAAGCAGTGGGGAGAGGGGACCTACTGTGGACAGGAAGGCCTCGGCCACTGCAGCCAGACTTCTCACTTGTTCAGGTTGCACACTCCTGCAGTCTGTACATAGCCATTCAACTATTCAACAGGCCTCATGGAAAATGCATTCTCTCTCCTCTTCTCAGGAGAAGAGATGCCCTTACTGTAGTGCTTTGATGATATTGTTTGACACATCCAGGTTTACATTCCAATTGACATGAAGGGTAGAGAAGTAATTGTTGAGAGGATGTATTATACAAGGTCATTAAATAATATATTTGATTTCCTTAGATACACTCTGACCACATGCTTCTTCAATATGTTGCTTGATATTGGTGGTCCTTACTTTAACTATGGAAACTACTGATGAATGTCTAGTGAAACTTATTTAGACAGGTAATGGGAGAGGCTGTACTAGTTAAACCTTCACTGTGACTGCTCAGTGGAAATTTTGTTACAGCCTTATTCTAAAAAAAATGTCCCCCTCATCAATCTACACACAATACCCCATAATGGCAAAGCAAAACTGTTTTTACATTTACATAAGCATTCAGACCCAGTACTTTGTTGAAGCACCTTTGGCAGTGATCACAGCCTCGAGTCTTCTTGGGTATGATGCTACAAGCTTGGCATACCTGTATTTGGGGAGTTTCTCCCCTTCTTCTCTGCAGATCCTCTCAAGCTCTGTCATGTTGGATGGGGAGCCACTTCTGTGTTGTCTTAGCTGTGTGCTTAGGGTCATTGTCCTGTTGGAAGGTGAACCTTCGCCCCAGTCTGAGGTCCTGAGTGCTATGGAGCAGGTTTTTCATCAAGGATATCTCTGTACTTTGCTCCGTCTGGCCACTCTACCATAAAGGCCTGATTGGTGGAGTGCTGCAGAGATCGTTGTTCTTCTGGAATGTTCTCCAATCTCCACAGAGGAACTCTGGAGCTCTGTCAGTGACCATCGTTTCTTGGTCACCTTCCTGACAAAGGCCCTTCTCCCCAATTACTGAGTTTGGCCGGGCGGCCAGCTCTATGAAGAGTCTTGGTGGTTCCAAACTTCTTCCATTTAACAATGATGAACCTTTAATGCTGCAGAAATGTTTTGGTACCCTTCCCCAGATCTGTGCCTCAACACAATCCTGTCTTTGAGCATTACAGACAATTCCTTCGACCTCATGGCTTGGTTTTTGCTCTGACATGCACTGTCAACTGTGGGACCTTAGATAGACAGGTGTGTGCCTTTCCAAATCATGTCCAATCAATAGAATTTACCACAGGTGGACTCCAATCAAGTTGTAGAAACATCTCAAGGATTATCAATGTAAACAGGATACACCTGAGCTCAATTCGAGGGTCATAGCAAAGGGTCTGAATACTTATGTAAATCAGGTATTTACAGTGGGGAGAACAAGTATTTGATACACTGACGATTTTGCAGGTTTTCCTACTTACAAAGCATGTAGAGGTCTGTAATTTTTATCATAGGTACACTTCAACTGTGAGAGACGGAATCTAAAACAAAAATCCAGAAAATCACATTGTATGATTTTTAAATAATTCATTTGCATTTTATTGCATGACATAAGTATTTGATCACCTACCAACCAGTAAGAATTCCGGCTCTCACAGACCTGTTAGTTTTTCTTTATGAAGCCCTCCTGTTCTCCACTCATTACCTGTATTAACTGCACCTGTTTGAACTCGTTACCTGTATAAAAGACACCTGTCCACACACTCAATCAAACAGACTCCAACCTCTCCACAATGGCCAAGACCAGGGAGCTGTGTAAGGACATCAGGGGTAAAATTGTAGACCTGCACAAGGCTGGGATGGGCTACAGGACAATAGGCAAGCAGCTTGGTGAGAAGGCAACAACTGTTGGCGCAATTATTAGAAAATGGAAGCAGTTCAAGATGACGGTCAATCTCCCTCGGTCTGGGGCACCATGCAAGATCTCACCTCGTGGGGCATCAATGATCATGAGGAAGGTGAGGGATCAGCCCAGAACTACATGGCAGGACCTGGTCAATGACCTGAAGAGAGCTTGGACCACAGTCTCAAAGAAAACCAATAGTAACACACTACGCCGTCATGGATTAAAATCCTGCAGCGCACGCAAGGTCCCCCTGCTCAAGCCAGCGCATGTCCAGGCCCGTCTGAAGTTTGCCAATGACCATCTGGATGATCCAGAGGAGGAATGGGAGAAGGTCATGTGGTCTGATGAGACAAAAATAGAGCTTTTTGGTCTAAACTCCACTCGCCGTGTTTGGAGGAAGAAGAAGGATGAGTACAACCCCAAGAACACCATCCCAACCGTGAAGCATGGAGGTGGAAACATCATTCTTTGGGGATGCTTTTCTGCAAAGGGGACAGGACGACTGCACCGTATTGAGGGGAGGATGGATGGGGCCATGTATCGCGAGATCTTGGCCAACAACCTCCTTCCCTCAGTAAGAGCATTGAAGATGGGTTGTGGCTGGGTCTTCCAGCATGACAACGACCCGAAACACACAGCCAGGGCAACTAAGGAGTGGCTCCATAAGAAGCATCTCAAGGTCCTGGAGTGGCCTAGCCAGTCTCCAAACCTGAACCCAATAGAAAATCTTTGGAGGGAGCTGAAAGTCCGTATTGCCCAGCGACAGCCCTGAAACCTGAAGGATCTGGAGAAGGTCTGTATGGAGGAGTGGGCCAAAATCCCTGCTGCAGTGTGTGCAAACCTGGTCAAGAACTACAGGAAACGTATGATCTCTGTAATTGCAAACAAAGGTTTCTGTACCAAATATTAAGTTCTGCTTTTCTGATGTATCAAATACTTATGTCATGCAATAAAATGCAAATTAATTACTTAAAAATCATACAATGTGATTTTCTGGATTTTTGTTTTAGATTCCGTCACTCACAGTTGAAGAGTACCTATGATAAAAATTACAGACTTCTACATGCTTTGTAAGTGGGAAAACTTGCAAAATCGGCAGTGTATCAAATACTTGTTCTCCCCACTGTATATTTATTAATTCCTCCTATGCTGAGTCTCCTACTTACATATCTGGACAGCCAATACATCTCTATTGCTAGGCAGGAACTTAAGTGGTTCCTCTCATTGCTGTGGTCATGGCCCTGCCTCCTATGTGTGTATGTCATAGGACTGTTTGTCTTCACTTCATCTGACCTGACCTCGGCTCACCTTCCTCCCTAACTCACTGCTGTCCTACCTTATCTGTTGACGGAAACCAGACTGTGGCCCTTCTCTCCATAGGATACCCGATGTCTAACAATAACATGTTATGACAGAATGTAAACGTTCTGCATTCCCCTCTCTCCCTCAGCAACATGAATACGAATATTTCATATTTCAAGTCTAGAAGTCAGAACCCCATCAATATCAGAGTGCATGTAGGGTCTATATTGAGAACATGCCTCAGAGTTTCCGTACATTTTGACCTTGTTGATTCATCTTAAACATTTGCAGTAACATAATCGTGCTCAGGGTGCTAATTAATCTTTTGTTGACTTTTTAAGAAAAGTAATTTGTGTTGTCATGTCTAATAGTTTTAATGTTTATTAAGTGCTATTAATATAATATTATTAATATAACATTATTACTTGGGAGACATATCAAAGAGAATGTCTTGATTCTTTTTGTCTATAGTACCACAGTCTGAGTGCAGAGTGATACTGTAATAAAACCCAATGCCATTTTCTTTTCCAGAACCCGCTGAGATGGCAGTCTGATTATAGTCTAACTAAGCCTGTGTGCGGCTGGAGACGGACAGATCGAGTCTCCAGAACAGAAGATGGGTGAAACGGAAGATGAGCGGAGCGCCCAGGCAGGGCAGCTCTTTGAGAACTTTGTCCAGGCGTCCACGTGTAAGGGCACTCTGCAGGCCTTTAGTATCCTATGCAGGCAGATGGATCTGGACCCGCTGGACTACCGGAACTTCTACAGCAACCTCAAAGCCACAGTCACCAATTGGAAGGCCAATGCCCTCTGGACCAAACTGGACAAGAGAGCCAGCCACAAGGAGTACAAGAAAGCCAAAGCCTGTGAGGGCACTAGGGTAAGAAGTCAGCCAAGCTATCACAGTAATCAGATGCACAAGTCAGACTCACAACTGTGTGACAGATATTATATTAGTTGGAAGTCGTTTTAGATTTGATACACAAAATGTAGCATATAGATATAAGGAACAAGCCTTAAATGAGCAAACCCCGTATTTGCCATTGGGCAGACCTCCCACATTGGGATTGAATAGTTGTTAATATCCCATATCTGCAGAAAGGCCGTATCACATCTGGCCGTGATTGCGAGTCCCATAGGGTGGCGCACAATTGGCCCAGCGTCGTCCAGGTTTGGCCGGGGTAGTCCGTCATTGTAAATAAGAATTTGTTCTTAACTGACTTGCCTAGTTAAATAAAGGTTAAATTAAATAAATACATAATTTAAGACTGATGATTCATGGCTGGTTGGTTTTGATTTTATACCTTCCCTGGGTCACATTTTATTTGGAGACTCCCATATAGATGATCTACAGATGGTCATACTATCAACAAAGTATCTGTTGATAAGAAAATGCTTGCTAAGGTTATGCTTAGGGTTAGTTGAAATGTTGTTGAACAGAGCATGTTTTATTTATTTTTATTTCACCTTTATTTAACCAGGTAGGTCAGTTGAGGACAAGTTCTCATTTACAACTGCGACCTGGCCAAGACAAAGCAAAGCAGTGCGACAAAAGAAAACAGAGTTGCACAGCAAACAAACAATAACACAAAAGATCTATCAATAACACAAAAGATCTATATACAGAGTGCAAATGTAGTGCAAAATGCAGTAAGGTTAGGAAGGTAGGACAATAAATAGGCCATAGTGGTGAGATAAATTACATATTAGCATTAACACTGGAATGATGGATGTGCAAATTATGATGTGCAAATAGAGATACTGGAGTGCAAAATTAGCGAAAATAATAAAATAAATATGGGGATGAGGTAGTAGAGTGGGCTATTTACAGAAGGGCAGTGATCGATAAGCAGCTTTGACAGCTGATGCTTAAAGTTAGTGAGGGAGACAGGAACCTCTAGCTTCAAGGATTTTTGCAATTTTTTCCAGTCATTGGCAGCAGAGAACTGGAAGGAATGGCGGCCAAAGGAGGTGACCAGTGAGATATACCTGCTGGAGCGCATGCTACGGGTGGGTGTTGCTATGGTGACCAGTGAGCTGAGATAGGGCGGGGATTTACCTAATAAAGACTTATAGATGACCTGGAGCCAGTGGGTTTGGCGAATATGTAATAAGGGCCAGCCAACGAGAGCATACTGGTCGCAGTGGTGGGTAGTATATGGGGCTTTGGTAACAAAACGGATGGCACTGTGATAGATTACATCCAATTTGCTGAGCAGAGTGTTGGAGGTTATTTTGTAAATGACATCACCGAAGTCAAGGATCGGTAGGATAGTCAGTTTTACAAGGGCATGTTTGGCAGCATGAGTGAAGGAGGCTTTGTTGCGAAATAGGAAGCCGATTCTAGATTTAATTTTGGATTGGAGATGGTTAATGTGAGTCTGGAAGTTGAGTTTACAGTCTAACCAGACGCCTAGGTATTTGTAGGAGTCCACGTATTCTAAGTCGGACCCGTCGAGAGTAGTGATGATAGTCCGGTGGGCGGGTGCGGGCAGCGTTCGATAGAAAATCATGCATTTCATTTTACTAGCATTTAAGAGCAGTTGGAGGCCACGGAAGGAGTGTTGTATGGCATTGAAGCTTGTTTGAAGGTTAGTTAACACAGTGTCCAAAGAGGGGCCAGATGAATACAGAATGGTGTCGTCTGCGTAGAGATGGATCAGAGAGTCACCTGCAGCGAGAGCGACATCGTTGATGTATATAGAGAAAAGGGTTGGCCCAAGAATTGAACCCTGTGGCACCCCCATAGAGACTGCCAGAGGATCAGACAATAGGCCCTCCGATTTGACACACTGAACTCTGTCTGAGAAATAGTTGGAGAACCAGGCAAGGCAGTCACTTGAGAAACCAAGGCTGTTGAGTCTGCCAATAAGAATGCGGTGATTGACAGAGTCGAAAGCCTTGGCCAAGTCGATGAAGACGGCTGCACAGTACTGTCTTCTATCGATGGCGGTTATGATATCGTTCAGTACCTTGAGTGTAGCTGAGGTGCACCCATGACCAGCTCGGAAACCAGATTGCATAGCAGAGAAGGTACGGTGGGATTCGAAGTGGTCAGTTATCTGTTTGTTAACTTGGCTTTCGAAGACTTTAGAAAGGCAGGGCAGGATGGATATAGGTCTGTAACAGTTTGGGTCCAGAGTGTCTCCCAATTTGAAGAGGGGGATGACCGCGGCAGCTTTCCAATCTCTAGGGATCTCAGACGATACAAAAGAGAGGTTGAACAGGCTAGTTATAGTAGAGGACGCCTGGTTGTTTAAAGAACAACCAGGTGTCCTCTACTGACGGGATGAGGTCAATATCCTTCCAGGATACCTGGGCCAGGTCGATGTGTTCTATTTAATTATATGTTTTTACAGTATGTTAGAGTACTAGCTGTACAGTAAGTTCATAACGTGACTTCTCTTTCATGGTAATGTTATGACGCATGTGAAACAGACTGTTAGTGTGTATCTCTTATCGTGTTTCACTGTCTTGAGATATGATATCCCTGCACACCCAGCTGGTAGATGTTTGTGAGAAATGTGTAGAAATTAACAGCTACTGTGCACACGTCCATCGGATCATTTTAAACAAAGATAGCATGATAACCATTCCAATTAATCTGTCAAAGAATTGGAACAAAGAATGCAGGCTGTTTATAAATAATAAGAAAATATTCTGCCCATTCATGTCCATGTTTAGCATGGGGGCAATTCCATGTTAACAGAATGATGCTGAGACTTAGATTTTGCACTTTTAAAATGAATGCCAAACGAAAACCAGTGATTGCAAAGTAAACAAACGATACAACTTTTGAGTTGACATGTTGTTCACCCTTCAGTTCCCCTTACGAGACCTTGTTTTACCCTTTTATGCTGTATACAATACACTATAACCTATGTAGAATAGATTAATGCCTTCGATGTCACATTTTTTGTAATCACACTTAATTGAACCTTTGCAACATTTTTTTTTTTTTTTACCTTGGTTGTTTAATTACAGTTTGTACTGTACACTGATGTGTGTCGCGCTCTCTCTCTCTCTCTCTCTCTCTCTTCCACACCACACCACCCAGTCTTTGATCATTGGAGGGGGGCCCTGTGGACTGCGCACAGCCATTGAGCTGGCTTTGCTGGGGGCCAAGGTGGTGGTGATTGAGAAGAGGGACACCTTCTCCAGAAACAACGTGCTCCACCTGTGGCCCTACACCATCCATGACCTCAGGGGCCTCGGGGCCAAAAAGTTCTATGGCAAATTCTGTGCCGGAGCCATAGACCACATCAGTAAGTTTCATACTTCTTGTAATGCCATTGTTATCTCATTGAGAAATATATGTTTTGGGGGGAAAAAGATGGTAATATTGTTACATGATCTGTCACTCCATGTTCTCAGTTAGATTTTCAATAAATATCCGGATTGCTCTGCCGAGAAATCTGATGATTGTGTGAGTGAGTGTTCTACATCTCCCTGCTACTTCCTTGAGTTAGATAACATGCAAAGTGGAGGAGCCCATAAATGCAAATGCATTTTTCAAACCACTGCTGCCATGTAAATTGACCTTCTGGTGTCCTTTACCAGGGTCATAAATACTCACTAAAATGGACGCTGCTTCTCAGGTTAACTTATGACGTTGCAAACAGACTCACCAGCTGCTAGCTAGCTACACCTATACCTCAGAATGGAATCAGTCATGTGGCAGTTCACTAACCATGTGTCTCTAAGCCTAGCAAGGCCACAAGTTATTGGAGATTGTGTGTAGATGGATATGTGTTGCTAGAGCCACCATGCAGTCTTTTTTTTATGATCACTGTATGTCTAACAAATAATTTCTTTCCCTGAGCCTCATTTTGCCATTGAAATTATCAGTCTTATTGTTTGGATGTGTCGATACAAATTAAAATATATTTACATACAAGGCCCTGATTGGCAGATAGGATCATCTAGACTCTAGAGCCTACCTCTCTTACCCCTTCAAAGTAGGAGGATACATATGCAAATAAAAGGTGATGATGATGATGATGGTCAGAATAATCAGATCAGATTGTGATATCCTGATCTGGGACAATAATTCCATCCCACCTGAACAGGGCCGAAATTAAAGGATTTATTTTCAAACAGCTCTTACACAAAAAGGCCTTTATCATAATTTTCATATTGTGGAAATACTGTATCAGGAAAATCACTTTTTTTTTAACTGCACTGCCACTTTAAATATACCTGATCTGTTTGTCTATGAAGGTATTCGCCAGCTCCAGCTCATGCTGCTGAAGGTCTCCCTCATCGTGGGAGTGGAGGTCCATGTCAACGTGGAGTTTGTCAAACTGCTAGAACCACCAGACAATCAGGAAAATGAAGGTGACTTTAGTGCAAAATAGTGCAAAATTATTTGCACTATTACTGATGTTTCATTGCAAGGCTCCACAACCCTTTCTCTGCCTCAAGCCCGGGTGCTTGACCAAAATGACATCACACGCCACAGACTGGTCTCAATCATGTGTTCTCGATTAGAAAGACTTGCCCCCATAATGCCATTTGCATGTAGCCTCTAGAGCTGCAGTGAAGCACATGTGCGTTGCAGATCAATTTTGCTTGACTACTTTTAGTTGATGCCAAAAACAAGCCCATTGTTTATTTATGAAGCTGTATTTCAAAGTCCCTCAGAGTCCCTAAGCTTCACCAACTGCCCCATTTGATTTTAAACATTGGATTTGAACAAGCGTCCTGTTTTTCTCCCGGTTATTTATTCAGTAGCATGTGGTGGCAGACTTGTCACTAGACTGATAAAGATAGAACACTTGCTTGGGTTTGCTGAAGACAGAAATGGAAGACTAGCCTAAATTTAGGGTTGCAATGTGTCCTTCTCTGCGGCAGTGACAGTGTCAGGAGAATGTTCCGTGGGCCTGGCGTGTTTCTGTAAGACTGTGTGGCACGAGTGTTGAGCTGATATGGAGAGGGTCACTGTTTCGCTCTGCGTCATTGCCACGCACCACGCTGCATTGTGAAAGATTACAAACCCTCAGCAAGACTCAAGCTATTTATAGAGTTGCAGACAATTTAGCCGTGTATTATGTACATGAATCTAAAAGCACAATGTAGTGACTTGTCATCAATGACAAACTCAGATGCAACCTTAACAGTCATGGAAAATAGAAAATGTTTACAATATATTGCTGTATTCATATGGCTTGCCGCTGTCTCGGAACACTTGTCTAATACTGTATCTTCTCCTTTTTCCAGGACCTGGATGGAGAGCTGAGGTCAGACCATCAAACCATCCCCTCACTGACTTTGAATTTGACGTGGTGATCGGTGCGGATGGACGCAGAAACACGCTAGACGGTGAGAACGCGATGGAGATGTTATTGGCTCTGCACACAGTGTTTGACTGTTTATACGTTGACAGAGGCTGGACGACCCTTGGTACATGGCTAAAAGTTGCACACTTGAACATTTTCAACAAAAAAAGGGGTAAACTACAGAGTTTCACTCATAGCCATAAAACACTAGACAGGGAATGTCCAATAGAAATGCACACAAAAAAGGTGTTACAGTATGTGAGAGGAAACATGCCTGAGGGAATACATGTAAGTCTACACAGTGGATTGCTTATAGCATACATTCAGGGAGGCCTTTAAAGCTATGGTTCAAAGCACAAGTCATTAATTTTATAGGAGCTACAGGGGGTACCGGTACCAAGTCAATGTGCGTGGATACAGGTTAGTTGAGGTAATTTGTAGATGTAGTTAGGGGTAAAGTGACTATGCATAGATAATAAACAGCGAGTAGCAGCAGTGCAAAAACAAATGGAGGGGGTTTTGGTCAATGTAAATAGTCCAGGTGGCCATTTTATTAATTGTTCAGCAGTTATATGGCTTGGTGGTAGAGCCTTCTGGTCCTAGACTCGTGCGGTAGCAGAGAGAACAGTCTATGACTTGGGTGACTTTGATGTACTGGGATCTGGGGACCCATGCCAAATCTTTTCAGTCTCCTGAGGGGGAAAAGGTATTGTCATGCCCTCTTCACAACTGTCTTGTTGTGTTTGGACCATGATAGTTAATTGGTGATGTGGACACCAAGGAACTTGAAACTCTCGACCCGCTCCACTACAGCCCCGTCGATGTGAATAGGGGCCTGTTCGGCCTGCCTTTTCCTGTAATCCACAATCAGCTCCTTTGTCTTGCTCACATTGAAGGAGAGGTTGTCTCTGACCTCCTCTCTATAGGCTGTCTCATCGTTGTCAGGGATCAGGCCTACCACTGTTGTGTCGTCAGTAAACTTAATGATGGTGTTGGAGTTGTGTTTGGCCACGCAGTCGTGGGTGAACAGGGAGTACAGGAGGGGACTAAGCATGCACCCCTGAGGGGCCCCAGTGTTAAGGATCAGCGTGGCAGATGTTTTGTTGCCTACCTGTTACCACCTGGGGGCGGCTCGTCAGGAAGTCCAGGATCCAGTTGCAGAGGGAGGTGTTTAATCCCAGGGTTCTTATCTTAGTGATGAGCTTTGTGGGCACTATGGTGTTGAACGCTGAGCTGTAGTCAATGAACCTGCATTCCCACATAGGTGTTCCTTTTCTCCAGGTGGGAAAGGGCAGTGTGGAATGAGATTGCGTCATCTGTGGATCTGTTGGGGCGCTACGCGAATTGGAGTGGGTCTAGGGTTTCCGGGATGATGGTGTTGATGTGAGCCATGACACGCCTTTCAAAGCACTTCATGGCTACCGGCGTGAGGGCACATTGGCTGACTGGTTTTGGCTGACTGCGACATGTCCTCCCCCACATTCTGAAATGGCATTTTTGTCGCCCCAACAGTAAGCCACAAATGAAACTAGTTCAGACACAGGACAAACCATTCGCTAAAAGAGGAATGGTAAAAAAAAACTCAATTAAATGGAATGTTTCTGATTATGGGGGCGGGAGAGCTTGATGGAGGGATAGAAGGAAGGAAGGAGAGGTTGATGCTTAGAGCTGTTTGGCGGGAGGAAACGAGGGATTAAATGCTCAAAGCTGGGTGAAAGGAGGGATGTAAGGGGACAGAGAGGGAGGGATGGGGTGCTCAGAGCTCTCCACAGTCAGCAATGATGACCTTGGCGGAGCATTTTTTTTATATATATATACAGTATATACAAATATCCCCCCCCCCGACTTCTTAAACCAAAGTTGTGCCCTAGGTGTGACTACTACTCTTCATCTGCAGTTAACTCTAGTTAGCACTGCCAACATTTGAACTGTATCAGAGCACTTTGCCCAGAGGTCTACCTGGGAGCTTGAGAAGATGAACAGCTTGTATACAGACTGTGAGGGGTGAAAGTCAATTACAGTATTGGCATCAGTCTTGAGCGTAGTCTGACTCTGCACCTAAAAAAGGAAATAAAATGGGTTCATCATCACCCAGATTATTAGTTCAAAGTTCAAAGGTATTATTTTGTAATGCTCTTAATGCAATTCTACCATTGTTTGTTTCGTTTCTTTGCATCATCTGAACCTCATCATCATTCTGTATTAATTCTTATATCACCATGTAATAAACAATCAAATTATTACTCTATGTAATAAATCAATCTGACCCAGTTTAATAGAATATAAAATGATTAACTTCCAAAACGTTAAGTGTCCTTAGCAGAACAATAACAATACTTTCCCCTCAGGCTTCAAGAGGAAGGAGTTCCGGGGTAAGCTGGCCATCGCCATCACAGCCAACTTTGTCAACAGGAACACCACAGCCGAGGCCAAGGTGGAGGAGATCAGCGGAGTGGCCTTCATCTTCAACCAGAAGTTCTTCCTGGAGCTCAAAGAGGAGACTGGTGGGTCCTCTACCAAACTTGACCCCCCCCCCACACACACCTGCATTTACCCTTCTCCAGGGCAATGACCTCTAGCCTGGTCCCAGATCTGTTTGTACTGTCTTGCCATTGACCATAGGAGTTGTCAAGACAGCACAAACAGATCTGCGACCAGGCTAATTTACCTCTAGAATTCTGATTCCCCTGTCATCATCACATTAGTCCAGTGGGAACCTAAATAACATGTTTTAGTCAACGAAACCAAAAAGGGAGTGTTGTGTCTTACAATTTAAGTACCAGCCTGTTGGGTAGATAAAATGTCCTTTGCTATGCTAACACACCATGGGGGATCCTGTGCTGCTGGTTTTCCCAGCCCGCTTGGCTTTGTGAGGACAGTTGGCTCAGCAGTGAAGACAGGCTGGAATCCCTTCCCCTCCCATCCCCTCTTAATGAAAGGGCCGTGCCCCATCACTTACATGGATCCACACTGTATGTGGAACATGAACCACTGGGCTAATCCCTACTGTACAGTTAGGGTCAACTTATACAACCACCCCACTGGTCAACATGATGACGGACATAAAGGTTTTAATTAATCTTTGTCTTGTTATTGCAGGGATTGATCTGGAAAACATTGTGTACTACAGAGACAACACACACTACTTTGTGATGACCGCAAAGAAGCAGAGTCTGCTGGACAAGGGGGTCATCATTCATGTGAGTTGTTTGTTTTGCTCCTTTGTGTTCACTTTCGCTATATGTCATTCCTCCACTCCCCAACACTTCAGGTATTTACAGCTGTGCCCTATCTGCCAGAGCGTGCTGTATCTCAGCCCTGGCTTTGAACTGGGAATAAAAGCACAGAACAAGATACATTGGAGTGGAGTGAGAGAGAAAAAAGGGTTGATGGGTGAGAAGAAATCTGGCCTGTGTGTGTGTGTGTCGGTCTGGTCTCTGAAGGCTCTTTTTCGCTGTTCTGTAACAGTAATATAGCAGACCTGTAATCCCTGTAATTGAGGTGAAACCTGTCCCTTTGATGTTTCAGCAGCTGGTTAAATAAACTGACTTGTACTGCATAGTGTTTCAAATCCTGCTTACGTGTTCAGAAATGTTGAACAAAGGGCAACTGTAAAGTCTTTAGGGCCGGTTTCCATCACCTCTGTCTGATCTCCACAGAATCAAGAGAGATTACATGCAATAGGTAGGTAGGGCCCTGATGTTTTCCTGACCATGTGATCTGACCAAGAAAATCTTAAGACCCAGTTATAGGCTCCAACTAGGGACTGGTAGAGGTGGCGCTCTGATCCTTTCGACGCAATACCATTCATTTTCCATCAACCCTCCCTGTTTCTTGGTCCTGTAGGATTACATTGAAACAGAGAAGCTGCTGGGCCAAGACAACGTGAACCAGGAGGCTCTTCTCTCCTACGCCCGCGAGGCGGCCGACTTTGGCACCAACTACCAGCTGCCCTCTCTGGACTACGCCATCAACCACTGCAACCAGCCCGATGTGGCCATGTTCGACTTCACCTGCACGTACGCCTCAGAGAATGCGGCGCTGTTCAGGGAGAAGTGCGGACACCAGCTACTGGTGGCTCTGGTGGGGGACAGTCTACTGGAGGTGAGGGAGCTTTACTTACTACTAGATGATGTACTGTTGTGGGTGAAATGAATGCACCATAGCAAAATGGAGCAAAACATTTTGTAGCAGAAACCAAAGACATGCATTTTCGGTACATTGACCCCTGTATATAGCCACGTTATTGCTATTTTTTTGTGCTACTTTTTTATAATTTTTTATTTGGTAAATATTTTCTTAACTCTTTATTGAACTGCATTGTTGGTTAAGGGCTTGTAAGTAAGCATTTCATGGTAAGGTCTATACCTGTCGTATTCGACGCATGTGACAACAATAAAGTTTTTGATTTGTTTTGTTCTGCATCAACTGCAATATACCTATATCCCTCTTTGCCGCACATGACCACACAGCTGGGCAGTAGTCCAGGTGCAACAAAACTAGGGCCTGTAGGACTTGTCTGGTCGACTGAGATGTCAAGAAGGTAGAGCAACGCCTTATCATGGACAGACCTTATCCCATTTTAGGAACTGTTGAGTCTATGTATTGACCATGACAGCTTACTATCTAGGGTTACACCGAGCCGTTTAGTCTCCTCAACTTGCTCAATCGCCACATTATTCAATATTAGGTTTAGCATTGAGTGAGTGATTTGTACCATAAACAATGCTTTTAGTTTTTGAGATATTTAGCACCAGCCTATTGCTAGTTACCCATTCTAAAACTGACTGAAGCTCTATGTTAAGGGTGTTAGTTTATTTATTTTTCTGTCATTGCTGACGTGTATAATTTTGAGTTGTCAGCGTACATAGACAAACGAGCTTTATTCAAGGTCAGTGGAAGGTCATTAGTAAAAACAGAAAACAATAATGGCCCTGCGGTACAACACACTCAACTGAATTTGCATTAGAGAGGCTTCCATTAAAGAAAACCCCCTGTGTTCCCCACACATATTCCCTTTAGGCAGTTTGAGAACATTCCTAGCTTGCTTGTTGCCGCTGAACTATTAGTGTGTCTCCTGCTTTGTATGAGTGTACTGTGTGTAGTGTGTTGACCCATGTTCTCTCTGTCTTCAGCCCTTCTGGCCCATGGGGACAGGCTGTGCGAGAGGGTTCCTGGCTGCCTTTGACACGGTGTGGATGGTGAGGGGCTGGGCGCAGGGCAAGGCCCATCTGGAGATCCTGGCAGAAAGGTACAGTAGGCTGGGAATCAGGGCCTCACTGAGCTCATGTTTACATCCATACAGAGACCTACTGTAAATGGCATGAGATTCTATTGAAGGCCTCCCGAGTGGCCCAGCGGTCTAAGGCACTGCATCGCAGGCTGTCTCATAGCCGGCCGTGACCGGGAGACCCATGAGGCGGCGCATAATTGGCCCTGCGTTGTCCGGGTTAGGGGAGGGTTAGGACGACCGGGGATTTCCTTGTCCCATCACGCTCCAGTGACTCCTTGTGGCCGCCGGGTGCCTGCTAGCTGACCTTGGTCACCAGCTGGACAGTGTTTCCTCCGACACATTGGTGGGGCCGGCTTTCGGGCGGTGTGTCAAGAAGCAGTGCGGTTTGGCAGGGTCTTGTTTCAGAGGACTCATGGCTCTCGAACTTCGCTTCTCCTGAGTCCATAAGGGAGTTGCAGCGATGGGACAAGAATGTAACTACCAATTGGATATCACGAAATTGGGGAGAAACGGGGGTAAAAGTACCCAAAAATATATTATAAAAATACAAAAAATATTTTCTTAATCCAGGTTAGGAGAGACCGGTTTCAGTCACTTTGAAAAAAATAACTGTTAGGTGTCTACATTCAAATTATGATTAGATCCATGTTGCTGCATGTTACAAAAAGTCTTATTAGTGGAAGTTATGGTGATTTTGTGTTTACAGTCCCACAGTATGACAGGTCATCTGTTCAGCTTTTAACAGAAAATTAATGATTTCATCTCATAACATGTTTGTAGGGAGGGCCTCTACAGGCTATTACCCCAAACAACGACAGAGAACATCTCAAAGAACTTTGATCAGTACACCATCGACCCGGTAACACGGTACCCCAATCTCAACTCCAGCTTTGTCAAGCCACATCAGGTTTGTCTGAGATGGAGAATACCTCACATTTACATTTTAAACAGATAGGTTGTGTTGTCCTATTTACAGTGCATTCGGAAAGTATTCAGACCACTTGACTTTTTCCACATTTTGTTACAGCCTTATTCTAAAATGGATTACATTTCTTGTTTTCCTCATTAATCTAAACAGAATACCCCATAATGACAAAGCTTTTTAGACATTTTAGGAAATGTATTAAAAATGTACCTTATTTACATAAGTTCAGACACTTTGCTATGGGACTCGAAATTGAGCTCAGGTGCTTCCTGTTTCCATTGATAATCCTTGAGATGTTTCTAAAATTGTATTGGTGTCCACCTGTGGTAAATACAATTGATACCCAAGAAGACTCAAGGCTGTAATCGCTGCCAAATGTGCTTCAACAAAGTTCTGAGTAAAGAGTCTGAATACTTGTGTAAATGTAGTATTTATTTTCTTCTTTGTTTTTTATAAAGTTGCAAAAAAATC
Organism: Thymallus thymallus; assembly: GCA_023634145.1. Taxonomy (NCBI): domain Eukaryota; kingdom Metazoa; phylum Chordata; class Actinopteri; order Salmoniformes; family Salmonidae; genus Thymallus; species Thymallus thymallus. The sequence continues at coordinate 32,567,521 of CM042414.1, forward strand.
TAAAAACCTGGCTTTGCTTTGTCATTATGGGATATTTTCTGTTGATTGTTGAGAAAAAAACTACAATATAATTGATTTTATAACAAGGCTGTAATGTAACAAAATGTGGAAAAAGTCAAGGAGTCTGAATACTTTCCGGATGCACTGTTGACAACAGTTTACAATTAACCCATTCATGTCCATTACAGAAATGTTATAATTTATTTTAGTACACTTGTTCTCTGCGCTTACTGAGGGACAAATTTGAAGACATTTTTAAATCGGCCAAAGCATTTGTCTACAATGTGAGTTTTTGATATTGTACTATATTTAGCCTTTGGACACATGGGGTTACAGTTTTGTTTTACAAATGTCATGAATCAAGTTCTGTGAATGTTCAAATGATCAGATCTTAATAATTTTTGGCATAGATTGTCCGGAGATGGATACAGACAGACAGACAGACAGACAGACGTTATTTTAATTGGACAAAAAATGTGCTTTTCTTTAAAAAACAAGGACATTTCTAAGTGACCCCAAACTTTTGAACGGTAGTGTACTTCTCATGCCTCTCTCTCTCTCTCTCTCTCTCTCTCTCTCTCTCTCTCTCTCTCTCTCTCTCTCTCTCTCTCTCTCTCTGTATCTCTCTCAGGTGCGTCACCTTTTCATAGACTGGCAGCAGGACGACTGTCCTCTGGAGAGGGGTGGACCCACACATAGATCTGTCAATCACTCCAGACGAGGTGAGTCTTCAGAAACACAGACTGACCACAGTCTGAGACTTGTCATTTTTCAGGCCTGTCATCTCAATGACTAGAGGATGATGCACCATGTCTGATGCATCATCCTCTAATTATATCAGACAAGCTCAGACATAGACCCACGTAGGCCAGGACATAGAAATAGAATTACGGTTGAAGGTCCACCCATCATGGATCATTGACTGGAATGTGAATGTCTGTTCTAGTAATTGTATTTCTACGGGCCAGGATCTGACCGAGAGGGATTGGATTAGTCAGACATGCCAGCATTATGGCTTAGTGGCTCCTTGTTAATCTGACCTGTGTTTGTCCCATAAACTTGCCTCACCTGATTAGTTAATAAAAGGGCTTATCACAGTTACACCCAATTGAAACAGTGACTGCGGTCACATTTCATGAAGCGGGGTCAGACTTGCCCAACAAAAGCGTGTGCTGGCCTACACTCCCCTACCTTTTATCTCATACTACTTTAAAAAGTTATCCATGAAGAGGTGTTATTACACTACAGGGATGTAATGTGATGTGTACTCAAGCCACTGTAGCCAGGTGTGGTTATCTTTCTGTGTATGTTTGTTATTTGGGGATGCTGGTGTGATTGGCTGACTGATTGGTTGACCCCTCTTTTCCCACAGAGTTGGACATCCGGCCCAGCCGCCTCCTTACCTGGTGTCAGAAGCAGACGCATGGGTACAGGGGTGTGGACATCACCAACCTCACCTCTTCCTGGAAGAGTGGCCTGGCACTCTGTGCTCTTATACACTGCCTCCGGCCAGACCTCATGTGAGAGAACATGCATGCACATGTACAGTGCCTTGAGAAAGTATTAATACCCCTTGACTTGTTCAACATTTTGTTGTTACAGCCTGAATTCAATGGATTATAAAATCCTCACCCATCTACACACAATACTCCATAATGACAGTCAAAATATGTTTTTAGAAATGTTAGCAATTTATTGAAAAAGGAAATACAGCAATATCTCATTTACCTAAGTATTCACACCCCTGAGGCAATACTTTGTAGAAGTACCAGCGATTACAGCTGTGAGTCTCTCTTGGTAAGTCTCTAAAAGCTTTACACACCTGGATTGTGCAACATTCACCCGTTATTCTTTTCAAAACTCCTAGTTTTTGATCATTGCAAGACAACCATTTTCAGGTCTTGCCGTATGTTTTCAAGTAAATTTAAGTCCAAACTGTAACTCACTACGGAACATTCACTGTCTTCTTGGTAAGCAACCCCAGTGTAGATTTGGCCTTGTGTTTTAGTTTATTGTCCTGCTGAAAGGTGAATTCGTCTCCCAGTGACTGGTGGAAAGGAGACAGAACCAGGTTTTCCTCTAGGATTTTTGCCTGTGCTTAGCTCCATTCAGAAAAATGTTTTATCCATTCCAATTTTTTTTTTTTTTTACACCAGTCCTTAACGATGACAAGCATACCGTTGACATGATGCAGACACCACTATGCTTGAAAATATGGAGAGTGGTACTCAGTAATGTGTTGTATTCGGGACAAAATGGCAATTGCTTTGCCACATTAAGTTATTTGCTTTGCAGTATTACTTTAGTGCCTTGTTGCAAACAGGATGCATGCATTGTAATATTTTTATTCTGTACAGCAGGGATGTCAAACTCATTCCATAGATTTTATTTAATTTGATTTATTAGGATCCCCATTAGCCGACGCCAATGGCGACAGCTAGTCTAACTGGGGTCCGACACATAACAAAAAAGACATTCCAGACAAAATATACATATTTTTTTACTTTTACCCCTTTTTTTCTCCCCAATTGGTAGTTAGTCTTGTCCCATCGCTGCAACTCTTGCTTAACCCTGAAGCCAGCCTCACCAATGTGTCGAAGGAAACAACGTCCAGCTGTTGACCGAGGTCAGCTTGCAGGCGCCCGGCCTGCCACAAGGAGTTGCTAGAGTGTGATGGGATAAGGAAATCCCGGCCGGCCAAATCCTGCGCTAACCTGGACGACGCTGGGCCAATTGTGCGCCACCTCATGGGTCTCCCGATCACGGCTGGCTGTGACTGCCTGGGATCGAACCCGGGTCTGTAGGTGCAGTACCTTAGACCGCTGCGCCACTCGGGAGTCCCTCAATTTACATACATTTAACATGTAGTGTGTGTCCATCTATCAGTTACACATACATGTCAGTGTATACACACAACAAGTAGGTCACATGGGGGAGAGGAGTTGATATAGTGTGTGTGAGTGCCGTGAGGTGTTGATATAGATTTTTTCTAAAAATCTCACTTGTGCAACATAAGATGTAAGGGAGTTCCATGCACTCATGGCTCTGTATAATACTGTACATTTCCTTGAATTTTTTTCTGGACCTGGGGACTGTGAAAAGACCCCTGGTGGTATGTCTGGTGGCGTAGGTGTGTGTGTCAGTGCTGTGTGTAAGTTGACTGTGCAAACAATTTCCAACACCTTGTTTCTTATAAAAACAAGAAGTGACACAGTCAGTCTTTCCTCAACTCTTAGCCAAGAGAGACTGGCATGTATAGTATAAATATTAGCCCTCTGATTACAATCAAGATCAAGATGTGCTGATCTGTTCGTTTCCAGCTGCAGCTTAACTAGGTCTTTCTTTGCAGCACTTGACCATATGACTGGACAATAATCATGACAGTTTACAATCTAAGGTAATACCAAGAAATGTAGTTTCCTCAACTTGTTCAATAGCCACAAAATTCATTAACAGATTCAGCTGAGGTCTAGAATGTAGGGAATGATTTGTACCAAATATAATGCTCTTAGTTTTTGAGATGTTGAGAACCAGGTTATTACTAGCCACCCATTCCAAAACAGATCTCTTTGTTAAGGGTTTCAGTGACTTCATTAGCTGTGATTGCTGATGCGTATATGGCTGAATCATCTGCCCATATGGACACACATGTTTTGTGCCAGCGGCAGGTCATTGGTGAAAAGAGTAGAGAGCTGCCCTGCGGTACGCCACACTTTACATGTTTGACATTAGAGAACCTTCCATGAAATACAACCCTCTGAGTTCTATTATACATTTCTGGATCCATGATAAGGCAGAGGTTGAAAAGCCGTACGTTTTCTCAGCAACAGGTTATGGTCAATAATATCAAAGGCTGCACGGAAATCTAACAGTACAGTGCCCACAATCTTCTTTACAATACATTTCTTTCAACCAATCATCAGTCATTTGTGTCAGTGCAGTACATGTTGAGTGCACTTCTCTATAAGCATGCTGAAAGTCTATTCATTTGTTTACAGAGAAATAGCATTGTATTTGGTCAGACACAATTTTTTCCAACAGTTTGCTAAGAGCTGGCAGCAAGCTGATAAGTCTGCTGTTAAAACCAGTAAAGGCCGCTTTACCACTCCTAGCTAGCGGAATTACTTTGGCTTCCCTCCAATCCTGAGGACAAAGACTTTCCTCTAGAGCAGGCCTGGGCAAAGGCCGGCCCGAAGGGCGATTATGCGGCCTGCGACTTGATTCAATACGGCCCGCGGAATCATACTCGGATCACAAAGAATTTGCAATAGTAACGTATTTGTTATTCAAATCAAAAGCCCAATGAATACTTGCCTTTCTGTAAGGATTTAACTCTCATTTAACTCCCACCGCTTGTGGGACATTTTGTTTTGAAGGCACGTATTAATAACAACTGCACAAGGACAGACAGTGACTGACAGGCTAACACACGCGTCATAGTTACAAATAGTAGCTAGCTAGAAATTTTGCACAAATTAGTTTGTCAAAGTTTTCAAAGAAATGGAAAGTAGACAATGAATGTAGGGTGTTCCAGCAAGAGTGGACATCGAAATATTTATTTATTGAGGTATCAGGGAAAGCTGTGCTTAGTGTGCAAAGAGAGCATCGCTGTCTTGAAAGACTACAACTCGCCCCGACACTTCAAGACGAAGCACGCGGAGAAATATAGGAATATGTCTTCAGAGGGCAAGTGCATCAAAAGAGTTGCTTTCTCAGTTGCAAGGACTTTTCACAAAACAACAGAATTGCGAGAGCTAGCTATTTACTGTCCCAAAAAATTGCTAAACATAGCAAGCTATTTGCTGAGGGTGAGTTCATTAAATAATGTTTAATTGACTCTGCAGCAATACTTTGCCCCGACAAGAAAGAGCTGTTTGAAAATGTTTCCCTGTCAAGATGAACAGTGACACGGCGTGTTGAGGACATCGCAGAGAATATGAAACAACAGTTGAAAGACAAGGTAAAGGATTTCTCCTTGACCCAGGATGAGAGCGGTGATGCACGTGACACAGTGCGGTTTTTGATATTCTAATGAGGCATAACCCCAGACTTTGAAATTACAGAGGAGCTTGCTTCAGTGCAGTCAATGAAGAGCCCAACCACAGGGAAATATTTATTGGAGGAGGTTAATAAGTGTGCTGCAAAGCTGGGACTGAGTTTTGAATACGATACAAGATCAAGTATCTGAGCTGAACCCAGATCAGACAATTATTTTCCTGCATTACATTATTCATCAGGAGGTGCTCTGTAAATGTGTTCTGAAAATGAGCCATGTTGTGGATACAGTCACTAAAGTGGTCAACTTCATAAGAACAATCTTTAAACCACAGGCAGTTTGTCTCACTGTTGGAAGAGACTGAGTCGGGTCATGCAGATCTCCCCTACCACGCAAACGTGAGATGGCTGGGTTTGGGAAGGTGCTTAAAAAGGTGTGGGACCTGAAATTGGAGATTGCTGAGTTTTTGCAAATGAAAGGAAAATATGTGGATTTCCCTCAACTGCAAGATAAAGAATGGTTGGCTGATTTTTGCCTTCACTGTGGACATCATGGCCCTCATGAATGAACTGAATTTCAAACTATGACGGAAGGGCCTTTTTGCACATCAGATGTAAAGCCTTGCCAAAGCCATCAAGGGAAAATTACTCCTCCTGATCCGCCAAGTAGAAGCCAAAAATCTCACCTACCTTCCGACACTACTAGTCTGTTCCCTATCAGATGACCAGCGGGAGTTCTGGGTAGTTCATTGCATGTTTAATAATGGAAATGCCTACCTAAAGAAGAACATGGATGTGGTTTATTTCTGTGCATGTTAAAAATGTAATATGTGATTTACAGTAGATATATCTGTCAACACAGTCATAGACTATGTATAATCCTGTAATATGATTCTGGCCCGCGATGGCAGAAATATATTCTAATGTGGCCCTCCATGGAAAATAATTGCCCAGGCCTGCTCTAGAGTCAGATTATAGCCACTCCTATGTCATATATTTAAAGTCAGCTACCATCCTCAGTATCTTTACATCTACACTGGGGGCCAAAAGTTTGGAATATTTATTAATTCAAGGGTTTTTCTTTATTTGCATTATTTTTTACATTGTAGAATGCCAAGAGTGTGCAAAGGTGGCTATTTGATGAATCTCAAATAGAAAATATATTTAGATTTGTTTAACACTGTCATAGTTTTGATGTCTTCACTTTTATTCTACAATGTAAAAAATAGTGCAAATAAAGAAAAACCCTTGAATGAGTATTATTCCAAACTTTTGAGGTTTGTCAATCGATAACAATAATTTTTCCACCACTCCCACAATAAATGTACACAATTCAAACTTACAATGCTTTTCTTTCATTATTTGTTTTTTATGCATGAGTACTATGGCTCACTAAGTTGCCTACTTTGCTAATGAAGTAATCATTAAAATAATTGGCAACATCAAAGCTTATCAAAGATAGACATAATATGGAAAAGAGCATACAAGGCAAGGGAAAAAAATATATACATTCAGCAGTCCATTAATCAATTGGGGTGTGTGTGTGTGTGTTGCAGGTTTGAAGCTATGAACCCATAGGTTTGGCTCTCATCCTTTTCAGGCTTTTGGGAGGGAGGGTGGGCAATGAGCCTGTCATAGCAGATGTAAGCAATGTCCCCACGCTCACTGGCAGCTTTCATGGCTGGGATAAGTTCTTTCCTCTTCTAGTGCACAGCTTCAGGATAGTCCTCGTTGAGGACTCTTTCCAGAACAGCTACCTTGTCCTTGAACCTCACAAACCTGACTACTATGTGGAGATTCTGCAATTCCGTTCCTTAATTGTCCCTTGAGATAATCTGATTTCTCCATCGTTATCATGGATTCACATACAGAAATGATGTCCTCTCAATGACTTACAGATTGCTGTCATCTTGCCTTTCTACTGTTTAAACTCATCGAGCTGACCCTGGGAGAACTGCAAACTATTCTTCAGGTCCTGGACCTCTGGTCAGGTCATCCATTCTTTTATTAGTTGACTCCACCAGTATTTGAACACAACACTTTAAGCTATTTTCTTTTTGTTGTAACGACTGCTTATAGAACTCTGTTTAAAAGATCCTACACCTGTGATAGAGAGACACCATCTAGACCGACACAAGCCCGGGACAATCTGCAGTTCCAGCCACAATGGCTAGCCGTGTAGCGGGCTGCCTTCAAGCCCTCAAGAAAACGCAGCTAGCTAGCAGCTAGTTTAGCAGCTCCTCAGACTCAACCTTGGTCGGCGGATCACTAGACCAAGAGTATCGGTCCCAGCAACTGATGCCAACCTCTCTCACACAAATTTCTCTCACTTTACTTCTCTCATGAATGTGTTTACGTGAAAAGCCTGGTTCGCTGTGTATCTCTCTCGGTGGACAGCGCCGCCTTGGAAAGGGGTTGGGCCTTTTCGCGGCACACTTGTAAGGCTCTTATTGTCCAAAATGGTTTAAAATGTCCTTCTTTGTAGTCGTCTGGTCTCTGATAACTTGTCAAGTAGTCCTGAACAGAACTACAGAATGTATTTTCTTTCCTGTCGCTCTTGAAGTTGCTTCTTTGGAGATGGATACCTTACTTAGGACCGCTAATCAGCCGGTTAATATTGTGGATTAACTACAATGTTGTTTATCTAGCCTCAGTTTTCTCCGATCACAGCCATTAAACTCAGTTTTAAAGTCACCATTGGCATCATGGTGAAATCCCTGAGTTTCTTTCCTCTCCGGTAACTGAGTTAGGGTGTGTGTGTGTGTGTGTGTGTGTGTGTGATATATTCTGGTTTGGCTTTCATATTGCACACCCAATTTAGTTTTTAAGGCATTTGTTCTAACAGTATTAGATACTGATGGCACTGTTGAGGAACACCACGCCTTGAAATGTTTCCATCTAACCTAAATAGCAAGTGGGTGTTTTATCCTTTATGCTGAGTCAATTTGGCCAGCTCAAGTCATCTTTGTGTGAGAGTCAAATATAGTGTGGGCTGAGGGGGTGCAGCCGTGATGACCTCACCACTCTGGCTCTAGCTCCCGATTGGCTCACCCCCCCCCCCCCCCTTTCTGTGTCACAGGTGGATGTGATTCGACAGTCCATTCTGAATTTAACCCTTTTTATGGAAGGAAATGTGTTTATAACATTACTATGGGTTGTTGCTAAGGGCCTTGGTAGAAGTCTGCTGGAGCAGAAAGTGTAATGATATTAAAATGCAGCATTAAACCAACATCTTTCTCTTATCAACCAACTGTTTTGGGACTAACATTCTCACTCCATAGTGGAAACAACTTTTATTAAGGTTTATAGGATGTGAACCTGATGCCTCATCTATGTATGTCTCTCCACCCTAGTGACTTTGACTCCCTGAATGAGAAGGACTCTGCCAAGAACAACCAGCTGGCCTTTGACATAGCAGAGCATGAGTTTGGTATCCAGCCTGTGACCACGGGGAAGGAGATGGCTCTGGACCAGGACCCAGACAAGCTGATGATGGTGCTATACATCTCCAAGCTTTACGAGATGTTTCGCAACTTGCCTGCATCCATCACTGGTAGGCTGCTGTTCTGGGTCATTCTCTCACACCTCTTCTGATGCCTTACACAGTATAGTCTCGAAAACCTGACCCTGGGAAACAAAAATGACTATTTTGTAAACTTCGATAAGTGGGGGGGGGGGGAATCCGGGGTGAAAACTCTCCCAACAATTCACGAGGCAGATATGCCAGAACATTTAGATTTGAAACCAAAGTTTTCAGGCAGAATCTTTGCAGTGGTTTTAGTGAAGGTAGTTGATGCAAACTATCCACTTGCAAAATGCAGTCATTAACCCTTTGCCATTTGCCAGTTTCGACTGACACAATAGTCAGCGTTTGAGCTGGCAACACTTCTTTTCACAAACATTTTGCACAAACACAGTCCTTACAACGTTATGTCCTGAATGTGACCAGTTTATTTTTGGATGCAATGCTTAGACATTCACAGAAGTGGTGACCGCATAACACAATCATCCAAACCGGAAAATGTACAGTAGGCTATATAAGTCCTAGCTCTAACTGAGGAAAGATTGACCTTCAACAAGCGGCCATATTTACAATTCATCACATAACTGGTGGGCTCGCCATTGATCAAAATAATTGAGTAAAACACTTTCTAAAAAATCTAAAGTAATCCAATGATGGGTAGTTTGTATGCCGCCATGTTATTTTTCTTTGGGTCAACCAAAGATAAGAAGACCAGATGAGTTGTCTGTTTGCAGTATGCATGTTGAATGGGGTGTGTTGTCTACCATCATTCACTCCCCTTCATTCACTTCTGGAGGTTTACTCGAAATATATTTTGTTATAACATCTTTGGTCTGACAGATGTTTACATGACCCCCAGAATGCATTGTATAATGTCAACAAACATGGCGCCACACATAGCTGGCAAATAGCTTAGCATTAGCTCATAATAATCAGTACAACCTTCAAAAAATCATTACAATTTATGCAAGAATCGGAATGCATGATTTGTGACCAGTACTTGAAAACGTGAATAAAACAGTAAATACATTATGCTCAAAACATGCATACGGTATGCTACAGTAGAAACAACAACACAAAAATAAGGCACTTACTTTGATAGGAATGCACACATGTCTAAAGTTATTATTTGTAAGGAAAACAACAACGAAGGCAATGAGAGAGCCTGCCAGAAAATGTGCCAGGGGGAAAAAGTTCATGCTAGACTGCGCAAATGTCTGCGTACTTGATCTGGGGAAAGACTTGAGCTCTCATCGAAGAGAGAAGAAGAGAGAAGTTTGTCCGGTTCACTAAAGCCTCAAACATAAACAGTGAAATGGGCTACTTGCGAATTAATGAGGCGGAACACACCTCAATTCAAACTGTTAGAAGATAAAACCTGTTAGAAAATAATTTCAAATTGACAAGTTGAAATCTAGCGTATAGATAATTAGCAGGCAGCATGTGTCTTGGTTTGAGGGCAGCGCTGGTTAACTGTCCTGTTGCGTAACAATCACCTTTTGGAACAGTGAGTGCATTCTCACATCCCAAGAATAAAAAAAACTCACGCTGGGGCGACCTTTTAGAGATATTTGGAACTCAAGCATATAACCTCTGAGTAGTTTTACTACTCCTGAGGTATGATTTATTTGCAGGATTCTGAAGGTTAGATTGAGCTTAAGCTTGAACCCGTAATGAGGATAGTGTGTGACTGAGCGGTTATGACTTTTTTCATCTGTCATGATGGGATAAGATTGCATGTTACACAACCGGGTCAGTGATGAGAGCGTGGTATGTAAGAAATGCATTCAGGGCCCAGTTCAAGTCATCTCACAGGGCCATGGTAATTATAATGCCTCTATGATCTATTGGGCTGCCTTTATAGAATACAGTAGGAGTTATGTTAAATGGCTGAGAATTCATTCACTTAAAATACTAATGATTCAGACCAATGGCTATTGTAATGCCCTCATAATAGTGTTTGACACTTGGTGATTAATCAAAATGAATCCATTTTGAATTGTGGATACTACTGTTTGGGGGTTTATTTTACTCTAATATCTGGTTACCCTCTTGATTTGTCTTGACCTGGGCCTAGGTGGCTGGTTTAATGCAGTATGTGTATTAGAGTATGTCGCATATCAAAACACCCATAACAACACACTGCTATGCTTTGTTACAGGTACAAGGGAAACAGATGAGAACAATGAGGAATACTCATCAGAGTCTGCATACTCGGTTTACAGCTTAATGAACCAAACACAGCCCAAAAAAAGGATCCCAAAGGTACCGTGAGCTCTCCTCTCCTCTCCTCTCCTCTCCTCTCCTCTCCTCTCCTCTCCTCTCCTCTCCTCTCCTCTCCTCTCCTCTCCTCTCCTCTCCTCACTCATCTGCAGGCTTTAAAGGGAAAGCATTGCAACAACAATCTGATTTAGCCTACGTAAAGTGTCTGTGTCAACATAGGTGCATGTTTACTTGACAAATTCCTGTGCCAATAAATTACAAGAAGTCATTGAAATGTAGATTAGATAAGGTACTTTATGTGAATGAGATTGAGAGACCTAGATAATCTAAGTCTTACAAGGCATACTTTCTTAATGATAACCCTCAGACTCGATAACCTTTGACTGTGACGTGAATGAGGGTGAGTAAACAGTGATTTATGTCTATTTTGTACTACCTTTTCCTCAAAGGATGACAGGAAGCTGGAGGAGAATGACTCAATGAACAAAAGAAGAAGAAAGGGCAGCAACTATTTAGAGGAGGTGTGTTAATGACAACAACAAGCATATCTCTATCACCTTGGCCTTAGTGGGCCTTAGTGGGCGCCATTTTAATGTCGATAAAGGGACTGATCATTCATTGTGTTGTCAGTTGTCCTGTCAGAGTGCCTCCCCTGCAGGTGACGGTGGGGAGCAGAATAAAGTGCGCTCAATGGCCACACAGCTACTGGCCAAGTTTGAGGAGAATGCATCGCCTGGCAGTTCCCTTCGCAATAAGGTGAGCAGCTCCAGGTGAACAGTACTCTGACCAGAGGGGTCAGTGGTCAAGGTCCCTGTACACTGCGGTGTAGAGACTGAAAAAAGGGAGCCAACGCATTGTAAAGTCACATACAGACAATAAACCGTGCCAATGGTTTCTGTAAGACTCTTCTGTTGTACACTAATGTTGGCCCAACATCATGCTACTGACCTGTTGTGTCGGTCAGTTCATTCTCTGATGGTTGATCATATCAGATAAAAAAAAAAAATCTGTACTATTGTATGAGTGCTTGCTGGCATTCTTTGCAATTGTGTCTGTCTGTCTAGGTTTCATCATACACAGGTAATGTTTTTACGTTGAAATTTCTGATAATGAAGGCACTGTGGAACCTACCGGTTCTCTATGGTACATACAGTTCTGAGAGAGTTTGGAAAAGGATTACATTCATTTCATAGACCTGCTTTTACATTAGGGGAGAGCACTTATGTCCTTGTATCCAATTCTGAAACGTCACTGCTACCATAATCATGTTTGAATACAGCCCATTGTGTTGTAAGACTGTAAAATGGGACAAATCCTCCACTCCCCATGCCACTACCATTAGGTACAGTTTGAGTACAACGTTTTGACGAGGTGTAGTTTATTTGTAATGGTCAAGAAAGCTATGAAGAGATTGAAGATACATTTACTTCCACCAATAACATACTTCTAGTATATTGACCACTACATTAGCGCTACAGGAGGTCCTTCCTGCCGGCGGCTTTTAGACTATTTAATGCCTCCCCGGGGTGCCGTGCCGTCGGCAACACAGACCTGGAACTGTTGGGGTGTTAAGCTAGGTCCTAACAATTGTGCATCCATCCGTGAGTAACTCTGGTCCGTAATCACTCATTCACTCAGGACTTATTTATTCATTCAGGTCTGTATATATTTACTCATGTACAGTTGTTATATCATATCACGTGCAATATTGCAAGTAATTCTTGGACTTAACTTACATAGTCATTCACTCAAGAATGCATTTTAGTATCCTGTCAATTTTCACTTACCTGTTCATTTAACCAGTATGTCTATTAAGTAAACTATTATTACCCTCACTCATATCATACACATTTTTAGCTATTGAAGTATTTCTCTGCCATCGACCTTTATAGTACAGTTAACCATGCACCATCCGCCAATGTATAGTGTACATACAGTGGGGAGAACAAGTATTTGATACACTGCCGATTTTGCAGGTTTTCCTACTTACAAAGCATGTAGAGGTCTGTAATTTTTTATCATAGGTACACTTCAACTGTGAGAGACGGAATCTAAAACAAAAATCCAGAAAATCACATTGTATGATTTTTAAATAATTCATTTGCATTTTATTGCATGACATAAGTATTTGATCACCTACCAACCAGTAAGAATTCCGGCTCTCACAGACCTGTTAGTTTTTCTTTAAGAAGCCCTCCTGTTCTCCACTCATTACCTGTATTAACTGCACCTGTTTGAACTCGTTATCTGTATAAAAGACACCTGTCCACACACTCAATCAAACAGACTCCAACCTCTCCACAATGGCCAAGACCAGAGAGCTGTGTAAGGACATCAGGGATAAAATTGTAGACATGCACAAGGCTGGGATGGGCTACAGGACAATAGGCAAGCAGCTTGGTGAGAAGGCAACAACTGTTGGCGCAATTATTAGAAAATGGAAGAAGTTCAAGATGACGGTCAATCTCCCTCGGTCTGGGGCACCATGCAAGGTGAGGGATCAGCCCAGAACTACACGGCAGGACCTGGTCAATGACCTGAAGAGAGCTGGGACCACAGTCTCAAAGAAAACCATTAGTAACACACTACGCCGTCATGGATTAAAATCCTGCAGCGCACGCAAGGTCCCCCTGCTCAAGCCAGCGCATGTCCAGGCCCGTCTGAAGTTTGCCAATGACCATCTGGATGATCCAGAGGAGGAATAGGAGAAGGTCATGTGGTCTGATGAGACAAAAATAGAGCTTTTTGGTCTAAACTCCACTCGCCGTGTTTGGAGGAAGAAGAAGGATGAGTACAACCCCAAGAACACCATCCCAACCGTGAAGCATGGAGGTGGAAACATCATTCTTTGGGGATGCTTTTCTGCAAAGGGGACAGGACGACTGCACCGTATTGAGGGGAGGATGGATGGGGCCATGTATCGCGAGATTTTGGCCAACAACCTCCTTCCCTCAGTAAGAGCATTGAAGATGTGTCGTGGCTGGGTCTTCCAGCATGACAACGACCCGAAACACACAGCCAGGGCAACTAAGGAGTGGCTCCGTAAGAAGCATCTCAAGGTCCTGGAGTGGCCTAGCCAGTCTCCAGACCTGAACCCAATAGAAAATCTTTGGAGGGAGCTGAAAGTCCGTATTGCCCAGCGACAGCCCCGAAACCTGAAGGATCTGGAGAAGGTCTGTATGGAGGAGTGGGCCAAAATCCCTGCTGCAGTGTGTGCAAACCAGTTCAAGAACTACAGGAAACGTATGATCTCTGTAATTGCAAACAAAGGTTTCTGTACCAAATATTAAGTTCTGCTTTTCTGATGTATCAAATACTTATGTCATGCAATAAAATGCTAATTAATTACTTAAAAATCATACAATGTGATATTCTGGATTTTTGTTTTAGATTCCGTCACTCACAGTTGAAGAGTACCAATGATAAAAATTACAGACCTCTACATGCTTTGTAAGTGGGAAAACCTGCAAAATCGGCAGTGTATCAAATACTTGTTCTCCCCACTGTATATCCTCCAAACACTGGCTTCTAGGGAATTATCACTTTTATAGAACGGGTTCCAACATATTCAAATAATGATTTACATATTTTCATAAAAAACATTATTTTGATGAATTTATTCATACTATTTCATCCTTCCACAAGATATAGTCCTGACACAAATCTAGGCATGCTACCCAAGCCAGCTGGTCATTTGCCAGAGACGCAACCCAGTCATTCAGTCTTTTTGTTCTGTATCTATGCGACCCAGTCGTTCATTCTAAATATTCCATTGCCATACTGGCTGGCAAAGTAGTTGTTTAAGCTGTTTTCTAGTGACATTTATTTGTCAACATCCATAACAATGAGCTAATGAGGCGCGATTTCGCCTGCCGTAGAAAATGTGCTCTCTCGTCAGGACACTGTTGTTCTCTGCTGTTGAAAGTAAATGTTAGTCCAAAAACGTTTTTTTTTTAATGCTTTTTATGCTGGAGATCAAGTTTTATAAATTGCCTGGCTGGGCTGATGAGACTGTGGATTGCTCAGTCAGATGGAACAGAGTAAATAGGCATTTTAAAGTCATAGATTTAGCCATTGGAATAGACACCGGCTGGAATGCGGTTTTAACCAATCAGCATTCAGGTTTAGACCCACCCGTTGTATAAAGTGTAATGAATGACGGCAGTGTGTGGTTTTGGATGGTGCTACAGAAACAAATCATTCTGTGCTGCTTTATCATCAGTTTTTTCCTATTCCTCCTGCTTGTCTCTCCCTTCCTGCCTTATGTGATGTGTCTGCTGCTCTGTCAGTCTGATTCAAGCCGTCCTTCATCTCCTTCTCTGGATATGACGGAGAACCCTCGCTTCGCTAAGCCCAAGGAACAGCCCCCTCCCTCACCTCCACCCCCACGCCCTAACTGGCAGGTACAGTCACATCACCCACGCTGTGTGTTGAGACCATGAAGGGTCAGCCGCTGCATCATAAACCCAATAATGTAGTTGAAAAAAATCCCCCCCTAACATAGAGCCTATGTTAACAAAAGAACCAATGGTTAAAAATCCCAATAGTCTTCTAGACCAAGAGTCATTGAAAAGACACCCCTTTTACGCCACTCACTGTACAGTGATGGCCCTGGAGCTTCGCCCTCTACTGGCTGGAGGTCAGTGCTGCTTTACACATTGCTTTGTGTGTATATCTGCTTTCAGCCATCCATCTATATGCGACTCTTAGAAGAGCCTGCAGCCGTGGCACAACCCATTCCCCTGTACATTCCCACAAGCTCCTGGAGTCCTTCTCCGCATGATGATCAAACACAGGCCTCTCCGCGCGCTGAGTTGGTGCAGCAGAGAGTGTGGATTTCACACACCGAAACCCCAGATGACGTAGATTACCCAGAACACCCTTCTCCTGACCCCACAGGGATCAGGAAGCTGGAGGACAAGATGAGCCAGGTGACAATGAGCCTGCATTCTATCTGTCTGGACACACCATGTTAGCCCCATTCACAGCCATGCCTTACTTCTGCACTCTAACAGTAAAACATTTCTTTTGCATGGAAATTGATGTTTGCCCATTCAAAACAGTAAACCCAATTGTACTTTAGACACAAAGTCTAGCAGACCGCACAACTCGGCAACAAAAACATCATTGTTCAAAAGAAGCAAAATTGCTAAACAGTGTTTATACCCCACATCTTCAGCTTTACTATGGATTATGATTGCTGTTTAGTATTTACTTGCCTACTTCCTTCTGTTTCTGACTTTCACACTTGCTTTTCTTTCCTTTACTTGTTGCTGTTCTTCAGAAAAAAGTGCAAACCGTATCTACAGGGGAATATAACAGGAAGAGTATAAAGGAGAGGGCTGTGCTCCTGCGTTCTATGTTCCCTGAGTCCGAGACTCCTACAGTAAAAGAGTACAAGGTGAAAGTGTTGTGATGCCCTTCGCCTGCCTGCCTGTCTAACCCCATCTAAGGAAATGAGGCACAGTGTGTTTGTGTCCCTGTACACGAGTTCTGTTTGACTGTCTCAGTCTGTTAAGAAGGATACAATTTCACCAGTCAACATACTCACATTTACTGAGAGTGGAGCATGTTTTTGAAGGCTGGTAACAGCTTGGTAATCCATTTTAAATCCATTTGTTGGCAGAGGTTGTTTTCTTGCAGCATGTCTTGTTTCCATGGTGTTACAGTTCTGAGAATTCCAGGTCAGGTGACTTCTCTCTGCATGATGAAAGTGGTCTGTGATGATACTAATGAGTGAACATTCATATCTTCACTTGAAAAGATAAAGGTGGAGCTGTTAAATTTTTCTCTGACCAATTGTTTTTCTCCGACTTATATTCAGCTTGCATCTCCTCAGTATTTTTGGGGAGGGATGTGAAGGGCTAGATGTTTTGGGAGATTTCTCTAATTTCTGATGTGAATCCTTTTTCTACAGACGGATCTATCTGCCTTTGTCCCTAAAAGCACTTCAATACACGCTGTCCCTGAACCCTTTGCTCTTTCCTGCTTCTCTTCTCTTACCCCAACATCTCCTGTGCACCATGACAAGGTAAAAATGGCTGCCACTAGCAGCTCCTTGTTGTGGTCCTCCGTGACCAGCCAAAACTGACCAGCTCACTCTGACCAAGTATTTTATTGTTTTAGTGTAAAGGAAGTGCTGCATCAAGTAGACTCATTCAAAAGCCAATCGAACGTTCTGTGAGTTATCAACCCTTCAAGTCTGCCGAACAGGTACCAGTCATTTGAAATGCATTTGATGTGTAAGAGTAGAGGAAAGACTCAACTCAGTCAACTCACTCCGGCTATGTTGTTATTGGTTTTAGTGCAATGGGAATGCTTCGTCAAGTAGACTCATTCAAAAGTCAACTGATCGATTCGAAAGCTGTCATTCTGAACCCTTCAAGCCTGACAAACAGGTTTCAGTAAAAAAAAAACGAATTTGCAAAAATAGAAGAAAGACTTCAGCTCACTGTCTTTTTGATGATTTACGTGCAATGGGTGTGCTGCATCAAGTATTCAAAAGCCAATCAATCGATTTGAGAGTTATGAAGCAGGTATCAGTAGAAACCTCATTTTACATTTGAAATTTAAGAACAGAAGACACCGTTGCGTCAGCTCACTCGGACCATCATTTATTTTGCTTTTAGTGCAATGGGAATGCTGAGTCTAGTAGAATAATTCGATTGGAGAGTTATCGAGCTGAACCCTTAGTCTGCCCAACAGATATCAGTAAAAATGTGAAATGAAAAAATAGAAGATTCTTACATCTGTTAAATCAGCTGACTCTTACCATGTTCTTATTGGTTTTTAGTGCAATGGGAGTGCTGCACCAAATAGAATGATTCAAAAAACAATTGTTCGATCTGAAAGCTGTCCAGCTGAGTCCTCTAAGCCTGCCAAACAGGTATCAGTAACAACTTCACTTTCTGCATGATTTCTGCATCTCAATCAATCAAATGTATTTATATGCCCTTTTTACGTCAGCAGATGTCACAAAGTGCTATACAGAAACCCAGCCTAAAACCCCAAACAGCAAGCAATGCCAAGCATCTCCTCTCATGTCTGAGTAGAAATACATTTCTTTGTTTTCCTTGATCTATCCTATTCTGATCCTTACTTTTTACCTTTTCTGTTTCCCTCTTCCTCTCTCTTTTTCCCTTTCTCTTTCGACCTCTGTGACTGGGTTCTGTTAGAGGACAGTTGGGAAGGTCTCTTCTCACATAGGTGCTAGGGCTGAAACTCTAGCCGTCCTTTATGAAACTGACCACAGGCCTAATGCCTCGCCGGTAAGCACAGTGTGACTAACGATTATGTTTGTGCCAACACAGCCCAGTGGGAATATATATCACAAGACACACACACACACACATGGGCTCTATATCTATTACCACCTCAAGGTCTCTAGTGCCAGCTTCAGGAGTTTTGGTAACCATCTAAACAAGAACCAAGTCATGTCTACTGCTTCAGGATACTACATCTGTTATTAGTAGAAAAGAGGGACTGTGCTCTAAACTGTGAAACATTCTGACCTGAATCTTACTGTGACCTCTCCAGTCGTGAGCCATGGTATTTTGTGTAAAGGGCCTTCAGGTGCCACAGCAATGGGGTTGTTTTTTTTGTTTTGTTTTTATAGTAACTCCATGCACGGGTGTCTGTTCACACAGTGTTTGGCCCCACTTCAGGTCTTCAGGTCTAGAGCAGTAAGAAGCATTTTGCTTTGCCTCACTATGCGGCAGGTAGCCCAGTGGTTAGAGTGTTGGGCCCTTAACCGAAAGGTTGCTGGATCGAATCCCCGAGCTGACAAGGTATAAATCTGTCGTTCTGCACCTGAACAAGGCAGTTAACCCACTGTTCCTAGGCCGTCATTGAAAATAAGAATTTGTTCTTAACTGACTTGCCTAGTAAAATAAAGGTAAAATAAAATGTTTTTAAAAAAATGCAGGCAAAGCGAAATGCAATTTTGTGTAGAGCTTTGTGAAGCCAATGTATTTGACTAGTTAGTTCTCTGCTATGGTCCAGAGAATTGTTGATTAATCATCTCTGTTGTTGAGTCATCATCATAATCATCTCTCACTGTGCTAGAGAAATGCCCTACTAATATTACAGTTCCCATGTTATATTACTGCCTGCCTTAACATCCACTTTAGGGTTAGGTGTTGAGAGTTGTTATGTGGTCACACCAGCAGCTAATATTGTACACTTAGAAGAAATTGTACTATATATAACCAAAAATGTTCAATGACTTGCTTCATATGGCCCTCAACCAGCCTCATTTTTAGCAGTAGACGACCACGCTAACAGCTTGCCTATTCCGTTGTTCCCTCCGTGTCCTTCAGCTGCTGCTGTTGTTTGTGTTGTCTCCTGACAGTGTGTCACGCGAAAGGAGTTCCCTCAGAACCTGGGAGGCAGTGACACATGTCACTTCTGCTCCAAGCGTGTGTACGTGATGGAGCGTCTCAGCGCTGAGGGACACTTTTTCCACAGGGAGTGTTTCCGCTGTGACATCTGCAGCTCCACACTACGCCTGGGAGGACACGCCTATGACTCCCAACAGGGTATGATGCTGACACACCCATCAGCCACTCTCCCACCTGGGGACAGAAGCTGTTTGTGAATTCATTTGAGCTTTAGTGTCGGCCGGCATGTTTTTTTTTACAGTGTTTGTGTTACAGGCAAGTTTTACTGCAAGCTTCACTATTCTCAGCGTCGACCCAGCCTTCAAAGTTCAAGCAAGTTCCTGAGGAGAACGGTAAACAGCTTTCAGTAACAGCCAAACATAAACACCACCATTTTTACTTAGGAGGTATTAATGTTATTATGTTATTTTAGCTTTTTGTGTTTCACAGTCACCGCTTGGTCTGATTTCAATTTTATGTTGTGCCTATCACACACAGGAGGACCAGGGACGTATGACATCTTCGCCAGACCGGAGTGACCCTTACCCGGCCACGGGCAGCCTGCAGAGCCAGCCCTCAGGTACCCTGAGTTCCTTACTTAGGAAAAACCTGCGTTGGCCGCTGCACGCAGGCCGGGCAGTGTGTGGGATGCCCTGCCGGCTGGCCCACTGGGTGCATGGGGCAGTTGGCCAGGCAGGGCTCCACCTCATAAACCGCTCAGAGGACTACGGCTTCCTGTACGAGCTGCTGAGTCTGGGAATGCCCCTACTGAGTATACTGCACGAGCTCCTGGGCCAGATGTACATGGAGCCTGATCCCCAACCTCAGCCTCACGGCCTACTGCACTAAGCCCAGCAGCGCCTAGGCCTCAGGCCCACCTAGAGGGGCAGAGCCTGGTGCGCCGGGTCTCATGGACTTAATGATGCACATGTACTGTACTGTACTTGCTGCTGTAGAACAGACACTTGCTTCCTAGTCTGCACAATGTGCAGTGCTCTATGCAGACTGGTTCAATTTCAAAAGTCTTATTTGTTCTTCCATTCTTCTTCATTTGATTTTACGCCGGGAAAGAAAGAATCTGTTTGTTCATAAAAGTATTATAGCAAGTGTGATTCATGGTCCTTAATATTGCAGAAGGTCATGAATCCTTTCAATTGCTTGAAATGTTTTATTTCAGTATTCCCATGCTTATGTTTGGGTAAAACATTTATTTTTAACTCTTAAGTAATCCAAAAAGTATCCACTTAATGCACTTTACTTTACTTGGATGGGCTGCTAAGGCCTGTGTGTAGTGCCTGGTGTGCTTGTGTTGTGGGAAGTTAGAGAAAGAAGTCCTGCTATGCTTCTTGAACTGGACTGCTATATTGCACGTGAGTGCAATGGAAATGCCAAACAGTATATGTTTTTTTTTATTCTGTAGACTATTTTATTGGAATTTTTTAATGTGTATAATTTGGGTTTTAGAGAAACTTTCACACAGTATTCTTTTTTATAGATTTGTCTAGTGCAGTTTAGTGGAACACACATTTGATTTTAGATGTATCTGTTTGAAAAACTGATTCTCATTGTTGTAAAAGATTCGATAAGTGGGATAGAAACAAAGAGATGTCTGGAAAGACTGAGAGGATTCAAATTTCTACTTCCTCAGGTACTGAAGCAAATTCTGCCAAGTTTTTTGCTTTTGTGTTGCTTGTATTACAAGCCTTGGATTTAATGCATATTTCTGCACATATTCTAAGATGTTTGTACTGAAGTGTTGTAGATGTGCAATCAATAGTTTGTTTCCGGTAGTACAGTATTATGACTTATTTTTCGGCTAATTATCTGTTATGGTACACATTCACATTCTGATTCTAGGTATTGTATTATGTTTTCCCTTTCATATTTCCCCATTTTCATTCCTCCATTCTCTCTTTCACCTCATATGTAGCCTGTTTCAAGTTTCCATTGTTGCAACCTCTGATTGGCTGAATTGCGGCTGCAGGAAGGTGATGGCTGTCTTGGGTCACATGATCAATAGTGTTGCTTTGCATTAGCTGCCTTCATAGCTCTTCTTAACCACACATTTACAATTAATGTTGAGAACGTGGCATGGGTCCTGTGTATGACAATGGGTTAATTTAGTTAGCCAAACATTGTTTGTTAATTGAGTCACTAGGTGTATGACATACATGTTTCCATTCCTCCAAGCTAACAGACATGCTCTGCTGTTGTTTTCCTTCTAACTGCTTTAACATACAATGTGTTCAAGGTCTGAATGCCTCTACGTTTTTGGCATGCAGTTTTTTCAACCACTTTTTTGCTGCCCCATCTGATACATAGTAACCTCCCTGTCTCCACTTCTCTGTGTATGTCCCCTTGTGATTCTCTGTTGCAGAAGGCGCTTACCTCTCAGAAACCTTCTCAAGGGCTCTCTCATGTTCCTCCTAATACACAAATCTGAGCTCATTTTGTAAATTTTAGTTGTGTTTATAAGAATTTGTCTGCTACCTTGTATTTTTCCATAGTGAATAAACGGGTTGCTTAATTTATATTATTTTAAGCTGGAAGTATAAATAAATTGATTTGATTGCATACGTTACTTGCTTCCTCCCTTATTTAATTTAAAATTTACCAGCTATTATACATGGTTTAAGCTGTTGAAAATGTGCTGTTTTATGGTTGTCATATAGCATTTCGTGGTGGATCCATTACATTTATGACATTCTAACAGCTTTCAAATTAACAGCAGAATTAACTATTTAAATGTTAGACTTTGGAAAAAAAAATCAAATAAAATAGGTGTACATTTAAAAAAAAAAAAAAAAAGCTTTTTTTGCACCAGCAGCCTCACATTAATAACCCTGTCAAAAACATAACCTCTGTTCACAAAAACACCTCTTGTCATCTGTTGACTGGCACATTCCCATGCACTTAACCACATCTGAATTTCCCTGGACAGTGTCGCTCACCCCTGTTCAGTCCCGGCTGGGGTCATGTGTTTTTGGGGGACTGAGTGACACTTCTATAGGGAGAGGTTTGAAGTTTGTGCTTCTTTTTTTCTTTTTTTTTTTTACTCGAATAGCACGGTCACTTACTGTCACAACAACAAACGATACATTAGACCTCATGCAAAAGCATCTCAACTATGAACTGAAATCAAATAACAGTAATGGACAAATGCATGTATGCTTTCACTTTATGGGTTTCTCTTTCGGGTCTTTCTCATCTTTCCTGTTGGGTCATCTCTGGGTCAAATCTGGTCTGCATTACAAGAGTTCTCGCAGAGTTAATTTGCAAGTGGTGCTTTTTTGTTATTCTGTATTGGAATCCTAACAAAAATCTGACAATCAATGTTTCGGTAATTACTATATACTTTTTGGGGGGGGTGATTCAGCAGCTCAAGTAGGCTATTGTTCATGTATGTGTGTTGAGTTGACAATTACACACGAACACTTCCACAATATACTGCACAACCTAACCAACTCATTCAGTTGATTCTGATACTGAGCATGCCCCATATATTTACATATAAACCTAGATAATGTTTGTATAGCTTTTTTAATTTTCTTTATGGTTATGAAATGTACTTAAACTAATTAGAAGACTTCTTAAAAGAATGTATGAAACAATTGTCAACATGGCTTCAGTTTGGTTCTGTAAGTAATCACTAGCATGAATATTCCCTGTAATGTTTCATATAACATGGTTGTTATACAACATTTCTTAAATGTTGATTTATGTTTTAGCATGAGGCTTTTCCAAAGTCTCAATTTATACCTGTATATACAGGTAACTTACAAAATAAATGAAACACCAACATAAAGTGTGTTAATAGGCCGTTGGGCCACCACGAGCCAGAACAGCTTCAATGCACCTTGGCGTAGATTCTTCAAGTGTCTGGAACTCTATCGGAGGGATGCAACATCATTCTTCCATGATAAAATGATTATTTGGTGTGTTGTTGATGTTGGTGGAAAATGCTGTCTCAGGCGCCGCTCCAAAATCTCAATTGAGTTGAGATCTGGTGATTGAGACGGCCATGGCATATGGTTTACATCGTTTTAATGCTCATCAAACCATTCAGTCACCACTCATGCCCTGTCGATAGGTGCATGGTCATCCTAGGGGACCATAGCCATGGTAGCCAAAATAATGGTTCAGACTAGGTGGAATACAGCTACGACTGGAAGTGACTTTCGTAGAAAGTTAGGTGAACTTACGCAACAGGTTAGGAGAATTAGCGTAGCAGGTTAGGAGAATGAGGTTAAGGCTAGGAATAGGGTTAGCTAAAATGCTCTCTTAACCTGCTACGAAGAGTCAATTCCGGTCGTAGCTGTACTCCATCTAGTCACAATGCCCAGCATTTCTATATATTACCCTAAGCATGATGGGATGTTACCACACCTTAGTGGAAGCACCTGCTTTCAATATACTTTGTATCACTCATTTACTCAAGTGTTTCATTTACAGTCGGAAGTTTACATACACTTAGGTTTTAGCCATTAAAACTCATTTTCAACCATTCCATAAATTAATGTTAATTTCATGTTAACAAACTATAGTTTTGGCAAGTCGGTTAGGACATCTACTTAGTGCATGACACAAGTAATTCTTCCAACAATTGTTTACAGACAGATTATTTCACTTATAATTCACAATATCACAATTCCAGTGGGTCAGAAGTTTACACTAAGTTGACTGTGCCTTTAAACAGCTTGTAAAATTCCAGAAAATTATGTCATGGTTTTAGAAGCTTCTAATAGGCTAATTGACATCATTTGAGTGAATTGGAGGTGTACCTGTGGATGTATTTCAAGGCTTACCTTCAAACTCGACATCATGGGAAAATCAAAAGAAATCAGCCAAGACCTCAGAAAAACTATTGCGGACCGCCACAAGTCTGGTTCATCCTTGGGAGCAATTTCCAAACGCCTGAAGGTACCACTTTCACCTGTACAAACAATAGTATGCAAGTATAAACACCATGGGACCATGCAGGCGTCATACCGCTCAGAAAGGAAATGCGTTCTGTCTCCTAGAGGTGAATGTACTTTGGTGCAAATCAATCCCAGAACGCATCATCTTTTTTTCACTGTTATTTATCCAGGTAGGCCAGTTGAGAACAAGTTCTCATTTACAACTGCGACCTGGCCAAGACAAAGCAAAGCAGTGCGACAAAAAACAACACAGTTATACAGGAGAATAAACAAATAACAACAGCAAAGGAAAACGGGTACAAAAGTATCTATATCCCCTGAAAGTCCTATATCGACATAACCTGAAATGCTGCTCAGCAAGGAAGAAGCCACGGCTCCAAAACCGCCATAAAAAAGCCAGACTATGCTTTGCAACTGCACGAGGACAAAGATCGTACTTTTTGGAGAAATGTCCTCTGGTCTGATGAAACAACATCATGAAGCAACATCTCACAAGACATCAGTCAGGAAGTTAAAGCGTCGTCACAAATGGGTCTCTCAAATGGACAATGACCCCAATAATACTTTCAAATTGTGGCAAAATGGCTTAAGTCAAGGTATTGGAGTGGCCATCACAAAGCCCTGACCTCAATCCTATAGGAAATTTGTGGGCAGAACTGAAAAAGCGTCTGCGAGCAAGGAGGCCTAAAAAGCCTGACTCAGTTACACTAGTTCTGTCAGGAGGAATGGAATAGGCCAAAATTCACCCAATTTATTGTGGGAAGCTTGTGGAAGGCTACCCGAAACGATTTACTAATTGAGTGTATGTAAACTTCTGACCCACTGGGAATGTGATGAAAGAAATAAAAGCTGAAATAAAT
The DNA here is from genome assembly GCA_023634145.1 of Thymallus thymallus. NCBI lineage: Eukaryota > Metazoa > Chordata > Actinopteri > Salmoniformes > Salmonidae > Thymallus > Thymallus thymallus. The sequence goes on from CM042414.1 coordinate 32,592,419, forward strand.
CATTCTCTCTACTATTATTCTGACATTTCACATTCTTAAAATAAAGTGGTGATCCTAACTGACCTAAGACAGGGCATTTTTACTAGGATTAAATGTCAGGAATTGTGAAAAACTGAGTTTAAATGTATTTGGCTAAGGTGTATGTAAACTTCTGACTTCAACTGTATTTTGGCAGTTACCTGTATAAAATGTATAGATGAGACTGTTTACTGCATGCAAATATACACTGCGTATACTTAAGCAATAAGACCTGAGAAGATGTGGTATATGGCCAATATACCACGGCTAAAGGCTGTTCTTATCCTTGACACAACGCAGTGCCTGAATACAGCCCTTAGCCGTGGTATATTGGCCATATACCACAAACCCCAGAGGTGCCTTATTGCTATTATAAATGTGTTACCAATGTAATTAGAGCAGTAAAAATAAATGTTTTGTCATACCCATGGTATACGGTCTGATATACCACAGCTGTCAGCCAATAGCCACTCAGTTTATAATAAACATTAGGAACACCTTCCTAATATTGAGAACAGCCTCAATTCATTGGGGCATGGACTCTACAAGGTGTTGAAAGCATTCCACAGGGATGCTGGCCCATGTTGACTCCAATGCTTCCGACAGTTGTGTCAAGTTAGTTGGATGTCCTTTGGGTGCTGGGCCATTCTTGATACACACAGGAAACTGTTGAGCGTGAAAAACCCAGCAGCGTTACTATCATAATCCGTTCAAAGGCATTTAATTTTTTTGTCTTGCCCATTCAGTCTCTCATACACACATACATACACAATGCATGTCTCAATTGTCTCAAGGCTTAAAAATCCTTCTTTAACCTGTCTCCTCCCCTTCATCTATGTTGATTTGAAGTGGATTTAACAAGTTACTTCAATAAGCGATCATAGCATTCGCCTGGATTCAGCTGGTCAGTCTATGCCATGGAAAGAGCAGGTGTCCTTTATGTTTTATATACTCTGTGTATAAAGTAAGGTAACATTTTTGTACTGTTATTACCATAGCAATAATGCAACCTGGTAGTGTTTACTGAGCAGTTAAAAAAGAGCCAGACAATTACACATAGTAAGAGTAGTAGCGTTACAAAAAAGCTTAGTAACCATAGCTATCCTTGTTTGTTTGTTGTAAACTTAGTGTCGTAAATAGCAGAATGCATAGCCTAATACGATGGTATGTTTTCAGGGCGTCACTACAGATACACGGGCCTGTTGAATGGACTGTACACCCGCACGGTGCCAGAGGTGGCAGAGGAGGCCATGGACACAGTGGACCTGGACATGCCTGACTCAAACACCACGTGAGTCCACAACAGCACAGTCCAGTACAGCACAACGATCAGAATGTGTCCTTGTTCACATACACATATTTGCCATTGCTCATAGTCTGTGTTTGTGTCTGTTGTCCATGACTATTTGCAGTGCTGACTCGACAAAACAGGACCACTCAAATACTTCTCTCCAACCACAAGATTCTGCACAGGAGAAGAAAGGTGTGCATGTCTCCCTGACATTCACCACCATGAGAAACACATTGGCTACAGCGATTGCTATTTCCTTCCTTTCCCTCATTCTCCCTGTCCACAGCCTTGGCCTTGTAGCGGTCTAACTTCTCTCCCAGCATCATTTCAGGCATCAGGCTGGATGTCTAGAGCGTGTAGGAAGTGATTCTGTCTGCTTAGTGATATAGCCCTGGTCCTGTGGCATATATACTTTGTTTATTAGGGTCTGAGTGACTTAGGAGCAGTGCACCATGCTATGTTTCCCCCAGTGTGAGACTCCCACTCCTCCAGTTAAGGCTCTGAAATCTGGGTGGGGCAGACAAAGCCATTCTCCCTCATTAAGTGAATAGTTGTCTTGGCATGGGGAACACTGAGCACTGTGACTGGCCTGAACATTCTGTTCCGCTGCACGGATAGGACTGTCTGTTGGCTGTCTATAGACCATATCTGTTCTGTTCTCCACGCTACATTTGCTGGGCTCAAATCCATTTCCAAGCAATTTGAAGTACATCATTCCGTTTCCAAGCAATTCGAAGTACATCATTCCACTGTCCGACGAAAATTCCAGACAACTGGCAAACTACCTAGGACAGGTCGAAAGAAGTCTCTAAGAACCCCAGGGTAACATCAACGGATCTACAGGCCTCTCTTGCCACAATCAATGTCGAATTGCATGAGTACACTGTCAGAAAGAGACTCAAAAAATAATATCAAGACACAACTGACTTTTGCCAGACAACACCTGGGTAAAGTCAGTTGTTATTCTTTTTTGAGAGCAGAGGCTTCTTCCTTCCTGACAACCCATGTAGGCCAAGTTTGCGCAGTCTCTTTCTGACAGTGTACCCATGCACTTCGACATTGACTGTGGCATGTTTCCTAATAATTTGCACTTGTTTTGGTACACGTAATTCAAATTTTAGCCATTGTATGTGATGGTAAAGGTAGGGGTGTACTAACAAACAAAATACATTTTGTTTATTTTAATTGCATAACAAGTTTTTTTTAAGTGTGATTTGTTAAATTGGGTGACCTTTATCTGTCAATAGTGTTGAAGTAAACATTACATATCCATCTGTCCAAATATGTGAAAAAAAAGAGAACTTTCCAGGGGGTGTACTTACTTTTTCACATGACTGTATACTCTCCCTCTCCTGCAGAACCTTCCAGTTTCAAGTCAGCTCTCCTGTCTGGGAACAGCCGATGGAGGAGGAAGATCCGTGCTAGTGAGTAGGCTGTTGACAATCTGACATGATCCTTATACAGTATCTGGCCCATCTATCACTTCCTGTCCTTATCCTACAGGCATCATTTGACCCCTTATTATACCCTACTGTGGCTTTACTAGCTCTGTTTTGTAGAAGTGCTGTTGCAGTTAGGGGCCACTTCATGGCTTTAATAATCCCAATGGGCCATAAACCTTCAATTCTCCCATGTTGGGTTATTTTTGTCAATGCAGTGCTAAGCTATACTTACAGCTATACTTCCCCTGGAGTATGTATATACCAACTGATCATTCATTTATGGATTTAGACCTGCAGGACTGTAAAGTCCTATGGTTAAATTGAGCAAGATAGTGGCGATTAAAATCCAATCAGACCACTAATGACTTTCTACTGATGGAAATAAGGTTTATTGTCTTTAAGATGGTTACATGTAAGAAAAAAATAACAGTTTACTAACTGATGGTACTGAAGTCTTGATTGAGAGGGACAGTTAAATTAAATATTTAAAAGTTGAAGTGAGAAGTCCTGAGGACCAGAGTTGTTCTCTCCACACTAGAGGGAGCTGGTGATCTCTGGGGAAAAAAGTTTGAATATTAGTTTTTATCTGGAGTGGTCTACAATTGAATGAGATTAGATTAGGGTTTGGAAAAGGTTACTTTTCAGGATAAACAACATTATAAAAGTGCTCTGTGAAACGCAATGATTCTGGTTACTTCACATCTTTTTTAACTATAAGAGTTTTGCATAAATTATTTGAAAAATGATTGGTCATTCATGCGTAATGACCCTAATGTTATAGACAATGACAACACAGGTTTATTTAGCATATGCATGTTAATGTAAATGCATCCGAGTAGTGTGTTAAGTCTGACCTAGAGCACTGTGTTGCTGTATGAACTCTGATGAATGCATGTTATCTATACTGAACAAAAATATAAACGCAACATGTAAAATGTTGGTCCCATGTTTCATGAAATAAAAGATCCCAGAAATGTTTCATACGCAAAAAAAAGCTTATTTCTCTCAAATTTTGTGCACAAATTTGTTTACATCCCTGTTAGGGAGCATTTCTCATTTGCCAAGATTATCCAACCACCTGACAGGTGTGGCATATCAAGAAGCTAATTAAACAGCATGATCATTACACAGGTGCACCTTGTGCTGGGGACAATAAAAGGCCACTCTAAAATGTGAAGTTTTGTCATACAACACAATGTCTCAAGTTTTGAGGGAGCATGCAATTGGCATGATGACAGCAGGAATATCCACCAGAGCTGTTGCCAGAGAATTGAATGTTAATTTCTCTACCATAAGCCGCCTCCATCGTCGTTATAGAGAATTTGGCAGTACGTCCAACTGGCCTCACAACCGCAGACCACTTGTAACCACGCCAGCCCAGGACCTCCACATCCGGCTACTTCACCTGCGGGATCGTGTGAGACCAGCCACCCGGACAGCTGATAAAACTGAGGAGTATTTCTGTCTGTAATAAAGCCCTTTTGTGGAGAGTTGGCTGTGCCTGGCTCCCAAGTGGGTGGGCCTGACTCCCATGCTGGTGGGCCTATGCCCTCCCAGGCCCACCCATGGCTGCGCCCCTTCCCAGTCATGTGAAATCCATAGATTTGGGCCTAATGAATTTATTTGACTGATATCCTTATATGATCTGTAACTCAGTAAAATCGTTGAAATTGTTACATGTTGCGTTTATATTTTTGTTCAGTATGTGTTGTACTCTACTCCTTTAGCTCTCCCTCTCATCCTGGTGAGGCACTTCTCACCTGAAAAAGCTGCAGAAAAAGAGGATCCCACCATTGAAGAGGCCAACTCTGATTTCAAGGAGATTGAACCACCAGTAAAACACAAAATTCATACAGATACTCAACAATTTCCTGTGTTATAGAAACATTTCACATAAACCTTAAAACAATAAAAACAATACTTTGGTATTTTTTCAGCAGGTCTCCCATGATGGTCCTACACTACCTCCAGATTCTCAGAATCAGAATCCATTGATGGGTAAAGAAGAGTGTCCTGTCACCAAAGTGCCACAGCTGGAGGAAGCAGTCGGCCCAAAGAAGAGGCTGACCCTGTCCCTGTCTGAGAAAGAGAAGCTCCTGGACTGGAACCTGGTTACTCCAGATGAGGCCCAAGGCCCTGGAGGAGGAGACCCATCCAAACACTCCAAACCTGGGGACCAGATCCCCCAGAAGGACCCATTGCCTCAGGTAGACCCAGAGGCAGAACCAGTCCCAGCTCAGGCCCAGCCGGCACCATCCATGTTCCAGATTTGGGCAAATGCCTTCAGGAGGTCTTTTGAGGTATCAGGGACAACAACAGACTCCAACACAATTGTCATCAGGAGGAACAACAACGGGCCTACCAAGCCCAGGCCTCTGTCTGACGGAGCCTTCAGCTTTAGCTCCCTGTTTGGGGCTACTGTCCAAGGCCAGGAAGCCAAACCAGTGGGAGTGGGTCAGAAGAGCCAGCCGACCCCACACCCGTACAAGGCCTCCATTGGTGATAGACCCTCAGACCTGCCCACGCTATTGGAGCAGGTGTCCCTAGGCAGCAACAAGTCTTTGGGATCCTTCACCACAGACGACATGGCCTCACTGCCGCCCAGGAAGCCCAGGAAGCTCAACTTCTTCTCCTCCCTGAGGCTGAAGAAGACTGAGGGGCCGGAGAGTGTGGGAGTGGGGGGTCAGGAGAAGGACATCAGGACCATACTGTCCAACATCAGGAACAAAGGTCAGGGGTCAGGGGTCAGGACTTACGGGAGGATGTAATGAGCATTATACTATACTTGTACTACTTTGGCATATGTGGCTAGTAAATGCTACCATGCTACAATGAAATACTATAAATTAGCCTATACTTGGTGTTTAATGTAAATCACATAGTTGAAGTTAGTGTACAACTACATTCTACAGTTTAAAGACTTCTGCTCCAGTTCAATGTCCTTGTGTTGTATCATCTATACACAGCCTCCAGCGAACAGCAGAAGGATGAGTCCAACTCCTCAAGTGACGATGAGCTTGTCCCAGCCAAACCTTCGGCTGGGAGCTTGTCCCAGCCGAAGGTAAGGGCCCTCTTCTAAAACTCTTACATGCATCATTCCTTACTGCCTTTCTTGGAAGTAATCACTGATCATGACATTAAATAATGGGTGAAAGCACCAATCCATGTCATGTCAGATCCAGTGGCGGTCAGTGCCGTTTATGATGAGGGAGGATGTTTTAAAAAAATTATGAGCATGGCCCTGTTTCTATTACAGCATATTGGATGACACTTGTTCGTATTCCATTCACCCAGTTCAATGTAACAGCGATAGGTTTAGGCTACTACATGATACTCAAAGTTTCCCTATACCCATCATGGCATTGCTACAACCTAGCCTGTGAATGAAAGTATACAACGTAGGTGCACACAGGTCGAGAGAAAAAGTGACAGACAGTGACAGATTCAATACCCCCTTGAACAATCTTGCCTGCATCTAGCTTATCTAGGGTGTAATCATTAGTCCAACAGTCCAACGAGAGTTTCTATTGGATAAATTAAGTTATTTTTTATCCCTGTTTCGTTTGCTTCCGTTTAAGAATTTTTTTTCAACAGAATCTGCGTAATGAATACAACCCTGATCAAATGTAAACAGTTCACTTTCAGAGAAGCAACGTTGTATTCCTTATCGCATCTATGCACTCTCCTCCTCTCACCTTTTCCCTTTGTTTGTGGACTTCAATGCACAACACATCAGTTGTATGTGACCAGACAAAAAAACTTCCATCGTTGTCCCCAAATAAGCTAAAGTAACATCCTAGTCAGCATAGCTAATAGAACTAAAGCGTTAGTAAACCTGCTACAATTATGTAGTTATTGTATAGTCAGTAAGCAGTTTAGCAGTTACACCGACGGGCCCCAGTGGCAATTAATAAAACCAAAAGCTTACCTTGACATGGAACAGTTCCAGTGTTGTGGTGGATAGTCTTAGCCAGCTAGCTAACATAGCATCCCTCTGTTTGAGCTGGGTGTTTGAGTAGGCTAAACTAGCCAGCTGCATTTGCTAGCTAAGTAAGTGAAAGTGGAAAAAAAATGACTGTCTCTCTCTTACTTCTCCTTAATTTTTGAATACATTAATTTGTTGAAAACTGTTCAACTATTGTCTTTCTACCTTTTTGAGTCAACTACTCACCACATTTATTGCACTGCAGTGCTAGCTAGCTGTAGCTTATGCTTTCTGTACTAAATTCATTCTCTGATCCTTTGATTGGGTGGACAACATCAGTTCATGCTCATAAGAACTCTGATAGGTTGGAGGATGTCCGTGGGAAAAACCCTCCTTTTATATTGAAGTCAGTATACCCAGAGGAGGACGGTAGCTAGCTGTCCTCCGGCTACACCATGGCGCTACCTTACAGAGTACTGTTGAGGCTACTGTAGACCTTAATTGCAGTGTGTTTTAATGAATTAATTTGTGACATGTGAATATATTTAGTATAGTATTACCTAAAAAGGATAACCTTTTAAATGTTTTAACATTTTTATTTGTATGAAATTCACTGAGGAGGATGGTCCCCCCTTCCTCCTCTGAGGAGCCTCCACTGGTCAGATCAGTGATTCAAAGGAGCGCTCCTCAATGCAGAGGTTACAGAGGAGGCATAAAGGTACCGGTGTGTACCAGAGAACATATAATCCATCCTCCATTAGAGAGTGATTACACACCGCCCTCTCATTTTGAGCACCGTTTTGCATCGCTCTGTTAGGAACGGCCTTGTTTACTTAACTCTCAACAGAATTACTACCACTGCCACTTTTTATCTCTGTTACTTCCGTCAGGTCAGGATAAGTGTATGACTGATAAGATATCAGACTGATGTGCACAGACCCCTAATAGTTGTGACTAAGAAAATAGGGTTCAACTCTGCTGTGAGGTAAGTGGTATGTGACACTGTCTTGCTGGTCTGTGTTTAGACCAATGGGAGCTCAGAGGGACAGAGGAGAAGGCAGGAGAAGACTGTGATTCAACAGGACAAGAGAGAGCAGCTGAAGAGACTCCACAGAGCCCAGGTACAGTTGAGCACATAGACAACAGAAAAGCACTACCACACAAGGGGCAACTGTGATCATTTGCCATTCATTTACATGTTTAATAGATGGGTTGGTTGTTCAGCCACAAAACCTTAGATGATAGATAGATAGATAGATAGATAGATAGATAGATAGATAGATAGATAGATAGATAGATAGATAGATAGATAGATAGATAGATAGATAGATAGATAGATAGATAGATAGATAGATAGATAGACAGACAGACAGACAGACAGACAGACAGACAGACAGACAGACAGACAGACAGACAGACAGACAGACAGACAGACAGACAGACAGACAGACAGACAGACAGACAGACAGACAGACAGACAGACAGACAGACAGACAGACAGACAGACAGACAGACAGACAGACAGACAGACAGACAGACAGACAGACAGACAGACAGACAGACAGACAGACAGACAGACAGACAGACAGACAGACAGACAGACAGACAGACAGACAGACAGACAGACAGACAGATAGATAGATAGATAGATAGATAGATAGATAGATAGATAGATAGATAGATAGATAGATAGATAGATCGATCGATCCCTGAGGGGAATTTTGTTTGTCAAGCAGTTACGAAAAAACACAGGGTAGGTGCAAAATGCCAGAACGAAAATATGCAAAAGACAGATACATGATACATAGAGCGGCAGTATGAAAAAGTATAAAAATACAGAAGTCTGGAGTGCAAAAAAGCTATAAAAAGACATCGCATAGTATGGGTGGATGGCTGAATATGTACACTATACATTGTTACAGAGTGTTAGGTGAAACAAAAATGATGAAATATTGCAAGTTGATATAGATAAATAAGGAGTATATTTGCATGGTTAACTATACTAGAAAGGTTGATGGCAGAGAAATACTTAAATAGCTAAAAGTGGGTATGATATAAGTGAGGGTAATAATAGTTTACTTAATATACAGTCTGGTTAAATGAACAGGTAAGTGAATATTTTGCATGGTTAAATTAGCTGTACAGGTAAATATACAGTTACATTAACAGGTAAGTGAATATTTGCATGGTTACATTAACTGTACAGGTAAATGACAGGAAGACGTACTTAAACAGCTAAATGTGTGTATCATATAATTTAGGGTAATCATAGTAATTCCCTTAAAATACAGTCCTTAGTGCAGGGTTTAATTACAGATAAATGCACGTATTGCACATTCGATATACTAAAAGCAATGAAAAAAGATACAACTGACAGGATACTAATATGCATTCCTGAGTGAATGACTACGTAAGTTCAGTCCAAGAATTACTTACAATATTGCACGTGATATGATATAACAACTATACATAAATATGTATATACGGACCTGAGTGAATGAGTGATTACAGACCAGAGTTACTCACGGATGGATGCATAATTGTTAAACTAGGTCCTAACACCCCAACAGTTCCAGGTCTATGTTGCCGATGGCACGGCACCCTGGTGAAGTATTAAATAGGCTAATAGCCGCCGGCAGGAAGGACCTTCTGTAGCGCTCTCTGGCACACCGTGGTGGGATCAGTCTGTGACTGAAGGTGCTCCTCTGCGTCATAACCATGGCATACAGAGGGTGGGTGACGTTGTCCATGATGGCCAGCAGTTTGGCCAGGATCCGTCTCTCCGCCACCTCCTCTAGAGTGTCAAGGCCAATTCCCAGAACAGAGCTAGCCTTCCCGATCAACTTATTTACCCGAGAAGCATCACCGGCCTTTATGTTGGCACCCCAGCACACCACTGCAAAAAAGATGGTCCACCACAGACTGGTAGAAGGTATGCAGTAGTTTACTGCACACGTTGAAGGACGCAAGTCGGCTCTGGCCCTTTTTGTACAGAGCCCCGGTGTTACCAGCCCATTCCAGCCTGTTGTCCATATGGACTCCCAGGAACTTGTATGACCCAACCATTTCCACATCCATCACCTGTATAGGAACTGCAGTCAGTTAGGCCTTGGTTCTCCTGAAGTCCAACACATCTCCTTTGTTTTGCCGATGTTGAGCTGAAGGTGGTTCTGCTCACACCACAACATAATGTCATTGATTGCGCTCCTGTACTCCTCCTCCTGCCCACCCCTGATGCACCCTACAATTGCAGCGTCATCCGAGAACTTCTGTAGGTGGCATGTTTCAGGTTTATATCTGAAGTCTAAGGTGTAGAGGGTGAACAGGAAGGGGGACAGGACCGTTCCCTGGGGGGCCCCTGTGTTGCTCACTGCCTGTTCTGACACACAGCTCTGTAGTCGCACAAATTGTGGCCTACCAGTCAGGTAGTCCGTGACCCAGGAGACTAAGGGTGCTTTCACTTTCATCCTCTTCATCTTCTCACCCAGTAGCAGGGGCTGAATGGTATTGAAGGCACTGGAGAAGTCAAAAAACATAACCCTCACAGTGCAACCTTCGTTGTCCAGGTGAGAGTAGGCCCTCTGCAGAAGGTGGAGGATTGCATCATCCACCCCGATCTTGCACTGATAGGTGAACTGCAGGGGGTCCAGTGATGTACACACCAGGGGTCTGAGGTGAGCGAGGACTAACCTTTCCAGGGTCTTTATGATTTGGGATGTTAGCGCTACAGGTCTGAAGTCATTCAGGACAGTGGGGTGCGCCTTCTTGGGCACTGGGACCAGGCAGGATGTTTTCCACAGCACAGGGACCCTTTAGAGGCTCAGGCAAAGGTTGAAGGGTCGATGAATTATTCAACACAGTTGGTCAGTACAGACGCTAAGCACCCTTGGGCTGATACCATCAGGGCCCGCCGCTTTCCACTGAAAGTCCACTGAAAGTCTCTCCAGCTCTCTCCTCACTTGGTTGGTGGTGAAAGCCAGCCCAGGTGGGGAGGTGGGGGGAAGGAGGGTGTTGAGGATCAGTCCAGAGGTGGGGGGAAGGGAGGTGTTGCAGATCAGTCCAGAGGGAGTGGAGGCGGAGGTGGGGAGGGGGTCGCTGATTGTCTCAACAGAGGTGTTGTGAGCAAAGTGGGGGTGGGACAGCTGTGAGGGTGTGTGTCCTGGGGAGCTGGAGGGGAGGTACCTTCCTGGTGGGTACAGTGTTGTCTACACAAACATTTATTTAGTCCGTTATGCAGTCAGTAAGTCCATCAATGTCCTCCCCATGAGCCTCACAGAGCACATCCCAGTCTGTTGTTTCAAAGCAGTCCTGTAGGGCCTCATTCGCCTCCGGGGACCAACTCCTAATGGTCCTAGTGGTCGCAGGCTGCTGTTGGACCATAGGCCTGTAGAGTGGGGTGAGGTGGACAAGGTTGTGATCCGATCTACTGAGGGGAGGGAGTGCAGTGGAGTTGTATGCATCCTTCACATTAGCATATAACAAGTCCAGAGTTGTATTATTCCTTGTTGGGCACTTCACAAACTGTTTGAACGTGGGCAGCGTTGAAGAGAGAGATAAATGGTTAAAATCCCCCGAAATGGCAAAGAGAGCGCTGGGATGCGCTGTCTGTAACACGCTGTGTTTGCGTCCACGGAGGGCGGGATGTAAACAATAACAGCAATGGCCGCCGTGAATTCCCTCTGCAAATAGTAGGGTCTCAGGCTAACTGCTAACAACTCAATGTCCGGGCTACAAAACTGTTCCTTAACAGTAATATGTCTCGGATTACACCATCTGTTGTTAACTAATAAAGTCAGCCCTCCTCCCTTACCTTTACCAGAAGAAACGCTATCCTTATCACCTGTCTCTGCCTCAGCTTGTCCTCCATCTTCTCCTTTTACCCTCTCTTCCCCTCAGCAATCCGCAACTTCAGCTCCCTCTGGATGCGATAAGAGTGGATGACGTCACACGCTGTGTTTGCGTCCGCGGAGGGCCGGATGTAAACAATAACAGCAATGGCCGCCGTGAATTCCCTCAGCAAATAGTAGGGTCTCAGGCTAACGGCTAACAACTCAATGTCCGGGCTACAAAACTGTTCCTTAACAGTAATATGTCTCGGATTACACCATCTGTTGTTAACTAATAAAGTCAGCCCCCCTCCCTTACCCTTACCGGAATAATTGCTATCCCTGTCCGCTCTGATGGTCTGGAAACCGTCGATAGTTACGTTCTCTATGGGGATGTTATCATTCAGCCATGTCTCTGTAAAGCACAATACGATTGTATTTCCTAAGCTTTCCTTTACACTTCAGTCCTGCCCTGCGTCCACGCCGTCGCCTTTTCAACTCATCCGGAATATCAAACTTTTCACTGGGGTACAGCAGCGCTGAGTGTGCTAAATCCAATATCTAGGCTCGGTTGTAAATAATTGAGGACTCGCATGTACGTTCGGCGCTGAGAAAAATAAAAAGTGCCTCAGTGATAAAAAGGACCACTAAAACCTTCTTAAAACAGTAGCACTCCATAATCCTGAACTATTATAGTTCAACTGTCGCTTAACAGGCGACCACACAGGGCGGCACCTATCTCACTTGATGTCTCTTAAATACACCATTATAGTTGTTGGTTAGCTAGCTAGCTAATTTGAGCACATTAGCATTGACATGAAATCAGTCAAAACACCTCAAAACAAGACATGGTATCAATAACAAGATGAAAAGAGCTGAAATTAGCCCTTCACGATTCCCCACATGACAGTTTCTTGTCATTCTTGCTAACAATCTGGCCACCCAGAATCACAACAACACGCTGACTTCTGCCCCATTGAAGTGCGCACATCGTTTTCGTGATGTTGTCAGCTAACCCATCTATAGAGATTTTATATAGAAGTCTTCCACAAATGTATTTGATTTGTTGGGGAGATCAATGGAATAGATATATTGTGTGTTGAGCTACATTGCGAGCCTGCCTTGGTTGATTCTGTTTTTGTGTGAAGTTCATCCAGAGGCAGCTGGAAGAAGTGGGGGAGAAGCAGAAGGACCTGGAGGAGCGAGGGGTGACCATTGAGAAAGTCCTTCGAGGCGAATCCCCAGGTGAGCCACACTGAGTCCCAACTGCATGTACTGCACCTTTGGCGAGTACTGTATGTTTGTCATACCATGCTGTGTGGATTCCAACAGCTGCACTGTGTATGAGTAAAGTACATAAAAGTGTGTCCGTTCGGTTGACGTATCTCTGACTTGTGGCCAGAGCATTTTATGAATTTATGACATTAGATTGGAAGGTTCAGAATCAGTAAGTTAGTGTCCTTGTCCTTGCATCAAAGAGGCCTCATTGTCACGTATACTCCCTCTCCGGCGCTCGAGGTCGCCAGGCTGCTCATTATTACGCACACCTGTCACCATCGTTACGCGCACCAGTGCCTCGTCAGACTCACCTGGACTCCATCACATGCCTGATTACCTTCCCTATATGTGTCACTCCCTTTGGTTCTTTCCCTAGGCGTTACTGATTCTGTTTCAGTGTTTCATGTCTGTACGCAACTCGTGTTTTTTGTTTTGTTCTATGTATTATTAAATTCACTCCCTGTACTTGCTCCCGACTCCCAGCGTACACGTTACACTTATTCTCTGAAGGTAACACACAAAGACATGGCACATGAAGACTCAGCTATGAACAGAGAGCAGAGAAAGGCATGAATATATAGTTGAGACACGGAAATACTGTATTCAGAAAGACCTATGCTCGTTCTAATTGTCCTGTTTCTGTGAGGTTTAAAAGTGGCAATGCTTCTCTATTATTTCAATTTCCTTATCTAGAGTAGTCTACAGTCAGAACTACTCTAGGAAAATATATAATAAAAATGGTACCAAATTATAGTAATTTGCATTAAAAATGTAAGTTGAAAATGTTTTGAAGTCACTACAGTGGCAATTGACCTTGTGAAGAGAGGAAGGTGGGGGGAAGCTTTCCCATGTTTCATTACCCTTGCACATGGTGACATACAAGACATTAAAGACAGCCATTTTAGAATGAAAAACAGTAATTCCCTTTAACAACTCATGTTTTTATACTGATAATCGTATTCCTCAAAGGTAAATTGTGTTTTGCCGGAGTTGTAAAATGTGATTTTCACACATTTCTCACAAATGTGTTGTTGCTTCTGCACCCTTCACATCAATAATTATTGAGAGTTTTTAAGCATAGTTAGCTGTTACTTTTATTGCAATTAAATTAGATTACAGTGCATAAAAGCACACAACTGAGTAATGCAATTGTTTCATCCAAGTTTTTGTCCTTCTATTTTCAAATGGAAAGCACATCTCCTGTGTAAAGACCTTTTTGTGTATACCTACGTTTTGTTCAATAGTCAGGCTCAATGTTAAAAGCCTCCACAGAGACTGAGTGTCTCTTGTCTGCGTACCATTGAGACAGAGACATTAACAGGCAGGCTCCTCTCAGTAAAGTGAATGGCCTTGCAAATTCTGTTTCCAAAACTACACAAAGATATTCTCTTGTAATGCAGGCCTGAAGGGCAGCGGCAGCCATTGTGTGCCTGTTTGCATTGCTTTGTTTGGATAATTGTATTAAGGCGAAGGGCTCTTGGTCACAATAGACTCTTTGTTAATTTACATTATTAACATACTCCAAATGGATAGAAAGAGGGCGTTGATGTCAGACAATGACCAAAGTTTAAGTGCATGGCAAGATTCTGAGTTTTCAAAATGAGCACAATGATTTCTTTCAGAGTCTCTCTGTATCTGTCTCTCCTCCATCAATATAGATTCATCCTTTAGGTAAAAAATATTCATAAATGGATGTTTAAAGAGGTATTTGGAGGCCAGGGTCACAGTGCTGTACAGTATGTGGCAATGGTAGAGAACATTTTTCCTCTAAACTGTCTGACAGTGAAGACAAGCATAATGGTTCAGAAGATATACTGTAGGAGAGGCATGAGGAGCTGTCATTCAATCAAACACACTCTCCTAATGGGTCTAAAATGTCATATCTGTAGGTAATTTAAAGCTCAGTGTTAGTAGCTTTGACATAAAATCCATAGCTCCAGATCCAGTCACTCATTAATTTGTTTAAATTACACACTAGTATGGAGAATGTGCTTATGCAGTTTAAATAAGTACAGTCATGTGAAAAAGTCGTTACACCCCCTGGAATGGATGGATATGCAATCTTCACTTCAACACAATTGACAGATAAAGGTTACCCAATTTAACAAAATTTGGGAAAATGTTATGCAATTAAAATAAACAAAAAAAAAAAATTCCTTATGGGGAAAAAGTTAGTACACCCCTACCTTTACCATCACATAAAATGGCTACAGGTGTTGTCTGGCAAAAGTCAGTTGTCTTGATATTCTTTTTTGAGAGCAGAGGCTTCTTCCTTCCTGACCTCCCATGTAGCCCAAGTTTGTGCAGTCTCTTTCTGACAGTGGCAAGAGAGGCCTGTAGATCCCTTGATGTTACCCTGGGGTTCTTAGAGACTTCTATGAGCCTCTTTCCGTCAGCTCTTGGGATGACTTTGGTGGGACGACCTGTCCTAGGTGGTCTGGACTTTTCGTCGGAATGATGTACTTCGAATTGCTTGGAAATTGAATGGTGTACTTCGAATTGCTTGGAAATGGATTTGTAACCCCTCCCAGACTCATCAAAAATCTTTCTTCTGAGGGCCTCGGGTAGGTCTTTTGATCCTTGAATGATGTGTTCCCACACAACCCAAATGGTTAAGACCAAACCAGACCAATTTTCTTATCTTTATGGAAGGCTGGACCCTCCTCTCTAATGTTTTCTAATCATTTGCACTTGTTTTGGTACACCTAATTCTAATTGTAGCCATTATATGTTATGGTAAAGGTAGGGGTGTACTAACTTTTTCCCCATAAGGAAAATGCATTTTTGTTTATTTTAATTGCATAACATTTTTTTTTTGGTGTGTGATTTGTTAAATTGGGTAACCTTTATCTGTGAATAGTGTTGAAGTGAAGGTTACATATCCATCTTTCCAAATATGTAAAAATAAAAAAGAGAACTTTCCAGGGGGGTGTACTTACTTTTCACATGACCTTTAGCCTGTTGTCTGCATGTTACACTGTCATGTTATTACGTTAAAGGGTCATGTACAGTTTGACCATTACTATGTCCAGCTACTGGATAACCTTGTGACAGGGAGCTTATTAGTCAACCTTGGACGTAATGAGGAATGAAGAAACAGGATTATCAAACTTCTATATTATCTGAGGTAATATTATCTGGGGTAACTGATTGTGATCTTGCTTTCTCCCTCAATTAGACAAAGGTGATGGTCTCTCTGATGAGCACAAGCTCCTTCAAATGTGGTTCAAGCTGGTGCTGGAGAAGAACAGACTGGCACGCTACGAGGAAGAGCTGGTCATATTGTAAGTAGGAAAAAATGAGAGGCACAGTACATTCTCAGACAGTGGCCATCTTATGGAGTGAAGAGGGTTTGAAATGGGTCATCTTGTCTGTTGTTAGTGCTCAGGAACTCGAGCTGGAGGACAGACAGAGTCAACTACAGATGGATCTACGACGCAGGATGTCCATAGACGGTATGGGTCACACACTGTGTAATTGCAGTGTAGTACTGTGCAATTGTAGTATAGTTACACATTCTGTACTTACCACTGTACAACTGTTATACGTTTGCGCCACTGCCTTTTATCCACTGTGGCCCTTTGCAGATTCCAGGAAGAGCTCCAGTGAGCTGGCGGAGGAGCAGAAGATGCTGACAGAGCTCATGAAGGTGGTGGAGAGGAGAGACACTCTGGTCAGCCTGCTGGAGGAGCAGCGGCTGCAGGAGAGGGCTGAGGACAGAGACATGGAGAGCCTGGTACTGTCTAGAGGCTACCAGTTACACTGGATCTGAGGAGAATCAGCGTTCTGGGGCAGAGAAAAGGCTACAGTACCATGCAGCTCCACAGGCAGAAGAGACAAGTGACTTCATTACTAGTGACTACACTACTGGATTTGGCCACATGTGGCATGATGACCCTTTGAATATGTACAGTGGTGCTTGAAAGTTTGTGAACACAATATATTTTTTATTTCTGCGTAAATATGACCTAAAACATCATCAGATTTTCACACAAGTCCTTAAAGTAGATAAAGAGAACCCAATTAAACAAATGAGACAAAAATATTATACTTGGTAATTTATTTATTGAGGAAAATAATCCAATATTACATATGTGAGTGGCAAAAGTATATGAACCTCTAGGATAAGCAGTTCATTTGAAGGTGAAATTAGAGTCAGGTGTTTTCAATCAATGGGAGGACAATCAGGTGTGAGTGGGCACCCTGTTTTATTTTTAAAGAAAAGGGATCTCTCAAAGTCTGATCTTCATAACACATGTTTGTGGAAGTGTACCATGGCACAGACAAAGGAGATTTCTGAGGATCTCAGAAAACGAGTTGTTGATGCTCATCATGCTGGAAAAGGTTACAAAACCATCTCTAAAGAGTTTGGACTCCACCAATCCACAGTCAGACAGATTGTGTACAAATGGAGGAAATTGAAGACCATTGTTACCCACCCCAGGAGTGGTCGACCAACAAAGATCACTCCAAGAGCAAGGCGTGTAATAGTCTGTGAGGTCACAAACTTCTAAGCAACTAAAGGCCTCTCTCACATTGGATAATGTCAATATGCATGAGTCTACCATCAGGAGAACACTGAACAACAATGGTGTGCATGGCAGGGTTACAAGGAGAAATCCACTCTTCTCCAAAAAGAACATTGCTGCCCATCTGCAGTTTGCTCAAGATCACCTGGACAAGCTAGAAGGCCATTGGAAAAATGTTTTGTGGACGGATGAGACCAAAATATAACTTTTGCTGCATCTGGGCCAGGACGGCTTGCCATCATTGATGGAACAATGAATTCTGAATTATACCAGCCAATTCTAAAGGAAAATTTCAGGACATCTGTCCGTGAACTGAATCTCAAGAGAACGTGTGTCATGCAGCAAGACAACGACCCTAATCACACAAGTCGTTCTACCAAAGAATGGTTAAAGAAGAATAATGTTTGTAATGTTCCACAGGACCTTTTACTATTATAATTATTATAATTATTATAATTATTATTATTATTATTATTATTATTATTATTATTATGTCTGAAGTCATACACATCAATTCTGACCACAATCAACATGATTTGATTCACTGTCAATAGCAACATTTTCCCTTCATGTTTCATGATAAGATTGTTATCTTGATAAGATCTGTTGGTTCAATAATTTATTTAGTTTGACAAGTTTAAGTCCAATCTTATTTGTCACATGCTTCATAAAGAGCAGATGTAGACTAACATTGAAATGCTTACTAACAAGCCCTTCCCAACTGTGCAGAGAGACAAATTCAAAAATAATATCACAAGGAATAAATACACAATGAGTAACGATAACTTGGCTATATACAGCGGGTGAAATAAGTATTGAACACGTCACCATTTTTCTCAGTAAATATATTTCCAAAGGTGCTATTGACATGAACTTTTCACCAGATGTTGGTAACAACCCAAGTAATCCATACATACAAAGAAACCAAAACAAATAAGTTCAGAAATTAAGTTATGTGTAATAATGTGAAATGACACAGGGAAAAAGTATTGAACACACTTACTGATATTTATTTAATACTTTGTACAAAAGCCTTTGTTGGTAATGACAGCTTCAAGACGCCTCCTGTATGGAGAAACTAGTCACATGCATTGCTCTGGTGTGATAATGGCCCATTCTTCCACACAAACAGTCTTCAAATCTTGAAGGTTCCGTGGGCCTCTTCTATGAATCTTGATCTTCAGTTCTTTCCATAGAATTTCAATGGGATTTAAGTCAGGTGATTGGCTGGGCCATTCTAGCAGCTTTATTTTCTTTTTTTGAAACCAATTGAGAGTTTCCTTGGCTGTGTGTTTGGGATCATTGTCTTGCTGAAATGTCCACCCTCGTTTCATCTTCATCATCCTGGTAGATGGCAGCAGATTTTTGTCAAGAATGTCTCGGTAAATTTGCCCATTCATCCTTCCTTCAATTATGTGAAGTTTGCCAGTACCATTTGCTGAAAAGCAGCCCC
Organism: Thymallus thymallus; assembly: GCA_023634145.1. Classification (NCBI taxonomy): domain Eukaryota; kingdom Metazoa; phylum Chordata; class Actinopteri; order Salmoniformes; family Salmonidae; genus Thymallus; species Thymallus thymallus. Next base: position 32,611,181 of record CM042414.1, read on the forward strand.
ACACCATGATGTTCCCACCTCCAAACTTCACTGTTGATATGGTGTTTTTAGGGTGATGTGCAGTGCCATTTCTCCTCCAAACATGGTGTGTATTATGACATCCAAACAGTTCAATTTTGCACTCATCTGACCACACTATATTCTCCCAGTACTTCACTGGCTTTTCCAAATGTTGTGCAGCAAACTTTAAACAAGCTTCAACATGCTTTTTTTTCAGCAATGGAGTCTTGCGTGGTGAGCGTGTATACAGGCCATGGCGGTGGAGTGCATTACTTACTGTTTTCTTTGAGACAACAGTACCTGCTAATTGCAGATATTTTTGAAGCTCTCCACAAGTGGTTCTTGGCTCTTGGACAACTCTTCTGATTATTCTTTTCACTCCTCTGTCAGAAATCTTGCAAGGAGCACCTGGTCGAGGCAAATTTATGGTGAAATGATTGTCTTTCCACTTCCGTATTATGGCCCCAACAGTGCTCACTGGAACATTCAGAAGCTTAGAAATGCGCCTATAACCAATGCCATCATTATGTTTTGCAACAATTAGGTTGCGAAGGTCTTGAGACAGCTTTTTGCTTTTACCCATCATGAGATGTGTCTTGTGTGACACCTTGGCAATGAGACCTTTTTGTAGGCCATCAGTTGGGACTGAACCAGCTGATATTAATTTGCACTGACAGGGGGCTGGATTGCTTTTTAATTACTGATAGTTTTCAGCTGTTGTCTTGGCTTTCCATGCCTTTTTGCACCTCTCTTTCTTCATGTGTTCAATACTTTTTCCCTGTGTCATTTCACATTATTACACATAACTTAATTTCTGAACTTATTTGTTTTGGTTTCTTTGTATGTATGGATTACTTGGGTTGTTACCAACATCTGGTGAAAACGTCATGTCAATAGCACCTTTGGAAATATATTTACTGAGAAAAATGGTGACGTGTTCAATACTTATTTCACCCGCTGTACATGGGCTACCAGTACCAAGTCGATGTGCAGGGGTTCAAGGCAGGCCTAATTGAGGTAGATAAGAATGTATATATAGGTAGGGCTAAAGTGACTAGGCAACAGGACTAGGCATAACAGACTATATTAATTTTTGTGTAGACAACACTGTACCCACCAGGAAGGTACGCTGTTTCCCAAACAATAAACCCTGGGTCACCAGCGACCTGAAGGCCCTGCTGAATGAGAAGAAGAGGGCCTTCAAGGAGAGGGACAAGGACAAGGACAAATTGAAATGCGTCCAGAGGGAGCTGAAGTTGCGGATTGCTGAGGGGAAGAGAGTGTATAAGGAGAAGATGGAGGACAAGCTGAGGCAGAGCCAGGTGAGAGAGGTGTGGAAGGGTATGAGAAATATCACTGGCTTCAAAAAGTCAAACAGTGGGCAGACGGAGGGGACCCAGGACAGAGCCAATGAGCTGAACCAATTTTTTAACAGGTTTGATACTGGCCCTGTCCACCTCCCCTCCAGCTCCCCAGACCACACACCCTCACGGCTGTCCCACCCCCACTTTGCTCACAGCACCTCTGCTGAGACAATCAGTGACCCCACCTCCGCCCCTGCCCCCCCTGGACTGATCCTCAACACCCCCCTTCCCCCCACCTCCCCACCTGGGCTGGCTTTCACCACCAACCAAGTGAAGAGAGAGCTGGAGAGACTACACCAGTGGAAAGCGGCGGGCCCTGATGGCATCAGCCCAAGGGTGCTGAGGGTCTGTGCTGACCAACTGTGTGGAATACTCCAGCGTCTTTTCAACCTTTGCCTGAGCCTAGAAAGGGTCCCTGTGCTGTGGAAAACATCCTGCCTCGTCCCAGTGCCCAAGAAGGCACACCCCACTGTCCTGAATGACTTCAGACCTGTAGCGCTAACATCCCACATCATGAAGACCCTGGAAAGGTTAGTCCTCGCTCACCTCAGACCCCTGGTGTGTTCATCAATGGACCCCCTGCAGTTTGCATACCAGCGCAACATCGGGGTGGATGATGCAATCATCTACCTTCTGCAGAGGGCCTACTCTCACCTGGACAACGCAGGTTGCACTGTGAGGGTTATGTTTTTTGACTTCTCCAGTGCCTTCAATACCATTCAGCCCCTGCTACTGGGTGAGAAGATGAGGAGGATGAAAGTGGAAGCACCCTTAGTCTCCTGGGTCACGGACTACCTGACCGGTAGGCCACAATTTGTGCGACTACAGAGCTGTGTGTCAGAACGGGCAGTTAGCAACACAGGGGCCCCCCAGGGTACGGTCCTGTCCCCCTTCCTGTTCACCCTCTACACCTCAGACTTCAGATATAACTCTGAAACATGCCACCTACAGACGTTCTCGGATGACTCTGCTATTGTAGGGTGCATCAGGGGTGGGCAGGAGCACAATCAGTGACTTTGTGTTGTGGTGTGAGCAGAACCACCTTCAGCTCAACATCAGCAAAACAAAGTAGATGGTGGTGGACTTCAGGAGAACCAAGGCACAACTGACTGCAGTTCCTATACAGGGGATGGATGTGGAAATGGTTGGGTCATACAAGTTCCTGGGAGTCCATATGGACAACAGGCTGGAATGGGCCGGTAACACCGGGGCCCTGTACAAAAAGGTCCAGAGCCGACTCTACTTTCTGAGGAGGCTCAGGTCCTTCAACGTGTGCAGTAAACTACTGCATACCTTCTACCAGTCTGTGGTGGCCAGTGCCATCTTTTTTGCAGTGGTGTGCTGGGGAGCAAACATCAAAGCCGGTGATGCTTCTCGGGTAAATAAGCTGATCAGGAAGGCTAGCTCTGTCCTGGGGATGAGCCTTGACACTCTAGAGGAGGTGGCGGAGAGACGGATCCTGGCCAAACTGCTGGCCATCATGGACAACGTCACCCACCCTCTGCACGCTATGGTTATGACGCAGAGGAGCACTTTCAGTCACAGACTGATCCCACCACGGTGTGCCAGAGAGCGCTACAGGAGGTCCTTCCTGCCGGCGGCTATTAGACTATATAATGCCTCACCGTGGTGCCGTGCCGTCGGCAACATAGATCTGGAACTGTTGGGGTGCTAGGACCTAGTTTAACAATTATGCATCCATCCGTGAGTAACTCTGGTCCGTCAGCACTCATCCACTCAGGACCTATTTATTCATACAGGTCTGTATATACATACTCATGTACAGTTGTTATATTATATCACATGCAATATTGTAAGTAATTATTGGACTTAACCTACATAGGCATTCACTCAGGAATGCATATTAGTATCCTGCCAGTTGCACCTTTTCTCATTGCTTTTAGGATATCGAATGTGCAATAAGTGCAGTTGTCTGTAATTAAATCCTGCGCACTAAGGACTGTATTTTAAGGGAATTACTATTATTACCCCAAATGATATCATACACACATTTAGCTATTAAAGTATCTCTTCCTGTCATTTACCTGTACAGTTTGTGTAAACATGCAAGTATTCACTTATCTGTAAATATAACTGTATACCTAACTGTACAGCTAATTTAACCATGCAAAATGTTCACTTACCTGTTCATTTACCCAGTCTGTCTATTAAGTAAACTATTATTCCCTCGCTCATATCATACGCATTTTTAGCTACTGAAGTATTTCTCTGCCATCGACCTGTATAGTATAGTTAACCATCCAACATCCACCAATGTATAGTGTACATATTCAGCCAACCACTCATACTATGCAATGTCTTTTTTTTTGCACTCCAGATATCTTGTATTTCTATACTTTTTCATACTGCCGCTCTATGTATCATGTACCGTGTATCTGTCTTTTGTGTACTTTCGTTGTGGCATTTTGCACCTGCACCTTGACAATGAAATTTCCCCCCCGGGGGATCAATAAAGTATCTATCTATCTATCTATCTATCTATCTATCTATCTATCTATCTATCTATCTATCTATCTATCTATCTATCTATCTATCTATCTATCTATCTATCTATCTATCTATCTATCTATCTATCTATCTATCTATCTATCTATCTATCTATCTATCTATCTATCTATAATAAACAGTAGAAGCTGCGTATGTGATGAGTCAAAATAATTTGTGCAAAAAGGGTCAATGCAGATAGTCTGGGTAGCTATTTGGTAACTATTTAGCAGTCTTATGGCTTGGGAGTAGAAGATGTTCAGGGTCCTGTTGGTTCCAGACTTGGTGCATCAGTACTGCTTGCCGTGCAGAAGCAGAGAGAACAGTCTATGACTTGGGTGGCTGGAGTCTGACCATTTTTAGGGCCTTCCTCTGACACCGACTGGAATAGAGTAAGAGGTCCTGGATGGCAGAGAGTGATGTACTGGGCCGTATGTGCTACCCTCTGTAGTGCCTTGTGGTCGGATGCCAAGCATCGGTGATGCAGCCATTCAAGATGCTTTCAATGGTGCATCTGTAGAACCTTTTGAGGACCAAAGCCTATTTTGGTGGTATTAGAATAAAGCCTATAACAATGTATACGCATCCTTACTGATACTACTATAAAAATATGATAATGAAAACATTTGTTTGTGATAAATCAGTAGTTACTTAGCACACTGGTCAATGCCTACAGGGGCCAGTTGCTACAATGTATTCATCCAGTAGGGTTTTATTTACACTAGAAATCGGGGAGGGATCAACATCTGGGAACAAGGAAGGAATCCAAGGCTGGATGAATGTTTGAACTTCCGTTTCCGCTTTAGGGAGTGAAAATTCATTTGAGGAGAACTTGACTTGAAAATCTATTTATTTCAGAAACCTCCTCAACTTTTACAATATTGATTGTAGTTTTGGATAAGTTGTATCATGGCTTCGTCGCCGCAAAAGTCGCCAACCTCTCCGTCGCCGACGACTCCGAAATCACCCTCTTCCAGAAAGAAAGATGACTCGTTCCTGGGAAAACTTGGAGGAACTTTAGTAAGAAGAAAGAAGGCAAAAGAAGGTACAGTTCTGATCTAAACAATACTGTCACGAACATTTCTAAACTTTACTTGCGTAAAGTTGCATGTGTGTAAAAACCATTATCAGCAAAGCACAAGCAGAAAATGCGTATTTTATGGAACGACCGTGTAGCCCATTTTTAACTAACTAGTCGCTACAACATTGCTTCAAACTGAGCAGAAAATGCGTTGTGTAATCACGCCTCAACCATTGTCTACTCTTCAGTATGATTCTGTCGATTCATTATTGGTAAAGGAATATCGCATTCGCCTGCATTCCAATCTGCAAATTCATTGAAGAGATCAGAATGGAGTAGGATACTACATACACTACCGGTTAAAAGTTTTAGAACACCTACTCATTCAAGGTTTTTATTTTATTTAAAAACTATGAAATAACACATGGAATCATGTAGTAACCAAAAAATTGTTAAACAAATCAAAATATATTTGAGATTCTTCAAATAGCCACCCTTTGTCTTGATGCCAGCTTTGCACACTCTTGGCATTCTCTCAACCAGCTTCATGAAGTAGTCACCTGGAATGCATTTAAATTAACAGGTGTGCCTTTTTGAAAGTTCATTTGTGGGATTTATTTCCTTCTTAATGCATTTGAGCCTAGCAGTTGTTTTGTGACAAGGTAGTGGGGGTTTACAGAAGATAGCCCTATTTGGTAAAAGACCAAGTCCATATTATGGCAAGAACAGCTCAGATAAGGAGAAACGGCAGTCCATCATTACTTTAAGACATGAAGGTCAGTCAATATGGAACATTTCAAGAACGTATAAAGTTTCTTCCAGTGCAGTAACAAAAACCATTAAAAAAAACACCCAGCCCTATAATGAAACTGGCTCTCATGAGGACTGCCACAGGAATGGAAGACCCAGAGTTACCTCTGCTGCAGAGGATAAGTTCATTAGAGTTACCAGCCTCAGAAATAGCAGCCCAAATTAATGCTTCACGGAATTCAAGTAACAGACAAATCTCAACATCAACTGTGAATCAGGCCTTCATGGTTGAATTGCTGGCAAGAAACCACTACTAAAGGACACCAGTAAGAAGAAGAGACTTGCTTGGGCCAAGAAACACGAGCAATGGACAATAGACCTGTGGAAATTTGTCCTTTGGTCTGGAGTCCAAAATTGAGATTTTTGGTTCCAACCGCTGTGTCTTTGTGAGATGTGGTGTGGGTGAACAGATGATCTCTGCATGTGTATTTCCCACTGTAAAGCATGGAGGAGGAGGTGTTATGTTATGTTATGGTGTGAGGCTGGTGACACTGTCTGATTCATTTAGAATTCAAGGCACACTTAAACAGCATGGCTACCACAGCATTCTGCAGCGATATGCAATCCCATCTGGGTTCGGCTTAGTGGGACTATCATTTGTTTTTCAACAGGACAATGACTTGACCCACCTCTGGGCTTTGTAAGGGCTATTTGACCAAGAAGGAGAGTGATTAAGTGCTGCATCAGATGACCTGACCTCCACAATCCCCCGACCTCAACCAAATTGAGATTGTTTGGGATGAGTCGGACCGCAGAGTGAAGGAAAAGCAGCCAACAAGTGGTCAGCATATGTGGGAACTCCTTCAAGACTGTTGGAAAAGCATTCCAGGTGAAGCTGGTTGAGAGATTGTCAAGTGTGAAAAGCTGTCAAGGCAAAGGGTGGGTATTTGAAGAATCTCAAATATAAAATATATTTTGATTTGTTTAACACCTTTTTTGGTTACTATATAAATGTGTTCATAATTTTGATGTCTTCACTATTATTCTACTATGAAGAAAATAGTAGAAATAAAGAAAAACCCTTGAATGAGTAGGTGTTCTTAAACTTTTGACTGGTAGTGTAGGCCTAAATATTCTGTAAACTAGCTTAAACACTAAAATAATAGGATGTCTTGTATTTCAACGTTCTTGTATTGCACTGACCCGAGTTGGCCTGCAGGGCAGCCTGGGGGTGCATGCATAGAGTTACTTACTGTAGCTGCAGGCTATGGTTGCCATGTAGGGTATGCTTCTACTTCAGATGCAATTACTCAGGAATGAGGCAAGACTGAACACAACTCCAGGAGCAGCTGCACTGCTAGTCGTTTAACTGCTACAGGATAAACACACCTAGAAATGAATGTCACTCCATCCATGTTTTTCCTCAATTCATCATCAAAATAATTAAAGTTGCACATTAAGTGGAAATGTTCCCTCTTCATTTGTCCTGTTCAGAGTGCCCCCCAAAATGCTGTTGTCCAGCCCTGCACTTGTGTTATGATTGTTTTGTATCAATCAGGGTTCACAGGGCTGAGTGGTTGACACACTACAGCTGAGCCCCATCCCATCTCTCCCTCACACACACCCACAGCGGAGCACAGTGGCCAGGATGTCTGCAGTGTGTTCCTAGTGATTTGATGAAAGCTTCTCTGGTCCTGTGTTGCGGCAGTATATTTAATTTGAAGCACTCTGACGTTTACGATGGGGAGGAAGAGAGGGGGCACGGCCTTGAACAAGCCTGTTGATTGGACAGCGGCTAGAGAGGGAGGAAAGGATGGCGAGAGGGCGAGACAGAGAGCGTTAGAGCCAGGACAGTGGACGTTGAGCAGGCTACAGGAGAGGATGAGTCAGTGAAGAATCCCTGTGGTGAAGGGAAGATGCTGGAAACTCGGAGAAGGAGAGATGGGCTGTGGAGCATTCTGCCCACCAGGTAAGACAGCCTGTTAGTATTCACCTACCCACTGCTGGAGCATGAGGAGAGGAAGGAGAAACACTGCGGCTGCGTTTCAATAATCTAAAGTGACATCCTTCGCTGCTTTCCTTTCCTTCATTTACACACAGATTGTTTCAGGATGGGCGAAAGCAGAGTGTGCTGGATACCTACCAGGTACTTGCTTTCACCCATCCAGTTCCTTCACATCAGTGCATATGAAGGAAAGGAGATGAGGAAAGGAGACCCAGAGTCTCTGTAGCAGGTCTGGGATAGGATTAGCACCCTAACTCAGAGCATCACATGCTCTGTGTGAATCACTGCTGGTCAAGAGGACATTGTGTATGGAGATGATTTAAATGTGTGATTGAGAGGGCAGCGATAATACCTCTCATTCTCTGTAGACACACACTGATGCATGCAATTTTCAGTCATCCAATTTTTTCGGAGAGAAGGCATACAGTGCCTTCAGAAAGTATTCATACCCCTTTACTTATCCCACATATCAAATGTTACATGTGCCGAATACAACCGTTGTAGACCTTACGGTGAAATGCTTACTTGCAAGTCCTTAACCAACAATGCAGTTCAAGAAATAGAGTTAAGAAAATATTTACTAAATAAACTAAAGTAAAAAATACAATAAAAGTAACACAATAAAATAACAATAACGAGGCTATATACCGGGGGCACCGGTACCGAGTCAATTTACATAAGTATTCACACCCCTGAGTCAATGTAGAAGCAGCTGAGAGTATTTCTGGGTAAGTCTCGAAGAGCTTTCCACACCTGGATTGTGCAACATTTGCCCATTTACTCTTTTCAAAATTCTTCAAGCTCTGTCAAATTGGTTGTTGATCATTGCTAGACAACCATTTTTAAATAGATTTAAGTCAACTGTAACTCGGCCACTCAGGAACATTCACTATCTTCTTGGTAAAGAACTTCAGTGTAGATTTAGCTTTGTGTTTTAGGTTATTGTCCTGCTGAAAGGTGAATTCATCTCCCAGTGTCTGGTGAAAACAGACAGAACTAGGATTTAGCCTGTGCTTAGCTCCATTACGTTTCTTTTTTTTTTTATCCTGAAAGACTCCCCAGTACTTATACATTACAAGCATACCCGTAACATGGTGCAGCCACCACTATGCTTGAACATATGGAGAGTGGTGCTCACTGTGTTATATTGGATTTGCCCCATACATAACACGTTGTATTCGGGACAAAAAGCTAATTGGTTTGCCACATTTTTTTTGCATTATTACTTTAGTACCTTGTTGCAAACAGGATAATTGTTTTGTAACATTTGTATTCTGTACAGACTTTCTTCTTTTTACTGTCAATTAGGTTAGTATTGTGGAGTAACTACAATGTTGTTGATCCATCCTCAGTTTTCTCCTATAACAGCCATTAAACTCTAACTGTTTTAAAGTTACTATTGGCCTCATGGCGAAATCCCTGAGTGGTTTCCTTCCTCTCAGGCAATTGAATTGGGAAGGATGCCTGTATCTTTGTAGTGACTGGGTGTATTGATATACCATCCAAAGTGTAATTAATAACTTCACCATGCTCAAAGGGATATTCAAAGTCAGCTTGTAACTCATATGGTAGAGCATGGCGCTTGCAACGCCAGGGCTGTGGGTTCAATTCCCACGGGGAAGTATGAACATGTATGCACTAACTAATTCTGGATAAGAGTGTCTGCTAAATTACTTAAATGTAAAAATACTTTCTTTTTTTTTTTTTACCCATCTAGCAATAGGTGCCCTTCTCTGCTAGGTATTAGAAAACCTCCCTGGTCTTTGTGGTTGGTTTTCACTCCTCGACTGACAGACCTTACAGATAATTGTATGTCCATAAAACATTTTAAATTCAGGCTGTAATACAACAAAATCTGGCAAAAGTTAATACTTTCTGAAGGAACTGTATGTCGTGCTGTCAAGACACAGGATATTCTCCTTCGTCTTGATATGATGCTGCACAGGCGGTCAGAAGCAGGGCTGCTGGTGATGTTGATTTAAGAGGAAGTCATCTTCACTGGGAAGGAAGGCTGAGAAATCCAGCACAGGATGTTCACACCACTACAGGTGTCACTGACATTGACACAAAGCAGTATGGTGAAATGCATGCTGGGGCAGGGCAGGGGTTGATGGGGAAACCAGAAAGTTCTGTATGATAAATAGGCTACTAACAGGTGGGGAAAGTATATTGTCTTGATTAACTGAGAACCGTGTCATATCAGATAAGCTGATTTAGAAACGGTGATAGAAAGCAGAGGCGGTGCAGTGAGCTAAGGAGAAAAATGTCATATTGATTTAAGAATCAAATTGTAGCTGCTGCTATTGATTTAAAAAATACAGTTGAAGTCGGAAGTTTACATACACCTTAGCCAAATACATTTAAACTCAGTTTTTCACAATTCCTGACATTTAATCCTAGTAAGAATCACCACTTTATTTTAAGAATGGGAAATGTCAGAATAATAGTAGTGATTTATTTCAGCTTTTATTTCTTTCATCACATTCCCAGTGGGTCAGAAGTTTACATGCACTCAATTAGTATATGGTTGCATTGCCTTTAAATTGTTTAACTTGGGTCAAATGTTTTGGGTAGCCTTCCACAAGCTTCCCACAATAAGTTGGGTGAATTTTGGCCTTTTCCTCCTGACTGAAACTGGTGTAACCTGTAGTCAGGTTTGCAGGCCTCCTTGCTCGCACACGCTTTTTCAGTTCTGCCCACACATTTTCTATAGGATTGAGGTCAGGGCTTTGTGATGGCCACTCCAATACCTTGACTTTGTTGTCCTTAAGCCATTTTGCCACAACTTTGGAAGTATGCTTGGGGTCATTGTCCATTTGGAAGACCCAGTTGCGACCAAGCTTTAACTTCCTGACTGATGTCTTGAGATGTTGCTTTACTATATCCACATAATTTTCCTTCCTCATGATGCCATATATTTTGTGAAGTGCACCAGTCCCTCCTGCAGCAAAGCACCCCCACAACATGATGCAGCCACCCCTGTGCTTCATGGTTGGGATGGTGTTCTTCCCCTTTTTCCTCCAAACATAACAATGGTCATTCCGTTCTATTTTTGTTTCATCAGACCAGAGGACATTTCTCCAAAACGTATGATCTTTGTCCCCATGTGCAGTTGCAAACCGTAGTCTGGCTTTTTTATGGCGGTTTTGGAGCAGTGGCTTCTTCCTTGCTAAACGGCCTTCCAGGTTATGTCGATATAGGACTCGTTTACTGTGGATATAGATACTTTTGTACCCGTTTCCTCCAGCATCTTCACAAGGTCCTTTGCGGTTGTTCTGGGATTGATTTGCACTTTTCGCACCAAAGTACGGTCATCTCACAGAACACGTATAGATGAACGTGGTACCTTCAGGCATTTGGAAATTACAAAGTAATGTCCTTTACCGACTTGTTAACATGAAATCTGTGGAGTGGTTGAAAAATGAGTTTTAATGACTTCAACCTAAGTGCATGTAAACTTCCGACTTCAACTGTACATAAGAATCATCCCCTTTAGAACATGTCTCCTCTGTTGTGAGTTATAGCCTAGGGAGGAGGAGTGTACGAATGAGGGCCAGAAAGTAGTAGACTATGAGGAAATGCCTGTCTGGAGGACAGAAGAAGGCCATTCCCTGGACTTCAGATAAATTGCAGTGTTTTTCCTAATGTGCAGCAGCCTATAAGAAAATATTCCTTGACGAAAGACCAGTGAGTGAAACCACTTACAGAAATAACCACTACACCTCAATAATATACCATATTAGACGATAAAGAAGGCCAAGCCTGTTCTTGTGTTAGCGCTAGGCTATTTTGGTAGGTAGTAGTTAGCTAGTGTATTCGTGTTGTGCGAACACTATTACAGTGCTATCATGTGCTGGTCCCTATCCTAGTAGTGGTCCCCCGTCTTTCCCCTGACCCTCTGCTTATGTCTGATACTAAAAGCAGCAAATTACTGAGCAAAAAGAAATGTGTAGTAGCCTAAATTGTAGAAAGCCTTTTTCGTAGAATCATCAAGTTGTAAGTGGCTTACTGTTTGTGCCTCCTTTTTGCTATGTGAATTCATAGCTGTTGCACTGAATGGTAGAGGTTTGAGAGGATGCATTGTGAGTCTCTCTCTGAACTCATCCATCTCTCACTTCTTCCATCCCTACAGTGTCTGAGCTCCAGGAGGAGGGGATGAACGCCATCAACCTGCCCTTGAGCCCCACCCTATACGAACTGGACCCAGAGGACACCATGCTAGGTAAGTGCAGAACAGTGCAGTCCCCATCTGAGAGCCTTGGCCCTAGAAGATTAAATGCCTTGACACTGTCTATACCTAATCTTGCTTTCTGTTCCTACAGAGGAGAATGAGGTCCGCACCATGGTCGACCCCAACTCCAAGAATGACCAGAAACTACAAGAACTCCAGAAGGTGCTGATCGACTGGATCAACGATGTGTTGGTGGGAGAGAGGATCATCGTGAAGGACCTAGCTGAGGATCTTTACGACGGGCAGGTTCTGCAGAAACTCTTTGGTGAGGAACAAGTCCTTTAATGGTTCTCCGTCAAACTTCAAGAATCACTATTCCCACTCTTCTACCAATCACCTTCTCTCTGACCATTTTCTCTCAGACCTTTCTCTCATTGACAGGAATGGACCTTGTGCCATGCCTGTATGCTAAAGAAGAGCCCTGACCAAATTAATACACGCTGTTTTCTTTTATACACGTTTCAGAGAAGCTGGAGGGGGAGAAGCTAAACGTAGCTGAGGTGACCCAGTCGGAGATCGCCCAGAAACAGAAGCTGCAGACGGTGCTGGAGAGGATCAACGACTCCATCAAGGTCTCTGCCAGGAGCATCAAATGGAACGTGGACTGTAAGTAGAGGCTGAGAACTAGGTCGTATTAATTGGGGCACACCGTAGATTGTCCCTCTGTTTCAGTCCATTTTCCTCTGTTTGGCGAGAGAGACTCGGCATATAGTAGCTGTTGAGCGAGCCCAAGTGGTCAGAGAGATGGAATACATGGGGGCTTCAGCTTGTTTCGAGTCCATACTTGGCTCACTGGTTGTTGAGTTTTCCCTGCTTCCCATTGAACTGTCTCTCTAATGCAGAAGGAATGTCTGTCTATAGAGTACATTTCAGTAAATCACTTTAGATTTGCTTTGAAGTCTCTCTTTTAACAAGAATATGATAATACTGGTAATAGCATTCAAACTTGTGTTTTATAATTGGCGTACATGTATGAGAAAAGGAAAGAAAGTTGGGGGGGGTGAACTGATTTGAGTGAAGTAGTCCAGAAATATACATATTTATTAAAGTTGGAATCCGTTACGGTGAAACTGACACATCTGTTTGCGCTATTCCAACAACAAAGACATTACTTCAAACACTGTTTTATTCACTTTGACATCAATGCACATCATTGCACATGCGATTGTACATACTCTGCTGTTCTGTCTTTTTTTGTTGGTATTATTATTATTACTTTACTAGATGCTTATCTCCTTTTCAAAAACAAAAAGTGGCACTGTTTCGCCTTATGTGGATCTCTGCTTTAAGGTAAGAGGTGAATGCATGACTACATCATGAAATAGGAACACTTGTATGATATTTACAGCAGAATTCCGTCACCCAAGCGCTAACCGAATCAGTTCATTGTTCCCTGCTTTCCACCTTTTTCTTTTAAGCTGGGGAAAACGCATTGCGTAGATGTAACACACCTCTGTTCTGATCCTCTAAGGCTGAGAGGTTCAAACCGATATCAGAGGGCTTTTAGATTCCTTTCGTTTTGCATTTTATTGGGCAAGAATCAAAACCTTGTTTACTTCATTGATTGCTCGTCCAACCATTTCAAAACAAATGCAAATCCCTGTTTCTGTCGGTCTCTTGCCCAGCGGTCCATGCTAAGAGTATAGTGGCCATTCTTCACCTGTTGGTGGCGCTGTCTCAACACTTCAGAGCACCAATCAGACTTCCTGATCACGTGTCCATCCAAGTAGTGGTGGTTCAGGTACTGTACATCCTCTTATTTTGCTTGGCGTATAGTACACATGAATGAAATTAGATATAAGTCTCTGAAGTCATATACATATTTGTTACACGTTATAATAACTTTGCTACAAATGCTTTTTTTCTTTACGATAAATTGCAATACTACAATACTTTGTCAAATTATACAACGGGTGGTTCTAATGCTGATTGGTTAAAACCGCATTCCAGCCTGTGTCTATTCCACAAGTTACCACCAGCTAAATCTATGACGTTAAAATGCCTATTTACTCTGTTTCATGTCCCTTTCCTTTCTCTCAGAAAAGGGACGGGTTTCTGCAATCTCGCCAGATCCAGGAGGAAATCACAGGCAATACAGAGTATGTCACGTTTTCTTTGATGGGATGAACCAGTCATTGAGAGAACACACTCCTCCTCACTCAGTCTGAGAGCTCTGTTACGTCAGAAATAGGGATAGGTTCACCACAACAGTACATTGTCACTGTCTTCCCCAAAAAAAACACAATGCAATCTTATTTACAATATTAAGTACTTTAAAATTGATTTTCATCTCTCAAATGCAATCCCTTCTGTAGCCTTTATGAAATAACTGCATCCTATTAATTGGTTTTCAAGCACATTTTTTCACCAGTGTGTATGAACGCACTGGACCATTGTATAGACGGATGTGGTGGTTCCTTGCCAGTGTAGCACAGCCCCAGCTGAGGTTGGAGCGGTCCAGCAGGTCCAGAGCAGCTGGCGAGATAAGTGGGCAAGCAAAGCGCTCATATTATGGTCACGGTCACAGGGCTGTTATCATACGACCAGGACCGTTGCCCTGCCACTGTCATGAGAAATTACACCATGAAGAGAGAGAGAGTGCTGTCTGCGCGGTCTAAGCCGTTCCTTGTTGGCCCTCTTTTGTGTGATAGCTGTTGAGATGTTGCGGCAGCCCCTTTACTCCACATGCGTGACAATGCCCGGTGGCCCATTTTGTTAATGTTTGGTTAACCTCTTGTGTACTCCAACAACATTACTGTATTCACCACCAACATTCCCCTGTATCAGGTTGATATGAATGTATCAATAGGAGTTGTAGAATAGTCATGTGTGGCTCACTTGGTAGAGCATGGCACTTGCAATGCCAGGGTTGTGGGTTCGATGCCCATGGGGAACCAGTATGAAAATGTATGCACTCACTACTCTAAGTCGTTCTGGATAAGAGTGTCTGCTAAATTACTTAAATGTAAAGTAGGATGATATATAAATGTAATGAAATTCTTTGAGCTGTCCCTGTAGACCAAAAGCTTTTGACTTATTTTCTCTTTCTATTTTCCCCTCAGGGCTTTATCTGGAAGACATGGTATGTGTTATTTGTCTATTTTACCCCCTTTTTTTCTCGATCTTGGCTCATCGCTGCAACTCCCCAACGGGCTCGGGAGAGGCGAAGGTGGAGTCATGCGTCCTACGAAACATGACCCGCATAACCGCGCTCCTTAACACCCGCCAGCTTAACCTGGAAGCCAGCCAAACCAATGTGTCGGAGGACACACCGTTCCACTGACATCCGGGGTCAGCCTGCAGGCACCCGGCACGCCACAAGGAGTCGCTAGAGCGCAATGAGCCAAGTAAAGCCCCACCGGCCAAACCCTCCCCTAACCCGGACGGCGCTTGGCCAATTGTGCGCAGTCCTATGGGACTCACGACCACGGCCGGTTGTGGCACAGCCCGGGATATGAACCCGGTAGTAGCCCGGGATATGAACCCGGCTAGTGCCACTTGGGAGGCCCTTAGTATGTGTTCTACTGGGTTTATTCTCTACTAATGTCCTTTCTCATCAGTCACAGTGAAATTAACACTTTTTTTATATTTTATTTTCTTAATAACATAGTTTTCAGTATATGACAACCTTGACACGTTTTACCTTGTTTCTTTGAGTAACGGTATTGCTGTTCTCTCCGTCCATTAAGAGCGAGATGCTTTCGACACCCTGTTTGACCATGCTCCAGACAAGCTCAATGTGGTGAAAAAGGTACTATGTGTTAATACTTGTAGTAGAGGGTTTTCTGTTGTACTGTTGTTGCGTTGGCGTGCCTCACAGAAATGACTGCTGTTTCCACAGACACTCATCACCTTTGTGAACAAACACTTGAACAAGCTCAATCTGGAGGTGGCTGAACTGGACACACAGGTACAGTGTACAGTATGAACTAGAATTATCTAATGACAATCATACCATATCTTTTACAGTTTATTCTGAAAGTATTCAGACCCCTTGACTTTTTCCACGTTTTGTTACGTTACAGCCTTATTCGAAAATGTATTAAATAAAACATTTTCCTCATCAATCTACACACAATACCCCATAATGACAAAGCGAAACGGGTATTTAGAAATGTAGAAACAGAAATACCTTATTTACATAAGTATTCAGACCCTTTGCTATGAGACTCGAAATTGAGGTGCGTCCTGTTTCCATTGATTACCCTTGAGATCTTTCCAAATTGGTGGAGTCCACCTGTGGTAAATTCAATTGATTGGACATGATTTGGAAAGGTACACACCTGTCTATATAAGGTCCCACAGTTTATAGTGCATGTCGGAGGAAAAACCAAGCCATGAGGTCAAATGAATTGTCCGTAGAGCTCCAAGACAGGATTGTGCCGAGGCACAGATCTAGGGAAGGATACCAAAAAATTTCTGCAGCATTGAAGGTCCCCAAGACACAGTGGCCTCCATCATTCTTAAATGAAAGAAGTTTGGAACCACTAGAGCTGGCCTCCTTGCCAAAATGAGCAATCTGGGGAGAAGGGTCTTGGTCAGGGAGGTGACCAAGAACCCGATGGTCACTCTGGCAGAGCTTCAAAGATCCTCTGTGGAGATGGGCCAACCTTCCAGAAGGACAACCATCTCTGCAGCACTCCACTAATCAGGCCTTTACAGTAGTGGCCAGATGAAAGCCATTCCTCAGTAAAAGGCACATCACAGGCCGCTTGGAGTTTGCCCAAGATTCTCTGGTAGGATTTGAAACCAACATTGAACTCTTTGGCCTGAATGCCAAGCGTCACATCTGGAGGAAATCTGACACCATCCCTACGGTGAAGCATGGTGGTGGCAGCATCATGCTGTGGGGATGTTTTTCAGATGCAGGGACTGGGAGAATAGTCAGAATTGAGGGAAAGGCAATGTACAGAGAGATCAATCAATCAAATGTATTTATAGTCCTTTTTACATCAGCAGATGTCAGTGTTATACAGAAACCCAGCTCAAAACCCCAAATGGCAAGCAATGCAGATATAGAAGCACGGTGGCTAGGAAAAACTCTGTAGAAAGGCATGAACCTAGGAAGAAACCTAGAGAAGAACCAGGCTCTGAGGGGTGGCCAGTTCTCTTCTGGCTGTGCCGGGTGGAGATTATAAGAGTACATGGCCAGATTGTTCTTCAAGATGTTCAAACATTCATAGATTACCAGTAGGGTCAAATAATAATCACAGTGGTTGTAGAGGGTGCAACAGGTCAGTACCTCAGTAAATGTCAGTTGGCTTTTCATAGCCAAGCATTGAGGTCGAGACAGCAGTTGCGGTAGAGGGAGAAGTCCGGGACAAGGTAGCACGTCCGGTGAAACGGGTCAGGGTTCCATAGCCGCAGGCACAACGGTTGAAACTGGAGCAGCAGCACGACCAAGTGGAATGGGGCAGCCAGGAGTCATCAGGCCAGGTAGTCCTGAAGCATGATCCTAGGGCACAGGTCCTCTGGGAGGAGAGGGAGAGAGAGAATTAGAGGGAGCATACTTAAATTCACACAGGACACCAGATAAGACAGGAGAATTACACCAGATATAAGACTGACACTAGCCCCCCGGCACATAGACTATTGCAGCATAGATACTGGAGGCTAACCAGTCAGGATAAAACCCCACCCACTTTGCCGAAGCACAGCCCCCACACCACTAGTGGGATATCAACAGACCACCAACATGACCGAGTATATGACCGCACGAGCCCGAGGGGGTGCAAAACCCGACAGAAAGATCACATCTGTGACTCAACCCACTCAAGTGATGCATCCCTCCTAGGGACGGCATGGAAGAGCACTAGTAAGCCAGTGACTCAGCCCCCGTAATAGGGTCAGAGGCAGAGAATCCCAGTGGAGAGAGGGGAGGGGAGCCGGGCCAGGCAGAGACAGCTAGGGCGGTTTGTTGCTCCAGTGCCTTGCTGTTCACCTTCGCACCCCTGGGCCAGATTACACTCAATCGTAGGACCTACTGAAGAGATGAGTCTTCAGTAAAGACTTAAAGGTAGAGACAGAGTCTGCGTCTCTCACAACGACAGGCAGACCATTCCATAAAAACCTAGCTTTACAGGAGAAAGCCCTGCCTCAAGCTGTTTGCTTAGAAATTCTAGGGACAATAGCGTACGTAGTTTCAGATTTTTGCAATGTTACGAAGATGGTAAAAAGCTGAGATGGCTCGGCCTCTGACACCGGCTTGATGCTTAATGGGGAGAACCGGTTGGAAGTTTCTGTCAGCTGAATGAGCGACACCGGTTGAGCATGCCAACGGCATTTCTTTTCAGAAGCCTTGAGAAAATTGGCCGGCTGCGTGGACTGTGCTGGGGAGTTTATACTAATATTTGTACTTACTGGTGGCACAGATGCTGTTTTGTCATTTCAACACTTAAATTGCCCTTGCCTAACGATTGCATCTGAAGTTGTGCTTGCAACACGGCTATCCTCACCATAAGGCGATAGTTCTCCTGTATATTATGAGTACAGCGACTGCAATTGGATGGCATAGTGTTAACGTTACTATTTAGCTTTTTCAGCTGGTGGAGGTCCTGTAGAACCATGTCAATGTTTTTATTTTATTTATTTAACTAGGCAAGTCCGTTAAGAACAAATTCTTATTTACAATGGCCTACACCGGCCAAACCCGGATGACACTGGGCCAATTGTGTGCCGCCCTATGGGACTCCCAATCACGGCCAGTTGTGATACAGCCTGGAATCGAACCAGGGTCTGTAGTGACGCCTCTAGCATTGAGATGCACTGCCTTAGACCGCTGCGGGAGCGTCCGAGTGGCGATTGGTAAATGTATTAAAAGTAAAAATCTTAAGTTTGTCAGATGGTAACAAACAGCACAGCAACACAGAGACAAGTCTGGAAGTTGAGGGCGGAGCTTAGGATGAACTGGGTGACACTGCATGTGTTTATAAACAGAATCCCACTGTCCCTGGAGCAGGTTTTCCTTGATGAAAACCTTGCTCCAGAAAGCTCAGGACCTCGGACTGGGTTGAAGGTTCACCTTCCATCAGGACAACAACTCTAAGCACACAGCCAAGACAACGTAGGAGTGGTTTCAGGACAAGTCTCTGAATGTCCTTGAGTGGCCCAGCCAGAGCCCGTACTTGAACCCGATAAAACATCTCTGTAGAGACCTGAAAATAGCTGTGCAGCGACGCTACCCATCCAACCTGACAGAGCTTAAGAGGATCTGCAGAGAAGAATGGGAGAAACTCTCCAAATACAGGTGTGCCAAGCTTGTAGCGTCAGACCCAAGAAGCCTCGAGGCTGTAATCACTGTCAACGGTGCATCAACAAAGTACTGAGTAAAGGGTCTGAATTCTTATGTAAAAGTACATGTATTTTTTTTTATACATTTGCGTAAATGTCTAAACCTGTTTTTGTTTGTCATTATGGGGTATTGTGTGTAGATTGATGAGGGGGATAAAACAATTTAATCAATTTTTGAATTTCTGAATACTTTCCGAATGCACTTATATTAATAACCATTTTATTTTTATTTTTTAAATTAAAGTTTGCTGACGGTGTGTACCTTGTTCTGCTGATGGGACTGCTGGAGGGCTACTTTGTTCCACTCTATAATTTCTTCCTGACTCCTGAGAACTTTGAGCAACAGGTATGTTGACTTTTACTCTCCATTTTCCAAATGATTCTATCTTTGTTTTGTTCCGTTTCATATATTTTCAGCAAATTATAATATTTTCAAGCCCTAATTGTAAACAAAATCCATTGGAATACAACCGAATTCAATCATTTGCATCATTATGTTAAATTCAAGTTGACTAATCCTTTTAAAGTTATGAATTATATTTGCTGATATTAATATTTATTATGCAGATTATTCCGTACTGTCAGACAGACAATGTCCAACCCAAAGCTTCTTGACTGCTGTTCTTAGCAGGCTTTCTAAAGGGACGCCCTGTCGAGGCCTGAGCCTGGGTCTTCTCCAGCAGGCTGTGCCAGGCAGTGGGCACCCACCCGGCAGGCAGCATCTGTAATCTGCTCCTACACAGAAAATCAATAAGTGGCCAGGAGATTAGCGCTAATGCAGGGAGAGCAGGAGCAGGGACGAGGGGTCTTTTCAGGGACAGCTGCTATGTAGGAGTGCCTGGTACTCGCCTAAAGGTATCCTCCAGTGGTTGGGCTCGATTTTAACTCTCTCTCTCTAATTTTTCCTTCTTCTCTTTCGCTCTCTCTCTCTCCCACTCACTCTCTCTGTCTCAAGTTCTCCCTTTCTCTTAAGCTTTGGCTACTTATTACCCACTCCATATTTCCTAAATAGCTGATCTGTTCTAAGACTTCCCACGTGCTGTACTGACACTCAGTACCACACTTTTACATGAACCAACTCAGCCAAACAACAACCACATTCTGACAGAAGCCCCTCCCCTTCCTTTTTGCCTGGTGCCGAGTGACTGTTTATCCAGCTGGAACGAGCTTATGGGTTTATTGAGGTGATTTGTGCACACCTAGGAACCTGTGATAGGGGAACTGTAATGACTCGTGTGAATTGTATAGTTGTGTTATGGTTTGGGAGCTGTTTCCTCATACTCTAGGCCTACCTGTGTGTGGCTGGCCTTTCTGTTGTGTAATGTTGCTGTCAATGTCTTTCTGTTACAGGTGCACAACGTGTCCTTCTCCTTTGAGCTGATGCAAGACGGAGGTCTGGAGAGACCCAAACCTAGACCTGAAGGTAGGTGTTCTCCTTTAGGATGATGTTATAGTTGCCATGGCCAATTTTTTTTTTTTTGTATTTGAAAAATATGTTGTTTATTTTATTTTAACGAAGACTGATTCTGGAAATGTTGCGCAAAATCATGATGGCGTAATACATTTGCCTCCTAATTTAATGTCAGTACTGTTTTTGGTGAGAATTCCAATAAGCCCTGACAGCAGTATTCTCACATAAAGCCAAACTTCCCTTCCATTCAAACTGCTCCAAGAGAATTGCCTGTATGCTCTTCTACGCTACAAATCCATTCAGTAAATCTTAAATGCCACAATTTGCTGAAGTAAAAGCGCTACCCACCAAGCCCCTTTGTGGATATGTTTACTTTTTGGGTTTTGTGTGTGTTTACTTAATGTCTTCGTTAGTTTGTCGTTAGTATTATGTAGTAGTGTGTCTGTGAATGCGTGTTGAAACGCATTCATGTTCGGTGTACTTTTTCATTGGCAGTGTTGTTCCTGAATCATTTCTCATGGTCAAAGCATTTCCTTTATACCACACATCCTGCTGGAATTCTGTTAGAAAATATGTTTACATCTATTGAGTCTTAAAACATTTCTCTGTTTAGAGAGATTGCTGTCTGTACGTGTTTAAAATGTTATTAATTGCCTTATTTCCCAGATATCGTGAACTGTGACCTCAAGTCAACGCTGAGGGTGCTGTACAACCTCTTCACCAGGTACAGAAACGTGGACTAAATATGCAGTGTTGGGGGGGGGGGGGGGTTCAGGCATTTTTCCACAATTACATGCTTCAAGGGAAGTTGTCCCTTGCAAATAACACTACGAATCAGTTCAGGACATCCAGCATTGCTATTATGAGATATATTAACTTTTAATAGATTCCGTTATTCCAAATATTGTATGTGTCATAATAATAACTATAACTGTTGTATGTGCCGTTTTTGCCATTTTCAAAATACACTAAATACTGTATCTATTTTTGTTTCTTAAATGAATGCGTATTAGTCTAAGTAGTAAAAACAGTCATTGTATGATTGATATTTTAATCTTTTTTTCTATTCTTAAGTTATGAAATTTCTCAGTTTTTCCATCCCTAAAGCTTGTTTCATTTATCTACTAAACAAGTGTTTAACCAATATTTATTGTGCTTGTGCATACACCTGACCTTCTCATTCACTTAGCCGTTTTCTACTTTCGTTAGTAGATAGGTGCCTTTATTTAAACAGGCATGCCATTATTAGGAACTTAAAGTGCTGACTGTGATTGAATATGCTCTTTTACTTTATTCAAACTGTTTTGCATGTATCATATGTGATAAATGTTTTAATAGCCCCAAACTGAAATTCCCAAATGTTAAAACAATACGGAAGCTGTCACTCACGTTAACACTTTATTTGGATAGTCCATCTGTAGATGCTCTGCAGCAGTGGTAACCAACTTTTCGATCAGTTTCTGTCGAAATGCAAGCCGAGAGCTACTGTGTAATATATATTTTTCTCTTTTTTTACATAAGCCTATGCAACATCACCATATTTAAAAACAGCACTGTATTAATAAGCTTTGTGCTAAAGGCCCAAAACATTATCACCACATATTGGCTTTGCTCGAATTGCCCTGCCAATGCATTGTTCTTCTCAGACCATAAAAAAAAAAAAAATCATAATTATAAATATTTCAACATTTGAGGTAGGATATAGGATCACACCAGTATATATCAGTTGTTGTATTACTTGTCAAGCACAGCTGAGTGAGCATAGATTAAAATAATTAGCTTTTTTCTGTTTACTGGTCTGATAGATCCTGCATCTGATAGTCAGTCACAGTCCGACACTGACCAAAAAGGGCCACCGTCTTCCAGCTGATGGTGAACTCGAGTAGCACAGTATTATCTCCGCCTCATGCACAAATTAATGTTGTTACTCCTATGACCAGAGAAAGTGAAATATTCCTTGATATTAAAAAAGACCCAAGCCACTAATAATAAAAGCAAGCCTATCAATGCACTTTCCTACTCGTTCATTGCAGCTGCAGTGCTGGTTGTAGCGCAAGTGGAACTTGCACATTTTATGGCGTATGCAGGTATTGAATAGAACGTGGTGACTATGAGTAAAAACATGAACTCGCTCATAAAAACAGCAGCTTTTTGCTGTATTGTTGACAGTTTCTGGTCGTGGTTTTAAAAGTTTAGAAATCGTACAGTATCAACTTTGCTGTAGCTTTCTTTTACACCTGCTACGTTACTGCAGACATGGTATTCTGAGACTTTCGATTGGCCAGTGATATGCCTATACTGCACTTGATTTGCTCCGCCCGGGCCCGCCGGGAAGGCAGAGTTCGTGCCTTCAGACATATGAAATGGTTCAAAATTGCTTATCAACGGAGAGTTTGTTGATATTATGACCATCTGTACATATGGACAAGCCGGACTATCCAAATGAAGTGTGACCTTCACTAATGCAGAGGGCTTAAAGATTTGTAAATGTGTGAGAATTGTGGTTTGTGCAAACACTTTCAAATTATATATACTACAAGCTTTTGTATTTTGATTACTGTAGGTATATTAGTTAATTCATCCATAGCTTGTATTATTCATCTGTAAATTCTGAAATAAAACATTGTCTGTGGATATTGTGGCGATTTGAATGTTATTCCATTACTGTGAACTTACCAGCCGTCTCAAACTCTCCTCTCCCTCTTCGGGAACAGGATATGATGTTTTGGAAAGCTGAAGTTTGATCAGAACAGTGTTTGTAGCGGGTCTCAGCCTTGCCTGTCATATATTTCTACAATAGAGCTGAGTGACATCTACAATACTATTAAAGATTGGGAGCAGGTAGTCACTGGTGGGGAAACGGCAGGAAAATAAGGTTCTTTCTTTATTTGATCATTTAAAGGTTAAAGTAACCCAGTGTACCGATGTACCAGGTCATGTCTGTTAGTGTAACCTATATGATATTTGGATGTCCCTGTAAGAATAGGGTAGAGCAGTGCTTTATTTCTCAGTTGATGTCAAGCTAGACGGCCGTCGGCCTAGTATAAAGCCACTACGACCATAATAACGTTAGGTTCCAATGACCCATTTCTCTGCCTCTGACACATTCACTACTGAACTATTATCACTAAAGCTAAGGGAGTGCGAGCTTTCAGTACATTTGAGTACACTTCCACCTTAGAGAGAGAGAAAATAACAGAAAACGACAGCAGAGTAATTGACTGCTCGTGTAAGGTGCCCTGACTGCTGAATGGTAGTGTTCTCCCTATTAGAGGGCAATTACCCCTATATCTCTCTCTCTCTCTCTCTATGTCCCTCTCCTCCTTTATTCTTTTCATTACCTTTCCTCACAGCAGAGCTAGTCTTTGTGCGTCTTCTGAGTCTCTGCCTCACGCACCTCACCTTTAGCAGGCTTAAGAGTGTAGAGAGGAGAGAGAGAGAGAAGGGACCATTGGCAGAGATGTGAAGAAAATAATTAGATACCCTTGGCCTCCTTTATTTGCATGTGAGGATTGATAATTCGTTTTGGGATAAAGCTGAACACATGTAGGCTAAACACCATAATGACTCAATAGAAATGCACACAATGTCTGCTCTGTTAGGCCCGTTTCGCCATGGGTCATGTATCCTGGCTGCCCTCGCTCTCCTTCGAGTGGTGGGATTTTCACATGCTGCTAAGAAACCAGGGCAAACATCAAAGGCTGAGGCATTCACCCATAATGTCACAAGCAGCCCTGTGGACTACGAATCTGAGAGACAATTGGTGCACAAACATTAATGTATTTACAGTGCATTTGGAAATACTTTTTCCCCATTTTGTTACGTTACAGCATTCTAAAATGGATTAAATTATATTTTACCCTCCAATCTACACACAATACCCCATAATGACAAAACAAAAACAGGTTTTTAGAAATTGTTGCTAATTTATAAAAACAGAAATACCTTATTTACATAAACACACCTGTCTATTTAAGGTCCCACAGTTTACCGTGCATGTCAGAGCAAAAACCAAGCCGTGAGGTTGAAGGAATTGTCCGTAGAGCTCCGAAACAGGATTGTGTCGAGGCACAGATCTGGGGAAGGGTACCAACAGATGTCTGCAGCATTGAAGGTCCCCAAGAACACAGTGGCCTCCATTATTCTTAAATGGAAGAAGTTTGGAACCACCAAGACACTTCCTAGAGCTGGCCGCACCGGCTAAACTGAGCAATCGGGGAGAAGGGCCTTGGTCAGGGAGGTGACCAAGAACCCAATGGTCACTGACAGAGCTCCAGAGTTCCTCTGTGGACATTGGAGAACCTTCCAGAAGGACAGCCATCTCAGCAGCACTCCACGTATCAGGCCTTTATTGCTGAGTGGCCAGATGAAAGTCACTCAATAGTAAAAGGCACATGATAGCCCGCCCGAGTTTGCCAAAAGGCACCTAAAGGACTCCGACCATGAGAAACAAGATTCTCTGGTCTGATGAAACCAATATTGAACTCTTTAGCCTGAATGCCAAACGTCACGTCTGGAGGAAACCTGACACCATCCCTGCAGTGAAGCATGGTGGTGGCAGCATCATGCTGTGGGGATGTTTTTCATCGGCAGGGACTGGGAGACTAGTCAGGATCGAGGCAAAGATGAATGGAGCAGTACAGAGAGATCCTTGATGAAAACCTGCTCCAGAGCTCTCAGGACCTCAGACTGGGGCAAAGGTTCACCTTCTAACGGGACGACGACCCTAAGCATACTGCCAAGACAACGCAGGAGTGGCTTTGGGACAAGTCTCTGAATGTCCTTGAGTGGCCCAGCCAGAGCCCGGACTTGAACCCGATCGAACATCTCTGGAAAGACTTGAAAATAGCTGTGCAGCGATGCTCCCCATCCAACCTGACAGAGATTGAGAGGATCTGCAGAGAAGAATGGGAGAAACTCCCCAAATTACAGGTGTGCCAAGCTTGTAGCGTTATATCCAAGAAGACCCGAGGCTGTAATTGCTGCCATAGGTGCGACAAATTACTGAGTAAAGGGTCTGAATACTTATGTAAATATTATTTATTTTTTATATACATTTGCTTTGTCATTATGGGGTATTGTCTGTAGATTAATGAGGGGGTAAAACAATTTAATACATTTAATACACATAAGGCTGGAACATAACAAAATGTGGAAATATTCAAGGTGTCTGAATTCTTTCCGAAGGCACTGTATGTGTGTAGGGACATCAACCCCTTCAAATGTCCCATTGAAAAGGCCTGCTGCTAACCAGTTATTCTGGTACACAATACCCTTCAATGAATGAAACTTCATTTATCAGACCATTTGTAATACATGAATTTGCAGGGTGAATGCAAGCTATAGAAAGAGTGGGTTATATGATCAATTGAAAACAATTAACCTGAAGTCCTGCTTAGTAAACACTGAGCTTTAAATGTCATAAAATCTGCTTCTATTGACAACTGTCATATTTATGTCCTGTCAGATGACCTTCTAGTATAACGACAGTGTAATAATGAAGTTAATTTATGTTGCCTGGAAGAAATAAGAAATTAAACTATGCTCAATCACTGTATGGCTCAAATTAAAATTACTGTCCCAGAGGCTCAATTGAAAATGACCTGAAAGCACAAGCATTGCTGCATCCCTTCGTGTCATTCTATTTACCCTCATCAACACTGCTTTCCTCTTACCACAAGATGGCGCCTGCTCACATGCTGAGATCTAATTTACTAGCTCTTCTGTCGAAGGCAAATGATGTTCAAAACAATTAGCCACTTCATTATACTGCAGCCAAGGGACTGTCCCGGGCCGAGGCAGAGAAGAGAAAATGAAGACAGAGCACCTTAACATTTTTATTATACATTATAAAGTTTATTATACAATATACTAAGTTATCCATGTGTTTCAACCCCTGTCCATCCCCCTAAGGATTTAATTCCTAGGATCTATTCTCTTGGCTGTTCTGGGCAGGGCCGGCCCGTGGCATAGGCGGAATAGGCAAATGCTAGGTGCGCCCAAATGAGTAGATTTGTATTTATTTATAAAAATATATATATATATTTTTTTTTTTACTAATACTACTTTAATACTATTCATTCGAAATATTACAAAAAAGCGAAAGCCCCCACAACAACATAACTACAAAATGTAAACAACCGAGCTCGCTGCCCAGACTTACATAATTACAAAATCAAAAATAGCTTATTATTCCATATTTTCTGTGTTGCCCGCAGTGTCACCGCGGCCCGGTGCATCAACCCCACCCCCACCACCCCGGCTCTCATAGTTAGACTTACCTGATTGTGGGGGATGGGCAAGTTCAACTATCTGAAGTGGTGAGTGACACTGAATGTGAAACATGATAAATTAGCATCAGTAGCCTACTTCAAACAATGTCAAAAAGACCAATGCCCTCTGGTGCCCAGGGAAGAAAAAGAAGAAGAGAAGAGGAGGAAAAACCGGATAAGGTCAGAGGTACTGTGATGTGATGACTGAATAGTTTATCTAAATGCATAGTAGTAGTAGGCTGGACAATAGAACGAGTCAAAATTCACCCAAGGCTGAAAAACAGAAAAAGAACGTTGGCTAAGCTGGAACACTAGCGTGAGCCCATAGGAAATTAATGGAATCGAACAATCACAGAGGCTGTTTTGACTGGAGGGATGCTTAGAATTCCATTTCGCCTAAATGGCACAAAAAAAAATAGTCATTTTTATTTGACCACTACAATCTGTTCGTCGGACGAAACTGGGAATAAAACAACTGGTGTAGAAAGTAAACATTCGCACCTCGAGGGTGTTAACTGTGCTTATGTCTGCGTAAGGGAAGAAATGAAAACTTCTGACTATTTCTGGTCTAGTGATCAATGACAACCGAGCTCCCTGCCCAGACTTCCATAATTACAAAATCAAAATATACACCGAGATATTTGGTGAAATAGACAGACATAGCTATATTTCCCTATAGGAAACAATGGGACGACCTCAGAGTTCCATGAGTAATTTCTTGTTGTTTACATTTTAACTACAAACAACGTGGACAGGTCTCATTGCCAACAATAGCGAAGCAGGCATTGTGACGTAGAACAATAAACTGGGAATAGAATGTTTGGAAGGCGAGTTGGTGCCAGGGTGCTCAATAAAACTAATAGGAGCTGGCAGGGTGAAAAATGCCCTAAAATAAGGCCTGTTTTTTCGTGATTACTTCAACACTATGGCAAGCAGCTGCATCCGCTCCACAGCGGATGCAATGAACTAGTTTTTATCCGAAAAAAGCATTGTAAAACATTTTAATGTGTCCAGCCTACTACTAGCTAGTTTACTTTGGATGATACTAGTAACGTTCGCTAATTTAAATAGCTAGCTAGCTAGAGTTAATGTCAGTTAATTTGACCTTAAATCCATTACGGAATGTTGGAAAGACTATTCAGGTGTTTGGGGAATAACCTAACCTATAACATAATTTTGAGAAATACACTTTTTCTTTCAAGTGTGCTGCACGAACCATCCACTGTCTGCCTCAAGAAACCAGGCATAGGCTTAGCTAGTCTAGTTAGCCAACGTTAGCCCTGCTTGTAAAAGTCAACTAAAATGCTTTTCCTTTCCCATCCCCTTTTGTAATTAATAGTTGTAAGCCTTTGCATTTTCATTATTGATCTGGCCACTAACTGGGATTTTTTTATGTTTTTTGTCTGCTAAATCCGACTCCCAGACAAAATACATAAAAGATCCCGGTGAATGGCCAAAATATATGAATGGTTCTTTATGGGAATATGTTAGTGGAGGCTGGGCCACATCAGGATAAGGAGGGGAATTTCCCAACAAAAGTTTCCGGTGGCCCACTACCATAGGAGGATGGCGAACGGGGAGAGGGTGGAGACCATGGCTCAAACTCATCAAAAGCGCCTGCGCTCTGCTATGAATCAAGAGAGACTCGATGGACTCTCGCCACCATATTAATTGAGCATGAGTTGTCTTACCTTTCTCTATCTCGCTCTGTCTCTCTCAGATTATTTGATTTCAGGACCATGGACAGCTACAGAGAGAAAACATCGCTGACTGCAATGCAGCACGACAGCGGAGGAAAGAGGCCACTAGGCACAGACAAAATAAATAAATGCTGAAACTGATGTTGGACAATCAAATTCGATATGTAAATAAACAAAATTTGTTAAGTCTGGGTCATCGACATAACGCTTATTTTACACTGCTCCAGCGAAACGAGTTCCACCATGCATTTATGAAAGCATGTGTTTCTAAAGCTCAAATTATCTCACTCTTTTTTACAGTTCTACAGTTATCTTTATTGTAACAATTATGGGATCGTGCTATGTGTGATAACAGGTGTCATATTATTAATAAGAAACGTCCTACTATAGGTAGTTGGCTGCATAGTGATAGCAAAATTGTAAATCCGATGCAGGGGTTAAAGTAATATTCCCTTCTGTCTGGTAAGGGACCTCAATTTTTTATGGAAATAATCATAGAATTACATACAGTGGGGAGAACAAGTATTTGATACACTGCCTATTTTGCAGGTTTTCCCACTTACAAAGCATGTAGAAGTCTGTAATTTTTATCATAGGTACTCTTCAACTGTGAGTGACGGAATCTAAAACAAAAATCCAGAATATCACATTGTATGATTTTTAAGTAATTAATTTGCATTTTATTGCATGACATAAGTGTTTGATACATCAGAAAAGCAGAACTTAATATTTGGTAGAGAAACCTTTGTTTGCAATTACAGAGATCATACGTTTCCTGTAGTTCTTGACCAGGTTTGCACACACTGCAGCAGGGATTTTGGCCCACTCCTCCATCCAGATCCTTCAGGTTTCGGGGCTGTCGCTGGGCAATACAGACTTTCAGCTCTCTCCAAAGATTTTCTATTGGGTTCAGGTCTGGAGACTAGCTAGGCCACTCCAGGACCTTGAGATGCTTCTTACGGAGCCACTCCTTAGTTGCCCTGGCTGTGTGTTTCAGGTTGTTGTCATGCTGGAAGACCCAGCCACGACCCATCTTCAATGCTCTTACTGAGGGAAGGAGGTTGTTGGCCAAGATCTCGCGATACATGGCCCCATCCATCCTCCCCTCAATACGGTGCAGTCGTCCTGTCCCCTTTGCAGAAAAGCATCCCCAAAGAATGATGTTTCCACCGCCATGCTTCACGGTTGGGATGGTGTTCTTGGGGTTGTACTCCTTCTTCTTCCTCTAAACACGGCGAGTGGAGTTTAGACCAAAAAGCTCTATTTTTGTCTCATCAGACCAAATGACCTTCTCCCATTCCTCCTCTGGATCATCCAGATGGTCATTGGCAAACTTCAGACGGGCCTGGACATGCGCTGGCTTGAGCAGGGGGACCTTGCGTGCGCTGCAGGATTTTAATCCATGACGGCGCAGTGTGTTACTAATGGTTTTCTTTGAGACTGTGGTCCCAGCTCTCTTCAGGTCATTGACCAGGTCCTGCCGTGTAGTTCTGGGCTGATCCCTCACCTTCCTCATGATCATTGATGCCCCACGAGGTGAGATCTTGCATGGTGCCCCAGACCAAGGGAGATTGACCGTCGTCTTGAACTTCTTCCATTTTCTAATAATTGCGCCAACAGTTGTTGCCTTCTCACCAAGCTGCTTGCCTATTGTCCTGTAGCCCATCCCAGCCTTGTGCAGGTCTACAATTTTATCCCTGATGTCCTTACACAGCTGTTTGATTGAGTGTGTGGAGTCTATTTGATTGAGTGTGTGGACATGTCTTTTATACAGGTAACGAGTTCAAACAGGTGCAGTTAATACAGGTAATGAGTGGAGAACAGGAGGGCTTCTTAAAGAAAAACTAACAGGTCTGTGAGAGCCGGAATTCTTACTGGTTGGTAGGTGATCAAATACTTGTCATGCAATAAAATGCAAATTAATTATTTAAAAATCATACAATGTGATTTTCTGGATTTTTAGATTCTGTCTCTCACAGTTGAAGAGTACCTATGATAAAAATTACAGACCTCTACATGCTTTGTAAGTAGGAAAACCTGCAAAATCAAATACTTGTTCTCCCCACTGTATATAATTGGAGCCTATTTCTTCCTATTCACAAAAAAAGTGGTACGCCTAGCATATTTTCAAAAAAATACATAAAAAGTATCCAGATTATATAAAAAGCTTATGGGGATATATTGATTCCTCTCTATGACATTCTGAAGCTGAGTTGCAGCCTATAATCTTCAAGGAGACAAATAATTTGACTTTGCTATTCTGTCACTATTAATTGAGCTTTCCGCTTTCTTAAGAAAATAGATGTTTGTTTAAATCAAGGCACCTATTAGGGAAGCACTTCTGTTTTTGGGTTATGCAATGGACAAGTAGCCAGCAGATGAAGCTTACATTTTTCTGCCTCGGTAGAGCATCTGTCTGGAAGGAAATTTTACTTTTCAAAGTGCCATGCTTAGATTCATAAGAATGTCTAAGATTTAATTATTTGCACACAGCATTGTAAACAATACACTATGGTTTGACGTTGGAGAAATTTGGCCTATGACTTGGGCTGCTATTATGTTCTATTATGACTTTTGGCTGAGATAAATATTTTTGTCTTGCCTAGGGCAGCAGAACGTCCAGGGCCAGCCCTGGTTCTGGGAGATGCATTAGGAGAGGTCACACAACACTGTTATAGGGTAGTAAATCAGGCCAATTTAACCCCTGACCTCCAGGTGAGAGGGGTCAATTTAAGCCAGCAGAGACATTAACCATCAACACACATGATGGAGAGGCAACGACCTCTACTTGAACATGACAGTTTTTAGTAATGTTTCTGGTTTCCATGAAAATTGCTCTGCATGTGTATTATATTGGCAATGCATCGTCATATCCTCTGTGCCCGTGTGTGCGTCCGTGCACATGCGCTTCTGTTTGCATGCGTGTGTGTGTGTGTGAGCGTTAATGTGTTCATGCGTGTATTGCTGAGCGATTTGAGAAATGGGGAGGACAATCTTATCTGTCCCCTGCTGTGGATAAAGAGACTGGCTCTGAGAGGGGTCAGGATGCCCTGGTGTCAGGTTGTGGCTGCTGACTCAGGTCATGACCCAGGAATACCTCTTGGCTTTGTGCCAAGACCCTCCTCATCTGAAGAAATGGCTTTAGAGCCCCAGGGCTGAAACCTGAGCTGGGATGAGTTTCAAAAAACAACTCCTTAAAAGTCTGAGTCAGTGCTGCCTTACACAAGGTGCCAGCAAGGGTGCGTATTCATTCATAAATGTTGGTATGATTAGATAGAGGTATAAACATTTAACAAAACATTTTTGTGATGACTTATCTCCTTGAAAGATGAGTTGGCTTTTACAAGTTTGCAAACAAGTGGTTGTGAAACACTCCCTCTCCGTTTATGACCTTACAGACTTTTGTAATGGTCAAAAATAATAATTTGGTCATCAGGTCAGCTGTAGGTACAGTTCCATCCACAAGATGCAGGAGGGAAGGTTATAGACTTGAACAGACATGCCATGATAATAACAATTCAGGTGCATTGCTGAGCAACTTGAAAATTAGCTTTGACGGGAACATTCTCTTTTCTGCTACATAATAAATGCCTACAGCTCATTTATTTAATTTTTTTTACAAAATACTGTATATTTGCAAAGAAAGTTATCCTATTGATAGTAAATTGCCAACCAACAGTCTTATTAGTTCGTGGATCATTCTTGCAATCTAAGTTATCTTTTTTTCTAAACAGAAATATCAAAGAGAGTTCGTGGATAGCCGATGTATAATATGCACAGATTTGTCGTTTCGTCTTTGAAGGAAGTTTGAGCGCACTACTGTTCTTTTGTTTAACGTGTACAGTCCCTCCCACCCGTCCGGCTCAGTGGCTTCAGAGTTTAGTATGACGCCACTCACGCCCCGCCCCGAAAACTCAATCTTTGCGTTCATTTCATTCCTGCTCCCATTCCGCGCATACTTCGCATCCCTGTAGATACGCGGCGAATTTTACGCACTAGCCGGCTGTTCTGGAGAAAAAAACCTTGGCAGCTCTGAAAAAACATCTCAGATCTTACAGCAAAATCGTAATACAGCGTAAATTGTGACAATTAACCATAATAGAGGTGTTTAAGGTGAGTTTGTAACTACTTTGTATGATATGCTATTGTAATGCGTTAGTAGGCAACTGGAAAATCAAAGTGGTCAGATGTAATTGGAAAATACGTATTTAACGTTAACTATAGTATATAAACAAATATGTAGCCTATCTAATAGAATTAGGCCACTAATGAAATAGATTGTAGAAACTGCAAGCGTGCCATATTGGCTGGCTGAGCTAGCCTACATCGGAGATCCGTCGCTTTCACTTTGTACATAGACGTCGTCCGACATTGCATGAAAATCTTTGACATTTAAAAATAATAATAATAATCTGAAGACTCCTTTGGATGTTGCCACGGCGCCACAGTACATCGTCGTACAATTACTGTAGAACACATATTTTTGCGTTTACATTATATAAGTTATTCAGACACTTTTTGATTGATCAACATTTGTGTTTCCCCCCAACAGGCAGGGAGTTGCCGTCAAGGATATTTTGCTTTCCTAGCGCAAAAAAGCATACAAGTCAAGAGAACTTGTTGCATTCTTGGGTTTTCATTTAGCCCTTTGACATCTGTAAGTACACATTTTATTCGTACAATATAACATATCGGTGATGTAATATTGTATCCTAATCAATAAGTTATTACCTGGGGGAATTATTGTTGTGTGGTATATGTCTGTTTACAGTAGTATTTGGATTTGTAAACAGTTTTGCAATCATATTCACCATCGAATGACTTTCCTTAGAAGTTATTTTGAGATTTCCATATAAAAACATAATATTTTCATTATTTTAACTATCTCTTACATTATGTGTGAAGGAGAAAGTCCATATTACAGAGGGCCTTTGCCTTCGTTAATGATTCATTCGACTAGGTACAAGTGTGTAATACAGCCCCTAACCCTCCTGTGTTTTCATGACTCCAAGAAGGAAATGGAAATCTTTTGTAATTTGGTTTATGAATGCTATGATAAATACAGTGTTTCATCTAATTTAATCACCATTCTCTCATCAGAGAAAATATGCCTGCAATTATTCCATGAGCCCATGGATTAGATTAGAAGTTTGTTTTGATCATGCTTAATCAAATCTTAATAACCTGCTTATTTTGACACAATAATAATCTAATCTCATTTAGATAATTAAGAGATATCTTTAGTGAAATACTAACTTGAGTCAAATGTCTTAAAGTATTCAGCTTTACTTGTCTTGATTTTTTCCCACGTGATATGTTGTGAAACTGTTTTTCAATCTGACCATTGGTATGTCAGTAAAGGTAATGTGATTATCACTTCCGTAAAAGTAGACTTAGTTATTAGATTGAAAATAAAGCTTTAAATAAATATTTTGTCTAGCCAAGAGGGACTTCAAACCTCTTCTGAAATCAGAGGGGTTGGGTGAGGTGCAAATCTCAGTAGTTACTTCTGGGAGTGGAGGACTGTGGGGAACATTGGAAGAGGGGAGAGAGGGATTTTATTATCTTCGCTGTGTTTAGGCTGTGAGCACATGGACAGTGGCAAAGTGCAGTTTTGAGGGAAGGTCCGGAAGGTCCGAGCAACAAAATGTAGTTTATTTTTTGATTTTTTTTTGCCATGAGTCTGAGAGAAAATGTTCAAATTTTTAAAGCTAATTTCCTGTAATTCTAAATATTGTTTGGGGGTCCCCAACCTCTGGTTGGACCCAAACCCCAAAGGTTGCAGGGATTGTGTGCTACGCCAGTGCATATGAAGCTGTTGAATCACCATGGGCAAACAGTCCTATTCTTCAGTCCGTTGACATCTGGTTTAGTTCTTCATGCACCTGTAGAGGGAAAAAAATGCAAATCCAGACGTTTGCTTTTACCCCTCCCTGCTGTGGAAATGTGGACTAACAACCATTTGTTCGGCTGTGTTTGCCCCTCACTGTCTAGGCCAGCCTATTGTTATGCCTGCAACAGGCAATAGTGGCTGAGGCACCATATGGCTCCTGTGTGCCTAGTCGGTGCTATCTGCTCATTTAGCTTATCAATGGCATTACAATATGGTCGATTTTAGAGTCGCCAGCTATTTTCTCCTTGCTATTATGTCTTTGTATGGGGAAGATCTATTGGTAAAATCAACAGGTGATTTACCTTCTGAGTGTAGGAATGATAGGCCTACACTGGTTTATGCAACGAGAATCTCTCACGATTTCAAATGATTGCAAATCATCATCCCTCTTCTATTCTAAAGAGATTTTGTCTTAAATGGCCATTTTAAGTGACCGTCTTAACTAAAAGCCATGGAAACGAAATAAGTTGTCAGTGGAAATGGTGTATCATTTGGTCCCTTTCTGTCGTTCCCATGACTTATTCTCAGAGTAGTGAAAATTAATGCTGAGATAGATTGCCTGAGAGACATACGTAAGTTGCCTTCTTATCTGATACTCGCAGGACAGAAAATGTGCAGCGGCCATAGAGAAAGGCTGTATTTTGGGAGGGAGAGCCAATTCAACAGAAAGTAGATGGAGTCTAAAAGAGAAGAAAGAAAATTCATATGTAATGACATTTGGGAGTGGGTTTGTTAGAGCAACAATGCGTGGTGCGGTGGGCTGGTGTGTCGCAGCACTGGGGCAGGGGCACGGGGGGGGCAGGCTTTGTTTGGAGAGCAGGGGAACAATGGGCGTCCTCCGGGGGCATGGCTGCCTGGCTGCAGGAGGGCCGGCCGCTCTGCTGGCCTGTTCCCTGGGCCTCCCTCCGTGCCCTGAGGTAAACCCTGTGTCACAAAGGGAGCGTTTCAGCACGGTCTGCTGCGCTGCACTTTCAGCCGCGCGCGGCCCCACAAAAGCGGACGGTGGGTGCCACCAAAACCGTACAGCTGGCACTCGGCCAGTGACGTCATGGCAGTGCAGCTGCTCCAGCGTTAGCTGCAGCCGCAGGGAATCTCTGCCTGCCAGATTCTTCTAGCTGCATTTTGGCCCTGTCCACCAACCCTGAGACCACTGTAACTGTAGGGTTAGGACACACAAGTCCACAGGGTTAGGAATGTAAAGAGGATGACAGACAAGGGTGCTTTCATTATCCCTTCTCATTAGTATCAGCAGCCCTCACAACAACAAAAGTTGTCCAAATGTAACAAGTTGAGGCGTGCCATCTATTTAATCAATGAGATTAAATATATAGCTCCATAAAGCTTTTTAAAAATGTATACCATATTGTACCACGTAAATTACTTAAATATACAATAGCTGCATCAGCAATTGGGCGTCAGGTAGCCTAGCAATTAGAGCGTTGGGCCAGTAACCGAAAGGTCACTGGTTCGAAACCCAGAGCCGACAAGGTGAAAAACCTGTCTGTGTCCTTGAGCAAGGCACTTAACCCTAATATCCTCCAGGGGATGACCCTGTAGGTAGGCCGTCATTGTAAATAAGAATTTGTTCTTAACTGACTTGCCTATTTAAATAAATGTCATCTTTTTTGTTGTTGTAATTAACAGCTTTGTAATTCAAACCATTTGACAGGTGAAAATGCTATCTTCCTTTTATTTTTTTTTAAGTCTGTCTCTTTTCCTAAATAAAAATCCTGATAGCTGTTTAGGCTACGGATGATGGGACCTACGACCAATGTGTCATGAGAGCAATATGCAACCCATCCGTCATTATATGAGTCAGAACCTGAAGCTAAAACAAACCTTCTCAGAGTTCCTGGCCTTAGCTGAAACAGGAAATCCAGGCTCCAACTACTTCCTTTCCCTGGATTGAGTACAGTACAGTAGTAGTGGCAGCATGTACTGATTATACCACAAGAAAAGAGAAATACCTTATTAAAGCAGATACATTGAGTACAATTATTGGTTCCTACAATGTTATTTAGCATTTGGCACAATGCTACTACTTTACTTGGATTACTGCGGCCTACTGCATCATTGGTTAAGTACAAACAGATAGGTAGCATAGCGGTTATTAGCATTGGGCCAGTACCCGAAAGGTTGCTAGTTTGAATCCCTGAGCTGACTAGGTGAAAAATCTGTCAATGTGTCCTTGAGCAAGGCACTTAACGCTAATTGCTCCTGTAAGTCTCTGAATAAGAGCATCTGCTAAAATGTAAAATGTAAAAGTTATGATAATTCAGTGGATATCTAGGCTCTTTTGACAAAAATGTACTTTGCAAGAGGATTTAAATAAAATATACCCCATCACACTTTTGTCTGTAAATAAAAGGCTGGCTATTTCAATGGGAGAGGAGGAAAACACAATTTGGGCTAAATTGAGTTTGTACATTTCATTAGATGTAGCTGAAACAGCCTCTGTAGCGTCCTGAGCGCAATGACTGTTATCTAACAGAGGTTGTATCAGTGGTTAGCCTAGGGACACACAGGGTTCACAGCCCTTTTTGAAACCACATGCTCCTATTCTGCAGAGTGTCAAGGAAGGATTATACACACACTCAGCAGGCTGCTCTGGAGTTCGCACTACTCGGAACATGTTGATATTACTTCAACCCAAGCCTGTCTTTCCTGCTAGAGCCTATTGTTGAGGCAGAGAGTAACGCCCCAGGAAGATGACAGATAACAGAGGGGTCTGACTCAGCAATATAGCCGCCTGAAGAAGAATAGGAGTTGTGTTTATAGGAAACACACCAGCAACACAATACCTGGAGGAAGTGGGCCTGCTCACATACTTTGGCTGCAAAGACCACATGTTGCTTAAAGCTGAAAATTGCACACAATAGTTTTGAATTCTCTGACAGATCATGTTCAGTATATATAGTACTACAGTATTACTGTGGACCCCTTTCCATTGTTCACAGAGACAAGCCTCACTTGAACCATTGGGAATCTGCACTGGCTGGCAGTCGCAAACAAAATAGTTTCCAGAGGGTTGCATTTCACCTCCATGCCATTAGCACTTAGGTGGGAGGAGATGACACTGCTGGAGGGGAGGCAGACAAACAACAAGCGCTCTCCTCTACTCATTATTTTGTATTTTTTATTTAAACTTTATTTAACTAGGCAAGTCAGTTAAGAACACTTATTTACAATGATGGCCTACACAGGCCAAACTAGGACAACGCTAGGCCAATTGTGCACCGCCCTATGTGATACAGCCTCATGTAGTGGAACTAGTAAAGTATCCTGGTATTGTAGCTGTCTATTGGGGCCTGAATGCTAACAGAGTTACCATGCTGCCAGGTTAGCTTGGGCTTACTGATTAGTCTGCCTCCAGAGCCCGATAGCTGGACATTGTCAACAGTTCTGAACTTTAGAAGAAGCCAATGACCCATACAGACAGTCATGAAGTTCCTCTGAAACTGGATGGCTAGTGTAGGCACAATTGGACCACCTATTACTTTTTGTGTCTGAATACGTATCTTATTTTCCCTCAAAAAAATATTAGGTTTTTACATAATTCTTTCATTCACCAATTAAGTTGTTGCCTGGAAACAGCCACATGTTATTGCTTTAATGCAGTAAAAATGTATTTCCCATTTGTGTGTTGGGTTTGTTTTTATACTAGAAATGCAGCTCCCCAGTGTTTTGTATCATGATGTAGCAATAAGTAGAACATTCACATTTCTGTGGTTTGCTACAACACATTTAAAATAAAATAGCATGTTGAACAACAAATATTATATTTTTGTGACATCCGTTTCATCTATTAAAGTGAAATGGTTCAGCACTGTGTGTGGTTGTTGGAAAATAAAATATGTACATTTTTTTATCAACCTTTACACATATTGAACACAAAATGAACACAGGATTTCTATTTGATGTTTCTATTCCCAGTTTTCATACAACTGCATGACTCACCAGGGTAGAATTCCATTTAGCTCTATACAATGAGAGACATCAGACTCCGAAAAGAAGCTACATGCTGTGACTGATATTTGTGAAATTCACTTAAATGGATTTGTCTTTAGTGACCATCTTTAGGTCGTACGGCCTTCCTTTATATCATGCAGGGTCATAGCTCGAGCCCTTTTTAAACACTGGAAGATGTGTTCCTATGTCTCTATCTTTATGTCACTAATAAGAGCATTTCCATGGCGTGCAGTCAGGGCTTGTGGTATGTAGTAATCTGCTCAGACTTGACTGTTGAATTGACACTGGCATTTCCTCCTCTCACAGCCAGTGATAATTAGCTAGTGTGTTTTGTATTCAGTAAAAACCACTCAGTGACTCTGTGAATAGCCTGGGTCTCAGCCTGTGTCTCTTATTAACAAGTGTGGCAACAGTCCTCATGACACATCAAGGACCTTGTTACTGCTGTCTTACAGAACACCTGGTTAGGACTGGGGTTGGTTGGTGCTCTCTGTGGTGTTGAGGCAAAAGCCGAGAGGATGGTGTTGCCATGTCATTTGGAGCTGTGAATGGACTGGAGCCCCATCCAGCCGTGCTCACTGAGGACTAGTCTCTTCTGGTAATGAGGATGTCTCTCTTTGTCAGGTGTTGGGAGAAGGAGGGCATGCTCATTAGGGTTGAATATTTTCCCGGTATTTTACAAATGTTCCATCCCGAGAATAAATCACTTCTCCCAGGTAGCCCGGTATTTCCCGCCAAAACCGGAAGTGGCGTTCAAAAGCATATAAAGCATAGAAACGTCTGGATTTGATTAGAGCTTTGATCAGCATGACAATTCTAATCTGATGCTACCTGAGCCTGATGAGACATATATTAAATACATTTTATGAGCCCTTCATTAACGACATTTAATGAGCCCAAGCCGTTATCCAGTACATATATGATATAGGCAGATTACGCACGACAGAATAACATAAAAGCCTATAGATGTTGCTAGCTATATGCTCTCTTGTGTAAATAAATGAAACTAGCTACAGTAGGTTAATCTTTTTGAGTGTGAACTGTATTACTGTATTGTATTGTATTATACTGTATTATATGGACTGGAATTACGCACATCGTTCAAACCATGATAAAGCAGAAGACGCCCATGCAGGCTACCTGACGCCCATGCAGCATATGTAGGCTATAGGCTAGCAAATTTAATTTTAATTTTGAAATATAATATGGCCTATTTGTATAATTAGTAGGCTGACGCATATACGTTTTGTATTCCTTATCTTCATCATTCTAATGACATCCTTGAATATTATTGGACTAGAATTAGATAAAGAAGGCTTTCACTTCTCTTCGCGAAGATTGAATGGTTATGGGTCTGACTAAATAACTGCTATAGTCTACCGCCATCGAGCGTTCACTCTTCTTTCAAACTTCCTGTGAGTTCTATTGGCTGCTGTATTTATTTAACATTCAGCAAAAAAGAGCTTGCGTCCCTCTTTCAATAGTCTATTGCTATAACAAATGCAAAAAATAATAATATCCAGCAAGCTATTCCTGTCTAGCTTTTCCTGCATGGGACTCCAAGAGCTAAGGAGCATTTTTAAGGAGAGAGGCCAGCGGCAGACAGGTGTGTGCGTATTGCGCAAGAGACAGAGGCTATAAGTTAGAAGCTTATTATGCATAACCCATCATTAATTAGCTAAATATAAGGCTAATACTGTATTGAATGTATTACCTGAAAGAGGTAGGCTGGGACATATAGGGCTATATCAATCTAGAACAGGATTATCTATTTTGGATACAATTTGAATGGAGTTGATGGAGAGAGAAAGACTGTGAGAGAGTGTTCGTGCTTGCACTGATTTAAAGCTATTTGATTGATTAAATTATTTTATATTTACAATTTTAAAAAACAAGGTGAGCCCGAAAGTCAGATGGAGATGGATAAATTAGACGTGCATTCTGTGTTTATATTACTGTAGCATAGACTATTCTACAGCAAATGTAAGCCTACCTGTCACAAGAAAACCATGATGAGATGATCGGTCTACGTGCATTGTGAACTGTGCTCCATACTGAGATGGGCTAACAGTTCCATTTCACGCCATGCTGTTCATATAAATGGTTTTGGTCGGTAAATCATGGTAAATCTTGGTAACAGGGTTCACGCCATTCAGTCCTAATGTTCATATCAGTCAGACATGAAATCCGTTTTTTTAATAGGATTAGGTCCCACATCTTACTATGAATGTATGTAATGTACCTCAAATTACATCAAATGCAGTGGAATCCACAGACTGCAACGCAAACTTAGATGTGGAGGCAGAAGTCAGCATTTCAGAAATATTTTGGATTTTTCATCCGCTCCGCTCCATTTTTGCAATTATGACGGCGACAAAGGATGTGCAAATGTTAATGGCATAGTAGGGCAGTAAATAGACCCGTTCAGGTGGAGGGATATTGAAATAATGGCATTGTGCTGAGGCCTCTCCAGAGAGATAAAGGAGCTGTGTCTCACTTAGCCCAATGCTGAAATGACAAACGGAACAAGATGGGCATACTCTTTCACTGATGCATCATGCTATTGAAATGCAAAGAGATATCTGACAGAGAAAAGCATGAAAGGAGTGGTTGTCAGCCTGAATTTGAATTTCCAGCCTTATAAACTAATAGCAGGGCTTAAGTAATTCATGTTATCAGTAGAAATGAACTGAATAGCAGGGGATAAAAGCCTTTTTTCTCAACGATTGCTTGTAAGATGTTGGAAAAGATCTAAGAACATAATTCGTTTGTTGCCTCTTGTAGATAATTAACCCTTTTGTATTAAATCTGTACTTATTCATACAGGTCTCATTTCATAATTACAAAATGCATAATTGTATTATGAATGGCCTTTTTAGTGCAGTTGTCAGAAATATGTTCAGGCTTTGTTTCTGGCATCTTTGTGTTCTTATATGGCAATCCTCAGAGTCCAGCTTTTGTTTAATGGTCAGGTTAGTAGAGAAAATCCCACTATACGTCTCTCTCTCTCTGTAGGTTTCAGGCATGGCCATATCTATTTAGTAGTGTTGTGGGAAGGTGTTTTCACATTGTCCCCTGTGGGGAACAGCTTTCCTAGAAATGACAGAATATTGGAAGCCATGGAGATTCTGGTAAAACACAGTGGTTTGGCTGAATTTTAGATGGATGCTTCCAAGAGAGAGAACATGTCCACGAGGCAGAGGACCATGCTACTGCTTGTGTTCACTGTTACAGTGATAACACGATCAACCCCCTACCAACACAATCCCCTGGTGATGCAAACACTCATATATACATATCATTACATTTCATTACAACACACTGTCTGGTCGGCCTCCCAATTTCCCTGCCTGCAGCCATGCACATTGCATACACAGAGGTAGCCCCAGAAGAGCTGGAATTAGAGCAGGCAAGAGAGGGAGAGAGAAAGAGAGCGAGAGAGAGAATGACAGAGAGACAGCTGCCTGGTGTGAATGTATGCCCCCTGTTTCTGTGGAATCGCATTCATGCCATGGCGTTTGTTTGGAAGGCTGTCCCTGCCTGGAGGATGAAGTGCAGTGTAAGTGTAGCCACAGTATATTGTTGCATGACTAATCTCCCTCTCCCATCTGCCACTGGGGCCTCGGACAAGCAGTCCCACTCCAGCATCTAGCACAGCCATATTGCACCAATCACAACATTCTGGCTCCCCTTGCCCCTCCCTCCCTCCCTCCTCCCCTACATTAGTACAGAATCAGTGGAGCAGAGAGGCTGCTTGAGCTGAGACATTGCCCCGCGTTATGCACCATCGCATAACATAACGGAGCAACCACGTCCAAACATCAGACCCATATGAGGGCAGCCATATGTAAATCCAGATCATTGGAAGAACTCAAACATTTCTACAATCGTCTGCTATGTTATTGACAACTCAACAACAACAAAACATTTTCATGGAGAAAAATAAACTTATCAGACCTATTATTTAAACTCACCCTCTTGTTGCTCATAAAAAGCATATTTGATGTATGCTGGAAATCAGGTTACTAGTTTGATTAAATAGGGCCTAAGTATTGCTTCCAGATTTCTCTTTAATTTTGCAGCAGGTTTACATAACTGGGAAATTGGATTAAGGGGGGGTAAATGTATTTGTCTGCAAAGCCTTTTGTGATGTGGTTTGTATCGGGGTGCTTTAATCTTTCC
This sequence comes from Thymallus thymallus, assembly GCA_023634145.1. NCBI lineage: Eukaryota > Metazoa > Chordata > Actinopteri > Salmoniformes > Salmonidae > Thymallus > Thymallus thymallus. The sequence goes on from CM042414.1 coordinate 32,653,774, forward strand.
CAGCGGCCCACTCTAACAGGAAATAATCAAGGCTCTGGATGCAGATTAGGGAGGTGATACATTTAAGCTCAACAAATGAGTTAATTATGCAGTTTTCATTGCAGTGACTACGCTGATAGGATTCTGCTCTTTGCCAATTCAACACCACAATGCTAATCTGGAGGGATTTTCCTATTATCTCTACAGGGATACAGAAAACATCCCTGTGTCACACGTCACACGCTAATTCAAATTTTTCTCCTGAGTACCAAATGCATGTTACTCATATGTTATACAAAACATAGAATGATTTCTATGGTTTGGATTGAACAACATATAGGCAGTCGTCACTGTCTGTGCCTAAATGTCTATTTAGGCACAGACAGTGCCTAAAGCACTCTCAGTGCTGTGAATATGTACATGTGGGTCGGTACAGTTCAGTGCAAATGCATGTGGCTGTGCCACAGGAAGAGCTTAATATTTCATCACGTTAGGTGCGGTAAGCCTCTTTCTACTTCCTAGAAAGATGGGTTCTTGGAACGCCACTTGTGGGAGTGTGGAGGAAAACCTCAGCTCCACAGATATCCTGCTGGATAGTGGCGATTATAGTAGCTAGGCATCTCTAAAACACTTCTGAGTGTCACTTTCGTCTTCGCCATGAATCCATCTGCTGATAGATTCTGTAACACCAAAGAGTCCCTTTTAGTAAACATTATTTTTGGTTTACCTTACTAAATCTACCCCAACTATCTGTGTCATCTACTCCTCAAATTATGCTACAATGTCTCAAATCATGCTACTATGTCGAACTAACTGGAGGAGAAGTTATTTTACATGAGGATGCTGAATGAAGGCAAATGAATTTAACATTTGAATTACTCCTTTCTCCCATCTGATAACCCTCATTTATCAGCGTGCTGTTAGTGATTACAAACTCAGTTCATAACTCAGTGGAGGGAGAGTCATTTAGTGGTTGGAATGGAAAGTTTTCCCCACACCAATAGCAGTAGTTAGTTGTGCAATGTCAGCACTCAGCACACAAAAACCAAATTCAGTCAAAGCTACGCCTGCTCTGTGGCAGATTCTTTACCAGCAGCCCCCACCCCTGCCAACCACATACACACACACACGCACACACGCACACACGTACACGCACACACACACACAGACAGACAGATCCTCCAGTGTACTGACATTCTAGAGGAAACATATGCTGCTAGTCGCTCTTTACAACAAAGCATGCTCCATGAATAGGATCTTGTTTGAGAGGAAGGAGTTGCTGCTCGGCAACTGGATGGGGAGGAGGGGGGGGGGGGGGGGGCGCAGCTGTGTGGCCATCTCCACAAAGCCATGGGGAATAAAGTATATTCCAGCTGTACACTTTCTCTATAGGAAACATTCTACTTGTTGGGGTGGATGTTGTGTATGATTGTTTGGAAACTTAGATGATGAGGTAACTTTATTTAGACGTGAAAGTGTCAATGTCATTTTTAATAGGATATTGTGAATATAGACTCGTATTTCTGGAGCTTAATGAAGCCTTTGTACGGCGATCCCCCTATATGAACCCCAGCCATATTGAAGAGCTTGGTGACAGACTGCCTTTGAGTAGTGACTGACTCTGATAGTGGTTTCCAAGTAGATGGCAGCTGGTGTGGATTAATGCTACCCAAGGCCTCTCTTCTATTAGCTTGGCTTGTGGCTTCCTTCTACCATGTTCTTTTATAGCCTTTTTATTGTATCCGCATGTTTGTTTTGGGATTGGATCACATTATTCTCTCACCAGGTGTATTCAGCATTAACAGTCTGTCCTGCTATACAATGTAATCTTAAACTGAGGAGAAATGTTGATGGGAATAATCCTCATGCCTAAGTCCTGGCGACAGTTTGAATGTTCTCAAATGTAGCACTTGTGTAAAAACGACAAGCAGGCATCGGCCTGCCAACTCTCTGGGCAAACCGTTTCCCTCGTTGTCTCACTTGTGTTCGCTCCCTTCCCCTGCTCTGCTGCTACTGCCGCTGCCCAGGCCTGAGTGAACCAGACATGCGCTTCTCTGGTTTGTGCTGCGCCCTGTGGTGGTGATGGAGGCAACTGGTTTACACTCTGCTCTGTAACTGACTAACTGACTGTTTCTTTATTCCGCTGCTGGTCTCTAGGTTTCTCCCCCTAGAGTGATCCAGGCCTGGGCATGGACGAGCACACCGCCACTATGGAACCCAGCAATTGGAGCGGCAGCGAGAGCCCCGCAGATGACATGGAGAGGATGAGCGACGGGGCCGACAAGGGCATGGACGGGGACCCAGAGGGGGTGTGGAGCCCCGACATCGACCAGAGCTTCCAAGAGGCGCTGGCTATCTACCCGCCCTGTGGGCGCAGGAAGATCATCCTCTCAGACGAGGGCAAGATGTACGGTAAGTACAGAGGAAAGAGGAAGAGAAGCACTCCAAGAAAGGCTCTAATGCAGTTAGTTAGAACTGGGCTATTGTTCACAGAAGAAAGGCTCTAATGCAGTTAGTTAGAACTGGGATATTGTTCACAGAAGAAAGGCTCTAATGCAGTTAGTTAGAACTGGGCTATTGTTCACAGAAGAAAGGCTCTAATGCAGTTAGTTAGAACTGGGCTATTGTTCACAGAAGAAAGGCTCTAATGCAGTTAGTTAGAACTGGGCTATTGTTCACAGAAGCGGACAATTTGGGAGGTATATTTAGTTAGAATTATTAGAAACAACACGTACTGCACAGTGGTGAGTTAGTGAGAGTGGAAGAGTGGTGAGTTAGTGAGAGACGTGAACAGTGAGTCTCTGCTGGAGGCCTGGAGTGCTGTGGGAGGGAGGGAGGCAGGGGTTTAGAACTAAAGCCAGTGTGAACCATTAGTGAGGAGCAGATGGTCGTGCGGCTGCCACCAGCTGCGCCGTACACTCTTCCTCCCCCCCTTACCCTCTTTCTCACTCACGCACACTCCCTCACCCTCCCTCTCTTCTTGGGCTTGGCTGGTGATGTTAGGAGAGGGAGGACACCCCCCTCCTCTTCCTTCTCTGAGTGTCATAGTTGCTCACAGCACACAACACAACATCCAATGACTGTAGAGGTGAACCCCCCCCGCCCCCTCAAACACGACCAGTGTCTGCTTTCATGACTGTGACCTCACTACCCAAGCTCACAGTCTGTGTCAAACACAGTCCTCTTACCAAGTCAGAAATCTGATGTAAGAAAGATATTATATGCAGAAACTAGAAAACTATTTGAGAGTCAGATGTAACAGCACTGTGGCACTTTGTGAACTTTTGCTGGTTGTAAGTGTGTATACTTCTATATGTTGTTGTATAATGTCTCCAGGTTGTTTCTGAGACTCTTGACACACAATGGAGTCATATGAGATCATCTACAGTGTTTGAGTTTATGTTTATTGAATATTGGCCTGACTAGATCAATCTCTGTCTGAGCGTGTTGACAGACGTGTTATCTCTGCTTTGTTGTGATGTATTGAGTGGGAACAGGACAGGGTAGGTCAGAGGTCGTCAGTATTTGGATATGTTCCAGACTCAGCTGCTTGTTTCCTTACCTCCTCTAGAACATAACAATGATCCCTCTGGGATTTTACTCAAAAACCACTTAAAAACCTGATTCTGTAGGTTTCACACTAACACACATCAGTGGAAGTATACCTTGTGCACTTGTCATTGTAGTTTATTCTAATGTATTACAAATCGCTACGTGTTTCTTATGGTTGGGATCTGCATGTCAGCATATCAGGTAGGGGAGGACAATAAATGGGGTTGAGAGGCATGTAGAGCTGGAGTAATGAACTGTGGAAGAACTCACTCCAACCTCTCTTCTCAGCCGTGGATCCACTGGGTCCTAGTGCTTGAACTCTGACTCACCGTGGACTCATGTAGCAGGATATAGCCTCTAACACAACCTCATATCTCCCTTGTTTACAATTAATATCCTCCACATAGCACACCATGGAGTTGCCTTTACAAAACACTCAGATCCTGTTGGCCATCACTGTGCTATGGGCCCTCCCTCTCCTCCTATAGCTGATGAGAAACAGATAGAGAGGTGCTCCAGGCTGATTAAGTGGGCTGATTGCTAGAAATACAATGGTTTGCATTAGTTAGCAGTGGAACCACACAGATGGCCTGGATTCAATAACAACTTAATTTGCTGTCCGCCGGGTCGCATCCTGATGAGGCAACAGACAGTGGCTGAGCTTTCACGATGTGAGACAAATGTTTGACGAAGAACAGTGCTTTACCGTGTTGGGTGGCGTTGGCATCTGAGAGACCGGAGGAACGACACAGAGCGACCCGGATTACTCACTAGAGGAGGCGGAGGGAGGCAGAGCAAGGCTCAGGTCCTCCTGAGTGGCCCTCTTCAGCCCTCTGCTTCCTCCGCTCAATGCAGTTAATTAGCAACTGTCTCTATAGCAACTGCCTATTGCCTCTAAACAATGTCTATTTTTCCTGTTGCAGCAGAGCTTATCTCAGTGTTTACCTGTGGGGCTCTCGGGTGCTTTGAGTCTCAGTGGGTTTTGGCACGGTGCCCAGCCCAGCCTGGCCTGGGGGGAATGACTGGGGCTGGGGAGAGCCTCTTTCCTCTTTCTGGAGCGCCGTCTGCTCTACAGGAACCAGATTGAGCAGGTAGAAGGAAGGGACGCGACCTCAGCCCAGCCAAAAAGCCCACATATTGACTGATCACACAAAGTATAACTTCTCCAACCACGACTTGTACCACTGTTCGTTATTCCTCTCGAATGTCTCAATGTGAAGTTATCAACCACTTTGCACTTATTTTGTCAGAGCGATACATTCTAGAGAGAAATCTGTGTTTTTAAATGGTATTGACAATCTCTGTCTGGTTTAGATGAGGAGCAGATAGGCCTCCGCTGTGGTTCCATTCTGCCGCCATTTATCCTGTGAGTGGAGAGGCCTGTCATGATGCCTCATCATCATTAGACCGTAGCAACCTGCTGTCTCTCTGTTGGCCAGGCCAAATATCCCAGCATGGCTTAGCTGGAGGAGAGAGCAGAGCAGAGGCAGGCTGGAGTATGTAGCACTATTGGTGACATGGCCATTTCCCCTCTCTGCTTCAGGAACAGGTAATGACTGAGGTATAGGTAGTGAATATTGGATGAGGTTTGGATTTGGTCCTTTTAAGTTCTAAGAGACATTTTCAATGTCAAAACCGTTTTGGTCGCCAATAATTAGCTAACTAATTAGCTAACTTAAAAAAAAAAAAATTATAAGTAAAGAAAAGGTTTATAAATGAGTGATGGGAAGCTGTGTACTAGTAAGCATTGATTTGGCTTACACGATATCTCATCTCTGCCTTTTAGCTATTGTGGATAAGATCCTGTACATCCAAGCTGCCAACATGGCCGTATGAGATGAAACATACAGTCCTCGTGTCCTCAGGGTAATGGTGAAGCGTGCTGGGGTGGCCTGGGTCTGAGTCATCCTGGGGTCTGGATCTCCCTCAGGCTATCCTCCCAGTATGGTACATACAGCATCATGGGACTACAGTAACATGTTACACTATGCTTCACTATATGATGGGTACAGTACAGAGCCTTAACTTCAGCATTTATAGTTGCAATCTCTATTAGTAATAATACAACTATAAATGCTAGCAGCCGAAATGTACATTTTTAAGTTACTTAAATTCAATCTGTCCTCGAGTCTCAAAGAGCTTGTTTAAAGTCATGTTACAAACCGCTAGTGGACTACTTGTCTGTCAGTCAACTCTCATGCCAGCTTGCTCTCTACAGTACAGGACCATGGTGTGGGCAGAGTTGGTATTGGCACTGAGCCACTGTCATTCTCTCTGGAATGGACCTGTATGGTACCGTGGGAAAACTCACCTCCTCCCCACCTTTAGGAACAGCACTGCAGAGTTTCACCTCTGTACACAATACGTATTTCCCATACAATGTATTGTGCCTCTTACAGAGCAAAGATAATGCTTAGAGTTAAGTGTGACCTACACACGTTATCTTCAACAAAGGATGGAGACACACAGAAGTTGCACTTCTTTATTTGTTTAACTATTCTGCTGTATATGGTTGCACAGGCTGTGCGTGAAAAAAAAGAAATAGCCAGAAAACATTTCACGAGTAGTCGTCTTTTGTGGTGTGATTCTTTTTGGAAGGGCTTTTCGGTAAGCAGCTTTGATTTTACAATCAGTTATTTTACCACCTTAGAGTGGTGTGACATGCCTTTGTCCTGCGAGGGAGGCAGGTTATTGACTATTGCGCAACTGAGGTCTGGGAGTTTTACTGAAGGTGTGTAAAATGAAAAGTGCTCAGGAAATGTATGGAGAATGTGAGTTTTTTTTAACCTTTATTTAAGCAGGGTGTCACCATTGAGTCCAGGGTCTCTATCACAAGGGAGCTCTGCATGTACAATTTCATAAGACAAACTCTAAATCAAATACAATATAAAACAGGTAGAGCTTTGTAAATGAAAATGAATAATAATGAAATGGGTATAATGAAGTGATCTACTGGACTTTAATGAGGACCAGCCAACCTTTTAATACAAGATGCAGTGGTGAGTTTTAAAACTGTCACCCCTGACCAAGCGAAGGGTGCTATGGTAGACGGCATCCAAAGGTTTAAGAGTAGTCGCTGCTGCATTCTGGTCAATTGTGTCGCCATAGTGTTGTGCCCTAGAGAAGCATTATAATGGCCAGGGTGTATTGTGACGGCGGTTGAAACCTTTGTTTCTGTCTTAAAAATGAACGGCAATCATGAAAGTTGGATGGCAGGAATCGTTCGAAGAGGATAGTTCAGAATGCTGCAGTAATGTGAGCCTGTGTACCTCCAGAGGGGTATAAGCTGTGATCATGAAGGGCATGCCTGTGCCTGTCGTCTCACAATTACACACACACAAAACAGAAATATCAATATCATGACATACGAAGACGTGCCATGTTTACACAACAGAAATAAAGATCTTCATACAATAATCATTGAAACAAAAGGCATAGAGATTATTATCCAGTGGTATTCTCTCTGTCTTTCTTTCAAGGTAAATGGAGGGAAAGAGGCTCTTGGCACATCTTTGTTTGTTACTAATGACTTAGTGCCCTTCAAGGGTAGAACGTGTTCTAAACAGAGCCTCTCTCTTCACAGGCATGTGTGTGTTGGGTTCAGAAAAGAACACTAGGTATTTATCTGTAGGTCGTTGTGTTGCACTCCCATCTCATGTAATTATTCCAGGAACAATTTGTTCCTTTGAAAGACATGATAGATTCATGGTACTTTGTGTGAAGGCCTACACAGAGACAGAATGACAGAGGTAATGATGACAGGAAGTGTTGTTGAGATTATGTGAGAGGTCACAACACTCAATGCTGTTTCTCTCTCCCTCTTTCACTCTCTCTCTCTTTCATTCTCTCTTCCACTCTCTCTCTCTTTCGCCATCACTGTACAGTATTTGTTTGGATTGACTAAACAATTCCGATGTGCAGTACAACATTTTGCTATCTTTTTTTGGGCTGGGTTGAAGAAAATCTTGAAAGGTGAATACCTTCATCAGGCAGCTTGAAGGCCTGTGGAGGTCTCTTGAGGATAGCGCAGCAAAGGGTCAGAAATCTTCCAGTAAATTTCAGAAAATATTCAGAAAAGTTTACATGGGAAGTTAAGCCCTGAAATTTTGGGAATTTTGTTTAAATTCATCAAAAAAATTAGCTAAGAACAATTAACCTTTTTTTGTGGGATACACATAAAGCAATTCTAGGTGGCATATTTTGGTTCAACTATCCCCAATTCAATGTAGTTGCAACCCTCTGCATGCACAGTGCATTCTTCCATCACATGTGCAGTGCACTCTTCCATCACATGTGCAGCTGATTCTCAAGATCTTGCACACTAATGAGATGCTATTGAGCCCACACTACTACACTGTCTGAGCCAAGGACTGCATGCTTTCTGGTAAGTTTTGATTACAATACTGGGCGGGGTGAATATATTTTATATGACATACATGATTTCTAGTTAACTAGTAAATAGTAGCCTACAGCAAAGTGTGTTTAAATCAATTCTAACATGTTAACAATTTCTGCTAGTTAGTTTTTGCTACCATGTGGGTTTTAGCTTGCTTGAGCCTGCTACCTGAGGAGTGTTAATTCACCTGTTTCCATACATGTTTCATTTTAAAACATTTATCTTACAAAGGAGTTGTTTAATCTAACTGCTTAACTATTTATCTGTACAGTCGTGGCCAAAAGTTTTGGTCTCCACAAAGTTTACTGCCTCAGTGTTGATGATGGCAATTTGCATATACTCCAGAATGTCATGAAGAGTGATCAGATGAATTGCAATTAATTGCAAAGTCCCTCTTTGCCATGAAAATGAACTTATTCCCCCCAAAACATTTCCACTGCATTTCAGCCCTGCCACAAAAGGACCAGCTGCCATCATGTCAGTGATTGTCTCGTTAACACAGGTGAGAGTGTTGACGAGGACAAGGCTGGAGATCACTCTGTCATGCTTATTGAGTCAGGATAACAGACTGGAAGCTTTAAAAGGAGGGTTGTGCTTGAAATCATTGTTCTTCCTCTGTCAACCATGGTTACCTGCAAGGAAACACGTGCCGTCATCATTGCTTTGCACAAAAAGGGCTTCACAGGCAAGGATATTGCTGCTGGTAAGATTGCACCTAAATCAACCATTTATCGGATCATCAAGAACTTCAAGGAGAGAGGTTCAATTGTTGTGAAGAAGGCCTCAGGGTGCCCAAGAAAGTCCAGCAAGCGCCAGGACCGTCTCCTAAAGTTGATTCAGCTGCGGGATCGGGGCACCACCAGTGCAGAGCTTGCTCAGGAATGGCAGCAGCAGGTGTGAGTGCATCTGCAAGCACAGTGAGGCGAAGACTTTTGGAGGATGGCCTGGTGTCAAGAAGGGCAGCAGAGAAGCCACTTCTCTCCAGGAAAAACATCAGGGACAGACTGATATTCTGCAAAAGGTACAGGGATTGGACTGCTGAGGACTGGGGTAGAGTCATTTTCTCTGAGGAATCCCCTTTCCGATTGTTGGGGCCATCCGGAAAACACCTTGTCCGGAGAAGACAAGGTGAGCGCTACCATCAGTCCTGTGTCATGCCAACAGTAAAGCATCCTCAGACCATTCATGTGCGGGGTTGCTTCTCAGCCAAGGGAGTGGGCTCACTCACAATTTTGCCTAAGAACACAGCCATGAATAAAGAATGGTACCAACATATCCTCAGAGAGCAATTTCTCCCAACCATCCAAGAACAGTTTGGTGACGACCAATGCCTTTTCCAGAATGATGCAGCACCTTGCCATAAGGCAAAAGTGATAACTAAGTGGCTCGGGGAACAAAACATCAACATTTTGGGTCCATGGCCAGGAAACTCCCCAGACCTTAATCCCATTGAGAACTTGTGGTCGATCCTCAAGAGGCGGGTGGACAAACAAAAACCCACAACTTCTGACAAACTCCAAGCATTGATTATGCAAGAATGGCCTGCCATCAGTCAGGATGTGGCCCAGAAGTTAATTGACAGCATGCCAGGGCGGATTGCAGAGGTCTTGAAAAAGAAGGGTCAACACTGCAAATATTGACTCTTTGCATAAACTGAATGTCATTGTCAATGAAAGCCTTTGGCACTTGGAATACTTGTAATTATACTTCAGTGTACCATAGTATCTACTGACATAAAGATCTAAGAACACTGAAGCAGCTAACTTTGTAGAGACCAAATCAAAACTTTTGGCCACGACTGTACATGGAATTGTATTTTTTATTTTTTTTTACAAATTTTTTTATAATCTTTACAGGAAAATGCCACGGGCCTATCTGATGTGTGGAGACATTTCACTGCAGCTAATGTAGAAGGAAAAGCTCATGGTCCTGCTGGAATCAGAAGTTTTTTTGACTCAATGGAGGAACGTAGTCAGAGAAATGCTGATGAATGTCTTGCTCGAGCTGTGTATGCAACTGGTTCACCTCTGGTGCTCACAGGCAATGTGTATTGGAAGAGATTTCTGAATGTTCTTCACCCAGCATACACCCCTCCAACCATTTTCTGGATGCAGAGTTCAACAGAGTTCAAGTGAAGGTAAAGCAAATCATAGAGAAAGCAGACTGTATTGCAATCATCTCTGATGGGTGGTTGAATGTTCGTGGGCAAGGAATAATTAACTACATCATCTCCACCCCTCAACCAGTATTCTACAAGAGCACGGACACAAGGGACAACAGACACACTGGTCTCTACATTGCAGGTGAGCTGAAGGCAGTCATCAATGACCATGGACCACAGAAGGTATTTGCAATGGTGACAGACAATGCTGCGAAACATGAAGGCTGCTTGGTCTAAAGTGGAGGAGTGCTACCCTCACATCACACCCACTGGCTGTGCTGCTCATGCATTGAATCTGCTCCTCAAGGACATCTTGGCACTGAAAACAATGGATACACTCTACAAGAGAGCCAAGGAAATGGTTAGGTATGTGAAAGGTCATCAAATTCTAGCAGCAATATACCTCACCAAGCAAAGTGAGAAGAATAAGAGCACCACATTGAAGCTGCCCAGCAACACTCATTGGGGTGGTGTTGTCATCGTGTTTGACAGTCTCCTGGAGGGGAATGAAATGGCCATATCACAGTCTGCCGATATGGACAGCCCCATCAAGAGGATCCTCCTGGAATACGTATTTTGGGAGAGAGTGGTAAGCAGCCTGAAACTCCTGAAACCTATAGCAGTAGCCATTGCACGGATTGAGGGAGACAATGCTATCCTGTCTGAGCAAGCAGAGTCTGAACATCCGTACTTCCCTGCCCACTTCACTGTTGCTCCAAGCAGAGGAAACTGCATATCTGAAATACATCAAAAAGCATGAAGACTTCTGCCTGAAGCCCATACACGCCGCAGCGTACATGTTGGACCCCAAGTATGCTGGCAAGCATCCTGTCTGGTGCAGAGATTAACAAGGCCTATGGTGTCATCACTACCATGTCTCGCCACCTTGGCCTGGATGAGGGCAAGGTTCTTGGCAGTCTGGCAAAGTACACTTCCAAGCAAGGGCTTTGGGATGGAGATGCAATATGGCAGTCGTGCCAACATATCTCATCAGCCACCTGGTGGAAGGGACTTTGTGGATCTGAGGCTCTTTCCCCTGTTGCCTCCATCATCCTCCAAATCCCACCAACATCAGCCGCCTCAGAGCGCAACTGGTCCTTGTTTGGGAACACACACACCAAAGCACGCAACAGGCTGACCCAACACAAGGGTTGAAAAATTGGTGGCCATCCGGGCAAATGTAATGTAATGCATCCTTCCTCAACAAGGATGGAAAGTGACAGTGAAGATGAGGCCTCAGAGTCTGATGTTCAAGAGGTGGACATTGAGGAGGTCCAGGGAGAAGACATGAAAGCCTGAGAGGAAGACAACCAAAGCTTTAGTTTCTAGACTATCATTTTACAGATGTATGTTGAAAACGTTTTTGGGAGATACGATGGATCATTGGGGATCATTCAAAGTTCCCTTTTTTTTGTTGTTCAGTGAAATCATCCCATGTGAAGAGTCAACTAATTTAATTAAAGTTCAATTCGTAACTAAATTGTTATTTTATTTATATTGGAAGGATTTAATCATTTGCAATTATGTCTACTTATCATAAGGTAAAAGGTTTATGTTTCTGTCTCCATATGATATGGTAAATATATCCAATGCAAAAAACATCTACATTTAAATGGTATTAATATTAATTCCCATATATTCCCGTTAATTCACATATATTCCCATTAATTCCCACAGAAAGTTTTCACCTCTGAATATTCCCTAAAATGTGCAACCCTACTTGAGGATGTTTGTTTATTCATGTGTGATTTCCAGCGTGCTGGTGTAATGTTTCCACCCAGGCCTCTCTGTCAGAACACTGAGAGGCCCGAACACACAGGAAGCATAACTAATTAGTCCCATTTAAAACCAACCAACGGCTGCAACCAACCAGCAGAATTCACTCACACAGGCAGTGAGTATGCGTAGTAGACCACAGTTTGGGATAGAGGGAATGTGGTTCTTAGAGCGCCGTTCTACTATATATATACACACTCACACACAGTGCCTTTTCAATTTCGGAATGAATACAGTGGTCCATTGCCAAACCAAGACGTGGTCGTTGTGGTCTGTGGACTCCTCGGTATACTCCAAGCTCATCAGAGACTGGGCTCAAGATTAAGTTTGGAGTCATTGTAAAACAACTGAAGTGCTTTATTGTGAGTGGAGGCTATCGCCATCAGGTATACAGCAGCCTTCCATCCTAAATGTCATGCATTAACAAAATGTTTTTCTGACTTTGAAACTGTGTGTTCTGGAAGTACCACTGAAATGGAAATGTCTCTATAATCAAACTCAAAATCACAGCTGCATACAATGGGGTTCCTTAATCAAAATGTTGGATGTTTCTGCCTTTAATTTCACACGGGTGCATTACTGTGCAAAGGTTTCCCCAAATTAGAAATTAGAGCAGCAAGTGATGTTTGATATTCCCTGATGGCTGTGTTTGGCTTTACCAGTGGCTCCTTTTGTATGATGAAGTGTGTTGTGATTGGTGGAGAGTTGGATACATCCATAGGGGAGGGCTGGAGGGATATGTTGATAATGAGAAAAGCCATCGTCACGGCCTCAGACCATCTGACTTTGGCCTTGAAGTCTTTCTCTCTGGCCCATTCTCTAAATGGGAGTGGGGTGGGGTGCTGGGGGATGATAATGTACCGTGTTAAGCCATCTAGAATGGGCAGCTGGTCGGGGATGGAGTCAGATATCAGCCTGCCAGGAGTGTGTACGTGTGAGTGTGTGAGGATTTATTTGTCAGGGGTAGTGACGGCCGCACCCATTGACTGCTCTGAGGGAAACACCTGCATTGGAGCTGTAGATCGTATCAGACTAAGCTCCCTATCTCCATGCTAAGGGATGGGTCAGAGCAGCACCATCTGGTTTAGGGACACAGGGACAGGGCTAGATCTATTTCCATTCAGGGTTAACAGGTTCAGAAGTAATACAGTATTTTTGTTTGTTTCTATCTGTATGTTTTGATCTTATAGTTTGTATGCCTGTGACATTGCAGCCTCTTTTGATACACACATTTTTTGCATTGTTATTTCAAAAATGTCCATAATATACAGTACCAACAGTAATAGTGGAATGATAATGTTTCACAGTATTACTTACCTGCCAGTGTTGTGATTGGCTGTAAATTTCGCCTATCGATTTCTCCCGCCAGAGAGGCATCTGTTGTCAAAATGGGAAAACTGCTTTGAATATGGCTCTGTTATCTACTGGAAATCGGGTCAAGTGGCTCTGTCATTTCCTGGTTGCAAAAATTCTACACTCAATTTCAGTTTATGTGGGAAAACAAGCACTGAATAGCGTAGGGAATCATTTTACCAACAACATCTTTTCAATAACAAAAATATAGTTTTTACAGCTGTTTGAAGCTACTGGATCAAAAAGTAAAAGGCTCAAGCATGAGTCTCCTCCATGTTACAGGGAAATGGGATGCGGGGGAGGGGGGAGATTTGTTTTGAATGCAGCCTAGTGCTGTTGCAATTCACCTAGTTTCCGAAATTCTAGGTGTGTAACACCTTTAAATTAATAAGTCTTAACAAAGTTAAGTTGCCATTGGCCGGACACCTGTTCTGTTTCACTACTACGTAGTTGGTTTCTGGAGCTTTAGAATTGGAATCCGTAGTGGTAAAACTGCCACGTCTGTTTGCGATATTCCAACAACAAAGACGTTACTTCTAAAAACTAACATTGTTTTTTTCCCTCGGACATGGCAAATCAATGCACGCAGAAAGCTCTTCTTTCCCGTTTCAAAAACAAAACAATAACAAATGCTCCTGGGGCAACCAGCGGCGCTGTTTCACCAAATGCGGATCTCAGCTTTAAGGTCTAATCACTTGGATGGGGCTATTATTCCCATAACATACCCCAAGGTAGCCTTCTGTGTTTGTGTGTGACAATATGGAGGCTAGACCAGACAGAGCCCAGGGGATGGAGCAGGAGTAAAGATACAGCAGCTTTAGCCATGGTAGTGTTCCAGTGTGTAGTAGTTATAGGGCTTCTCTCCTGTCTCCCCAGCCAGCCAGGGACCTCCCACTGAAAGGCTCCATATTGTTGGCTTAGGCCTTTGTTATGCTAATGTAGGCCTGAGACCCTTGAGTCATCCATCATGGCCGGCGGGACAGCCAGGCTATTGTCCAGAGGATTTGGGTCTCTACTGCACTCACTCCGCTCCGCCGAGAGACAGGGGCCTGCCTGGGGCCCAGTGCATTCTGGGAAGGGGGAGTAAAGAGCGGAAAGGATTAGGGCGCCCGTCGCTGTGTAAATATGGACTAATCAGAGAGCTATGAAAGGAGGGTGCCTTCGACAAGTTCGAGCACTCGACCAAGAGACAAGGCATTTTGTTGTACATGGGCATATTTATGTAATTTGTAATGTTGGGAGTTGATACTTTTGATACATTTGAAGTTGCTAGCCTCACTACCTTGACAGCAACATTCAGGAAAAGGTTGGAACTGTACAATACGGAGGGCAGCTTCTTTAACTGGTTCAAGATCATTTCATTGGCTATATAGTGTTTGGTTTTTATTCCATTTCAGTGCTTCACAACTTTGGTTAATGTCAAGAACAGGCCAAGTCACAGTTGTCTTTCCTAATGGCTGTGATTCACGACGACACTTGGAAACATCTCTGAGAAAAGCCTTTAAATCCCTTGTTATGATGTTGGAAACAGCTCATATTGCCTGGCAATAGACATTTATGGAGGAACGTTTAATGGCAAAGCCACATGAAGAGTGCAGGGAGTGAGTGTATGAGTGATCCTCAGGTTGTCAGAATGCTCTCTAGAGTGTTCTCTAGGGTCCTCTGACATCACCTTGTATGCTGCAGTACAGAGCCTTGTGGGAGTATGGTCAGTCCATCCTTAAACAAGGGCCGGGAAAGGAAATGAGAGCTTTAAAAAGATCTCAGCTAAGAGACGTGCTGTTACACACACAACAAAAAAAGAACATTTTAAAGCTGTTGTTACCAATACAAATCATTTTGACGTGTAAAACGAAGACACTAACCTGCGTTATCCTGGAATTTGAGTGTCAGTTGTCTGTTTGTGTCAGTGGAGGGTGATAAAGTACCTCTCTCTTTGGTTATGTTGTGTGTACTGTTGTGGTGTTGTGTCTCTGCCCTTTGTCTCTGAACCCTGACCTCTAACCCCTGGCCTGGATCAGTAGGGATGAGGCCGGGTCAGTGTGGGTCAGTGTCCTGCTCCATCCATCAGCCTGGTAAGTGGGAGCTGAAACGGGAACACAGAACTGCCCACACACACTATCAGCTGTCAAGTGGCACTGTAGCATTCTGCTGATCAGGCAAACGATAGCAAGCTCCAACCCTACATAGTCAGACATCTCCAAACCACACACAAACCCTATCTCGTGGACCCACTGAACTCTCAACTCCAATCTGTTAACCCTAACTCCAATCCATATACTGAAGCCTAGTATCTGTTAACCTCTGCTGTAGGCTGCATTGTGTTCTCCATCATTTTAATTCTTTAATGGATAGCCTATGAATGGAGATATTGTCTAATTTGAATGTGTGTTTCTTGACACATGCAATAATTACATTAAATAGTGTCTGCTCCTAAAAAGCAACATTTTGAAAATGGCCTATGTGGCATCTGTATGGGTCAGAAGCTTTTATTCTAGTGTCAAAATGTACTACAAAGTGTAGGATAATTCTGGTCATAAAGTCAGTCTCGTCCAAATGTCTATGTCATGGAATGAAGGGTACCGTTAATACCGTAACAGTTTTCCTTGGGTTGGGTTTATTTAAATCATGCCCACAGCTGGCAGCACCCAACTAATCATCAATTCGGAGCGCAGCTGCAAGCGACCCGATCATAATGCCCATGGTTTGACATTCCATACCCCTATGGGGTTAGTTAGGGACCATCAGTAAATTACACAATGTACATGGGACAATATTTTTTTTATGTCAAAATGTAAACGACTTAAAAACCTCAAACCAACTATAAATTATAGAAATGTATTTACAAATATTGAAAACATTTAATGAGCCAACTAAAAGATGTGCAACATGAAAATATTGTTCCATTTACATTGTATAATTTATTGATGGTCACTAACTAGCCCCAAAGATAGGCTATCCAATGTCAAACCAACTTTGCCACGGTTGCACACCAGCTGGCTGAAGCTAATTGGCGAAAGAAGTTGGCTAGCACTAGCTAGCCTCGGCGATTTCAAGACACAAGACCTGGATAGACTGTTTCAAGTTATCTAGAAGTGTGAGCGACTAACTGTGTACTGTTTTGGCAGAGTGAATGTACAAATGCTTGCCACGTGCGAACACACACACAACAGACTGTCGTTTGGCTTCAGTCATGGCCGCTGCATTTCTTAAAGACCAAGCTGAAAATGAGGCCAAATCAGGAAGTTCAGCCCCCCCTTAAATGGCTGGTTTTACAGAGAAAGCAAACATAGCAGGAATCTGTGATGGAGCTGGTTTTGAGTTCAGAAGAAAGCTGATGGAAATGGAGCAGTGTTACCTCTTTGAAACGAAATGAGACATTTGACTATAATAATGTCCGTCAGTGCAGAAACTTCTCTCTCGTCTCTCTTCTGGCAGTGCAATCTTTTTGTCTAGCTCTGAAAATAGAGATTAGCTTACTCAACTCATCGTGGGTTATCATATGTGTATCGTGGGGGAGGGATTTCTTGAATTGGTCTGTTAGGTTGAGGGTCTTTAAACTTCTCTCTCTTTCCCTCACCCTCTCTCGCTCCCTCTCTCTTGATCCATCTCTCTGTCTCTCTCTCTGTCTCTCTCTCTGTCTCTCTCTCTCTCTCTCTCTCCCTTTCTCTCTCTCCCTTTCTCGCTCCCCGTCCCTCCCTCTCTCTCTCTCCTTTTCTCTCTCTTCCTCCCTCTCTCTCTCCCACTCTCTCTCTGTCACTCTCCTTCTCGCTTGTTTAGTGCTCTTGCCAAGTCCTGCTGAGTGTGTTTGCAAGCTGGTGAAAATAATGAATTATTCAGCAGTAAGCATGCTTACAGCTGGCCGTTTGGGGGCCTTTGATCTGGGAATTGGGCGTCTGCATGAATGCCCGTATTGTCATGTTATGTGTACACAGTGTGTTAGTGATTGAGAGTAGGGAGGCCCCAGCATGGGCGGCGGGAGATTACAGTGCGGGCATGCTGGGTGCAGGGTCACACCCCTAAATCCCCCAGATGCTGTTTTTTCGGCCGAGGTCACATGTTATCCGCCGGTCCGTGTTGCCTTAACAAAATGGTCCCCTCTAAGTGAACGAGGGTTAGGGTTAGTGTCACCCACCAGGACCCCTCCACACACACACACCTGTCTGGAGTGGACACATAAGCCAGGAGGGTACTACCTACGCACACAGAGACCGCTGACCTTTCTTACCTAAGTGCTTTGTTTCTTCCCCCAGGTCGCAATGAATTGATAGCGAGATACATCAAACTTAGAACGGGAAAGACAAGGACAAGAAAGCAGGTAAGATGCTGTGCACTTGTAATGAAATCTAAACCACTCACGGTCCAATCCCTAATGTACACATATTGCCATTTTCTGGAACCCTTAGAGGTTGCTGGAGGGCAGTTAATCTGATACTGCTGGCCAGGCGAAGACACTTTGACCTGTGTGGCCATGCATAGGAGAATCAAAACAGGTCTCCTGTTGAAGGATGTTTTTGCATGACGCATAGCACTTTTCACTGTCAAACCTTAGCCAGAGAGAAAGGTGGAAGGATACAGAGCGCTGGATGCCGTTGTCAAGGGAGGAGTGTGTGCCCGCAGTGGCGGGGTTTAGGCCCTATTTGTTTTCATCTCCATGGTAACCGTATGTTCCCTCGTCTTCCTCCCAACAGGTCTCCAGTCACATTCAGGTTCTTGCCAGACGGAAATCTCGGGAGTTTCACACCAAGCTAAAGGTAAGAGCTACTGCCTTTGGACCTCCAAGCACTGTTTGTCTAGCTTCCTGTTTCTGTTGCCGTGGTAATGGGTGGAATGCCTGATGCTGTGACTCCAGTATCCTAGATTCCTCACATCCAATATTCCTGTTTAGCATTCGATGGGCTAGTCCCATGCTTCCCCCAGTTTGTCGCTCTGTTTCTTATTGCTTCCTGTAACTAACAAAAGTGTACACTCGCTCAGCGGAACTCCAATGGCTTTGCAAGGTGATAGTTGTACACTCTCTTTCAATGATCAAGGATTTAATTGTATGTTCAGTTTCATAATATTTCATATATCATATAATATCTTATTCAAGAAAAATATGTTACATCCACCTGCAATAAAATACTGTAACGTTTAAATGATAATGTCATTAAAAAATATATATATAAATATTGATCCTGAAAGTAGATTGCACCTACAATATCTCCCTGCGTGATGTTTGGACAGTAAGGCAATGAGAGAAGCATGCTGGCAAGACGTGTTCGCTGTTGATTGTATATGAGCAGCTTAGTGTTGGAGATAGCAGTCAGCCAGAAGCTATGACCTTATCATTGTTTAACACTGTGTGTGTGTGTGTGTGTGTGTGTGTGTGTGTGTGTGTGTGTGTGTGTGTGTGTGTGTGTGTGTGTGTGTGTGTGTGTGTGTGTGTGTGTGTGTGTGTGTGTGTGTGTGTGTGTGTGTGTGTGTGTGTGTGTGTGTGTGTGTGTGTGTGTGTGTGTGTGTGCTCAACTTGCGGGTTGGTTTGCATACAAAGTCATATTTTACATACCACTCCTATACCTCCCATGTCATCTCTAACAATCTGAACATTATCATTCTATGTTGTAATACGGACAGCAGTTAGTTTTGTCCAGATAGCAAAGTGTGACGAGTGGGCTGTAAGAGTAAAATCACTCTCATCTCTTTGCATTCAGGTCACATGTATGGTAAGTACCACCCTCAAAATACTGTACTGTTGGCTGTGCTTCAGGCCCGTCTGTAAAGCTAGGTGTCCCTGCTCTTAGATCCATAGTGTTGTGTCCTGCTGCTAAAGGCCCATGCACTGTGTAATGTATGTCGCTACTATGAAGCTACATAGAAGCTACTATGTATTCACTCCATCTCTGTGTATTCACTCCATCTCTGTGTATTCACTCCATCTCAGTGTATTCACTCCATCTCAGTGTATTCACTCCATCTCAGTGTATTCACTCCATCTCAGTGTATCTACTCCATCTCAGTGTATTCACTCCATCTCACTGTATTCACTCCATCTCAGTGTATTCACTCCATCTCAGTATATTCACTCCATCTCAGTGTATTGTCTTTGCCAGCATGCTCGTCCTCTCCCAAGGCTTCTTTCACACAAATGGCAATGAGGCATTCCATTAACCCATTCTTGCACAAATTCATATGTTGTCCTGTGTGTCTCAGTTGGTAGAACATAGTGCTTGCAACGCCAAAGGTTGTGGGTTCAATTCGTAAAATCTATCATGACTGTAAGTCGCTTTGGGAAAAAAACATCTGCTAAATGGCATATATTATTTATCATATATGCTTTTAAAATGAGCAGAAATGCTACTAAAATGGCATCATATAAGAGGATGACACTTAACAGAAAAACATTTCCCCCAACAATCAGCATACACTAGAATCTTGCCCTGATGTCCTTGTTTGTGGGATTCATTCACTTAGTTGTGCCACTAATGTACTTTTTTACACAAGACAAACTCTGCCTTTGGAAGATAAATACATGAACATCAATTCTAGACTCAATAACGCCCCAATGTGTATTCTGTGCTTTTATTCACCAGTCTGAGAGAGAAGTAGGAAGAGCAATAGAAATCTGTACTCTTAATAGCACATTCCTTTCAGGTGTATAGGCGGTCTCTGTGTTCCTGTGGTCTTCTCAAATAACCCGTCTTCGCCTGCTGGCATTGTAAAGAGTTCTGTTGTGTGTGTGTGTGTGTGTTGTTGCTTGTTGTTTGGCCCACCACCCTCTGTGTTGTTTTCTGCTGAAGGACCAGAGTGTGAAGGACAAGGCACTGCAGAGTATGGCCTCCATGTCCTCGGCTCAGATCGTCTCTGCCACCGCCATCCACAACAAGCTGGGCCTCCCAGGCTTCCCAAGACCCACCTTCCCTGGGGCGGCAGGGGTAAGACACCCCTCACTAAAACACACATCTCTCGTAACAATTACTTTATGGGCATTGTGCCGTCTTGATTGTCCTTTCATTCAATTACTCCTTTTCCCTAGTTTTGGCAGGGTATGATATCCACTGGCCAGCCTGGATCCTCACAAGAGTAAGACGTTCTAATGCTTGTCTTGTTATTGATAATATAAGATGATGACGTAATAACTTTACACGCACGTGTTAGATTGATGGTATATCTGGTATGTAGCCCGTTCATTCTTTGTATTTTATTGCATTAACCAGAGCAACCTCCGAATTCGGTGTCTTTTTCTCTTCAGCGTTAAGCCATTTGCCCAGCAGGCCTACCCGATCCAGACCGCTGTAACGACCACCATCTCAGGTCCTTTTACACTATCCACCCTATTTTTATCAGCTCATTTCAATTCCTCTTAGGCCAACGCTTAGCGGAAACTCCAGTGGCACCTATTACCAGTACGTTAATACTGTTACATGGCTAATGCTACTATAGCTAATGGCCATGATGTGAGTGAGTGTTGTATAGTAAGAGGTGGGGTGTTAAAGTGTAAGTGAATGGTGGATAGTGAAATGACAGTGTTGTATGTTACCCCCCCCCTCACCCAGCGTACGAGCCTCCCACAGCCCCTACGCCTACAGCCCCAGCCTGGCAGGGCCGCTCCATCGGGACCACCAAACTCAGACTGGTGGAGTTCTCTGCCTTCCTGGAGCAGCAGAGAGACCCTGACTCTGTGAGTACCTGCCCTACTGTCTTCCATTCCACACACCGTAAAACACACCTGGATAAACCAGTGGTTGTTTCTCAGACAGCATCCCAAACCAGACCAAACTAGTGCCAATTCCTGAGGTCAACCGTACCGCCTCAAACTGGGGCATCTCATCACACACACTCACAGACAGAGAAGGTAAAACAAGGACAACAATACCACAAGCAAAGCAGAATCCCTCCAAATACCAAAGTGACTCTGGAAAATCTATGTTTACCATGGCACAGCCGATTTGTCATTTTGTCACAATTTTTTTGCTATTGCTTTTTTGCTTGTGTTCTATGACAGCGGACATTTATCTTGGGGTAGTGAGATATCCGAGACCAGTATTTATACTGCAATGCCTGTGCACATCTGTGACTTTAAAACAACCCTGAAAAGAAAACCTTCTCTTCTGAAGAGCTTCTCAGATCATACATGACGTGATAAAATAATTTGGAAATATTCACATCATTTTGATATGACAACCTTGCCAAGAGAGATTGAGAACTTTTAGAACCGGTTTCCCAGACATAGATTAACTCTAATCCTGGATTAAAACGCATTCTCAATGGAGATTAACTATTGAAAACTTTTTTTTTTTCGTCCAGGACCAGGCTTAATCTGTGTCTGGGAAACCGGCCCTTTAGGTCATGGAGAAGTCATAAAATAATGTCAATAGAAGTGATCTATTTAAACCTGTTGTTTTCTCTCTCTCATCAGTACAACAAGCACCTGTTTGCGCACATCGGACAGACCAACTACTCGTACAGCGATGTCCTACTGGAGGCCGTGGACATCCGTCAGATCTACGACAAGTTCCCAGAGAAGAAAGGAGGACTGAAGGAGCTCTTTGGAAAGGGCCCTCACAACTCCTTCTTCCTGGTCAAGTTCTGGGTGAGTTTAATGGCACATGCACACGATGTCTGGAATTGAACGTGTCTTGAATTGAATCCCGGCCTTTATTGTCCACACAATTTGGCATCACAGTAACATGATTTACATCTAAAATAAACAACTTGAATGATACATACATTCAAGTAGATGCATCATTAGTGAAGCCAAGGATATGGTTTTGTGTTTGAATGTGTGTGCGTGTATGTGCGTTTCCCCTAGGGTCTGATGTGGTAGCATTGAGGCTTTGTTTGAACACCTGCCTACCTCCTGACAGGTGTGAGAGATTGGGGCAAACTAAGGAGATTGCAGCAGCTCCCTACCAATGGAGTCTCTCTCGCTCATTTCTCTCTCTAAGCGCAAATATTTACTGGTACCTTTCTCCACAGCTTTACTTACTATTACATCTTATATAGTCTGTTGGCCCAAAAAAAGCTTTATTTGATTTACAATGTTACAACTCGAGAATAATGTCATCCTCAGCTCTCTGTTTCCTTCTGTTTGTTACATGCATGCTGGTTCTCAATTAGCTTTGAGATATTCAGTATAATCCCTTTCTTCTGTTCAACACAAAAATATTTTCATAATCTACAACTAAAAGGTTTTAAAACTTGACCATATTAATTCACGTCAACATGATTTAAATTCAAAATTCAAATGGGAAACGCAAACAAGACAGTGAGTCTCTCTTCAGACATTAGTGAAGGGCCACTGCATCTGAATTTCAAACATGGACACCCACCCTCTAAACAATTGCCCTCCTCTGATCATTACAGGCCTTAATAACCAGCTGACTTAATGAAGGAGCTATTTATTCCTTTGTTCACATGATGAACTCAGTGTTTTCTGAAACAGACCGTCCCCTTCAGAGGACTCTTATTAAATTGTTTATTTTTACATCCTTTCAGGCCATTTATAAGATACGTCTTGTGCCATTTGATATTTCTAAAGCCTCGTTCCGTCTCATTTGAGATGCAGAAACACAAGATTATTGTACTACAGTGTTTACCGGTAGATAGCCACTCAACTCATTCTCAGCATACAGACATGCCAAATAATATAATTGCAAGTATTGCCATGAGCCACTAGAGGGCCTCGCTGCCTTAGTAACCATTACATCGTGTTGCTTTCCTCAAGTTAATTTTGACATTTAAAGAAAATCACTTTTAATTTAAACATTTTCAGCATGTGTTTTGTTGTAAACATTTAACTCATTGTTTTAGCTGTTGTTAGTCAACATTTGCTTGACTATGTAGTTAAACCTTATGTTGTCCTGATGCAGGCTGACCTGAACTGTAATATCCAGGATGACTCTGGGGCCTTCTATGGTGTGACCAGCCAGTATGAGAGCTCTGAGAACATGACCATCACCTGCTCCACCAAGGTGTGCTCTTTCGGCAAGCAGGTGGTCGAGAAGGTGGAGGTGAGTCCTAGTCCTACACACACCACTGTGTGCTTGGTGGAGAACTATAAAACGACACAAATGACTCATTATATATTTGTGTGTTTCTCACAATTGCTAACATGAGTGTTTTAACTCCTATTTGATCGTGGTGGACATTGTTCCCTCCACTCATTTATACAACAAGTGGGTCTAATCCTGAATGCTGATTGGTTAAAACCGCATTCCAGACAATGTCTATTCCACAAGTTACCACCAGCTAAATCTATGACGTTAAAATGCCTATTTACTCTGGTCCATCTGACTGCGCAATCCACTGCCTCATCAGCCCAGCCAGGCAATTTATAAAACTTGTTCTCCAGTATAGAAAGCATCTAGACATGATCTCACATTTCTTTTAGACTGACATTTACTTTTCAACAGCGGAGATTTGTATAAACCTTGCTGTCTGTCTCTGACATTTGCAACATTGTTTCAATATTCAAATTCAATCTCGGGAGTTGGGCTGAGACAGACAGGCAGGCAGCGTTTCTCAGCCAGTTGAAATCATGAATCAGCATCATTTTTATGGATATACACAACAAACTATTAATAGAAAACAGGTCAAACGAAACAAAGTGCAGCTAGTTTGTAGTCTTTCCAGCTTCAGTTTGAAGTGATAGCTGTGTTGTTGGCTAGCTCCTCTGAACAACAGTGTCCTGACGTGAGAGCACATTTTCTATGCCAGGTGAAATCACACATCATTAGCTCATTGTTATGGATGTATCCAAATAAATGTCTCTAGAAAATAGCTTATGCAAATGCAGCTACTTTGTTGTTATTCTGGCTGCACAGTTTGACTGTAAATTAGCCATAGTTAGCTAGCTAGCAAGCAAGGGATAACAATGTTGCCAGCCAGTACGGCAATGGAACATTTAGAACGAACGACTGGGTCACGTCAGCTGGTCGCGTCCATAAAAGACTTAACGACTGGGTCGCATCTCTGTCAACCGAATGGATAGAACGAACGACCAGCTGGCTTGGGTAGCAACCCTATATTTGTGTCGGTACTATATCTTGTGGAAGGATAAATAGTTTGAATAAATTCAGCAAAATAACGTTTTTAATGAAAATATGTAAATCATTATTTGAATATGTTGGTAACCCGTTGTATATAAGCGATAATGCCATCGAAGCCGGTCATTCGGGCCTAACAACACCTGTGCCAATATATCCTCCAAACACCGGCTTCTCTGGCATTCTCACTTAATTGTTTTCTTGTGAAGAGCGGCACTCAGTGATGTCTCTCTCTCTCTCTTCCTCCCCCTCAGACGGAATATGCTCGCTTCGAGAACGGACGCTTTGTCTACAGGATAAGCCGCTCTCCCATGTGTGAATACATGATCAATTTCATCCACAAACTCAAACACCTGCCTGAGAAATACATGATGAACAGTGTCCTAGAGAACTTCACCATCCTATTGGTAAGGATGTCCTACTCAGAGTCATCAATCTGTTTCTATACTTATAACAAGTGTGTGTGTGTGTCTGTCTGTCTGGTCTGTCTTGTCTGTCTTTCTCTCTGCGTATGTGTGTGTTTCCGTGCTTGTGTGCGTGTCTTACATGTCTCACACTGCATTTCTCTTGGGTTCCAGGTGGTGACCAACAGAGAGACACAGGAGACGCTGCTGTGCATGGCGTGTGTGTTTGAGGTGTCGAACAGCGAACACGGAGCTCAACATCACATCTACCGGCTAGTCAAGGAATAAGAGACTGAGGCCTAGATTCAATCAGATCAGCATTGGCCGACATCTGCATAGCAGATGTTTTGGCGGTGTTGGAAGTGTAACTGTGGTATGAGCTGGAATATCGGTGAGCTGCTGCTCTTGCGTGGCACCAACCGCTCCCTTCCTTATTATCCCTTACCGCGTTAGAAGTTCAAAACGGTGAAAGAAAGTGTAGGCTCTATCGATGTTAGAAATAATGACTTTCAAATGTCAAACCATTGATGTTAGGCTAACGCATATTGTCATGTTAATTTGGATGGGGGGAGTGTTTGGACTGCATGAACTTCTAACGCTGCTGCATGGGATTTGTCGGATTATAGCCGGGTGTGATTTCGTTGCATCCAATGGCAGTGTCCGCGATAATGTAACGCAACGAGCCGCTTGTGGATTGGACAGCTCTCTGCAGTTCCACCTCAGACACCGCCAAAACAACCGCTATACGGAGGTCAGTCTGATTGATTCTAGCCCTGACACTCAGTGGAAACATGCTTCATTCAGACTGGGACAAACTATCACATAGATCCATCTACCTGAAGGACATGTAGCTTATGAAGGATTGAGGGAAGACATTGAAGGACAGACCCTGAGTATTGTCAGGGTTGTGGGAGAGACACGAGGCAATCGCCCAGTGAAACACGCCTTCAGAATGACTTACTGACAACCTTATGGAAAGTGGCTGTGCCTCTACACATATCCCACCCACAGTGTCCTTTGGTTACATTGGGGTGAAGTCTATCACGGATAATATTATCATTATATTTTTGTCTTTTTTATGTATATTTGTATGAGTGGAGCTGTCAATCTGTGGTATAGTTGTGTCATGTGCCATTTTTCCAGACTAGTTCAGGTCTGTAGTGTACAAAGTGTACATATGAAGGGGCATTGCGTAAAATTGGAAGATGTTCTGTGGATTACATTTGGAAACTACTATCAGTTTCCAGCTTTTTATACTGTAGTCATCACCAATATAAACCAATTAGATAAATAGAAAAACTATAGATAAATAGAAAAACTGTAGTAAAACAGTTACTACATACACTATATATACAAACATATGTGGACACCCCTTCAAATTAGACAAACATTTGCAGTAGAATAGCCTTACTGAAGAGCTCAGTAACTTTCAACGTGGCACCGTCATAGGATGCCACTTTTCCAACAAGTCAGTTCGTCAAATTTCTGCCTTTCCTCGGTTGCGTCACTCACTACCGAGTTCCAA
Organism: Thymallus thymallus; assembly: GCA_023634145.1. Classification (NCBI taxonomy): domain Eukaryota; kingdom Metazoa; phylum Chordata; class Actinopteri; order Salmoniformes; family Salmonidae; genus Thymallus; species Thymallus thymallus. The sequence continues at coordinate 32,679,947 of CM042414.1, forward strand.
ACTGCCTCTGCAAGCAAAAGAACTGTTCGTCGGGAGCTCCATGAAATGGGTTTCAATGGCCGAGCGGACGCACTAAGATCACCATGCGCAATGCCAAGCGTCGGCTGGAGTGGTGTAAAGCTCGCCGCCATTCAACTCTGGAGCAGTGGAAACGCGTTCTCTGGAGTGATGAATCACGCTTTTGGTGGATGCCAGGAAAACGCTACTTGCCCGAATGCATAGTACCTACTGTAAAGTTTGGTGGAGGAGGAATAATGGTCTGGGGCTGTTTTGTCATGGTTCGGGCTAGGCCCCTTAGTTCCAGTGAAGGAAAATCTTAACGCAGCAGCATACAATGACATTCAGGACAATTCTGTGCTTCCAACTTAGTGGCAACAGTTCCTGTTTCAGCATGACAATGCCCCTGTGCGCAAACTTGACTGGCCTGCACAGAGCCTTGACCTCAACCCCATCAAACACATTTAGGATGAATTGGAACGTCGACTGAGAGCCAGGCCTAATCTCCCAACATCAGTTCCCGACCTCACTAATGCCCTTGTGGCTGAATGGAAGCAAGTCCCCACAGCAATGTTCCAACATCTAGTGGAAAGCCTTCCCAGAAAAGTGGAGGCTGCGGGGCAACTTCATAATAATGCCCATGATTCTGGAATGAGATGTTCGACGAGCAGGTGTCCACATACTTTTGGTCTTGTAGTGTACATGTAACTTTGTGAACATCACTATCACACAAACATTTTCCAAAGAAAAAATATGTAGGTTTTACATTTTGTACATTTTGGATAACAAAGCAAATACTAAACTATAATGAAGATTGGTAATAGTTATAATTCCAGGGATACTTTGAAACTATAAATAAGATATGTGATGATTCAGGTACCACTTTGCAGCACAGCTCTCTCATATCTACATCATATCTCCTGTGCCTAACTAAAAATAAAAGTGTATTGTTAGGTATTACTGCACTGTTGGAGCTAGGAACATAAGCATTAAGCTACACCCGCGATAACATCTGCAAAATATGTGTACGCGACCAATAAAACTTGATTTGATTCGAAAAGAGGAAAAGCACTGTGATAACACAGCAAGACAATGTGTACAGACCAGAGATTCCTCCTAAGTTATATTTTCACTGAGCTGCTAAGGTTTTACCCCGTATGACAATGAAGCAAAGAAATCATAGAATACACATATTGAACGTTCAAAATGGACACACTGTACCATAGTCACCCATCCCAAAGCACTTAGTTCCTCTGTATGGTTATGCAGGGTGGAGTTAACTTGTTGAATAAACCCTCACTTTTTAGTGACTGAGAAACACAGAAGTCAAAACACTCCCATACATTAATCTCTGTGTTTCCCTGATTCTGAATGCTATTCAGCCTTATTTTGCCTGTCAATCTGTGGCCTACACTACTAGGCACATTAACCGTGGTGGTAGGAATGGGATCCTTACAGATGCTGTAACTCTACCATTCAAGCTGTGAGATCTTTCCTAAGCTGGAGGACAGCCTTGTTGTTTTCATACAGCCCAGTGTTGCGTGTACAGTGCCTTAGTGAGTAGCTTTCCACCAATGGCCCAATGGTTTGCTTGGATCGAAATACATAACATTTGTGATGCATCATGTTGGTGATTATAAATACACTTTTTAACTATTAGTGGTTCTACATGTACACCTATTTCACCTTGTTTTGCAAAATAGCTGTGGTAAATCATACATAGATTATTACAATGAACAAGTTCCATGTGTAATAGCAGTAATAACTTTGCCTTGCCTATCAAAAACCAAAAATCTGGAGACATGTCAGACGTGCAATTGTCCCTTGCACTGTAGCATAAAGTGCCTTTGGTCATGACTTTCCAGGGAAGAAAAGGTTTAAAAGAAGCTAAACCAAAAAGTCAAAGAAAATGGTGGAAGAGATCACCAGAATGCCTTTTCCAATGCGTTTCCCTGTAGAACTGTATTCATTACCACAACAATTTGACTATTGCCGGGCGGCAAGTAGCCCAGCGGTTAGAACATTGGGCCAGTAACTGGAAGGTCACTAGTTAAATCCCTGAGCTGACAAGGTGAAAAATCTCTCAATTAACCCTAATTACTCACTCTCTGAGGGAGTCTCAGGGGGAGTTGGGATATGCAAAAATTCACACATGTGTATAATCCACACTTTACAGTTTAGTCATTTAGCAGACGCTCTTATCCAGAGTGGCTTACAGTTTGTGCATTCATCTTAAGATAGCTAGGTGGGACAACCACATATCTCAGTCATTGGAAGTACATTTGTCCTCAATAAAGTAGCCAGCAAAGTCAGTGCTAGTGTGGGGGAGGGGGGGTTACTTGTTAGTTTACTTGTACATGTGTGAAATAGGACAAATATAAGCACCCACCTAATTATTATTATTATTATTATTTGGGAAAAGATTGTACCCTTAGATGCATGTTCAGTTCAACGTGATCTCCCTGTAGAGGTTTATTTCATCATATCATTGTCACAGTAGATAATTTGTGTTATTATAATATCATAAGCACACAATAACTTATTACAGTTCAGAAAAAATAATGCAGTATACTTGTATGTTACACTGTTGCTGAAGACAATGGATCAGGGTTCATGTCATGTTTGGAAGACCTTTGACCTGTGTTCTAACTTATTAATAATTGTGACTAGATTCTGGGGTGAACAACAAAGTCCACCATTACAGTAGCTTATGTTTGAATGTGATCTATGTAGGCTATACTTTACAATGCTTTTGTGATGACTCCAGTTGAAATAGAGTCAAGCCTGTTGCTTTCACTGCTGGGCTCTCAGTATCTCTGTTCTGTCAACCTGGAATATAGATTTCACATGACAAGTCTTTGTAAGATATTATTTTAAAGGAGGTTTTTTACACAAACATCAGCAGCAAAGCTCTGGGTCATGTGCTCTTTGTCTATCGGTACTGGTACCTTTTATCTATTATTTTCTAAATTGGCTTTAATTTTTCTCACGTTTGGATGGCATCCTCAGAACATTGTGTACAGATCATTTTTAAAAGTTGATTTGTATAAAGAAGAATGTATTCTGAGATGTCCTGGTACACATGTGTAATATTATCTTTCATTTTTTGAGACAAGAATATGAAAAGAGAAACTGACAATATGTGTGTTACTGCAGGGTCTGGTCTTTGCTTTGTAACTTTTTCTTCATTGCTAAAGTGTTAGATATTTTATAGCTTTCTAGAAACTTTGTATGCATATAATATCCAATAAAACTAAATGGTCAATTCTGTTTCTGATTGATGATGAATCATAATCACAAACATATATGAATTGCCCTCAAATTAAGTATTAGTATGTCAGTATTAGCCGACCTTTGATATTGCTGGAACGATACAATACTCTTAATGCACAACAGGAGGCGCTATATCCAAAATAATCAGGCCTCGCAACCTGTGATACTGTGCAACGGTTCATTCACATGAGAATAAATAGTAACTCCAATAAAAAATATATATTGAGCCCGGATATAGCAATCCTCTATGAATACATCTCCTGGCTATGGTAATGTTGGAGAATAACCTGCCTGATATTATTATAACCTCCAACCTGGGGTTTTATGTAGTATTTGGTGCGGCAGGTAGCCTCGAGGTTAGAGCTTTGGGACAGAAACCGAAAAGTTGACGTACCGGAGCCGACAAGGTGAAAATATATATAATATGTCACAGTGCATTTGAGCAAGGCACTTAACCCTAATTGCTCCAGTGGTGCTGTACAATGTCGACCCTGGTCGTGATCCCACTCCATGCGTCTCAGTGGGAGTTGGGATATGCAACAACAAAGAAATCCATGACATGTGTGTAACAGGACAAATATAAGCCCCCATACACACAATGTATTATTATTATTATTATTATTATTATTATTATTATTTAATCAACAAACTTGTCCTGTCATCAACTGTCAGGGTCAGAGGAGGATAAACCAGCCCGGACCAATGACAACTTGTGATTCTGGCCACGTCATTAACATATCACACCACCACAACAATCGCCATGCACCAAATGCGTCTGCAATAATCACAGACAAACTATTTTTTTGTTTTATGAAAATATGGTTTTCGTTTACAATCACGTCATTGGGGGAAGTGGTTTGGTTGGCGGGGTCAGTTTCGGCTAAAGACTGTAGATATATGGGATGATTGGTAAGTGTACTGCGTGTTATTGAGGGCAGAGAAATTATGTTCTTAGCAGCTCCATTAATAGTTTTTATTTTGCTTGATTTGTTTCTATAGAAGACCAGATCCGAAGTCATCAAGATATGTAAAACAAGCTGGGCCCAGACTGACCTTTGTCTTTATGGGCATCAACATAAATAATAAAATGCCTTATAGATGAATAACTGTGAGACAAATCAGAATATTTGTATAGTTCCATTTGGAAGTTTCACTTGAATTCATTTAATATGACTATATAACACTTTAAAATGTGTATTTTTTTATTTTTCACGTCAGAATTATGGTATTGTTTTTTAATCAAAGTACAGTAAGGAAATTGGTGCGTAAAATGCGCACAAAGTGGGCGGGTAATGTTACATACAAAAACTTCCGGAGTGTGGTGATCAACAGACACTGGAGAGTGGAGAGTCCCGTTGCGAGCAAGGGCGTATACTTTATTGTTGGCATAGAAATTCAACCACAGCAGTGCGTTCCGATCGAGAGGAAGGACGCTCGTTTCTCCTCTGCGCACAGTGTTCCAAAAGGAAGTCTGCGGGGATAATGTAATCCCCCCTGCTGAACAACTTCCCAGCGTGCGTCTTGAGTTTGCTACGGGAATAATCCTAAATAGAGAGAAGTACTGTGCTTATTATTTCATGAAAATGATGACATGCCAATATAAGAAAAAGGACAGCTCAAAACGAAGGTGTGTGACGCACGTTTCTCTCTTCACTTGAAAAGTGGGACCGAGGAGTCGAGAGGGGAGCAGAAACTTGGATGAGCAATTGGGTTGGCGGTTTTTCCAGTATGGAGCAGGAAGAATGCAAGGTATCAGTTTGGGTCTGCCGAGAGGAGAAGCTGGTCTCCGGGCTGTCTAAACGCACCACCTGCGCAGATGTTGTCAAAGTTCTACTGGAGGACCAAAACGTGCAGCAAGGTGCGTCAGCGGCGATGCTATCCGGGACCCCCCAGTCTTACTGCATAGTGGAGAAATGGAGAGGAGTTGAGAGGATTTTACCCAATAAAACCAAAATCCTGCGTCTCTGGAGCGCCTGGGGAGATGAGCAGGAAAACGTGCGGTTTGTGTTGGTGAAGAATGAGGCATCATTACCGAACAACGGACCCAGAAGCGCCGAGGCGCGGGTCGTTCAGAGCAAAGACAATCCGTGCGTATTCAAGGAAGCAGCCAAGACCACGATGGCTTTCTCGCAAGAAAAGCAGCGGAGGATTGTTAGAAAAGCTTTTAGAAAGTTGGACAAAATTAACAAAAAGAGAGAAGAGACTGTTCCTAAGGATAAATCCTCAGTGGAGAAATTGGAAACGTTGGTGCACTTAGTTATATCGCAAGATCACACCATCCGCCAGCAGATCCAAAGGGTCAAAGAATTGGATAGGGATATAGAAAGGTATGAGGCAAAAGTGCACTTTGACAGAATTAAGAGACATGGTATCAATTATGTGCAGGACACATACATGGTGGAATCGAGCGCGGAAGCTGATCCAATAGAGGACGTTCCACGTTCTGCGGAGGCTATTGCGCAGTTTGATGAGTACGCGCTTAGGTGCGAGGAGGTCCTGAGACTTCAGGAGGAGTTGACAGAGCGCGAGGTTCTCATGGAATGCATCACAGGTGAAATTCAGGAGGTGCTAAACCAAAGGTGGATGAAAAGACGGCAAGATGAGCTGTCGGACAAAGACACAGAAAGTATTGGGGAGTCTGTGGACATCCCCGTGGCTGCAGTGGCTCCACAGCCGGCAGCACAGTCAGGCGCCGGCGCTCCAGAGCCAGATGTTGACAGTCTATCAGAGAACGACTTGGTTATAGAGGGGAAGATAATCAAAACAAAGCTGGATACCAGTTTATATATTGGTCTTCGTTTGAACACGGATTTAGAGGCTATAAAGGGTGATTTAGACTTAAGCCAGGAGCTATGGGACGCGAAAGAAAAAGAACTAACGGATTTGCTCGCAAAAATGCACTTAATTAAAGAAAAGTTACCCGAGGCTGATAAAGAACACTTTGGTGTCACTGAGACTGAAATGTTGCCTTCCTTGGAGAAGAGCAGTGGGTGGGTGGAGCAGGCCAGAGGTCTTTCCAAGACCTGCGACATGAACGATGAAGACTCAGACACAGGGCTGAGCTCCATGCATAGCCAGGACTCTGACAATACACCTGTGTGTGAATCACTGGTGTAGCTAACTCTTTACTGAACTATTGAAAATATGCAACACAAACTCAGGGACAGTGGAACTCTCCACACTAAACAATATGTTTATCATTTTCCTCCAAAAGGCATCAGCATGGACACCATATATACTGTATGTATGTATGTATGTATGTATGTATGTATGTATGTATGTATGTATGTATGTATGTATGTATGTATGTATGTATGTATGTATGTATGTATGTATGTATGTATGTATGTATGTATGTATGTATGTATATATATATATATATATATATATATATATGAATGATAGTCAACTCAATCCACAATAATGTGTCTTTAAATAGGCCACTCTCAGATATTCAGTCAGTATAGACAAGTAATAGATTTTAAAATCATATTATGCCAATTGTGCTGAAACCCTGACAAAAGTTATGGAAAGTTGATATAGCTTGCTATGCTGTTTCTGTGTGTCACAAGTATTATTGAAGGGAAAATGTTTAGAACTAGGGAAAACAGTGACTGCATTGAACTGCAAAGACCCACATCACTATGCACATTCAGCTATAAACATGCAGGTTAATGTGGAAATAAAGTGTTAAAACATCTTTTGATCTGTTTGATTTAGTACTTGCATGAGTAGGACAAACACATATTTTAATTGCATTGGAATTAGTCCTACCTCATGAGAAAGTCAAAAGTTGTGGATAGAAATTGTTTTGCATTCTTTAGGGGCCATGCCTTGCATTGTGTGATGTGTGCATGTCATGGTCTGCTGTATTTAATTGGAGTCTATGGAGCAGCAGAGCATGAGCTTTTTCATTAATTATGATTACTGTAAATGCATACCTTTTACTAAACTGTTTCACTAACAGACCAAACTGTTCAATATTAACCAAGCGAGGGAATTCCAGACATTTTTACTATTCCGTGTGTAATTCCCTATTCCCAAACTTTTTACTGTACTCTGAGGTGGGTGTTCAAAAAGTTGGATAGATGCCAGTGCATTAAACTCCAACTGTATTTGATCCATATGGAGGCAGTATCTGCTTGGCAATGCTTAGGCCTACAGATTTCTGTTGTTGTTTTTGTGACACTCTCTGTCCAGGAGTGCCATGTTCAAACCTGCCAAGATGTAGCATTTCCCAGAGGGTGACTTCTAGGAATCTCAAATGACATTCGTCAGAGGTTCGTTTTGTTCATTGATAATGTTGTTTAAGCATGACTAACTTTTCATATTCAGTTGCCAGGCTGCTGATGCAAATTCAATGCAAGTTGGCCAGACTAGCTGTCACCTGATCCAATAATTGTTTCATTCATCCATGGAGTCGATCCTCACTTTCTCTTTGGTTGCTTGGCAGCATGATGCCAATACCCTATTGATGGCTATGCCCAATTCAGTTACAGTACAATTTGCTGTGCCAATCAGCCTCATGGATCGGTTGTTCTCAGCATGGTTTATATCAGGACAACCATTTGAGAGCTCTAATCTAATCAGTTTATCAGGAGTCAGTACAAGTAATAGAAACTGCAGCGTATATGAACCCTGGGAAAGCATACATCAAGTCAATACAGTGGTTATTCCCTGCCCTACCCAGACGGTGGTTCTATACATTAGGTCAATACAGAGGTTATGCCCTGCCGTACCCAGACGGTGGTTCTATACATTAGGTCGATACAGTGGTTATGCCCTGCCCTACCCAGACGGTGGTTCTATACATTAGGTCGATACAGTGGTTATGCCCTGCCTTAAAGGTGTTTCTGTTTATGCAACCCAGTCTGCTTTTTTGTCTGGGCGTTGTATGTTGTTGTTCTGTATGAAATCAGCCAGAGAGCAGCTGCCTAGCCTGGCTCACTCTGTTGAAAACAGTAGGGTTTACATAAGTCAGGGATGAAGGCTGGGCCAGGCCTCATGTGCTACTGTTGTGGGGTGCACTGGGACTGTGTGAGAAGGGATGTGTCTGTTTCAGATTTAGAGGATTTGAGTCCCCAACAGCCTAGTGCCACAGGATGCTTTAAATATGACTTTTGACAACATAGGGAGAGAGAGGGGGAGACTCCTCTTACGGAATTTGGCCTTCAAATGGTTGTTATTCATATCCATGCATTTCGGTCTAAAACATTCTGGGATTGACAATGTGTAGGCGTCAGATGTGACACAAATTCTCCGTTAGTTCTCTATACCACTGAGATTAGTTCTGCCATATGTATGAAATTGATCCCACAGTACTTAACCCAATTTATCTGAAAAACAACCTGCATGCATTAACAAAATAATGTTTAAAATACAATTTAGGCACAACCATCTGTGCCAGGGATTTCCTGTACCATTTCTGCAAATTTTGTGTGATAATACTATCAGGATGGTTTTATCATAATGGAGTTGCATAATGCAGACATAAGGGAAAAGACACCTCCTGCGCTCTTCAACCCCCTATTTCACTCATGCAGTGCACCCTTAGAAATCAATGGGACCCTGCCCTGGCGATGTTCTCATGGGTCATTAACCTCAGGAGATAACAGACCTGTAAATAGTTAAAGAGCAGCAGCTTGTAAGGCCGGGGTCATTCTTACGCTACGTCGAGCTGAATTAATACCAGCCGTCGAAAACATTTAGGGTAGAAACCTCCACTTAAGCTGAATTGTTCCTTAGTCTCCCATTGACATTAATGCATGACAAAGTGAAATACTTCTGCACATCTGGCCAGCCAGTTAAGATTCTCCCCATAGAGAACATAAATATTTATAAATAGTCAAATTTAAGAGACTTTGGTGATATTCAAATGTATGCCTTGGCACAAAACCTTTCACATGAGCTGACCCAGGCTCATAATGTGTTTGCTGGAATGAGCCCAGCAGTTAATATCCGTATGGGGTCCAATAGGCCCTCTCTTCATCTGGTGGCTGTCATTAGAAAAGACTACTGCCAGGAAAACAATCTGTGCAATAAAATAAAACCACCATATATTTCGTCAGTCAGACAGACAGAACATATCACATCTCAAAGAGCCTACTGCCAACCACTTTGACCCCTGTCCAAACCATTAGAGAGGAGGATCCATGGACCAGATAGGCTAGTATGGGATTATTCTACACTGGAGCTAGTTGTTCCACAAGTGGCCTGTCAGATGGAGGGACTGAGCCTCTAGTCATACCAAAAACTGTCGCTTGTTCAGCATGGCACAACATTGAGGAACGGTCAGGTAGAAATATGTTATGTAGAACATGCCTCTCTGATATGTAGAATAAGGAATCATGTTGTCTCTGCTCATGACATTTCTATCTGCAACGTTTGACAATGTTTTACTACTGAATTTGGCCCGGAAAGAGTGATATAGAGCGACAGAGAGAGAGGGAAGGGGGGGGGGGGTATTATAAACTAAGTGTCTAATAAACTTGATGAGCCTGTCTGCTCTGTTCTCTGTTTATCAGTCAGTCTGGCTGGATGAACATGGAACATCCAGACTAAGGCGTGGACATATGAATCTTTGATGAACAACTCAGCAAAGGCTGTGTGGAGCCATCTGACAGAGTAATTACACACAGACAGTCTCCTCACAAGGCCTCCCATAACTCACTCACAACCTGAAGAGCCACTCAGCCATATTGATTTATAGGCCTATTATAGAGGGGTGGGTTTGATTCTCTTGCTCCATTCCTAGTTCTAAAGCAAAGCAGCTCAACTGGGTTGCTCTAACACGCAGGACCAATAGGATCAATTAATGCAATGTAAATACTAAGTACCGGTCTGCTATTTTGAGTTTTTTTTGCTGGTCGTATATTTGTTTTAACATAATGTTCCCAAAGAGCTTCTGGACATCAGAACAGCGATTACTAGCCTCGATTTGGATGAAAATTTCTACTTCAATGAGTCGGTGGCACAGGACATAGTGCTTGCTCCGGACCAGGCCCTAATCCCTGACACTCGGAAGAGAAAGAGACGGCGATATAGAGGCCAACGAGCGGGTACCCTGATGAAGATGCGACAGAGAGTAAATAATCCACCTCTACCCTCTGTTCTATTGGCAAATGTACAATCACCGGAGAACAAACTGGACAAGCTCCGTTTGAGACTAACCTATCAACGGGACCTGAAGAACTGTAATATCCTATGTTTCTCTGAAATGTTATAATATTCTAGCTGGTTTTTCTATGCATTGGCAGGACAGAACTGCAGTGTCGGGTATGCTCAAGGGGGGTGTTGTATGTCTCTTTGTTAACAACAACTGATGCGTGATCTCTAATATTAAGAACGTTTTGAGGTTCTGCTCACCTGAGTTAGAATAGCTCATGTCAAGCTGTAGACCATACTATTTACCAAGAGAGTTTTCATCTGTATTTTTCGTAGCTATCTATTTACCACCACAAATAGATGCTGGCACTAAAACCGCACTCAACAAGCTGTATAGGGCAATAAGCAATCAAGAAAATGCTTATCCAGAGACAGAGATCCTAGTGGCCGGTGATTTTAATGCAGGGAAACTGAAATCTCTCTTACCTAATTTCTACCAGCATGTCACCTGTGCAACTAAAGGAGAAAAAAACTCTAGATCACTTTTACTCCACACACAGAGATGCATACAAAGCTCTCCCTCGCCCTCCATTTGGCAAACCTGACCATAACTCTATCCTCCTGATTCCTGCTTACAAACAAAAACTCAAACAGGAAGTACCAGTGATGCGCCCAATACGGAAGTGGTCCAATGAAGCGGATGCTAAGCTACAGGACTGTTTCGCTAGTACAGACTAGAATATGTTCCGGGACTCATCCGATAGCGGCTTCGTTAATAAGTGCATCAACAACGTCATTCCCACAGTGACCATACGTACATATTCCAACCAGAAGCCATGGATTACAGGCAACATTTGCACTTTGCACTTTGATTCCAAGATGGCGTAACAGTGTGGACGTCTTTTCTTGTCCTGTCCTGTGTCCGGTGTAAATAGTCTTTCTGTTTTTCTGTATATATTTATTATTCTCATATACAGTACTTTCCTGCAACCCACCTCACCCAAAGTGGAACGGATCTACTATTTCTTTATTTCCTTATCCCACATAACTGGACCTCCGACAGAAGCTAGCCTGCTAACTAGCTACTAGCCATTGCTAGCCACTGCTAGTGGTCTTCACCACTGCCCTTGCCTGCACCAGACAGCTTTAGTTCAGACAATTTAGGCCAGTCTGCACAGCGTGCTACCAACCCAGCCCATATCGGATTGCTTTCTCTACCACATCACGGGATTTCTGCCGAAATCACTGGACCATTACACTGGATCATCGTAGCTAGCTAGCTGCAACCGAGTGGCTGATGTTGGCTAACACCACTGTCCCGAAGCATGCACCAGTTAGCCTTGAGCTAGCCTCGAGCTAGGCCCATCTCCCGGCTAGCCGATGTGCACCAGCTAATTCCTGGGCTACAGTACCTCTTTGTCAACCGGCCTGGACCTTCTATTGTCGACACGGAGCCCAGTCGATCCATCACGACTGGTCTGCCGACGTAATCGTCCGACGTGGTTGCGATGTAGCTGAAGACCCATCTGCTAGCCCCGGCCCGCTAGCATTCTGAACGCCGTGGCTCCCGCTCTAGTGCAGTAGCGGCCACCGAAACTGCTCCCTGGCTCACCTCTTGCTGCTCATTGGACCTTATGATCACTCGGCTACACATCTGATGCCTGCTGGACTGTTTCTTACACGGTACCTCATTCTGTTTATCTGTTAAGCCTCAGCCTCGAACTCAGGTCCTGTGTGTAGGACAACATTTTCTCTAACTGACCCTCTCTGTCCATTCATCACCATTACCCGTTATTGTCTTAGCTCTCTTGATTAACACCTGTGATTGCTTTATGCCTCTCTCTTATGTCAATATGCCTTGTCTGTTGCTGTTTAGGTTAGTTCTTATTGTTCTATTTCACTGTAGTGCCCCCAGTCCCACTCAACATAACTCAGATAGCTCCTTTGTCCCACCCCACACACACGCAGAGACCTCACCTGGCTTAACAGGTGCCTCCAGAGATGCAACCTCTCTCATCGTTACCCAACGCCTAGGTTTACATCCACTGAACTCACATCCTACCATATCCATGTCTGTACATTATGCCCTGAATCTATTCTACCACGCCCAGAAATCTGCTCCTTTTATTCTCTGTACCCAACGCACTAGACAACCAGTTCTTAAAGCCTTTAGCCGTACCCTTATCCTACTCCTCCTCTGTTCCTCTGGTGATGTAGAGGTAAACCCAGGCCCTGTAGCCCCCAGTACTACACCTATTCCCCAGGCGTTCTCATTTGTTGACTTCTGTAACCGCAAAAGCCTTGGTTTCATGCATGTTAACATCAGAAGCCTCCTCCCTAAATTTGATTTATTCACTGCTTTAGCACACTCCGCCAACCCTGATGTCCTAGCCGTGTCTGAATCTTGGCTTAGGAAGGCCACCAAAAGCTCTCAAATTTCCATCCCCAACTACAACACTTTCTGTCAAGATAGAACAGCCAAAGGAGGTGGAGTTGCAATCTACTGCACCTTTCCAGAAATAAGTTTCTCACTGCTGCTTGTTACAGACCCCCCTCAGCCCCCAGCTGTGCCCTGGACACCATATGTGAATTGATTGCCCCCCATCTATCTTCAGAGTTCGTACTGTTAGGTGATCTAAACTGGGATATGCTTAACTTAGCTAGATGTCCTCAATCTCACACAAATTATCAAGGAACCTACCAGGTACAACCCTAAATCCGTAAACATGGGCACCCTCATAGATATCATCCTGACCAACTTGCCCTCCAAATACACCTCCGCTGTCTTCAACCAGGATCTCAGCGATCACTGCCTCATTGCCTGCATCCGTAATGGGTCCGCGGTCAAATGACCACCCCTCATCACTGTCAAACGCTCCCTAAAACACTTTAGCGAGCAGGCCTTTCTAAACGACCTGGAAGGATATTGACCTCATCCCGTCAGTAGAGGATGCCTGGTTGTTCTTTAAAAGTTCTTTCCTCACCATCTAAAAAGTGCTTTCCTCACCACCAAGCATGCCCCATTTAAAAAATGTGGAACTAAGAACAGATATAGCCCATGGTACACTCCAGACTTGACTGCCCTTGACCAGCACAAAAACATCCTGAGGCGCACTGAATTAGCATCGAATAGTCAGTTAGGAAAGCAAAGGCTAGCTTTTTCAAACAGAAATGTGCATGCTGTAGCACTAATTCCAAAAAGCTTTGGGACACTGTAAAGTCCATGGAGAGAATAAGAGCACCTCCTCCCAGCTGCCCACTGCACTGAGGCTAGGAAACACTGTCACCCCTACCCCGGCCAACAGCTCTGCACCCCCCCGCAGCAACTTCAACTCTGTCAATCACTGCATTCTTATCGGCAGACTCAATAGCCTTGGTTTCTCAAATGACTGCCTCGTCTGGTTCACCAACTACTTCTCAGATAGAGTTCAGTGTGTCAAATCGGAGGGCTTGTTGTCCGGACCTCTGGCAGTCTCTATGGGGGTGCCACAGGGTTTAATTCTTGGGCCGACTTTATTCTCTGTATATATCAATGATGTCGCTTTTGCTGCTGGTAACTCTCTGATCCACCTCTACGCAGACGACACAATTCTGTACATCTGGCCCTTCTTTGGACACTGTGTTAACAAACCTCCAAACAAGCTTCAATGCCATACAACACTCCTTCCGTGGCCTCCAACTGCTCTTAAATGGTAGTAAAACGAAATGCATGCTCTTCAATCGAACGCTGCCCACACCCGCCCGCCGGACTAGCATCACTACTCTCGACGGGTCTGACTTAGAATATGTGGACAGCTACAAATACCTAGGTATTAGGTTTAGGCTGTAAACTCTCCTTCCAGACTCACATTAAGCATCTCCAATCCAAAATTAAATCTAGAATCGGCTTCCTATTTCGCAAACAAAGCCTCCTTCACTCATGCTGCCAAACATACCCTCGTAAAACTGACTATCCTATCGATCCCTGACTTACAAAATAGCCTCCAACACTCTACTCAGCAAATTGGATGTAGTCTATCACAGTGCCATCCATTTTGTTACCAAAGCCCCATATACTACCCACCACTGCGATCTGTATGCTCTCGTTGGCTGGCCCTCACTACATATTCATCGCCAAACTCACTGGCTCCAGGTCATCTATAAGTCTTTGCTAGGTAAATCCCTGCCTTATCTCAGCTCGCTGGTCACCATAGCAACACCCACCCGTAGCATGCGCTCCAACTCTGTGTTGTTGTTGTTTTTGTTGCACTGCTTTGCTTTATCTTGGCCAGGTCGCAGTTGTAAATGAGAACTTGTTCTCAACTGGCCTACCTGGTTAAATAAAGGTAAAACATTTTTTTACAAAAATACTGAACTAAAGGCTAGAGCTGCCGCTTTCAAGAACGCTGATAACAAATCCCACTACGCCCTCTGATGAACCATCAAACAGGCATAGCGTCGCATGTGGCAGGACTTGCAAACTATCACGGTTTAGAAAGGGAAACCCAGCCGCGAGCTGCCCCGTGATGCAAGCCTACCAGACGAGCTAAATGCATTCTATTCTCGCTTCGAGACAAGTAACACTGAACCATGCGTAAGAGCACCAGCTGTTCCGGACGACTGTGTGATGACGCTCTCCGTAGCCGATGTGAGTAAGACCTTTAAACAGGTTAACATTCACAGGGCCAGACGGATAACCAGAACCCGTACTCAGAACATGCGCTGACCAGCTGTCAAGTGACTTCACTGACATTTTCAACCTCTCCCTGACCCATTCTGTAATATCTATGTTTCAAGCAGACTACCATAGCCCATGTGCCAAAGAATGCCATGGTAACTTGTCTAAATGACTATCTCCGCCTGGCACTCACATCGGTAGCCATGAAAAGCTTTGAAAGGCTGGTCATGGCTCACATCAGCACCACTATCCCAGACACCCTGGACCCACTCCTCAGGGGTGCGCGCTTAGTCCCCTCCTGTACTCCCTGTTCACCCATGACTGCGTGGCCGTGCACGACTCCAAAACCATCATTAGGTTTGTCAACGACACGACAGTGGTAGGCCTGATTACCAATGACAGAGACAGCCTATAGGGAGGAGGTCAGAGACCTGACATTGTGGTAACAGGACAACAACCTCTCCCTTAACATCAGCAAGACAAAGGAGCTGATCGTGGACTACAGTAAATGGAGGGCCGAGCACGCCCCTATTCACATCAACAGGGCTGTAGTGGAGCGGGTCGAGAGCTTCAAGTTCCTTGTTGTCCACATCACTAAAGATCTATCATGGTCCAAGCACACCAAGACAGTGATGAAGAGGGCATGACAACGCCTATTCCCCCTCAGGAGTGAAAAGATTTGACATGGGCCATCAGATCCTGGCTGCATCACCGCTTGGTATAGCAACTGCTTGGCATCCGACCGCAAAGCACTACGGAGGGTAGTGCGGGTGGACCAGGGCATTACTGAGGCCGAGCTCTCTGCCATCCAAGACCTCTACGCCAGGTGGTGTCAGAGGAAGGTCGTAAAAACTGTCAAAGACTCCAGCCACCCAAGTCAAAGACTGTTCTCTCTGCTACCGCATGGTAAGCGGTACAGATGCACCAAGTCTTGAATCAACATGACCCTGAACAGCTTCTACCCCCAAGCCGTAAGACTGCTAAATAGTTAGTTAAATTGTTAACTAAATAGCTACCCGGACTATCTATCTTTAATTTTCTATTATTCTAAATTTTCTTTCTCTCTGCATTGCATTTCACTGTTAGTCCACAGCTGTTATTTACAAAGCATGCGACAAATAAAATGTGAATTGATTTGTCTGTAAAATAAAATGTTACCTTGTATTCTTTTTTATACTTTTTACCCCTTGATATCCAATTGGTAGTTAGTCCCATCGCTGCAACTCCCGTACAGACTTGGGAGAGGCGAAAGTAGAGAGCCATGAATCCTCCTAAACACGACCCTGCAAAGCCGCACTGCTTCTTGACACACTGCTCGCTTAACCCAGAAGCCAGCCGCACCAATGTGTCGGAGGAAACACCGCACAACTGGCGAACGTGTCAGTGTGCATGCGCCCGGCCCGCCACAGGAGTCACTAGATGGGACAAGGACATCCAGGCTGGCCAAACCCTCCCCAAACACGGAAGACGCTGAGCCAATTGTGCGTCACCTCATTGGTGTCCAGGCCGCAGCCAGTACCTTAGACCTCTGCGCCACTCGGGAGGCCCCGTTACCTTGGATTCTAACACAACCAAACAGCAGACAACAAATATAGCAGATGTTTTTGAGAAAAATGTAGTGCTAGTTAGAGGGAAGGTCAAAACATAATTTGAAAAGACTGTCATAATCCATCAAAACAATTCAACTTACTTCAATAACAACTTAGTCACACAAAGAAGGAACTGATCTATTAAGATTTATTTATGCATACAGTATACAGATCCCTTCCCTTTTCCACGTTTTGTTAGGTTACAACCTTGTTCTAAAATGGGTTAAATAAAACATTTTCATCATCAATCTAAACACAATACCCCTTAATGACATAGTAAAAAAATGTTTTTTAGAAATGTTTGCTAATTTATTCAAAATAAACAGATACCTAATTTACATAAGTATTCAGACCCTTTGCTATGAGACTCGAAATTGAGCTCCTGTTTCCATTGATCATCCTTGAGATGTTTCTACAACTTGATTGGAGTCCACCTGTGGTAAATTATATTGATTGGACATGATTTGGAAAAGCACACACCTCCAGAGCTCCTCTGTGGAGATGGGAGAAGCTTCCAGAAGGACAACCATCTCTGCAGCACTCCACCAATCAGCCTTTATGGTAGAGTTACCAGACGGAAGCCACTCCTCATTAAAAGGCACATGACAGCCTGCTTGGAGTTTGCCAAAAGGCACCTAAAGACTGTCAGACCGTGAGAAACAAGATTCTCTGGTCTGATGAAACCAAGATTGAACACTTTGGCCTGAATGCCAAGCATCACGTCTGGAGGAAACCTGTCACCATCTCTACGGTAAAGCATGGTGGTGGCAGCATCATACTGTGGCGATGTTTATCAGCGGCAGGGACTGGGAGACTAGTCAGGGTGGGGGAAAGATGAACAGAGCAATGTACAGAAAGATCCTTGATGAAAACCTGCTCCATGGCGCTCAGGACCTCAGACTGGAGTGAAGGTTCACCTTCCAACAGGACAATGACCCTAAGAACACAGCCAAGACAACGCAGGAGTGGCTTCGGGACAAGTCTGTGAATGTCCTTGAGTGGCCCAGCCAGAGCCCGGACTTGCACTGTATGTTTGTCCAGGTTTAACATGGGAATAGATCATCCCACACGATTTAGACTGAGGGCTGCATGGGACTGGGAAACAGAGCTGCAGACAAACAGGGGTCCAGCTAGTGTGGAAAGGCTGGATGGATTAAACATTTACCAGAGTAAATACATCCAGCAGGCTTCCTTGACCTCACGCTCCACGGGCCTGTCAAAGACAAACACGCCCGTGTGTGGCAACCCGTTACAATGACTCACACAGTGCAGGACACAGCGTTCCTCTACACCTATGTGTGTGTGTGTGTGTGTGTGTGTGTGTGTGTGTGTGTGTGTGTGTGTGTGTACACTTCCACACCAACTGGCATAACATTCCCACACATCATCCATGCACTGAAGTAGATAAAGCAAACAATTATGCAATAATGCAAAACAGTTTGGTAGGCCAGTAATTAGTGAACTTTTGCTTTTATGATATATTACCAACAGCCATATGCTCTAGTCCTACTACTTCTAATATTCCCATGCAGCGATCAGTGCTGTCAGTGTGAACAGGTTCGAGCTGGCACGTGTGTCTGTCTGTAAGCAGGAGGAGGGTGAAGTAAAGAACAGGCTCACGGCACTTAAACTGGTTCTCACAGGAGCCAGTCACGACACTTACGTTGAACAAGGAGTTATGCTAGTGCTAAACAACAAAACTCATCCATTCTGCAAGTCTTATTAGCCTGCGCTAATGTTACCCTCTGCACAACACAGCTCCCAACAGGCATGGTGCAAATACATCTAATGAAATCAAATCAAATTGTATTGGTCATTTGCACCGAATACAACAGCGTAGATTTACAGGGAAATGCTTACTTACGATCGTTCCCAACAATGCAGAGTTAAAAGGTAAGACAAATATTTGCTAAATAATTTTTTTTATATTAACACAATAACGAGGCTATATACAAGGTACCGAGTCAATGTGCAGGGGTATTTTTTTGTTTTGAACTTTTATTGAACTAGGCAAGTCAGTTAAGAACAAATTCTTATATACAATGACGGCCTACACCGGCCAAACTCAGACGACGCTAGGCCAATTGTGCGCCACCTTATGGCACTCTAAATCACATCCGGTTGTGATACAGCCTGGATTCAAACCAAGGTGTCTATAGTGACGCCTCTAGCACTGAGATGCAGTGCCTTAGACCGCTGCGCCACTTGGGAGTTGAGGTTATACAGTATGTACATGTAGGTAGGGGGTAAAAGTGACTAGGCAATCAGGATATATAATAAACAGAGTAGCAGCATTGTATGTGGAGTGTGAAAGTGTGTCTGTGTGAGTGTGTGTGTGTGTGTGTGTGGTGTCAATATGCATGTGTGTGTGTTTTGTGTGTGTGAGCTTATGTAGTGTGTGTGTGTGTTTGTGTGTATTGGAGTGTCAGTGTAGTATGTGTGAGTTTGTGGGTATAGTCAATGTAAATAGTCTGGATAGTCATGTGATTAACTGTTCAGCAGTCTTATGGCTAGGGGGGTAGAAGCTGTTCAGGAGCCTTTTGGTCCCAGATTTGGAGCTCCGGTACAGCTTGCCGTGATGTAGCAGAAAGAACAGTCTATGACTTGGGTGGATGGAGTCTTAGGCTATTTTTGGGCCTTCCTCTGACAACGCCTGATATAGAGGTCTTGAATGGCAGGAAATTCGGCCCCAGTGATGTACTGGGCCGTATGCACTACCCTCCGTAGCGTCTTGCGGTCGGATGCCGAGCAGTTGCGAATGGGGGTGTGTTTGGCCTTCCGTTTCCTGTAGTCCACGATAAGCTCTTTTGTCTTTGCCCACGATGAGGGAGAGGTTTTCCTCACACCACACTGCCAGTTGTCTGACCATCTCCCTATAGGCTGTCTCATCGTCGTCGGTGATCAGGCCTACCACCGTCTGCAAACGTAATGATGGTTTTGGAGTCGTGCGCGGCCACGCAGTCATGGGTGAACAGGGAGTACAGGACGGGACTCAGCATGCACCCCTGAGGTGCCCCCGTGTTGAGGGTCAGCATGGCGGGTGTGTTGTTGCCTACCCTCACCACCTGGGGAGGCCCATCAGGAAGTCCAGGTTGCAGAGGGAGGTTTCAGTCCCTGGGTCCTTAGCTTAGTGATGAGCTGTGAGGGCACTATGGTGTTGAACACTGAGGTGTAGTCAATGAACAGCATTCTCACGTAGGTATTCCTTTTGTCCAGGTGGGAAAGAGTGTGGAGTGCAATAGAGATTGTGTCATCTGTGGATCTGTTGGTGCGGTATACGAATTGGAGTGGGTCCAGGGTTTCTGGGATGATGGTGTTAATGTGAGCCATGACCAGCCTTTCAAAGCATTTCATGGCTAAAGCTGTGAGTGCTACGGGGTGGTAGCCATTAAGACATATTACCTTGTCTTTCCCCTGAGCACAGGGACTATGGTGGTCTACTTGAAACATGTAGGTATTACAGACTGGGTTAGAGAGAGGTTTAAAATGTCAGGGAAGACACTTGCCAGCTGGTCAGCGCATGCTCTAAGTATGCATGCTGGTAATCCGTCTGTCCCTGCGGCCTTGTGAATTTTAACCTGTTTAAAGTTCTTACTCACATCGGTTATGGAGAGCGTGATCAATCAGTCGTCCGGAACAGCTGGTGCTCTCACACATGGTTCAGTGTGGTTGGCCTTGAAGTGAGCATAGAAGGCTTTTTTTAGCTTGTCTGGTAGGCTGGGCAGCTCAACCGGGTTTCCCTTTGTAATCCCAGATAGTTTGCAAGCCCTGACACATCTGACAAGCGTCAGAGCCAGTGAAGTAGGATTCGATCTTAGCCCTGTATTGACACTTTGCCTGTTTGATGGTTCGTCAGAGGGCGTAGCGGTATTTCTTATAAACGTCCAGTTTATTGTCCCGCTACCTTGAAAGCAGCAGCTCTAGTCTTTATCTCAGTGCAGATATTGCCTGTAATCCATGGTTGGGATATGTACGTATGGTCGCTGTTTGGACGACGTCATTGATGCAAATATTATTCTTTTTTAAAAATGTAACCTTTATTGAACTAGGCAAGTCAGTTAAGAACAAATTCTTATTTACAATGACGGCCTACCCCGGCCAAACCTGGATGACGCTGGGCCAATTGTGCCCCGTGGGACTCCCAATCACGGCCGGATGTGATACAGCCTGGATTCTTGTGACGCCTCTTGCACACTAATCAATAAAGCCGGTGACTGATGTGGTAAATACCATCGGATGAAACCCAGAACATATTCCAGTTTGTGCTAGCGAAACAGTCCTGTAGCCTAGCATCTGCTTCATCGGACCACTTCCGTATTGAACGTGTCACTGGTACTTCCTGTTTGAGTTATTTCTTGTAAGCAGGAATCAGGAGGATAGAGTTATGGTCAGATTGTCCAAATGGAAGGCGAGAGAGAGAGCTTTGTATGCATCTCTGTGTGTGGAGTAAAGGTGATCAAGATTTCTTTTCTCCTATAGTTGCACAGGTGACATGCTGGTAGAAATGAGATAAAACAGATTTAAGTTTTCCTGCATTAAAATCACTGGCCACCATGAGTGCCGCCTCTGGATGAGCATTTTCTTGTTTGCTTATGGCCCTATACAGCTCGTTGAGTATGGTCTTTGTGCCAGCATCTATTTCTCGTGGTAAATAAACAGCTATGAAAAATACAGATGAAAACTCTTTTGGTAAATAGTATGGTCTACAGCTTATCATGAGGTAGTCGAACTCACGCAAGCAGAACCTCGAGACGTCCTTAATATTAGAGATCTCGCACCAGCTGTTGTTGACAAAAAGACACACACCGCCCTCCCTGATCTTACCAGACTCTGCTGTTCTGTCCTGGCAATGCATAAAAAAATCTGCTAGATGTATATTATCTATTCATTCATGGCTCTGAGAAGCATCACCATGAGGATTTATAACAATTTTCCTAACCAGAAGAGCTAATTATCGAAACCAGCAGTTGACGATTTGTTTGTTTGCATTTTGCATTTCATGATATTCCTCATTTCAATTTACAGTGGTACTGTATATACAGATGCCCTATCTTAATTTAATCACTGAAAATGTTCCTGTGCAGCAGGAAATGCAAACTTGTAGTGTACTCAAGGTTTAAAAATACTTTAAAACCACTTTAAAATGTCAGACTGGATTTGCCCTAACAAAAAATGTATCAACCCCAGCAACAATGTCCATATATTTTTATCCACATTTTATTCACATTTCATGTTGCTGCTTGATTATTTTCCTTCTCTGAAAAACCTCACAGTACAATAACTGAGAATAACTACAGTCCAGTCATAATGTTTTCATCAGTTTCATCAGAAAGCTATTGTAGGTCATCATTACTGTGTGGTCCCTGTGGACACACCCGGCAGGTCAGAAGGAACAAAGGGAGTGTCTTAAACTCCTTTTAATGGATTATTGGATAGGTTAATGACATAATGACATCATAAATTATTCAATTAGAAATCAACATAGCTTCTCTCTGAAGGGTGGAAAAGCCTGAAGAGGTCTAATGGCCTAGTGGATTTCTTGCATCTGTCAGGGTTTCCACGTAGTGACATGGCTATTAGTACAGAAACATTAATATTGATTTGTACTCAACTCTTCTCATTTAGAGATAATAAACTGTTACTGTTTTTGAAATTCTGTTTTTCGAGAGAATGAACTGAGGAAAAACATTACTGCACATCTGGCCAGTCGGTGGGTGAGCAGGCGTGGGTGTGTGTGTGTGTGTGTTTGTTGGTGTGTGTGTGTCAGGTCTGTTCAGTTCAGATGTGCCGGATGTTCATTTTGATTTTAGTCCCACTCATCCCAACAAATGAATGTCAGGAAGCAGATGGTACCTTTCCCTTTCCTGCTCACCACTTCCCATTACAGTCATGTGTAATAATGTCATTCCTGTGCTCTGCTGTGTAACATTTTGTAATAGCAGAGATTTTCTTATAATGTTAATACAGGTTTGGACTATAGTACTATTTCTGAGAAACTCTCTCCTTCCAATGGATTATATATTATTTGTTTCTGTATTTGTTTATTTGTTAGGGGCCATGTACAACATGCCATTGCACCAGATTTAGAAAGATAGATAATTTTCATCAGTAGTCCCTTGACTAGGGGAGCTGTTGAAATGAGTGTGCTGTCAATAATTAAACCATGTGTGCCTCCTTGTCCAGCTCATGCAGATGTAAACATATCTTTATCAAGAGCTGACAGAGCTTCTCAGAACAACTGTAAGACAAATTGCATCCTGTGGGTGGATATACCTGCCTAAAGGTATCTGCTCTATCGATCCATGAGGTTGAATGATCACACGTAAGGATATAAGGATGACTGAAACCAAAACGCAGCATAGGAGACTAGATTCGGGGGTTCCAGAACACGTCTGGGAAACAAGACCCAAATAACTCTAGTTTCAATGTTAATGTTTTACTCCAATTGGTTGGTTCTACTTGAGGGTGAGAAAAGTAATTTTGGGGGGTGAGTTTTGTATTCAGTATCACAAAACATATTTCAAAAGATTAAACTCATCACCTAAAGGCCCTGCTACACTAAAGCCATCGGGCGTCCGAATTAGAATGCACAGGAGTGAATGAGAGAAAACAGAAGCAGGTCTATGTGCGGATAAATTGCCAGTGCCAATAATACATATTTGACAACCATAACGTTATGGTTAAAAAGTATTTAGTCAGCCACCAATTGTGCAAGTTCTCCCACTTAAAAAATGAGAGAGGTCTGTAATTTTCATCATATGTACACTTCAACTATGAGAGACAAAATGAGAAAAAAAATTCCAGAAAATCACATTGTAGGATTTTTAATGAATTTATTTGCAAATGATGGTGGAAAATAAGTATTTGGTCACCTACAAACAAGCAAGATTTCTGGCTCTCACAGACCTGTAACTTCTTCTTTAAGATGCTCCTCTGTCCTCCACTCGTTACCTGTATTAATGACACCTGTTTGAACTTATCAGTATAAAAGACACTTGTCCACAACCTCAAACAGTCCCACTCCAAACTCCACTATGGCCAAGACCAAAGAGCTGTCAAAGGACACCAGAAACAAAATGGTAGACCTGCACCAGGCTGGGAAGACTGAATCTGCAATAGGTAAGCAGCTTGGTGTGAAGAAATCAACTGTGGGAGCAATTATTAGGAAATGGAAGACATACAAGTCCACTGATAATCTCCCTCGATCTGGGGCTCCACGCAAGATCTCACCCCGTGGGGTCAAAATGTTCACAAGAATGGTGAGCAAAAATCCCAGAACCACACGGGGGGACCTGGTGAATGACCTGCAGAGAGCTGGGACCAAAGTAACAAAGGTTACCATCAGTAACACACTACGCCGCCAGGGACTCAAATCCTGCAGTGCCAGACGTGTCCCCCTGCTTAAGCCAGTACATGTCCAGGCCCGTCTGAAGTTTGCTAGAGAGCATTTGGATGATCCAGAAGAGGATTGGGAGAATGTCATATGGTCAGATGAAACCAAAATATAACTTTTTGGTAAAAACTCAACTCGTCGTGTTTGGAGGAGAAAGAATGCTGAGTTGCATCCAAATAACACCATACCTACATCATGCTTTGAGGCTGTTTTTCTGCAAAGGGACCAGGACGACTGATCCGTGTAAAGGAAAGAATGAATGGGGCCATGTATCGTGAGATTTTGAGTGAAAACCTTCCATTAGCAAGGGCATTGAAGATGAAACGTGGCTGGGTCTTTCAGCATGACAATGATTCGAAACACACCGCCCGGGCAACGAAGGAGTGGCTTCGTAAGAAGCATTTCAAGGTCCTAGAGTGGCATAGCCAGTCTCCAGATCTCAACCCCATAGAAAATCTTTGGAGGGAGTTGAAAGTCCGTGTTGCCCAGCGACAGCCCCGAAACATCACTGCTCTAGAGGAGATCTGCATGGAGGAATGGGCCAAAATACCAGCAACAGTGTGTGAAAACCTTGTGAAGACTTACAGAAAACGTTTGACCTCTGTCATTGCCAACAAAGGGTATATAACAAAGTATTGAGATAAACTTTTGTTATTGACCAAATACTTATTTTCCACCATAATTTGCAAATAAATTCATTACAAATCCTACAATGTGATTTTCTGGATTTTTTTTTCTCATTTTGTCTCTCACAGTTGAAGTGTATCTATGATGAAAATTACAGGCCTCTCTCATCTTTTTAAGTGGGAGAACTTGCACAATTGGTGGCTGACTAAATACTTTTTTGCCCCACTGTAGCCTAGGCAGGCTACGGCTGGGAAACTCAAGGAACTCTGATTTCAAGAGAGAATACAGTTATGTAGAAAGAACGAGACTAGCTAAATTCTTTATAAGCTGCTCGGTGTATTAGCTACAACTCTCCTCACGTTTGTGTGATAGCAAACAACTGTTTAGCGCAGGCAGGTACAATGGCTCCCGTAGGACATATAAGGTGAGTCAAAAGGAACACACAACAATAATTCACAAGGGCTGCATAGTCAACATAACAAATACAACTGTTTATAATGGATTCTCATGACAAATACTGCCGTGTTGCGCTTACGTTGCGTCACGTCCAATGGCAGTGTCCAAGCTCAAGAATCGCAGAGGTTCAATTTTGGATGGCTGACGCATGCATTCATTATATCTTATGAACTAAAATAATGAGAAATAAAGTTGCTTTTGGTTACATATGGCCTCCACTAGACACCACTGGTTATTTTACTAAGATTTATGAAGTCAAGAAGCTACTAGCTAGCAGAAACTCTAGCTAGAGCTGACCCTTGACTATGTTCACAATGTCAACAAAAGTAACATGTGTAATTAGGGGATGATTTAGTACAACCACTAGCAACGATTTAAGAGTACTTGCGAAAATATGGACCAAAGCTAATGTACTTACGCATAATCAATGAATATGGTACAGTACAGTAGGGGACAATATAATAAAGATGCACTTCTCCTCTGCTCCTCTCCGCTCTCAAAACAATGAGCTCTGTGTAGCAGGTAGAACATCACATTAACAAGACGCTGCTGGTAAAGCAACCCAACGCTTCTAGTGGAGCTGAAATGTTATACACCAACCAAAGCCTCATACTGTTTCAGTTTATCTGAAAATGATGCTATAACATTAAACTATACAATTAAACCATGTCCTCTTTGAAAGCAGGTAAGAGGGGAGATATTTTGGAATGTAAACAGAGTCGCTGACTGCTGTAACCTCACATGTCCAAACTTCCACCCATGCCTCAGGTATGGGGGAAGTATGTGTGCCTCCAGCCCTCCCGCCTCCCCTCGGTCCTGGACAGTTTCTGAGGATCACATTTGATCCTGAACTACCGGGTCAGAGATATTACAAGGTCAGAGGGTCCACTCAAAGAATTTCTGAGCTTTTAATGAAACACACTAATTTTACGCCATTTTGCCCAGTGGGATGTGTTAAACAGTATGTCACGGTGTCCAAGAACCCTCTGCCTGGGACCTCATTCATAACGTCTTAACCGACATCACTATGGTGGGTTTATGCTTTCATATTAGTACATCCTTTTGCTTTATTTGAAGTAACGATAGCCAGCTACCAAGTGGCTGGACCAGTTTTCCAAAAAGTGAATGATGTGTAACATCAAGTTTTGCTTGCCAGCCAACCAACAACTTCAATGAATGCTGCTATCAAGCCAATCTAGCTACTACACTTACGCTACTGAATGAAACATATGAAACTGATCATGACTAGATTTAATCTAATTTCACTGTGATTGGTTAGTCAACATGCAATAATACCTGTATATTGTCAAAATCAGATTAACTGAGCCCAGCCTAGCCTAGCCTTTCCCCGTTGGAATCGAATCCACAACCCTGATGTTGCAGGCACCATGCTCTACCAACTGAGATACACGGGACCAAAGCCTTTTACATTTAATTCAGTTCATTTCCTGTTAATTTGGGTTTTGGGGTTTTGAGGAAAGAACTTTGCAGACGACCACCACAACATGTAAAATCCTCAAAAGTTGTCACTGTCCACAGAGCTTGGTGCTTATTATCGGATGTATAAGGTTGCGAAAACCGACTTTTTGGATATAATGTTAATGATGTGAAAGACCACACTGTACGATTCAGAACATGAAGAATCATATTTGTCTTGGTAAAAATATTTTATAACATAAGGAAGTGGCATTTCATCACCAAAGTAGCAACAGTCATCCAAATTTTTAAAAGGTTTTAAAAACAATTTTAATAAATGCAACAGTTGGACATTGGATGAAGATACTCCAAACATTTAGCTTTTTTTTATCCATCAGGTATTGAATGAATTATAGCACATAAAACCTTTTACTGGCACGGACAAATAATTAATTGGGTTCAGGGATTTCGGTGGGAATTCAGGTATTAAATGTATTGTCAAATGTCACTGTTTAGTTCTTACAATGAACTCATATACAGTGGGGAGAACAAGTATTTGATACACTGACGATTTTGCAGGTTTTCCTACTTACAAAGCATGTAGAGGTCTGTAATTTTTATCATAGGTACACTTCAACTGTGAGAGATGGAATCTAAAACAAAAATCCAGAAAATCACATTGTATGATTTTTAAATAATTAATTTGCATTTTATTGCATGACATAAGTATTTGATCACCTACCAACCAGTAAGAATTCCGGCTCTCACAGACCTGTTAGTTTTTCTTTAAGAAGCCCTCCTGTTCTCCACTCATTACCTGTATTAACTGCACCTGTTTGAACTCGTTACCTGTATAAAAGACACCTGTCCACACACTCAATCAAACAGACTCCAACCTCTCCACAATGGCCAAGACCAGAGAGCTGTGTAAGGACATCAGAGATAAAATTGTAGACCTGCACAAGGCTGGGATGGGCTACAGGACAATAGGCAAGCAGCTTGGTGAGAAGGCAACAACTGTTGGCGCAATTATTAGAAAATGGAAGAAGTTCAAGATGACCGTCAATCTCCCTCGGTCTGGGGCACCATGCAAGATCTCACCTCATGCGGCATCAATGATCATGAGGAAGGTGAGGGATCAGCCCAGAACTACACGGCAGGACCTGGTCAATGACCTGAAGAGAGCTGGGACCACAGTCTCAAAGGAAACCATTAGTAACACACTACGCCGTCATGGATTAAAATCCTGCAGCGCACCCAAGGTCCCCCTGCTCAAGCCAGCGCATGTCCAGGCCCATCTGAAGTTTGCCAACGACCATCTGGATGATCCAGAGGAGGAATGGGAGAAGGTCATGTGGTCTGATGAGACAAAAATAGAGCTTTTTGGTCTAAACGCCACTCGCCGTGTTTGGAGGAAGAAGAAGGATGAGTACAACCCCAAGAACACCATCCCAACCGTGAAGCATGGAGGTGGAAACATCATTCTTTGGGGATGCTTTTCTGCAAAGGGGACAGGACGACTGCACCGTATTGAGGGGAGGATGGATGGGGCCATGTATCGCGAGATCTTGGCCAACAACCTCCTTCCCTCAGTAAGAGCATTGAAGATGGGTCGTGGCTGGGTCTACCAGCATGACAACGACCCGAAAGACACAGCCAGGGCAACTAAGGAGTGGCTCCGTAAGAAGCATCTCAAGGTCCTGGAGTGGCCTAGCCAGTCTCCAGACCTGAACCCAATAGAAAATCTTTGGAGGGAGCTGAAAGTCCGTATTGCCCAGCGACAGCCCCGAAACCTGAAGGATCTGTATGGAGGAGTGGGCCAAAATCCCTGCTGCAGTGTGTGCAAACCTGGTCAAGAACTACAGGAAACGTATGATCTCTGTAATTGCAAACAAAGGTTTCTGTACCAAATATTAAGTTCTGCTTTTCTGATGTATCAAATACTTATGTCATGCAATAAAATGCTAATTAATTACTTAAAAATCATACAATGTGATTTTCTGGATTTTTGTTTTAGATTCCGTCATTCACAGTTGAAGTGTACCTATGATAAAAATTACAGACTTCTACATGCTTTGTAAGTGGGAAAACCTGCAAAATCGGCAGTGTATCAAATACTTGTTCTCCCCACTGTATACAGATTCTAACTGTAGCAGGTATTTTTATATTTTGTGTTAAAATAAAGAAAATTACATGTGTCTCATTTGCATAAATACAATGGGTGTATTTGCATATCTGAACATATTATCATTGGAACAGGACTGCAACCACAAACACGTACTCTGTCTCGGCATGCCTGCACTCACCTGCGCTCTCTAGACTGCCTCATTAATTACTGTTGTTGTCACATTCTGCATAATTCAACAAGTGTGTCAATGGCAGGATACCCTCAGATTAAAAATCAACACGCTTGATTACACCTATCTAGACATACTTTACATAGTTTGTGAGATCAGACATAATATCACTATACTCCGAGTGTTCATTTTCGGAAGTTGATTTAATTTCAGCACATCTAATTTGTAAACATTTCAACTGTATCAAATTTTTTTCAATTCCACAAAATGAACACACCTCAAAATCTTTCTTCCCTTTCTTGTCATGTAAGTATCGAGATGAAGTGTTAAACCACCAACGAACTTTAGCATTCTTAGCACGGAAAGACAATGTATTCCATTGAGCCCATTTCAGACATTACCGGGGTGTGTTTGACAGGTCATTACAAACACTTCCGGGGTCGTATCGTTAACTGGAAAAAACGACAGGCACAAGCAAGATTATGAAAGAGTCGCAAGAGTAAAATGAAAGCAATCAATCCAGCAAGATTTAAGTGACAAGTGGATTTTGCACCTCTCAAACACAGGAAATAGATGGCAAAAAAATACAGATCCTTAGGTGGGTGGGGCATGCGCGTTGCTACCAAAGCGCGTGTTTACCCACTCTGGGTGACACCCTACAACTGAATAATTTTTAACTACTTAGCTAGCATGTCAGCTAACCCTAACCCTTTAACTACTTAGCTAGTGTGTTACCTAACCCTAACCATAATCCTCTAACCATAATCATAACCCCTAACCCTGACCTTAACCCCTAACCCATAGCCTAGCTAATGTTCGCCACCTAGCTAGCTTAGCTTACATTAGCCACAACAAATTTGAATTTGTGTAATGTACACAAATGTGTGATTAAGAAAGAAAATCGTGTATCACATTGAAATGCGTTAAGAAAATTGTGGACTTTTTCGTGTGCCTTTCACAATAAGCTGTGATAGTGTGCAAAAACCAAACAATCCTCAGATTAATAAGAACACTAAATCACAATAAAACTGTCAAAATAACAAACAAAAAAAACTAACCAAAAAGATTTGAATGAAAACTAACCAGGTTAAATCTGTAGTGTTTGTCTGCCAGTCACCCAGCTGTTTCGTCATAGTGAATGCGGTTTTGTGTTTGTGGATGTGTTTGTGTAGTGCTGCCTACATACACCTCAGGTAATTATGTAATGACAGACAGACAGCCAACAATATCACCCACACTGTGTTTTTGCAGTGAAAACACAAGCACGAGAGCCTCTGGTCAAACATGCAGGGTCTAGATGTAAATGGATGGTGTACTAGCTGCCTAAAGGCACATTAGTTCAACAGATTGGCTGCCCTTCATCTAGAGTCAACAGAATAACAACTTTTCCACATGTTCCAATCCCCACTCCTTTTTAACCTGTTATAGAATATGTGAAATCCAACAAAGTGGTATTTTCACCACATTTCATTATACATTTTTTCCCCCTCTTTATATGTATAGAGATTTAGCATTTCTAACTCCTGTATTGTTGTATTGAGTTGAGCTATACAGGAGAATCCTCATAAGAAATGCAAACCACAGATAGAAGAGCAGGTGGTGACTTCACATGTACCCACCCTCAGATCGAGACACGCTAGTGAATAAATTATGACTGACCATTAGTGGGGTTATTAGTGTGTTTTATAGTGTTTTATTATTTCAAACAGCTATAAAAAATGTATATACACTACCGT
Source organism: Thymallus thymallus (assembly GCA_023634145.1). Lineage (NCBI taxonomy): Eukaryota > Metazoa > Chordata > Actinopteri > Salmoniformes > Salmonidae > Thymallus > Thymallus thymallus. Next base: position 32,710,492 of record CM042414.1, read on the forward strand.
TCAAAAGTTTGGAATCACTTGGAAATGTCCTTGTTTTTGAAAGAAAAGCAGTTTTTTGTCCATTCAAATAACATAAAATTGACCAGAAATACAGTGTAGACATTGTTAATGTTGTAAATGACTATTGTAGCTGGAAACGGCTGATTTGTAATGGAATATCTACATAGGCATATAGAGGGTCAATTATCAGCAACCATCACTCCTGTGTTCCAATGGCACGTTGTGTTAGCTTTCCAAGTTTATTATTTTAAAAGGCTAATTGATCATTAGAAAACCCTTTTGCAATTATGTTAGCACAGCTGAAAACTGTTGTGCTGATTAAAGAAGCAATAAAACTGGCCTTCTTTAGACTAGTTGAGTATCTGGAGCATCAGCATTTGTGGGTTCGATTAAAGGCTCAAAATGGCCAGAAACAAATAACTTTCTTCTGAACTCCTCAGTCTATTCTTGTTCTGAGATATGAAGGCATGCGAGACATTGCCAAGAAACTGAAGATCTCGTACAACGCTGTGTACTGCTACTACCTTCACAGAACAGTGCAAACTGGAACTCTAACCAGAATAGAAAGAGGAGTGGGAGGTCCCGGTGCACAACTGAGCAAGAGGACAAGTACATTAGAATGTCTAGTTTGAGAAACAGACGCCTCACAAGTCCTCAACTGGCAGCTTCATTAAATAATACCCGCAAAACACCAGTCTCAACGTGAAGAGGCGACTCCGGGTTGCTGGCCTTCTAGGCAGAGTTGCAAAGAAAAATACATATCTTCCTCTGTCCAGTGTCTGTGTTCTTTTGCCCTTAATCTTTTCTTTTTATTGGCCAGTCTGAGATATGGCTTTTTCTTTGCAACTCTGCCTAGAAGGCCAGCAACCCAGAGTCGCCTCTTCACTGAATAGACTGAGGAGTTTCAGAAGAAAGTTATTTGTTTCTGGCCATTTTGAGCCTTTAATCGAACCCACAAATGCTGATGCTCCTGATACTCAACTAGTCTAAAGAAGGCCAGTTTTATTGCTTCTTTAATCAGCACAACAGTTTTCAGCTGTGCTAACATAATTGCAAAAGGGTTTTCTAATGATCAATTAGACTTTTAAAATGATAAACTTGGATTAGCTAACACAACGTGCCATTGGAACACAGGAGTGATGGTTGCTGATAATGGGCCTCTGTACACCTATGTAGATATTCCATAAAAAATCAGCCGTTTCCAGCTACAATAGTCATTTACAACATTAACAATGTCTACACTGTATTTCGGATCAATTTGATGTTATTTTAATGGACAAAAAAATCGATTTTCATAAAAAAAACAGGACATTTCTAAGTGACCCCAAACTTTTGAACGGTAGTGTACAATAAAAACAGATTTGACAAGACAAGAGACATAAAAATAACAAATGACTCCGCTGGAGTGACCTCAATGAAATCCAGCAGTAGGATTAGTACTAAATAGACACACTCCCACAAGCAGTACTAAAATATATGATGGATGTGTGTTTGCGAATATGGGACACAGTTAAACCCACCTACTGTCGCCTTGTCATTACACCAGAGGGCTGATTGATGAAAACTCACTGAGTAGCAGTGGTGAAACAAACAACATGGAGTAGGGAATATGGAGCAGTGAAGTCCCCCCTATCAGAATAGCCTTCCTAGGACATTGATATTCAGAACTATGAGCAGTGATTTGGGGATTAGCTTGGATCTTGTATTTGTTCAAATGTTTTCATGGGGACATACAGTACACTATAAAAATATGTGGACACCCCTTCCAATTAGTGGATTTGGCTATTTCAGTAACACCCGTTGCTGACAGGTGTATAAATTCAAGCACACAACCATGCAATCTCCATAGACAAACATTGGCAGTAGAATGGCCTTACTACAGAGCTCAGTTACTTTCAACGTGGCACCGTCATAGGATGCCACCTTTCCAACAAGTCAGTTTGTCAAATTTCTGCCCTGCTAGAGATGCCATGGTCAACAGTAAGTGCTGTAATTGTGAATTGGAAACGTCTAGGAGCAACAAAGACTCAGTCGCAAAGTGGTAGCCACACAAGATCACAGAACGGGACCGCCGAGTCCTGAAGAGCATAGCGCGTAAAAAATCATCTGTCCTCAGTTGCAACACTTACTACCGAGTTCCAAACTCACCTCACTACCGAGATGACAAACTGACATCAGCACAAGCAAGTTTCTTCGGGAGCTTCATGAAATGGGTTTCCATGGCCGAACAGCCAGACAAATCAATCAAATCACATTCACATACACATGTTATTGCAGGCGTAGCAAAATGATTGTGTTCCTAGTTCCAACAGTGCAGTAGCAATTGGGCTTTACCATCTGGCAGTCCTTTACCATTTTTCATGGTTTGGGTTAGGCCCCTTAGTTCCAGTGAAGGGAAATCTTAACGCTATAGCATACAATGACATTCTAGACGATACTGTGTTTCCAACTTTGTTGCAACAGTTTGGGGAAGGGCCTTTAATGTTACAGCATGACAATGCCTCCATGCACAAAGCGAGGTCCATACAGAAATTGTTTGTCAAGATCGGTGAGGAAGAACTTGACTGGCCTGCACAGAGCCCTGACCTCAACCCCATCGAGCACTTTTGGGATGAATTGGAACGCTGACTGCGAGCCAGGCCTAATCTCCCAACATAAGCCCCAACCTCACTAATGCTCTTGTGGCTGAATGCAAGCAAGTCCCTGCAACAATGTTCCAACATCTAGTGGAAAGCCTTCCCAAAAGAATGGAGGCTGTTATAGCAGCAAAAGGGGGACCAACTCCATATTAATCCACATGATTTTGTAATGAGATGTAACGAGCAGGTGTCCACATACTTTTGGGCATGTAGCGTAACTCTGTAGTGGTCTGTGTTGGGTTTTGGGGGCATAGTGATAAACAATAGTACCATCATGTGCAGGTCCTTCCTTTCTCAGATGAGATGGGACTCCTGAGTGTTCCTGAAGGGGTTGGTAGTGTCATTTAGGCTGTGATATGTTGATGACAGCTCCCTATGACACAAGAGGAAAGTGAGTGATCAGTAACAAAGACATTCTCAACTAGTGAGTAAACGGGGCTGACAGGACTGGGTGTTGTGGCGCTGCACTTCTGCCCTTTAAAAACTACACTCCACTGAAGCCGCAAAACATTTTTCTAAGTCTAGATACACAGAAACTGAAAGAGACAGGAGATCTGTATTGTCGAGCAAACAAGTTATTATAACAACGTCCTTTAAAAATGTTCACAGCGTATGAACGTAGAGACGTTGACAAAACACACACATTGATGTCGCTGAAACAAAACCGACTGAAAAGATTTGCACAGTGTTGTGTCTATTTGTGTAGCCTAATGCTAAAAGGAATCCAAAAAAGAAATTGCCATAGAAAAGGTAAGAAAAGCTTTACAAATCCCTCCACAGAGGAAGAAGATAAAAATCTAACTGGAAGAGAGCACCAAAAGCACTGAGACGCCTGCTGCTGGAGCTCTTTCCCTCCTCGTCCTCGGGCACTAAGAGCACTTTGCATTTCTCATGCAAAAGACTCCACCAGGCTTCTGAATAGAGCCTTTAATGCCCAGATATTCAGATGACAAAACACTGAGGGGCACACTCCATTTGCGACACACAAAGCATCAGAGAGTGGAGGGGGAATGAGACACTTGTGTCAGACAGCAACACAATGCCTCCCAGTCCCCAAGACTCCTCTGAAAGAAGAACACAATGCCTGTGCGACGTTAATTATCATGAAGGTTTAATGCTGGTGAAAATCAGTGGAGCTGGAGCCTGTGACACTGTAGGGGTTTTGGTTGGCATGTGGTGGTACGGAGGGGGGCTGGAGATGAGACTTGGTGATGGAGCCTTGAGCTACTCTCAACAAGTCTCATGGGAAACTATGCTGTGGGAGCTGGATTACAGAACATCACAGGGCCCCAAGTACGACTACTAACTAAATACTGCAACTCTGCTTCAAAGGAATACTCACTCTGCTACACATTAATGAAAATAGACATGGACAACTGTATCATACTGAAGCTTCATTTAAAAGCACTTAATGGAAAGCATAGCCTTATATGGCTCTTCCCGTGCTATATATAGAGCTCATCATCCAATAGAGAATTAAGGATGGAAAGGCACATGCATTTATGTCATTGGTATATTCAGAAAAACAACCCCAGAGTGATGGTGACATACACAAAGTGCCCTCAGAAAGTATTCACACACCTTCATTTTTCCCACATTTTGTTGTGTTACAAAGTGGCATTAAAATTGATTTGTATTGTTTTTGTCAATGATTTACACAAAATACTGTGTAATGTCAAAGTGGAAGAAAAATTCCAACACTTTGTAAAAATGTATGGAAAATAAAACATTGATTAGATAAGTATTTAACCCCCTGAGTCAATACATGCTAGAATCACCTTTGGTAGCGATTACAGATGTGAGTCTTTCTGGGTAAGTCTAAAAGCTTTGCACACCTGGATTGTACATTACTTGCCCATTATTCTTGAAAATAATTATTCAAGCTCTGTCAAGTTGGTTGTTGATCATTGCTAGACAGCCATTTTCAAGTCTTGTCATATATTTTCAAGCCGATTTAAGTCAAAACTGTAATTAGGCCACTCAGGAACATTCAATGTCGTCTTGGTAAGCAACTCCAGTATATTTGCTAATTGTCCTTCTGAATGGTGAATTTGTTCCATTTCCATTGTTCCTATTCCATTTGTTTTTCTCCTAAAAACTCCCTAGTCCTTGCCGATGACAAGCATACCCATAACATGATGCAGCCACCACCAGACTTGAAAATATGAAGAGTGGTACTCAATGATGTGTTGTGTTTGCCCCAAACATAACCTTTGTACTCAGGACAAAAAGTTTCTTTTTTTGACTATTTTTTTTTGTTGCAGTATTACTTTAGTGCCTTGTTGAAAACAGGATGCATGTTTTGGAATATTTGTATTCTGTACAGGCTTCCTTTCCACTCTGTTATTTTAGTTAGCATTGTGTAGTAACTACAATGTTGTTGATCCATCCTCAGTTATCTTCTATCACAGCCATTAAACTCTCTAACTGTTTTAAAGTCACCATTGGCTTCATGGTGAAATTCCTGAGCGGTTTACTTCCTCACTGGTAACTGAGTTAGGAAGGGCGCCTGTATCTTTGTAGTGACTGGGTGTATTGATACACCATCCAAAGTGTAATTAATAAATGCATCATGCTCAAAGGGATATTCAATATATGTTTTATGTATTTTTACCCATCTACCAATAGGTGCCCTTCTTTGTGGTTGAATCTGTGCTTGAAATTCACTGCTCGACTGAAAGACCTTAAAGATAATTGTATGCGTAGGATACAGAGATGGAGTAGTCATTTAAAAATCATGTTATTAGTCCATGCAACTTATTATGTAACTTGTTAAGCACATTTATATTCCTGAACTTATTTAGGCTTGCCATAACAAAAAGGTTGAATACTTACTGACTCAAGACATTTCCTTTTTAATTAATTCCACTTTGACATTATGTGTGTAGCTCAATGACACAAATGTGAAGCTTTAAAATGTGGAAGTCACATAGGGCTAAGTAATGAAATTAGTTTTCTACTGAAGGTTTTTAGATTCATTTTAAATTCAGGCTGCAACACAACAAAATGTGGAAAAGGTCAAGGGGTGTGAATACTTTCTGAAGGCACTGTACATGACACTAACTGCACATGCATCAAGCTCCATACACATTGGGATTAAATCTTTAATGTTACAATGCCTTTTTCAAACTCTGTCACCCCATTATGGAGCATTTGCTTTCCCCCCGCGTGTCATTAATACCTCTTTATTTGAGGGGATAAAAAGTAGGGATTTGATATGCGGCCTGCACTGTGCTGAACAGCTGCTGCACATCGCGTTAGGCTAGCTCCCATTGTCAGAGCCGTTGGGTGGAGAGGAGCGAGGACTGAGGAGAGATTACCCTGAAGAGGTTAGCCACGCTGGATTTAGTTAGCCATGTGCTGGCGCTACGAAGTGATCAGAGTGGGTCAGTGCCATTGAGTCTGTCCGGCCTGGCAGACAATGGAGGCCCATACAGCACTGACCTCAGTGGAGGCAGCAGGTTTGTCCAGTCTGGTAGAGCGGGGAGACCAGGGGCCCTACACACATGCCTGATCTGACAGCTAATCCTGAATGGCAGGGGCCCTGGCCCGCTTCGCTCCAAAGAGCACTACATAAGAGAATACTTCTTATTTTTGTGAGGCAGAGAAAAACAACAATGAGAGAAAGTCCAACAGCAACACTACCTCCCGAGAGTGAGGAGGGAAACCGGAGTGTTGTATTGCTCTCTTCCTTGTCACTTGTGTTTATGACGCATGAGAGGGGGTTGACATTACAGGACATGCTCCAGCACAAAGTCCTACATGCGTCAAGGGAACCTGAGGACTCGAAAGAGTCTGCCACACAGAGGAGCAAATATTGCATCTTGCTGTGAACAAAGACACCTTTGTGAGTGATACTGAGAAGCCTTCTCTAGTGCAAAACTGGCCGTGTGTAACCTGGATGTGAAAGCCTGTGAATGGCTAGCTGAGAGCGCGGTGGAGAGATTGCACTGCAGGACAGGGCATCACTACAGGTGGAACAGACCTGTGGAGATGAGATGCCACTCTTCACTCCCATATTACATTTCAGCTCCTGCGACAACTATGAAGGATCACCAGAGACACTTGGCATGCATCATTTAAATTCAGATGCACTTCAGCAGAAACCACAAAATATGAGAGGGAGGGTATTTTGACTCAGCAGCAGGACTTTCCCAAAATAGCTGAAGTTCAAATAAACGGATACAAATTGAACCTAGCAGTTGATAAAAAAACATTGTCCCTTTTCTGGGAAGAGGATATTAATCATCATGAGTTAACTGAGCTCTGGAGAGGTGGATGACATCATGAGTTAACTGAGCTCTGGAGAGGTGGATGACATCATGAGTTAACTGAGCTCTGGAGAGGTGGATGACATCATGAGTTTACTGAGCTCTGGAGAGGTGGATGACATCATGAGTTAATTGAGCTCTGGAGAGGTGGATGACATGTAGTATGAAACAGCACCTATGGGACAGAGGTTGGTCTTTTCACTATGACTCTTCTCTCATCCTGTTTACAGGGCTTTGTTGAGGAGGTGAGAATACAGGTGCGCTGGGAAGAGGGTCTAGGCAGGTCTGAGGGCCTTTGAGAGGGGCTCTACCTTTACTGCTGCAGTGACAAGCCTGGAGGTCGTTGACACTGATCATGTTTTGGGTGTGATAGTCAACATGCCCTTCCATTGTCAGATATTTACTCTTTGGTCTCCTTAAGTGTGGTGTTACAAAGTATCGGTAAGTAGTCCACTTCATTGACTTTTCCTCTATTTTCTAAAAACCTACGGTAGAAAACTAATTGCATTACTTATCCCTATGCGACTCCCACATAATTTGTATTTTTGTTGTACATTTTTCCCCTTTTTTCTCTCCAATTTCGTGATTACAATCTTGTCTCATCGCTGCAACTCCCCAACGAGAACGGGAAAGGCGAGGGTCAAGTCATGCGTCATACGAAACATGACACGACAAGCCATGCTTCTTGACACCCGCTCGCTTAACCCAGAAGCTAGCTGCACCAATAAGTCGGAGGAAACACTGTTCAACTGGCAACCGAAGTCAGCCTGCAGGCGCCCGACCCGCCACAAGGGCGACTCTCATATTTCAAAGCTTCACATGGAATCATGTTTTCTAAGCATGTGAGCTGTCTGGATTTCCCTCTGTTTCTAGTCTCCAGAGAGACACTATCCTGTCAGAACAGCAGGCCAATGCTGGGAAATCAGGAGTGATGTCATGAAAAATTAAGGTAACTGTTGTATAGGGTGTCATGGGAGTGCCGAGGTAGACGCTCATAAATGTCCATAAAATGCTATTTGTGTGTCCCTCAAGGCTTTTACTCTTGGCAAACAGCTCTGGTTGTCCTGTACAGTTTGTATCGTCTCAATAAACAAATATTCCCATCGAGCTCCACGGCTCCTTTGTTGAAATAAAGAGATAAAATAGCTAGCGCTCTGATCACGGATCCTGTGCCCCATTTCCCTATGTTGCTATCTTCCCCTTTATTGTTGTTGTGTGTTGGTTACATAAGCCTTACGCCTGAACACATTAGGAATTCCCTAAATAACTATGGCTTGGATGAGAGTGCTACCGAACAACACACACATAGTGAGTGATCAGGTTCCAGAGTTACAGCGTGTTCAGCATATCATTACTGCGTCGCCCTGCCAGCCATGTCCTAATCTTGTCCCAGTGGACCTGCACTGTACATCTCCTCCCTCAGCGCTCAGAGGGGAGAGAGAACAGGAGAGGAGACAGGCTCCCACCTCTCTGAACACAGCAGTGCTGTATCATATGACACGCTTGTTGAACACACACAGGCTTCCCATGCATCAAGTCTCTGTGCCTCTCTAATGGGTTAGTCTACTGTATGTTTCATAATAATCCCCCTCCCATGCAAACATACAGTGCATACAGTTAATGGGGGCTGGTTGTGGGGCTGGCAAACTAGTCAGTGAGGCAAACAAAAAGTGTGTCTCTTTGGCGCCTGTGTCTTTATTAGTTGTGAATTTAAAACGACAGTTACAGCTGTCACACATATTTCATGAATAAGTTAGTCTTAAATACAGTCCTCTGTAACTATGTAATTACATTGCCTTTGTTAGAGAGGGATGGTTGACTTGTCTTATTTGCACACCTATTAAGTAACAAACTACAAAACAATTTGAATGAACCAGAAGAACAACTTGTTCAGTCCTTGTTCAGTCCTGGGACACATGGTGGTGAACAGACGCAGCCTGGCATAACACACCTTCCCACATAGCTCAGAGTGAAAACAACCAACAGTCATGTAAATAGCTATTACATAGAACGCTGAAATGAGCTTCACACTATTAACTCTCTCCTCCCTATTTATCTGCTCAGTATACAAAGTATGGGTGATAAAAAATACCTAAGTAGCAGTCAGGTTGTCCCTGGCAAGCTGTCAGATGTTATTATCGATGTGATTTGAATCTCCAAAACATGTTTGTCTGTCAGTCAGGTTGGCTTGGATCACATGGACAGTGCATGCTTGCAGACTAACAACGCATGACAGTTTGTTAGTACTCAGATCATCCCACGGAGCAGAATCAGGTTATAACACCACAAACAATGTGGATTTCTATACACAAGGCTTGAATGTTCTGCAGTAGGCTGCATTCTACAGTATGTGTATCTTTATGGCATATATACACATATAAAAAGACCACAGTTCAAACTCTTCACTCCTACAGTTTTGGGGATTGAACCAAAAGGCTAATCAAGTGTTTTCCTGGCTGAAATGTATTGCCAACACAAAAACCTCTCCCTCAACGTCAGTAAGACCCATGGATTACAGGAAACGGCACAGCAACATTGAAACAGATCAACACTGACGTCAATAAATAAATTGTTCTTCTTCATTTTAGTATTTTGAGTAGATTGTTGACAAAAAATGTAAATTAAATCCATTTTAATCCCACTTTGTAACACAATAGAAAAGCGAGGCTGCAGTGGAGCGGGTCGAGAGCTTCAAGTTACTCAGTTTACAAATCACTAAGGACTTCAAATCGTCCACAGACACCAACACAGTCTTGAAGAAGGCATGACGACACCTCTTCCCCCTCAGGAGGTTGAAAAGATTTGGCATGGGACCTCAAGCTGCTTGGTATGGCAATTGCACCATCCTCGATCGCATGGAGCTACAGAGGGTGGTGCAGACAGCACAGTACATCACTGGGACCGAACTCCCTCCCACCCAGGACCTCGGTATCAGGCGGTGTGAAAGGAATTTTAAAGTATCCAGCCACCCAAGTAATTGAGTGTTATTTCTGCTTCCACACGGCAAGATGAACTAGAGCATCAAGTCGGACAACAACAGGCTGCTGTCCCCAAGCCATAAGACTGCTAAATAGCTAACAAAATGGCTACACGGACTACCTGCATAGACCCTTCTATTTTATTTTAGCACTGTCTCTATGCACACTCACTCAATTACACACACACACATACACTTCATTAGCTTGCACACACATAACAAACACACATTCATATACAATCACATACAATCATCATATACGCTGCTGCTACTCCGTTTATCATATATCCTGGTGCCTATTCACCTTACCCCATACATATCTAACCCTACCACTCCAGTATCCATGCACATTGTAAATATGGTATAGTTTTTTATAGTACTACTGATATTGATTATTGCATTGTTGGGAAAGCGCAAGCAAGGAAGGCATTTCACTGTACTTGTGCACGTGACAATAGAACTTGAAACTTGAGTGAATGTGAGTGACTCATCCGCTCTAGTCTCTGACCATGGATGGTCTTTCCAATGGGGGTGAGGTTGGTTGGTGTGTCAGAGGGCAGAGCTCTGCGGGGCTGACTGGGATGTGCCTGATTATAAATACATGCCCTCTGTAGTGCTGACCAGGGTTTATGAGTAGGTGGGGGGTTGACACTGACCTGGTCTGCATGCAGAGAAAGAGGCACTGTCATTTTCCTCCACACCTGCTCAGGGCTTCTGGATTTCCCAAGCTGCCCACAGACACTGAATTAATTCGCAACAGGCTGTTGAATGTTGTCCCACTCCTCTTCAATGGCTGTGCGAAGTTACTGGATATTGGGGGGAACGGAACACGCTGTCGTACATGTCGATCCAGAGCATCCCAAACAATGGGTGACATGTCTGGTGAGTATACAGGCCATGGAAGAACTGGGACATTTTCAGCTTCCAGGAATTGTGACATGAGCTGTGCATTATCATGCTGAAACATGAGGTGATGGTGGCGGATGAATGGCATGACAATGGGCCTCAGGATCTCATCATGGTATCTCTGTGCAAACAAATTGTCATCAATAAAATTAAATTGTGTTTGTTGTCCATAGCTTATGGCTGCCCATATCATAACCATGGTGCACTCTGTTCACAACGTTGACATCAGCAAACCGCTTGCCCACACGACACCATACACATAGTCTGCCATCTGCCAGTTGGAACCGGGATTCACCCGTGAAGAGCACACTTCTCCAGCGTGACCATCAAAGGTGAGCATTTTCCCACTGAAGTTACGACGCCGAACTGTAGTCAGGTCGAGGACGACGAGCACGCAGATGAGCTACCCTGAGACGATTTCTGACAGTTTGTGCAGAAATTCTTTGGTTGTGCAGTTGTCCGGGTGGCTAGTCTCAGACGATCCTGCAGGTGAAGAAGTCGGATGTGGAGGTCTATTTATCATCAAGGTGTCTTTTTTTTATTATTATATTTTTTTTTTCGTACTTTTACCCCTTTTCTGGATATCCAATTGGTAGGCAGTCTTGTCCATCTCCCTACGTACTTGGGAGAGGCGAAGGTCGAGAGCCATGTATCCTCTAAAACACAACCCTGCCAAGCCACACTGCTTCTTGACACACTGCTCACTTAACCCGGAAGCCAGCCGCACTAATGTGTCGGATGAAACACCGTCCAGCTGGCGACCAAAGTCAGCTTGCAGGCGCCCGGTCCTCCACAAGTAGTCACTGGAGTGTGATGGGACAAGGAAATCCCGGCCGGCCAAACCCTCCCCTAACCCGGACGACGCTGGGCCAATTGTGCGCCACCTCATGGGTCTCCGGTCATGGCCGTTGACACAGCCTGGGATCAAACCTGGGTCTGTAGTGACGCCTCAAGCACTGCCTTAGACCGTTGCGTCACTCGGGAGGCCGGGCTGGCGTGGTTACATGGGGTCAGCGGTTGTAAGGCCGGTTGGACGTACTGCTAAATTCTCTAAAACGATGTTAGAGGCGTTTAACATGCCAATTGCACGCTCCCTCAAAACAAGACCTTGTTGTGTGACAAAACTGCACATTTTAGTGTAGCTTTCTATTGTCCGCAGCGCAAGGTGCACCTTTGTAATGATCGTGCTGTTTAATCAGCTTCTTGATATGCCTGTCAGGTGGATGGATTATCTTGGCAAAGGAGACATGCTCACTAACAGGGATGTAAACCAATTTGTGCACAACATTTGAGAGAAATAAGCTTTTTGTGCATATGGAAAATTTCTGGGATCTTTTATTTCAGCACATGAAAGATGAGACCAACACTTTACATGTTATGTTTGTATTTTTGTTCAGTATATATTATTGTACTTTTCTGCATATGCTTCTGTTTTTAAACGGCAAACCCACCACTGGCGTGCCTGGCCTAAGAGCTCTATATTCATGGTCAGATTACATGAAAGATAGAACTCTTTGAAAAAAAGAAGCATGTGCACAAATGTACCTCATACCTATGGTAAAATATAGTAGTGGACCTTAGATATTATGGGGTTATTTTGCTTCCAAGGGTCCTGGTGCTCTTGTTATTGTCAACGGCATCATGAACTTTACCCAGTGCCAGGACATTTTAGCCAAAAACCTGGTTGCCTCTGCCAGGAGGCTGACACTTGGCCGCAAGTGGATCTTCCAGCCAGTCAATAACCCCAAGCACTAATCAAAATCCACAAAGAAATGGTTAATTAACCAGACAATTAACATTTTGAAATCTGTCTCCGAACTTGCACCCCATTAAAAAGTCCATAAGGGCAAACAAAGGATACCAAGGATCTGGAAAGATTCTGTATGCAGGAAGTATCTTAGATCCCTCCCTCCCATCCCTCTCATAAAACATTTTAGAAAAAGACTCAGTGTCGTTATCCTCACAAGGGGAGGGTGCTAGAGTATTGAAAACAGGGTTGCCAATAATTTTGACTCCTGTCTTTTAGAGATATATTTTTTTAAATATATAAAAATTAATTTAATTTCCCAATTTAAGAAATGTTCCCTCGGGGATCAATAAAGTATCTATCTATCTATCTATCTATCTATCTATCTATCTATCTATCTATCTATCTATCTATCTATCTATCTATCTATCTATCTATCTATCTATCTATCTATCTATCTATCTGTCTGTCTGTCTGTCTGTCTGTCTGTCTGTCTGTCTGTCTGTCTGTCTGTCTGTCTGTCTGTCTGTCTGTCTGTCTGTCTGTCTGTCTGTCTGTCTGTCTATTTTGGAGTGTACAATATAGCTCTGTATTTGTTTTATTTATTTTATTTAGTATTTTTGGCTAACTGTACAATAGTTGATAAAGGTTCCCATATGTTACAGCAGTCTGTGTGGGAAATTCTCTCTGATGGCTGGGAGCCAACTCATCTGGCAACAGATGACAAATAAACTTATGAAGTAGTAAAATCTCTTGAACACTCTGAGAGAAATTTACAGAGCCGTAAATTGTATTGCTGAGTGAAAACAACCACATGTACAAATCAGATCATATTCAAAATAAAAATGGTCTATAATTAATCAGTAATTGAAGCTTTGAATTGCAGTATGGAGAATAAGTTGCTCTTGGTGTGCATTTCACAGTTCAACAATACAGATGTGTCTAAAAGGAGATTTTTGACCAACCTGTCTTTGACCTCCCCATCTGATTCCAGGGTGGGAAGGGTCCCTCCTTTGGTCCGATTCACACTTCCCTGCTCGGACACGCCCTTCTGACTCCTCCACTTGGCTTAGATCTGGGGGGGTGTCAATAACCTAAAACCACTGAACATCTAGGCTAATTGAGACCGTATAGAGAGTGTATTGACAGTCTTAAAGGGAGTCTTAAATAGCCTCCAAGTATCTGGTTGAAAGGGAATGTTTCAGTTCTTATTCAGATTTTGCCCCTTTATGAAAGTCCTACTGTAAGCGTGAAGGGCAGTTTGAAAAATCCTCTTCCTCTGTCAGTTCTCAAGGGAATGGGTAAAATCCCTACTCATGTGTAATTTGTGACCTATTTTTTAAAAGGAGAATGGCAACCGGACCCATGCATGTGTGTGAAACACAAGGTCAAACTAAAGCCCAAGATCCTCCTAACAATTTAGGCCCTGGGAGAACAGCCACGGGCCTGTCTCCTCTGGGCAGGCACACTGACTGACTGAGTCCAAATTGGTCTCGAGGCTGTGAAAATCCAGCCCGTCGTAAACACTTAGCCCTTTGTTAGGGTTTTACAGTTTATAGGGGTTTATAATTGCTAAAGAAAACTCAACATTGTTGAAAAGTTATGTGCTGAAAATCTGCAGATGGTGAGCACTGAGTAGGTCTTGTACTTTTATTTCCGCCAACATAAGTACTTATGAATTCGGTATTATGTTTAAAAGTCCCGCCAATGCCTCAGTAGAAAATGTTGCCTTTCATCTTACCGACTTTAGCACGGTTTAAATCATGAACGTTCTTTTTCTTGTTGTTCAACATCAAACTTGTCATTGTCAATCACAAAGCTTCACAGAAATGCTTTTAATGCATTTATTATCTCCATTTAAATATACAGTGCCTTCAGAAAGTATTCACACCCCTTGACTTTTTCCACATTTTGTTGTGTTACAAAGTGAGATTAAAATGGATTTGTCAACGAACTACACAAAATACTCAAAGTAGAATGTCAAAGTGGAAGAAAAATGATTACATTTGCAAAAAAACATATGAAAAATAAAACACTAATATATCTTGATTAAATACAGTAAGTATTCAACCCCTTGAATCACCGTTGGCAGTGATTACAGCTGTGAGTCTTTCTGGGTCTCTAAGAGCTTTACACACCTGTACAATATTTGCACATTATCCTTTTTAAAAATTATTCAAGCTCTGTCAAGTTGGTTGTTGATCATTGCTAAACAGACATTTTCAAGTCTTGCCATAGATGTTCAAGCAACTCAGGAACATTCAATGTTGTCTGAGTAAGCAACTCCAGTGCATATTTGGCCTTGTGTTTTAGGTTATTGTCCTGCTTGAAGGTGAATTTGTCTCCCAGTGTCTGTTGGAAAGCAGACTGAACCAGGTTTTCCTCTAGGATTTTGCCTGTGCTTAGCTCTATTCCGTTTCTTTTTATCATAGAAAACTCCCTAGTCCTTGCGATGACAAGCAAACCCATAACATGATGCATCACCATGTTGGAAATATCAAGAGTGGTACTCAGTGATATGTTGTGTTGGACTTGTCCCAAACATAACGCTTTGTATTCAGGACATAAAGTTAATCTCTTTGCCACATTTTACTTTAGTTCCCTTTTGCAAACAGGATGCATGTTTTGGAATATTCGTATTCTGTACAGGCTTCCTTCTTTTCATTATGTCAATTAGGTTAGAATTGTGGAGTAACTACAATCTTGTTGAGCTATCCTCAGTTTTCTCCTATCACAGCCATTAGACTTACTGTTTTAAAGTCAACATTGGCCTCATGGTGAAATCCCTGAGCGGTTTCCTTCCTCTCTGGCAACTGAGTTAGGAAGGACGCCTGTATCTTTGTAGTGACTGGGTGTATTGATAGACCATCCAAAGTGTAATTAATAACTTCACCATGCTCAAAGGGATATTCAATGTCTGATTTTTATTTTTTTTACCCATCTACCAATAGGTACCCTTCTTTGCAAGGCATTGGAAAACCTCCCTGGTATTTGTGGTGGAATCTGTGTTTGAAATTCACTGCTCGACTGAGGAATCTTACCGATAATTGTGTTTGTGGGGTACAGAGATGAGGTAGTCATTCAAAAATAAACACTATTTCACACAGAGTCCATGCAACTTATGTGACTTGTGTTGATGTCTTCACTATTATTCTACAATGAAGAAATTTGTACAAAAAAAAGAAAAAAAAAAAAGAAAGAAAGAAAAACCCTGGAATGAGTAGGTGTGTCCAAACGTTTGACTGGTACTGTATGTTTAGGTTGTTGTAACATAACACATTTTGTATATAACAAATACAAAATGAACATGGTCATACACCTACAGTGATTGCATGTGGTCCCCTATGTCCCGCACAAATTAATGTTATCAGCATCCTGTCACAATGACTCAGGTGGTACAGTATATCTGCTGTAAGCTAGGCACACACACAGGGAGGGGAATCCCTTTGCCAACCACATGTATGCAGCCCTGGGATCTAAATAGCTGATAGATTATCTGACTCTGCCATCTCAACAACAGGACCAGAGCCTATGGGGCTGTGTGCTGCATTCACAGATAATACTTGTCTAATTTACACAGCTGCCTTGATGGGGGTTGGGACTCCATTTCACTGCTCGTCAAAGTATTGTTCATTTTATAATACATCTGCCTGTGATATACCACAACTTGACAGGCTTAAGTCTTAGGTTTAGCATTGGGGATTTTTTCATTCATTTCTAGACTTTTTGGCAAACACACAAAAGGGTTGACCACATCACTCGCTGTATTAATCTAAAACTCCCATGCAGTAATGTTTTCTGCCGACTTGCAGTCTTGACACATCTTGACAATATCAATATTCTTATATGATTTTATGTGGTCTAGGGTTTATGGGAGCATTAGTTATGGCACAGTACATCCATCTCCCTTTTATGAGGCCATATACAGTATAGTGTGTGCCCTGTGCCAGTATTGTAGAGAGACTAGGGAGTTTCGTTGTACTGGATAGTTCCTGTGATTTAGCGGCTCATTTAGGGGAGGATGTGTGAGGCCCATACCTGCCTTGTTATACAGTAGTTCCCCCATAAGCACCCTGGTAAACTAAACTCCCTCCCCCTTCTTTAATGGCTTTTTGGCCTCCAATGTAGGTCCACCCACACTGTCCTCCTGCTCCTTCACCTTAGCGGGCAGTGGTGGTGGTGGTGTTTTGCCGGCAACAAAAGGAATACTCACTTAATATGAAGAAAATTACTTTAGCATGTTGCACTTGGTAACATTTGCATTTGTGCTATATTTTGTTGTTGTTTTATATTGATGGGGCTTTAACGTACAAGGCATGAAACAGGCTAGCCATCTGCAGCTGACTGATGACCAACAAGACAATTTAGATTGGTTTTCTTGGAGCAAGAAGGTACATGTCATCAACTAAGACCACAGCTCTGTCATACATGTACTGTAGGCTAGGTGAACAAAGCCATATCTGAGGTTTTGGCTTTCCATTGAGTCATCCTTGATGTTAAATCTCTATTCCTCTGACAAACCCCTTCAATCCATAGCCTTTAGGCCCTCATTTCATCACCTGTTTCAATCAATGTCAGAGGTGGGTTAGAAGTGCTATTCTGCAGTGAACTTCAAACAATAACAAGTATTGACATGGGTGTTGACTATCCTATGGAACACTGCATTAGTCTGTCCTGTTATAAAAGGAAGACAGGACTCCAAATTAGGCTTCCGAGGCTTTCCCACTTGACTTTGAGTTCCAAACTTTGCCTAATTAGATTTATTACAGTCTCATTTCAATGCTGTGGATTTTCTCTAGGAGCTGATCAGCTAAGTAGGCCAGACCGAGGAAGGCCTAACTACAGTATCTGGAGAGCTGTGGTATAATTTGCTCTTGGAGAGAGATGTTAATAGAGCAGAACACCACATAAAGATCCCACTGGCATCTGCTTCAAAGAGCAGGAGCCAAACAGATTAGCAGATGATGCAAAATAAAGGTTGAGCCCCACAGACTAATTCTATAATGACAGAGCTGCAATACTGACGGCAGGCTGTTTAATCCACTGATGATAGTTAAGATTTTCTGTGCCATTTCAGAGGAAGCCTTTTATTCAACACCATCTACACAGGAAGAGTGGGAGCCAGAGTGACTACTCAGTTCACAAAATCAGGAAATCTCAGCCGAATGTTGTCACTATAGCCGCGGGAAGTAGTTTGGGGCTGGGTGTGCTGCAACTTTTTTGCCGAAGGGAGGATACTGAGAATTGGGTTTTTTTGTGCTACAGATGGATATATTGGTCCACCAATAGAGGTCTAGTAAAGGTTCAGTGCACTCATTTTTTATTTTACAAAAATATATTTGGTTTTAATAATCATTTTTTAAAATTTTGATTTTCGGGGGGTGTTGCAGCACTCTCAGCACCCCTACTTCCCAAGGCTGTTGTTTTCACTTCCTATTGACCTTGGACACATCCTCCCTTGTGTCTTTACAGTGGACAACTGTTTGAACTGTCTGGAAGAAGAGCGTGTGCTATGAATAATGGTACAGTACTTGATGTATGTGGCCCAGATGTACAGTACCAGTCACAAATTTGGACACCTAATCGTTCAACCGTATTTATTTATTTTTACTATTTTCTACAATGTAGAATATTAGTTAAGATATCAAAACTATGAAATAACACATATGGAATCATGTAGTAACCAAAAAAGTGTTAAACAAATTCAAATATATTTTATATTTGAGATTCTTAAAAGTAGCCACCCTTTGCCTTGATGACAGCTTTGCACACTCTTGGTATTCTTTCAACCAGCTTAATGAGGTATTCACCTGGAATGCATTTCAATTAACAGGTGTGCCTTGTTAAAAGTTCATTTGAGGAATTGCTTTCCTTCTTAATGCGTTTGAGCTAATCAGTTGTGTTGTGACAAGGTAGGGTGGTATACAGAAGATAGACCTATTTTGTAAAAGTCCATATTATGGCAAGAATAACTCAAATAAGCAAAGAGAAACAACAGCCCATCATTACTTTAAGACATGAAGGTCAGTCAATACGGAAAATGTCAAGAATTTTCAACGTTTCTTCAAGTGCAGTTGCAAAAACCATCAAGCGCTATGATGAAACTGGCTCTCATGAGGGCCGCCACAGGAAAGGAAGACCCAGAGTTACCTCTGCTGCAGAGAATAAGTTCATTAGAGTTAATTGCACCTCAGAAATTGCAGCCCAAATAAATGCTTCACAGAGTTCAAGTAGCAGACACATCTCAACATCAACTGTTCATAGGAGACTGCGTGAATCAGGCATTCATGGTCGATTTGCTGCAAAGAAACCACTACTAAAGGACACCAATAATAAGAAGATACTTGCTTGGACCAAGAAACACAAGCCATGGACATTAGACCAGTGGAAATCTATCCTTTGGTCTGATGAGTCGAAATTTTTGAATTTGGGTTCCAACCGCCGTGTCTTTGTGAGATGCAGAGTAGGTGAACGGAGGATCTCCGCATGTGTGGTTCCCTTTGTGAAGCATGCAGGAGGAGGTGTGATGGTGTGGGTGTGTTTTGCTGGTGACACTGGCTGTGATTTATTTAGAATTCAAGGCACACTTAACCAGCATGGCTACCACAGCATTCTGCAGCGATACACCATCCCATCTGGTTTGCGCTTGGTGGGACTATTGTTTTTCAACAGGACAATGACCCAACACACCTCCAGGCTGTGTAAGGGCTATTTGACCAATAAGGAGAGTGATGGAGTGCTGCATCAGATCACCCGAACTCAACCCAATTGAGATGGTTTGGGTTGAGTTGGACCGCAAAGTGATGGAAAAGCAGCCAACATGTGCTCAGCATATGTGGGAACTCCTTCGAGACTGTTGAAAAAGCATTCCAGGTGAAGCTGGTTGAGAGAATGCCAAGAGAGGGCAAAGCTCTCATCAAGGCAAAGGGTGGCTACTTTTAAGAATCTCAAATATAAAATATATTTGATCTTAAATCTAAAATTTGTTTAACACTTTTTTTGTTACTACATGATTCCATGTGTATTTCATAGTTGTGATGTCTTCACTATTATTCTACAATGTAGAAAATAGTAAAAATAAAGAAAGTTCCTTGACATCCTGTTACTGTAGGTCTTCCAGTACAGCTTTTCTTTGTCTTCTGGACATATAATCCATGTTTTTGCAGTCTCACATAAGAGGAGGGAGCTGGGGCAGAGCATGGATAATGTAAGGTTGTTTGGCTCAACCCTGTGATTTTAGAGAGACCTCATCTGCCCTCAGGTCCTTTGCTGACACACGGCTGAAATTATATACACACACTCTGAAGCTGTCACTACAACATCTATTTTCTGTGATTTAGATGTACGTTTCCATTTCTGCGGCACAGTTGATAACCATTGCTATAAACGCTAAGAAGCCAACCTTACTGAAGCATATATTACTCATTGACCTATCCCTCTGTTCTGGCACAGATCTACAATTCACAGGGATCCTATCAGAATCCCTCACCCTTGACCCATCCTCCTTCTTCACTACTCTGACTATAGCCATCTGTATCACTCACAACTACACAATACTTTATCCCATGCCCTCTTGCACACTTCCCACATCTTGGAATCTTTCTCCTACACACTGCTGCGACATGACCATAAACGTTGCACCTGAAACAGTGCAGTGGATTTGCCACAAAAGCTCTAACAGGATAACTGATAAATCCTAACATGACCTTGTCGGGTAAAGACTCTGACTCAAAACACAAAAGGACTGACAGTGACTCCTGTCTCACCACGCTCACCACCGTGTCTACGTCGCACCAAATGGCAGGCGTCACAAACACCAAGTCCACTTCAGGTTACCTTTGACTCAACAGCACCCACCATCTTTTCCACCCAACCAAAAACCACCCATGGATCAGTCAAAATGCCTGGTTCCACCCTCTTCAAAAATCCCACTGGACCAAACTTATCTTTATCATAACTATGTCCATCAATGCAAGGCTCGGGCTCCGAGCTCCTCACAACACCATCTACCCCATTTCACCTCCAGAACTTGAACTGGCTTCCGGCTCACTTTGTTTGAATTTAACACCAATCTTCCTCGACATACCCTCTTCCTTGTTGTTTCTAGCTTCCACAGATTCAAACCTATCCTCTGCCTCCCTCAGTCTTTTCAACCTCTCGCTTTCCCTCTAATCCTCCCCCCCTTTAACCAATTACCCAACTCAACTTTTCCAAGCCTAAATCTCTTTTTAGGCTCCTCGAGAGACATGCTAAGACCTCTCCAACCCTGTTCCCTTTTTATGCCACAATCCAGGTCTCAATTGTCTCAAGGTTTAAAAATCCTTATTTAACCTGTCTCCTCCTCTTCATTTACACTGATTGAAGTGGATTTAACAGGTGACATCAATAAGGGATCACAGCTTTCACCTGGATTCAACTAGTCAGTCTATGTCATGGAAAGAGTAATGTTTTGTACACTCAGTGTATAGCCTACCATTTGTATTTTATATTTACACCTTTGCTCATTCGAATTCTTGTTTAAAAAATATCTGATCTGTGCTTCAGAATATGACCGAAAGCTCTTGTTAAATTTTCTCACATCTTTGCCAGAACAATAGGCTACTTGGTGACAATGTGACATGTCCCTAGTTGATATTGACTGCTAACATGAATGACTTTCAGCTCAAAAAGCAGGTGTGAAACTCAGTTTATTTCTGTATCTTGCATCATGTAATGCGCAGCGATTGCACACGCGTGTTCTCCCTGTGCATGTGCTTGTGAGGGGGTCGAAGCTTTGAACCACTTTTTCGGGGTTGCGGGTCAAAAAGTTTGAGAACCACTGAGCTAGAGAACAGATTGCTGATTTGCTGTGCAGCTATTGGATCGGATGCAGCGCAAACGTCAATTTGTAAGGAGAGAGGATTTCCATAAATAAATATGCAGCTCCAAAAATTGTTCGGTGATAAAGAATATTAAACAGGTTAACATTCACAAGGCCGCGGGCAAGATGGATTACGAGGACTTGTACTCAGAGCATGCGCTAACCAGCTGGCAAGTGTCTTCACTGACATTTTCAACCTCTCCCTGACCCAGTCTGTAATACCTACATGTTTCAAGCAGACCATCATAGTCCCTATGCTCAAGAACGACAAGGTAATCTGCCCCATAGCACTCTGTAGCATTAAATGCTTTGAAAGGCCACACACATCAACATAGTCGTGAAGAAGGCACGACAACGCCTCTTCCCCCTCAGGAAGTTGAAAAGATTTGGCATGGGTCATCAGATTCTCAAACAGTTTTACAGCTGCACCATTGAGAGCATCTTGACTGACTGCATCACCACTTGGTATGGCAACTGCTTGGCATCCGACTGCAAGGCACTACAGAGGGTAGTGCGTACAACCCAGTACATCACTGGGGCTGAGCTCCCTGCCATCAAGGACCACTATACCAGGCGCCATTCCCATCTGGTGTCAGACCAGGATTTTATCTTCACATGGCTCTTCAAAATAGACCAGCGTTTAGTGGAGGCTGAGAAAAGAGTGAAGAGCTTCTGAAGATATCCAAAGTAGGAACTGGCTTCAGGGGAGCTTTTTCCTGATTCAGCGACCACCAGATTAAGTGTGTGTGCACTGCATGACACAAAAAAGGCCCTTGGATTAACATCTAACAGCCTGGCTTGCACACCTTTACATTTCCCTCTCATATTGGCTCCATTGTCGTAAGATTCTCCTCGACAATCTTCAAAAGGGATCTTGAGCTCACCTAGTCTCTTGAGGATGAGAGATGGCAGGTCTTCTCCAGTTGATTTTTCAGCTGCAAGGAACCCAATAAAATATTATTTGATCTCAGCACCATCTCCTGCCACTATTCGAATGACAACAGAGAGCTGCTCTTTATGGCTGACATCAGGGGTGCATTCCAAAATCAGTGAATAGTATTTTGAGCGTTTTATTTCACTCATAATGGACTTTGTAATCCTGTCACCAATGCAGTCAATCAATTCGTTTTGAATTAGAATACCCAGGTATGAAGCATGGCTGGCTTCACTTTGTACCATATGTAAGTGCTGTTTGAAGATTTGACAGATTTGACAAATTTGGCAAAAAGCTGTACTTCTTGGAGGAATTTCTGTTATTTGGCTGGTAAAGTGCATCTGTTTTTCCTCTCAGAGCAAGGTTTCTCTCTGTGAGGGACTGAATAATGGCTACCAATTGTGTCAGGACCTCACGTCACCGTCTTCTTTCAGTCTCTATTTGCATCATTTCGACATGAGCTATTGTTTTCCCCCTTTGAAGACGACTCTCAAGTTCTTTCCATGAGGTCATGTGTCTTTTATGTTCTAGACTGCACTCATGAGATTTTAGTATAGTGCCACAATTCTTCCAATAATTTACACCCTTAGTAACAAGCTTATGATCTTTGTTTGAAAACAGTTTACAGCAAAAACAGTACAGCTTCTCTTCAATTTCTCCCCATTCTGTAATTTAGTGTGAAAGTGGTGATGGTGGCAACCTCTCCCATCCTCCCTAATGGGAAATATAAAGTCTGGTGGGATCTGAAATGGCCCCCTACTAACCATCTCAGTCCTTGCACTGTCTGAAATTGCTGGCCAGGATCTAGAGGCACTGCCTGTACAGCAGACAGGAAGCAGTAGCAGAATGTGATGCACTTGATTCTTCGCCTGGAGAAATTAAAAGAATAAGTAATTAATTTCCACTGAAAAAATCTTATAGCCCTTTATTAGATGATTACTCAAAACTGATTTAACAGAATTAATGCTAATAATATCTCACAATACAGTTCAGAATAATTCAGGTTATAGATTCAGGTACAACAACACAGGAAAACATAATTTTTTTTTACATTTTACCCGCTCAAAATGAGGGAAATAATTATATATGCTGTCCCATATATGCCTGGATCTGGTACAACTTCGCCTGAATCTGACTGACAAGTAGGCAAAACTGTTGAGTCGGCTGTGGATGTGTCTTGACCTATACATTTGATCACATATGAAAAAAACATTGGATTAAAACATATCACCATAAAATTATAGGTGACCGGCACAGTTATAAGAAAAGATCATCACCACAATCTTAATCAAAAAGTAAATAGGCTACTCACTCTCAGAGGGGATTGATTGTGTTGATGGTTCCCCTCAAAATATTGATCTAAACTGGCCTTAAGGTTCCACTTCCACCCTTTGCCCACTGCTTGAGCACATGCTATGTATTTACCACTCTAGTTCTGGTTTAGCTAGTTAGCTAGCTTAGCTAGCTTAGCGCGCTACATTTCAAATAGCTAAAACCATATACAGACAGATGCTTTTAAAAATGTCCATAAATATCATACCACTATGCTTATGTATTTTTTCTTCCTCATCTTTCCTCTTCCTTCTATATTGTGCCCCTGATGGCTTCGATCTTTTCATGGGAACAGCAGTCAGAACGGCAGTCAGAAAATTTTCTATGGATAAACTGTCAACTGTTGCACGCACTCGACTCATCCACCGTCCACACCTGGCCCCGCCCTCCCTCACCACCATCTCTCCAGTCAGCAATATCATTTCACTGATAACAAATAATTAAGTCTTGACTTGATGTGTTATTCGTTACATTTTTCAGTGTTTCTCCTATGTTATATTCAGAGCGGCTCCTAAACTGTCTCCCGGCTAGCTAACCAGACACTAATCACTAGCTGGAATGCTAAAAACATAGCTGGATAGCTGGATGGCGCAGCAGCTCTGACGCTGATTTTGTTTTATATCGTATTTTTTTTGTAATTTTTTTTAAATGATGAATTCCACTGTAGAAATTTGTCAACAGCCCCCCCCCCCGTGAAATTTTTTAGGGAAAACACTGTTTTTATAATAAAAAATACATATATATTGATTTTTTTGTTTATTTTTATTGGGGGGGGGTATATATTGTTTAGGGCGGGTGGGGGAGGGGGAATGCCCAATCGGCGCCCCACCCTGGTTGCCTATGCCCCTAGGTTGCCTATGCCTAAAAACGCCCCTGACTGGACGGCAAGCGGTACTGATGCACCAAGTCTGTAACCAACAGGACCCAGAACAGCTTCTACCTCCAAGCCATAAGACTGCTAAATAGTTAACTAACTAGCTACCAGGACTATCTGCATTGACCCTTTTTGCACTAATTATTTTGACTCATCACATACTCTACTGCTACTGTTTATTATCTATCATGTTGCCTAGTCACTTGACCCCTACCTGTATGTACATACGTATCTACCTCAATTACACCGTACCCCTGCACATTGACTCGGTACTGGTAGCCACGTGTATATAGCCAACTTATTATTACTCATTGTGTATTTATTCCCAGTGTTAATATTTTTCATTTTTTCCCCTGCATTTCAGTGTTAGTCTTCACTTGTTTAAGAAGCATGTGACAAATAATATTTTATTTGATTTATGTTGTCAATGAGTTCACCCCCGGATGTCTTTGACAAGCAGGGTTTTCGATGACTCCGGACCTAATAAGAAACTATATGGATGACGGTGTGTTTGTCTACTTTCAGTTTCGAATGGCATCCTCCTGATTCGTAAATTGCCCTAGAATTATAGATGCCATACAGTTTTCAAGGTTGTGTTTTTCTTTTTACAGAAGTGCTGCCTTCAGGAATATAGCACACAATCAGCAGTCCTCCTCATCAGATTCGTCTGACGTTGCTCAACGGGGCTTTTTCCTGCTGATCAACATCAAAACAGCAGCTATAAACAGAATAAAGGACAGACAGTGTGCATTCATAAATAGGAACACACTGATAAAACTCCACTTTAGGAATTACAGGGCTCCAGCCTTCCCTAGGCACCCAGGACTAATTCATCACCAACCCAATGATCCCAATTCATCTAGCACAAAGCACTCTCTAAGTACTGTGCCCTATGTGTGTATGGTCACTGATCTAATGGTAGCTTTATTGCCTTCATTTAAAATTTACATTTGAGTCATTTAGCAGACGCTCTTATCCAGAACCACTTGCAGCTCGCAGGTTTTTCTCTTCTGTAGGAATTGCAGCATTGTGTCTGTCCACTTACATGACAGATTCGAGTCAATAGAGAAGTCAAGCGTCAAATGTCAAACCTATAGGTCTACATTTTTTAGCTACTATAAGGAAACTATTGTTAATTGTATAATTATAAGCTGCTAGGTCATCGCCACAGACCAGCAGTGAAAGCACATTCCTGCCCTGAAACGCATGCATCTTCCTCTCTAACACACCTTGAAACACAATGTTGGAATGTGGAGGCTCATCTGTCCAGATGCATGTCCAGCAGCTCCACATACACTATGTCAGCACTAACAGTCTACTACTCAAAGTAGCTACTGAACGTTCAGGTGACACCAGACCTTAAATACCTTTTGCTGTAAAGGGGTCATTTGGAGTTCTTCTCACCATTAACGGAAACATTAGGAAACACGCCAATGTACAGCCATAGCAAAGCCTAATGTGCAACACAGAGTAGACCGAACCAACATTGTGGATTTATATTATGCAAAAGCATGTACTGTAGAGGTGAGTTGGCTTTGTTTGGTTGTCGAAACTGGAGTGTTTCTAGGTCAAAGCAGTTTACTGAACTGAACTTGCTGGTGCCATCTTACTTTACCAATATAGGGCAGCCTAAGGGTTAGAGCTACATATATTCATCAACTCAAACCGATACATACGATCCCACAATAATGTTTACAAATCTTGCGTTCCCCATCTCATTTGTATATACTGTATTGAATACTCTTCTACTGTATCTTAATCCATGCTGCTCATCCTTATGTACAGTATATATGTAGGCCTACTTAGATTTGTGTGTATTGGGTATATGTTGTGTACCTGTTAGATATTACTGTTAGATATACTGCACTGTCTGAACTAGAAGCACAAGCATTTCGCTACATCTGCTAAACAAGTGTATGTGACCAATACAATTTGATTTGATTTGATCAGGTAGGCACCACACTTGACAAGCAGGATATACTTCATGTAACACAAAACAGAAAAAGCTAAGTAAAACATGAATTTCCTTTTCAACAGGGTGCAGTGGGCATGAAGAGACAAGGAATTTTGTAGCACAGTATAGCTAGCCACAATCGTGGAAGAAACCCAGTTCATTAAAAGGTAGCATGACAGTGTATGACAACGTCACGAAAACGATGCACATGCTTCAGTGGGGCAGAGGTCTGTGAGTTGTTGTTATTCTGGATGGCCAGATAACTACCAACAATGACAAGAACCTGTAATGTGGGGAAACGTAAATAACTAGTTTCAGCTAGTTTCATCTTGTTCTTGGTACCATGTCCTGTTTTGGCTGATTTCATGTCAATGGTAATATGGCTACAATTCACTAGCTAGCTAACCAACAATTGTAAAGATGTCTTTGAGAGACAACAAGTGCTCATTGTGCAAATGTATTTATGTTTTCAATGAACATTGGAGAAGAAATATAGTTTACATGTCAACAATCCAAGCCAACCCTGTCGTTTTTTTCCCATAGTTGCTCACACATAGTTGCTCACACCCCCCTTCTATATAGACAGAATGAGATTTGGATTCACTAGCCTATATTCCAGAGTATATACAGGGCAGTTAAATAAATCATTATGTGTTCAATGTCAATAGTCTACCACAGTATGAGTCATAATACCCATAAAACCTAGCATAAAAACACAGAAATGGTTCCAATAATTTTTCCACCATTCATTTTATCCATTGTGGATTTTAGAAACACTTCAAATAAGGGCTGTGTTTCGTGTAGGCTTACCCTGGCATGATGTTTTGATAATCATGTAAATCTCTCAGACAAGGTGACTTTCATCAATATATTTTCCTGTATTTACCCCCCCAAAATTAAATGCTAATTAGCTGCTAATGTGGCTATTATATTCATACTGCCGCTCTATGTATCATGTATCTGTCTTTTGTGTATTTTCGTTCTGGCATTTTGCACCTGCCCTGTGTTTTTTCGGAGCTGCTTAACAAAGAAATTTCCCCTCAGGGATCTATCTATCTATCTATCTATCTATCTATCTATCTATCTATCTATCTATCTATCTATCTATCTATCTATCTATCTATCTATCTATCTATCTATCTATCTATCTATCTATCTATCTATCTATCTATCTATCTATCTATCTATCTATCTATCTATCTAACTACAAATGCATGTCTCAAGCTTCACATCACTCACCAGGGCCATGATGATCTGGATGAGACTGCCGAATCGAGGCAAAAGTAAGAGTCTCTGGATTAACTATCTAATGTTAGCTCAATTTAGTAATTAATAAATTGGCTACATTAGCCTGGCTAAATGGCTACATTAGCCGTCTATTTTTCTAGCCATTTAAATGCATGAGAAATTCATAAAAAGTGTATTTCTTTGGATTTTCTAAACCAACAGTTAACTAGCTAGCTAACTTAGATGGTGAAGCTAGGGCTAGGCATTCTTGATAATGTTTGTTTGTTTGTGTCTGTGGTGAGGGGTAGGTAGCCTACTTCAAGTACTACTTGACTTGTAGCTACCCTAGCTCAACCAATCAATGAAATGTATTTATAAAGCCATTTTTACATCAGCCAATGTCACAAAGTTCTGTAAAGAAACCCAGCAAGCAATGCAGATGTAGAAGCACGTAATATTTTAGTCTGGCTTTTTGAGAGGTTTCAGAGATGGACATAAGCATCCTCTCTTGAATCATTGATCAACATTGATATGTTTTCTGTTACCCTTCTGGACAGCAGATCATTAGTATAGCTAGTAGGCAAGGTTAAGTGACAACACACACTCAAATGGGCCTACAGCTGGGGTAAGATTCTTCCATCATTCACACACAGTAGGCATAGTGTAAACCACCATGTTGTCAACCAAATGCTGTTCTCAATGCTTAAGTTGTATTGTCTATGGTTCAATTTGTGGAAATGCTGTGATCACTTCTTGTCTTTAACGTTGCGATTCACAGACACACGATGACCATGATTTGAGGGATTCACGCTGAGACCCCGAGTATAACTGCACATGGGCCAGACACATGCTGAGACCCCAAGTATGACTGGACATGGGCCAGACACACGCTGAGACCCCGAGTACGACTGGACATGGGTTGGACACACGCTGAGACCCCGAGTATGACTGGACATGGGCCAGAAACACGCTGAGACCCCGAGTATGACTGGACATGGGTCGGACACACACTGAGACCCCGAGAATGACTTGACATGGGCCGGATATTTGTGACAATTAACTAAAAAGGTTACGGAAGCATACCAGCACCCCATTTTATGTTTATTCCATGGCAAACCGTCTCTCTAGCTACCCCTTATTCCACACTATGCCTTTTATGCCCCATGGTCCCTCAACTTCGGACACTTTGGAACTCTCCATCTTATCTCTATAAACCCAGCCTACCTTCACCCATTTTCTCTATAATGCTGCCTTCACTTGTTCTTCTCCTGGTGTGATAACATCTAGACTCAGTAACACGTTTAAAAGTGTTGTGGTGTACTGTTTTTGCTACCTTTTTTTTCACCTCTGTAATGCTGTCCTCGTTTTTTAATTCTGGAGTTCAGACTAAATGCAGTGGTAAATGTGCTCCTTACAATTGACAAGAAGGGTGTTGATTTAGCTGCAGTTAGGTATGGTATGCTGCTAATATCATCTAGGTAGGTAGCTAGCTATATAGCTTCTTTGCAAAAAACTAGCCTAGTATTCATGGCACATTATACATCTGACTGCTTCTAAGACACAAGTGTCACGTTCGGGTGTGTAGAGAGACCAAGGCGCAGCGTATCCATAGTTCGACATCTTTATTAATACGAACTATCGAACCATACAAAATAACAAATGAATATAACAAACACACGTAGCACGAACACGGGACATAACATAACAATGAACCACGCATTAGCAATGGAACATGCACATATAAGTAGGATCCCTAATTAGAGGTAATGCCTAGCAGCTGCCTCTAATTAGGGATCCCACACACAACACCACAGAAGTAGAAATACTAGATCTGCCAGACTCTGACCATAGAACTATAGAGAAGCAAAGCTTCTCTATGGCCAGAGCCTGACAGTACCCCCCCCCAAAGGCGCGGACTCCCGGCCGCAAGAAAAACAAACACAAACATGAGGGAAGGGTAAGGGAGGAAAAACATCACACAATCGCAGGTGGCGGTTCCGGCCCCGGCGAAGTGGATAGCTTCCTCCCCATTTCTACTGGGCCCGGACTGGGCACTGGTGTGGCAGGCAACTCAGGCCATTTAAAGGGGCAACCCACTAGTCCAGGAAATGACCATGGTGGGGCAAAAGGCTCAGGCCATGGAGCGGGGCAAATAACCGGGCTAGAACTGGGCACCGGTGTGGCAGGCGACTCCGGCCATGTAAAGGGGCAACCCACCGGTCCTTTAAATAACAATGGTGGGGGAACAAGTTCAGGCCATGGAGCGGGGCAAATAACCGGGCCAGGACTGAGCACCGGTGTGGCAGGCGACTCCGGCCATATAATCGTCACGGGAGGCTCCGGGCTGTCGATCGTCACGGAAGGTTCCGGGCTGTCGATCGTCACGGAAGGTTCCGGGCTGTCGATCGTCACGGAAGGTTCCGGGCTGTCGATCGTCACGGAAGGTTCCGGGCTGTCGATCGTCACGGAAGGTTCCGGGCTGTCGAGCGTCACGGGAGGTTCCGGGCTGTCGAGCGTCACGGGAGGCTCCGGGCTGTCGAGCGTCACGGGAGGCTCCGGGCTGTCGAGCGTCACGGGAGGCTCCGGGCTGTCGAGCGTCACGGGAGGCTCCGGGCTGTCGAGCGTCACGGGAGGCTCCGGGCTGTCGAGCGTCACGGGAGGCTCCGGGCTGTCGAGCGTCACGGGAGGCTCCGGGCTGTCGAGCGTCACGGGAGGCTCCGGGCTGTCGACCTTCACGGGAGGCTCCGGGCTGTCGACCATCACGGGAGGCTCCGGGCTGTCGACCATCACGGGAGGCTCCGGGCTGTCGACCATCACGGGAGGCTCCGGGCTGTCGACCATCACGGGAGGCTCCGGGCTGTCGACCATCACGGGAGGCTCCGGGCTGTCGACCATCACGGGAGGCTCCGGGTTGTCGACCATCACGGGAGTCTCCGGGCTGTCGACCATCACGGGAGGCTCCGGGCTGTTGAGGCGCACCGACGGTCTGGTGCGTGTAGCCGGCACTGGAGGTACCTGGCTGGGCACACGCACTGGAGGTCGAGTGCGGGGAGTCGGCACGGGACGTACCAGACTGGAGAGGCGCACTGGAGGCTTGGTGCGTGGAGCCGGTACTGGAGGAACCTGGCTGGGCACACACACTGGAGGTCGAGTGCGGGGAGTCGGCACGGGACGTACCAGACTGGAGAGGCGCACTGGAGGCCTGGTGCGTGGAGCTGGCACTGGAGGTACCTGGCTGGGCACACGCACTGGAGGTCGAGTGCGGGGAGTCAGCACGGGACGTACCGGACTGGGGAGGCGCACTGGAAGCCTGGTGCGTGAAGCTGGCACTGGAGGTACCTGGCTGGGCACACGCACTGGAGGTCGAGTGCGGGGAGTCGGCACGGGACGTACCGGACTGGGGAGGCGCACTG
Source organism: Thymallus thymallus (assembly GCA_023634145.1). NCBI lineage: Eukaryota > Metazoa > Chordata > Actinopteri > Salmoniformes > Salmonidae > Thymallus > Thymallus thymallus. The sequence continues at coordinate 32,741,626 of CM042414.1, forward strand.
GAAGCCTGGTGCGTGAAGTCGGCACTGGTGGCACATGACTAATAACACGCACTTCAGGGCGAGTGCGGGGAGCAGGCACAGGACGTACCTGACTGGGAAGGCGCACTGGAAGCCTGGTGCGTGAAGTCGGCACATGTGGCACAGGACTAATAACACGCACCTCAGGGCTAGTGCGGGGAGCAGGCACATGACGTACCGAACTGGAGAGGCGCACTGGAGGCCTGGTGCGTGGAGTCGGCACTGATGGCGCCGGACTGGTGACACGCACCTCAGGGCGAGTGCGAGGAGCAGGTACATGACGTACCGGACTGGAGAGGCTCACTGGAGTGTAGCAGACGGCCGGACCCAGACTGGGCACCGGTGGAGCGGACTGCTCTGGCACTGGAGTAGAGCAGACGGCCGGACCCCGACTGGGTACCGGTAAAGCGGACTGCTCTTTCACGGGAGTGGAGTAGGCGACTGGGCCTTTCCCGTTCAACTTCCTCCGCTATCTCCCACATCTCCTCCAAAACGTCTCCAAAATTTCTCTCCAAATAATCCTCCTCTTCAACACTTTGCGCCCCCCATTTATATTTAGGGCACAGCGAATCCCACATGGAGAGTGGTACTGGCGCGTCCTCCTCCTTGCCAGACCATCCCCATAGCCCCCCCCCGAAATTTTCCTGGGGTTGACTACGGGCTCCATTACCTCTAGAACGCCGCTGTCTTCCTTTCTTCCTCTCCGTTGCTCCCGTATTTCGCTGCTTGGTCGGGTGGTGGTTCATTCTGTCACGTTCGGGTGTGTAGAGAGACCAAGGCGCAGCGTATCCATAGTTCGACATCTTTATTAATACGAACTATCGAACCATACAAAATAACAAATGAATATAACAAACACACATAGCACGAACACGGGACATAACATAACAATGAACCACGCATTAGCAATGGAACATGCACATATAAGTAGGATCCCTAATTAGAGGTAATGCCTAGCAGCTGCCTCTAATTAGGGATCCCACACACAACACCACAGAAGTAGAAATACTAGATCTGCCAGACTCTGACCATAGAACTATAGAGAAGCAAAGCTTCTCTATGGCCAGAGCCTGACAACAAGACCAAATGCAGAAATAAGACAACAAATATTAGTTAAATAAAATATGGAACAGGTCATTAAAATGTTCAATATATCTTTCATTTTGTATCAAGGCAGTTAGTAGCTAGCTAGCAGACAGCAAACATGTCAGCTAGAGATGACATGCAGGAGCCTGCAGGGATTTGTAGTCTTGCATGACGTCTTTTATGCTAATGAGCATTTTCGAATCTGAGAGTAATAGAGCTGAATATATTGATAAGTTACCTTGTTCGAGAGATTTACACCTTATCAAAACTTCACAACACGGTAAGCCTACAGAAACACAGCCCTTATTTGAAGTGTTTCTAAAATCCCAAAAAAATTTATGGTGAAAAAACGATTGGAACCATTTCCATGTTTGACCTCTAGGTTTTATGGGTATTTTGACATGTCCATTGTGGGGCACAATAGTCACAGTGCTGCAAGATTAGATCACCTTTAGGAAATTAACTGGTGTCATCTCAGTCAATTATGTTCCCGATGAACCTAGAAAGACCAAAAACCACGAACAAAACATTTAAAGATTGGCATCATAGTTGATGATGTGGAAATACAAGGGAACACAGCCTGTATTTATGCACTGGGTCAGTCTGGGTTAACTACACATACTTAGAAGAGCTGTGGGGACTTGCAATCATCTTATCAGTCTAGCCCATCTCTCTCTAACATCAAAGATTTCTCTTTCAAAGAACCTGCCCACATTCACGTCAGTGGAGACAGAGGCCTATACTACTTTGGCCTGTGGGGAAACAATGGAGTCTGAGAGATATTCAGGCCTAAACCCACTCAATGAACAGATACAGCAGCTTGTTCATGTCATATTGATATTACTATCTCATTTCTACAGGTTTCCTGACAGCCGGCAGATTAATACAAAATCAGTTAGAAAGGTGAGCCGGTAACACAGAAAAAAACTGGTTCATAAAAATAATTACACACCACTAAAGTTCACCAAAATAAGAGACGTTAGCACTTTGCAGAGTTTAGCCAAACATTAGAGTGGTTCTAAGGTTAGATAATGAAGAGTATAGACAAATGGGCTGTTGAGGTGTTGATGTATTCTAGCAGGACTAGGTGAAATGATGATGTGGAAAAGAGGGCAGAGGTCCACAGTAGCAGGAAACCTGATAAAGGGTAGAAGGAGCTCTGAAAACAGGACAATGTGTATGGCTACAAAACAGCCAGGGACGGAGCCAAGGAACACACACTAGCCTGACCAGAGTGAGTAACAATACTAAAGACCTACCTAGCTGCATAACAACATGGCTGTTCTCATAAGCAACACATGGTCAATTTTGACCTGTGAAAGACGTCACAGAATATAGCCATTTTGGGATGGACTGGTTAAGTGAGGCGTAATAGTCATTTACTGTACTACTTTGCATCCCAATTACTCAAAGTTAAATAAAGTTATAGTAGACCTGCACTACCGGTCAAAGGTTTCAGAACACCTACTCATTCAAGGGTTTTTCTTTATTTTTACTATTTTCTACATTGTAGAATAATAGTGAAGACACTAAAACTATTAAATAACACACATGGAATCATGTAGTAACCTTCAAATAGCCACCCTTTGCCTTGATTACAGCTTTGCACACTCTTGGCATTCTCTCAACCAGCTATACCTGGAATACTTTTCCAACAGTCTTGAAGGAGTTCCCACATACGCTGAGCACTTGTTGGCTGCTTTTCCGTCACTCTGCGGTCCGACTCATCCCAAACCATCTCAATTTGATTGAGGTCGGGGGATTGTGGAGGCCAGGTCATCTGATGCACCACTCCATCCCTCTCCTTCTTGGTAAAATAGCCCTTACACTGCCTGGAGGTGTTTTGGGTCATTGTCCTGTTGAAAAGCAAATTATAGTCCCACTAAGCCCAAATCAGATGGGATGGTGTATCGCTGCAGAAGGCTGTGGTAGCCATGCTGGTTAAGTGTGAATTGAAATCACAGACAGTGTCACCAGCAAAGCACCCACACACCATAACACCTCCTCCTCCATGCTTTACGGTGGGAAATACACATGCGGAGAACATCTGTTCACCCACACGAGTCTCACAAAGACACAGCGGTTGGAACCAAAAATCTCCAATTTGGACTCCAGACTAAAGGACACATTTCCACCGGTCTAATGTCCATTGCTTGTGTTTCTTGGCCCAAGCAAGTCTCTTCTTATTATTGGTGTCCTTTAGTAGTGGTTTATTTGCAGTAATTCGACCATCAGTCACCTCTGAACAATTGATGTTGAGATGTGTCTGTTACTTGAACTCTGTGAAGCATTTATTTGGGCTGCAATTTCTGAGGCTGGTAACTCTAATGAACTTATTCTCTGCAGCAGAGGTAACTCTGGGTCTTCTATTCCTGTGGTGGTCCTCATGAGAGCCTATTTCATCATAGCGCTTGATGGTTTTTGTGACTGCACTTGAAGAAACTTTCAAAGTTCTTGAAATGTTCCGTATTGACTGACCTTCATGTCTTAAAGTAATGATGGACTGTCAATTCTCTTAGCTTATTTGAGCTGTTCTTGCCATAATATGGACTTGGTCTTTTACCAAATAGGGCTATCTTCTGTATACCACCCCTACCTTGTCACAACACAACTGATTGGCTCAAATGCATTAAGAAGGAAAGAAATTCCACAAATGAACATTTAAGAAGGCACACCTGTTAAATGAAATGCATTCCAGGTGACTACTTCATGAAGCTGGTTGAGAGAATGCCAAGAGTGTGCAAAGCTGTTATCAAGGCAAAGGGTGGCTATTTGAAGAATCTCAAATATATTTTGATTAGCTTTTTTGGTTACTACATGATTCCACATGTGTTATTTCATAGTTGTGATGTCTTCACTCTTATTCTACAATGTAGAACATGTTAAAAATTATGAAAAACCCTTGAATGAGTAGGTGTTCTAAAACTTTTCACCGGTAGTGTACAATAGAAAAAGTTGGAACTTATGTCAACACATTTTGTTATGCAATCCACTGAGACAGAGAGATCTGAATTGCTTTGGTGACTGATTAAGAATGAGGGATTGAATAGTCCCATCTCATCCTTCCGTCTGTATAGCATTTCTGGATAAACTCCATCAACCCAAGGAAAACAAAGGGACGTTGGTATCCCACATGCCAAGATCTAAACAGTGTTCTACCTGAAACATAAATACAAACAGGCTGCTTCCTCCTTTTGGACAGCAGGACTGTAAGCTTTTCTTAGGAATCTCTTTAAATAAAACTCTCAGGAATATGAGACAGGTTGCACGTTGTGAGATTATACAGTTAATTCAAGAAGAGTTGCACTACAACTGATATGATAAAGCATAGCAGATGACCCGTCAATGCATCCACTCCTTCCCCCAGCTCAGAGTAAACTCAGGTAGGCTGCCATCTTGCAGGTGTGCCATTTCACAGATGGGTGTTCATTGAGTGTGTGACACGTGTGAACACTAATCTTAGACCTAACTCAAATACATGATTACCGTACCTTTGCTCTACCCAGGCATTAACTGGTAATTGTAGAGCCTGGTCCTAAATTGCAGCAGAGGATGATCCTCTTGCTTTTCAATACGTGTTACAACAGGAATCTGTGAACAGTCCACAGAAAGACGGTATATCAGATGCCTATCACCTTGTTAGAGCTTCTTCTAAAAGAGTGAGAAGACTTTAATGCATTGTCTCTACTACCTTTCACCAACTCCATGAATTCCTCACTGAATGAATGGCATGTATTCACTCAAGCCTCAGAATTATGATCATCTATCTGGAGCCCTAACAAACCCCTAGGGTCACACAATTACATTCTCACACAATCAATCAATGTTGATACGTTATCTTTCATATAAGTAATAGACTGACGCTTGTTATCAGGCTCAAAACACATTACCTAAGGGTAGATTCCCATCCTGTATTAGTTTACTGCTCATTAATTACTTTCCTGGCAGCTGACAGACTGTTTGTTAAGCAAATACCAAGTGGCACGAGCTGTTGCGCCTGATGTAAACTAGCCTAAACCCACTAAACAGGTGTCTGGTGACAAAGAAAACCTCATAAGGAAAAGATCAAATTAGAATTTCAGCACAATACAAGCTAAGTTAATCTCCATCAGGGAACCAAACATTCTATGGGCTCTTATTATTAATTTTATGGCAAAACAAATATTCTGTGCCAAACATCGAGTAAAAATTTCCTTCAAAATGCTCTTGTATTCCTATACAGCAACATTTCAATATTTGAGCCACTAGGCCTGTGTCTTTCTTATTTTTGTTCATTTGAACCGTAGGCTCTGTCTCGTACTTGGATAATCCTCCCTGAGCAACGGGTGCATCACGAGGAGATAAGGCCATGGCGCCCTAGCAGTAGCTAAAGCAGAGAGCTTCTGTACATTTTGTAGATATTTTCATAATTAATTAATTTTTATGGCATTTTTTTACCTACAATCTTTTTGGTTTAGAAATTACCAATTAGTATAGATATTTTCTTGATTGGCTAGCTACCTAACGTTAGCTGGCTAGTTGTTTTGGTTCAAATGCCAGCCAGTATCCGGAGGTTGAGGATGGAGAGAAGCCGAAATGAAGACGGCAGAGGTGTGCAGTGATGAGGATCGTAGGCAGGACAAAGTTACAATTATTATTGAAATGTGGTGTGCTTTCTGGTGCCACATAACTGCCATAGCATCATCCAAGTGAGTGCATCATTTTGGTGGTAGTGAACTAGTAACTAGCTACCTACTGCGGAGTCCATTGACTGCAGTGGCTTAGCTCAAACTATATCTGACTGAGATCTACTACGGGAAAACCAGAGACAGCGAGACACTTTGATGATACCGCTCTTCCTGCCTGCCTCCCGACTTTCTCTCCCTGCTTGAACACCTCCCTCAGATGACCACTCAAGCCGTGAACTTTCTAATGACTGTCCATCTAACGATGTTGTGGTGTTGTTTTTTATAAATTATTTGTATTTTTTTTGTGCTTTGAAGCGCTTTGCGATTCTTTGAAATGCGCTATACACATTTAATTAATTATTATTATTATTATTATAAGGACACAATGGAGGCCAGTCAGTCCACCATTGTGTCCATTGGGAGTCTGCTTTCTTCATCTATCCATCAGTCGTTGCTCATCTCTGCTTGATAACCATCGATCAGCTCCCTGGAGAAGATCAATCATAGAGGTCAGGTTACAAAGGCTCCTCAGACACCCAAAACTGCCCACTTCCCAGGGTGCTAAACAACTCCCAGTGAGCTGTCTTCCGCACAGAAATAAGAGCATAAACCAACATTGCTATCTGTAGCCAGAGTGTCGTCATAGCTTGCCGTGAATGGATAACAAATGGATAATTGCTCAGCGTAAGGAAAAAAGTACAGATATATTGTTATGATTACACAAATGTTGTGACAGGAAAAAACATTCATTTTAACCCCGAAAACTGCAAAAGCAGAGTTCTCTAAACCCCATTATTCGAATCACTAATAAGTAATTATATTTCCATGCTTGAAACAAACTCCCTTGTCCTATTTTCTCCCCTTCTCCTATTCTACTCCTAGGCAGGATTGTTCAGTCATTGTGGGCATTTCTAATCAGTCAAGAGGCCAATATTGGCCACAAAGAGGTAGAGTGTGGAGGGCACTGATTGAAGAATAAGAGGGAGAGGTGTGGCCCGATCTCCGTGACCCTGAGGCTTGAACCGACCGCACCCTCTGATTCAGGCCCTCAGTTTAGATAGGGCTCTAAGCTTGCTGCAAAGTCAAGGGTCAGCCTGGGGTGCAGAGGTCAAACAAGGATCCTGAGAAGAGTCAGTGGAGACCAAGTGGGGATCAAGGAGGAGGGGGAGCTACTTTACAACCATTCTCTCTATTCTAAGAGGCATTTTAAAAAGTCATCACATAATTATGACTGTCAAAACAGGAATTAGGAGCAATCTGAAGGATCTGGCATATAATTTAACTGTCACGTTCGGGTGTGTAGAGAGACCAAGGCGCAGCGTAACGATAGTTCGACATCTTTATTGAATGAACTATCGAACTATACAAATATAACAACTACAATATATAACGAAAGGGAACACACGTAGCACGACATAACATAACAATGAACCACGCCAACGGAGTGGAACACAGACATATAAGTAAGATCCCTAATTAGAGGTAATGCATAGCAGCTGCCTCTAATTAGGGATCCTACACACACACACCAGACAGAAATAGAAATGATAGATCTGCCAGACTCTGACCATAGAAATATAGAGAAGCAAAGCTTCTCTATGGCCAGAGCCTGACAGTACCCCCCCCAAAGGCGCGGACTCCCGGCCGCAAGAAAATTAAACACAAACATGAGGGAAGGGTAAGGGAGGAAAAAAAAACATCACACGATCGCAGGTGGCGGTTCCGGCCCCGGCGAAGTGGCTAGCTTCCTCCCCATTTCTACTGGGCCCGGTGTGGCTGGCGACTCAGGCCATTTAAAGGGGCAACCCACTGGTCCTGGAAATGACCATGGTGGGGCAAAAGGCTCAGGCCAAGGAGCGGGGCAAATAACCGGGCCAGGACTGGGCATCGGTGTAACAGGCGACTCCGGCCATATAAAGGGGCAACCCACCAGTCCTAGAAATGACCATGGTGGGGAAAAAGGCTCAGGCCATGGAGCGGGGCAAATAACCGGGCCAGGACTGGGCACCGGTGTGGCAGGCGACTCCGGCCATATAAAGGGGCAACCCACCGGTCCTGGATACAACAATGGTGGGGAAATAAGTTCAGGCCATGGAGCGGGGCAAATAACCGGGCCAGGACTGAGCACCGGTGTGGCAGGCGACTCCGGCCATATAATCGTCACGGAAGGTTCCGGGCTGTCGATCTTCACGGAAGGTTCCGGGCTGTCGATTTTCACGGAAGGTTCCGGGCTGTCGAGCGTCACGGGAGGCTCCGGGCTGTCGAGCGTCACGGGAGGCTCCGGGCTGTCGAGCGTCACGGGAGGCTCCGGGCTGTCGAGCGTCACGGGAGGCTCCGGGCTGTCGAGCGTCACGGGAGGCTCCGGGCTGTCGAGCGTCACGGGAGGCTCCGGGCTGTCGAGCGTCACGGGAGGCTCCGGGCTGTCGAGCGTCACGGGAGGCTCCGGGCTGTCGAGCGTCACGGGAGGCTCCGGGCTGTCGAGCGTCACGGGAGGCTCCGGGCTGTCGATCGTCACGGAAGGCTCCGGGCTTTCGACCATCACGGGAGGCTCCGGGCTTTCGACCATCACGGGAGGCTCCGGGCTGTCGACCATCACGAGAGGCTCTGGGCTGTCGATCATCACGAGAGGCTCCGGGATGTCGAGGCGCACCGACGGTCTGATGCGTAGAGCTGGCACTGGAGGCACCTGGCTGGGCTCACGCACTGGAGGTCGAGTGCGGGGAGTCGGCACGGGACGTACCGGGCTAGGGAGGCGCACTGGAGGTTGAGTGCGGGGAGTCGGCACGGGACGTACCGGACTGGGGAGGCGCACTGGAAGCCTGGTGCGTGAAGTCGGCACATGTGGCACAGGACTAACAACACGCACCTCAGGGCTAGTGCGGGGAACAGGCACAGGACGTACCTGACTGGGAAGGCGCACTGGAAGCCTGGTGCGTGGAGCTGGCACTGGAGGTACCTGGCTATGCACACGCACTGGAGGTCGAGTGCGGGGAGCAGGCACAGGACGTACCTGACTGGGAACGCGCACTGGTAGCCTGGTGCGTGGAGTCGGCACATGTGGCACAGGACTAATAACACGCACCTCAGGGCTAGTGCGGGGAGCAGGCACATGACGTACCGAACTGGAGAGGCGCACTGGAGGCCTGGTGCGTGGAGTCGGCACTGATGGCGCCGGACTGGTGACACGCACCTCAGGGCGAGTGCGAGGAGCAGGCACATGACGTACCGGACTGGAGAGGCTCACTGGAGTGTAGCAGACGGCCGGACCCAGACTGGGCACCGGTGGAGCGGACTGCTCTGGCACTGGAGTAGAGCAGACGGCCGGACCCCGACTGGGTACCGGTAAAGCGGACTGCTCTTTCACGGGAGTGGAGTAGGCGACTGGGCACGGATTATTCCACTCCGACATTTCCCGTTCAACCTCTTCCGCAATCTCCCACATCTCCTCCAAAACGTCTCCAAAATGGCTCTCCAAATAATCCTCCTCTTCTTCACTTTGCGCCCCCCATTTATATGTCGGGCACAGTGCATCCCACATGGAAAGTGGTACTGGTGCGTCCTCTTCGTTACCAGACCACCCCCATAGCCCCCCCCCGAAATTTTCCTGGGGTTGACTACGGGCTCCGTTTCCACGATTACGCCGCTGTCTTCCATTCTTCTCCTTTTTCCCAGATTTTCGCTGCTTGGTCGGGTGGTGGTTCATTCTGTCACGTTCGGGTGTGTAGAGAGACGAAGGCGCAGCGTAACGATAGTTCGACATCTTTATTGAATGAACTATCGAACTATACAAATATAACAACTACAATATATAACGAAAGGGAACACACGTAGCACGACATAACATAACAATGAACCACGCCAACGGAGTGGAACACAGACATATAAGTAAGATCCCTAATTAGAGGTAATGCATAGCAGCTGCCTCTAATTAGGGATCCTACACACACACACCAGACAGAAATAGAAATGATAGATCTGCCAGACTCTGACCATAGAAATATAGAGAAGCAAAGCTTCTCTATGGCCAGAGCCTGACATTAACCTCTTTACCAGCTTTTTAATTTCATAATTTATCATGGCGAAACACTGGCAGAAGCCTGAAATAAGCTCCAACTTTGAGAGAAATGACAGGCTCCAGCACACTCAGGTCTTATCCTCTCAATCAGAGACTGCACAGCATGTTTGCATGTGTGTGTGTGTGTGTGTGTGTGCGTGCGTGTGCGTGCGTGGCCCGGTCTTGAAAATAACAGTTTCTCTTCTCCAGATGGCTGACACAGTTACACAAGGATACCCACAGTGTCATATCTCTGCCTTTTGCATTGTATAAAGGCCTGTAGCTTTCTGAAGAAGACTTTGTAGAAATACAGTACAGATCCCAGCATACAGGACTGATCATTGTCAGTTAACCCACTTTGGCTCTATAAACAGTAGACTGCATGCATATCTTAACCCCTCAATTATGCCCCAGATTTCTACACAAGTAAACATTATTAGCAAACTATTAATTATTGAGAGGCCTCCTGCTGGGGTTGGTTTCCCTGTATGTGCACTAATTCAGAAGATGGACCATTCTGGTAAACCTGCTGTGACAGTCCTCATTAGGGTGACCACATGGGTGACTGGAGAATCAGGGAAGGGGGACAAATAGATTTTGAGCATTGCACCATTTTGACTTCAGAAAACTGTACTAAGCTCAGGATATGTCCCTATGCAAGGCTACATTTACATTAACTTCATTTAGCAGAGGCTCTTATCCAGAGCAACTTACAGTTAGTTAGTGCATACATGTTCATACTTTTTTTTGTACTGGTCCCCCGTGGGAATTGAACCCACAACCCTGCCGTTGCAAGCACCATGCTCTACCATCTGAGCTACACGGTACTACAGTGCACACAGAGGACAGTGACTCCTAGGACAGTTGGAGAGAGTTGAGGAGGTAAAGCAGATAAGCCAGCCATGGGACCCAACTCCCTCTGCTGTCCCTTCAGACAGACCACAGTCGGGGGAGAGGATGTACCTACAAAATACATAGAACTGCAAAACGTCAGAGGACATTTGTTTGAGGAATTGGACCAGGAGGAGTGTGAAGGCAGTTCAACTTATGGAATTAATAAATTGATGGTTATGTCACACAGTTATGCCACATTATTCATCTGTATAGAGCATTATATACGGTTAGAAATTATTTGTGAAGTATCTATGTAGTGCTTATGAAGCCTATATGAAGGCTTTATGACTTCAAATGAAGCAGGATCGAATTTTCTATAGATAACAGGATTGACTTGAGTCAGGCTTGTGGTCTGAAACCAGTTAGCCTTCTCGGGTTACAGAGAGTTATACCACGTCAGAGAGGTAGCTGAGGAACAGGACAGTACAATGCAAACAGAGGGTTTTCTAATCAGCTCATTTTACGTTTAGAGCAAAAATATCCCTGCTATCGCTAGGGCTTTATCCAAGGTGACACGGGTGACTCAGGCTGTAGGCTCAAATATTCAGCTCAGTCATGCAGAAGCTCTGAAATGTCTTCATAGGTCATGCATTCACCTGTGGGCATTCACCTGCACAACCCTACATAGAAGAACATGACCTGACATGAAGTTGTGCAAGAAAGCCTGGTCTTGAACGCCTTGTCAGGTAACACATGGCAAACACATTCTGACCTCTTGAAATCTCCCCTGATGTCTACGAATATCACAAAAGTTCACACGTTGTTGTTTGTCTTTCTAGTTGGTATCCTATGTCTGATATAGGCACAGCAAGCCAGATTTACTTAGCATTGGTCCAACAGCAAACGACAGCTGAGTCATTGCACCAGCACAGGGGAACAACATTCTGAGACAGAGGAGAGAAAGGGAGAGGAAACCACCTGCTATCACTGTTATGCTGACTAAAGCACTAGCACCGGACCTGAGGGCCATAGCAGCGAGCCAGCCAGCTCACACAAGCGGAATATAATCCTGCTGCAACACTGGAGGTAGCAGTTTTGCACCAAACTGTCACGTTCGGGTGTGTAGAGAGACCAAGGCGCAGCGTAGCGATAGTTCGACATCGTTTATTAAATGAATAAACTATACTGATGCGAACCATACAAAATAACAAATGCAATATAATAATAGAAACACACGTAGCACGAACACGGGACAACATACAACAATGAACCACGCCAAGGGAGTGGAACACAGACATATAAGTAGGATCCCTAATTAGAGGTAATGCATAGCAGCTGCCTCTAATTAGGGATCCCACACACAACACCACACAGATGTAGAAATCATAGATCTGCCAGACTCTGACCATAGAAATATAGAGAAGCGAAGCTCTATGGCCAGAGCCTGACAGTACCCCCCCTCGCCTGCCACACCGCCTGCCACCGGTGTGGCAGGCGACTCCGGCCTGTGGACCACCACGGGAGGCTCCGGGCTGTCGACCGTCGCGGGAGGCTCCGGGCTGTCGACCATCGCGGGAGGCTCCGGGCTGTCGACCATCGCGGGAGGCTCCGGGCTGTCGACCATCGCGGGAGGCTCCGGGCTGTCGACCATCGCGGGAGGCTCCGGGCTGTCGACCATCGCGGGAGGCTCCGGGCTGTCGACCATCGCGGGAGGCTCCGGGCTGTCGACCATCGCGGGAGGCTCCGGGCTGTCGACCATCGCGGGAGGCTCCGGGCTGTCGACCTTCACGGGAGGCTCCGGGCTGTCGACCATCACGGGAGGCTCCGGACTGTCGACCATCAAAGGAGGCTCCGGGCTGGGGAGGCGCACCGGCGGTCTGGTGCGTGGAGCCGGGACTGGAGGTACCTGGCTGGGCGCACGCACTGGAGGTCGAGTGCGGGGAGCCGGCACGGGACGTACCGGACTGGAGAGGCGCACTGGAGGCCTGGTGCGTGGAGCCGACACTGGAGGAACCTGGCTGGGCACACGCACTGGAGGTCGAGTGCGGGGAGTCGGCACGGGACGTACCGGACTAGAGACGCGCACTTGAAGCCTGGTGCGTGGAGTCAGCACTGGTGGCACCAGACTGATGACACGCACCTCAGGGCTAGTGCGGGGAGCAGGCACAGGACGTACCTGACTGGAGACGCGCACTTGAAGCCTGGTGCGTGGAGTCGGCACTGGTGGCACCGGACTAATGACACGCACCTCAGGGCTAGTGCGGGGAGCAGGCACAGGACGTACTGGACTGGAGACGCGCACTGGAGTGTAGCAGACGGCCGAACCCAGACTGGGCACCGGTGGAGCGGACTGCTCTGGCACTGGAGTGTAGCAGACGGCCGGACCCAGATTGGGCACCAGTGGAGCGGACTGCTCTGGCACTGGAGTGTAGCAGACGGCCGGACCCGGACTGGGCACCGTTGGAGCGAACTGTTCTGGCACTGGAGTAGAGCAGACGGCCGGACCCCGACTGGGCACCGGTAAAGCGGACTGCTCTTTCACGGGAGTGGAGTAGGCGACTGGACACGGACTGTTCCATTCCGACATTTCCCTTTCAACCTCTTCCGCTATCTCCCACATTTCCTCCAAAACGTCTCCAAAATGTCTCTCCAAATATTCCTCCTCTTCTTCACTTTGCGCCCCCCATTTATATTTCGGGCACAGTGTATCCCAGATGGAGAGTGGTACTGGCTTGTCCTCCTCAAAACCAGACCACCCCCATAGCCCCACCCCGAAATTTTCCTGGGGTTGACTACGGGCTCCGTTACCTCCTTTTCCTCGATTCCATCGCTGTCCTCCTTTCTTCTCCTTTGCTCCCAATTTACGCTGCTTGGTCGGGTGGTGGTTCATTCTGTCACATTCGGGTGTGTAGAGAGACCAAGGCGCAGCGTAGGCGATAGTTCAACATCGTTTATTAAATGAATAAACTATACTGATGCGAACCATACAAAATAACAAATGCAATATAATAATAGAAACACACGTAGCACGAACACGGGACAACATACAACAATGAACCACGCCAAGGGAGTGGAACACAGACATATAAGTAGGATCCCTAATTAGAGGTAATGCATAGCAGCTGCCTCTAATTAGGGATCCCACACACAACACCACACAGATGTAGAAATCATAGATCTGCCAGACTCTGACCATAGAAATATAGAGAAGCAAAGCTTCTCTATGGCCAGAGCCTGACAGTACCCCCCCTCAAAGGCGCGGACCCCCGGCCGCAAGAAAACAAACACAAAAACATGAGGGAAGGGTCAACCATCGCAGGTGGCGGTTCCGGCCCCGGCGAAGTGGATAGCTTCCTCCCCTTTTCTACTGGGCCCGGACTGGGCCCCGGTGTGGCAGGCGACTCAGGCCATTTAAAGGGGCAACCCACTGGTCCTGGAAATGACCATGGTGGGGCAAAAGGCTCAGGCCATGGAGCGGGGCAAATAACCGGGCCAGGACTGAGCACCGGTGTGGCAGGCGACTCCGGCCATGTAAAGGGGCATCCCACCGGTCCTGGAAATAACAATGGTGGGGCAAAAGGCCTGATTTAGATTTAGATCTAGATCATAGATCTGCCAGACTCTGACCATAGAAATATAGAGAAGCAAAGCTTCTCTATGGCCAGAGCCTGACACAAACATTCAGGGGTGTTTTCAGATAGATCTCATTATCGTTCCAAACACATTATTACCTAAATAGTTTGTCTTTTTATGCATGCATATTTCAAAACTAGCTGTTTTAGAGGAGAATATCATGTCTGTATGATATCAGCGGATATAATAAACAGTAGTCAAAAGAGTTAGTGCAAAAAGGGTCACTGCAGATAGTTTAATAATAGCTACCTGGACTAACTATTTAGCAGTCTTATGGCTAGAAGCTGTTTAGGGTCCTGTTAGTTCTGCGGCATAGAACTTTAGATGTATATTGTATAGCTGTAGAACTTTGAGGATCTGAGGGCCCATGACAAATATTTTCATCCTCCAGAGGGGGAAGAAGCATTGTCATGCCTTCTTCACAACTGTGTTGGTGTATGTGGACCATGACCATTAGTGATGTGGACAGAGGAACTCGAAACTCTCAGCCCACTCCACTTCAGCCCCATCAACATAGATTTTATTTAACCGTCAGTTAAGAACAAATTCTTATTTACAATGACAGCCTACACCACTCAGACAACGCTGGGCCAATTGTGCACTGCCCTATTTGACTCCCAATCACAGCCAGTTGTGATACAGTCTGGATTTGAACCAGGTTGTCTGTAGTGACACCTCTAGCACTGAGATGCCATGTCTTAGACCACTTGGGAGCCCTTAATGTGGGCGTGCTCGAGGTGTTGGCACTGCTGGTGAGGATGAGAGAATTTGAAAGTAAAGAAAATGTTGCATCCTTTGATATGACAGCTAAGTATGGAAGCCCATTCCCGCCACCCCCTCCAAAATGTAAATGTCAAAATGATCTACAAATTTCGAGATACAATCTTACATTTTCTAGAAACTAGCTAAACATTGTGAGATACTAACTCGAAATTTCGAGATAGTAGACCATACATATAGGATATGTTTCTTCATTTGTGGCGCCCTCCATCTATCCACGTTGCAGAGATCAGCACAGCAGGAGCAGCAAGCCTGTTGCGAGCTGGCATTTTCCCCAGCATTTGATTCGGTTTAATAAAAAATATTGACACAAAAGCATTGAAAAGTGGGACAAAGTGCTGTTTGTTTAGACAGATTTGCCGCAAAATTAATCTGTGCTTCAGTCTGATCAACTTATAACTACCACAAATGCAGGTAGCCTAGAGAAGCCTATAAGCTCTGATCCTGTCACGAGTCGGGACGGTGAGAGACCAAGGCGCAGCGCAATCATAGTTCGACATTATTTATTGAATTTATAAATAATCAGAACGAACTAAACAAAGAACAAACACGATCTACAAACGTAACGTAACAAAATGAAACGTGTTTTACAACCAAAACGTAGCTACCATGGCTACATAGAGAAGCAATAGGCTTCTCTATGGCCAGAGCCTGACAGATCCATTCTGGCCAGGGGAAACGAAGCGGTAACGTAATGTATTTATTTGATCACATTCACATTCTCTTAAGACAAATAAATGGGCCTATTTGTGGTTATTAATACATAGCTTAGACTTTAAATTACCCCTTTGTTTCCCCTGGCCGGATTAGAGTGCATAGGCTTCTCTTAGGCTACCTGCAGCTGTGGTTGTATAGGCTACCGTTGATCAGACTCAAGAACAGATTAATTGTGCACGAGTTGACAAATCATGAGGCAAATCATTCTAAAAAAACAGTACTTTGTCCCTATTTTCAACGCTTGTGTAATTGAATTAAACCAAATTTGCTGGGGCAAATACCAGCTTGCCACACGTTTTCCGGGTGGCCCTGCTGTGCTGATCTATGAAGAAAATCTCCTATACAGTATGCACCTTCCTGACCAAGGCCCTTCTCCCCCAATTGCTCATGCTCCGTTTGGCCAGGTGGCCAGCTCTAGGAAGAGCCTAGGTGGTTCCAAATGTCTTCCATTTAATAATGATGGAGGCCACTGTGTTCTTGGGGACCTTCAATGCTGCAGAAATGTTTTGGTACCCTTCCCCAGATCTGTGCCTCGGCACAATCCTGTCTCGGAGCTCTGCAGACAATTCCTTCGACCTCATGGCTTGGTTTTTGCTCTGACATGCACTGTCAACTGTGGGACCTTGTATGGACAGGTGTGTGCCTTTCCAAATCATGTCTAATCAATTGAATTTACCACAAGTGGACTCCAATCAGGTTGTAGAAACAGTTCAAGGATGATCAATGGAAACAGGATGTACCTGAGCACAATTTCGAATCTCATAGCAAAGGGTCTGAATACTTATGTTTAATACATTAGCAAACATTTCTAAAAACCAGTTTGTTTTTGCTTTGTCAAGACAGGGGCCAGGTTGGGCCTAAAGGCTTGGTTACTGATGGGCTTTGATTTAACTCCTCTCTCCCTGTGGCCAGAGAGACAGCTAGCTAGACAGCAGGCAGTGTGGATGACTCATCCTGACTCACACACAACGGCCTGATGAAAGATCCACATAGTAAAACCTGCTGCTGTGTTGAGCCTTTCAATTAGCTTTACAGGGGGGGCCCCCTGGTCCGGACTGATCCACACTGACAACAGGCCCTGTGGTGGCCATTTTGCAGCCATACTATGACTCACTGACAGTGCCTCTGGGAATCTCTCCCAGTCTGAGAGCCAGGAGGTGACTCAGAGAGCAGATGGAGCAGAGTGAGCTTGCTTGTGTGTCAGAAGCATTCCAGCACGTCTGGTGTGAAGATCAATCTACAATAGGGAAGGGGAATGTTGAGTCGCGTACTGAATAACTCAAGATATTTTCCCCGTTGGTCTGCCAAGAGATTAGATACAACACAGTGACGTGACTCAGACGCAGACACAGAGATCTGAGATCTGGGATCAGAGCAGCACAAAGCGAGTAGCAACTAATCAAGGAGCCCTTTCACTCGCAGAGAAATGATGGTGCCTGAGAGGGAATGAGGATTACACACACACAACAGTAAACATAAACCCAAACTAAGGGTCCCCACTGGCCTGACCTAGTTCATCTCACCATCTCTGAATGTTAAATCACTGTCATCCATTAGTACTGTGGGTTAAAGCACCACCACAGTCCAGTGGGGTATCCTACAAAGAATGTTAAGTGAGTTAGCCGGCTTACTTGAAGAAATATTCTGAAATAACTTGTTATTTTTCACAACTATGTGCTTTAAATGGGCATGGTCTAATTGACAAAAAACACATCTCTAAGTTTATCTTTCTGAAATTAACCAGAAAATCCATAGTTATTTCTGGTTGTTTATCAAAGTTAGCTGGCTAACTAATTTAATCTGCTCTGTAGTATACCCTTCAGTGCCCTATACTACGACTCAGGTTTGAGGAGTTAGCGAGATAGCTTTGGTTAACTCTGAGTGCAGCTACATTTCTATGGCAAAGAATCCTTCAGAACTAACCTGCTCCAGGGCAGGCTAAGTAAGTCAGGGCTGACTACATTTATCCTGAATGAAGTGGCTGAGCCGTGAGTTGAGGACCAATGAAATCAGATTCTCTCCCTCCTGCGAAGATCGTGTCATCATCCACTTCATTTGAGGAAGACAACTGATTAAACTGCATCGCAGCTACAAGCCTGCTAGAGTTAGCAGCAGGCAGACGAGCAATATCCACCATCGTAGTATGGATGAAGCCTGAGCTGGAGTGGGAAGCTAACTGAAGCTGGCTAGATTTAGAAAACCCTGAGTAGATCGAGCTTGCTTTGTAGTATACACCTCCGGACTCATGTCAACACTTTAAAAATACTTCACTTCACCACTGAAAACAAAAACAAAGCAGAACCATATCCAATGTGGTATTACCAATTTGCTACACCAAAAAAGAGGGAGAGAGAAAGAGGGATAGAGAGAAAACGAGATGGTAGAAAGAAAGAGCCCACAGTCACAGTTTAAAGATAAACAAGGACAAAACTACTGAGAAAATGGTCTGTTCTGCAACACAATGGGCATACATTAAAGAGTGAGCTTTGTGAATCATCCCCAGGGTACAGGTAAAATAGCGCTGACATTTAGTCTGAATGAACAAGCTTCTTACAGACTCACCCTACCAAATCCATTACAACCATGAGCCAGCAGATAAGGCCAGGATACTGGGGACAGCGCATCAGAGAGGAAGACTATCTCAGGTTCCTTTGTCAGACCTTACCACTTAACTTTTAGTTTCACACCCACTTCTCCCGTTACAGCATTGGGGATCGGTCATTGGTCGAACACAGAACTCAGGGGAGAGTCATGCCACACAGCAGTCAGGTAAGTAATTTAATTGCACCACTACAACAATATGTGTGTGTGTGTTACCTGGCTGGTGTCCCTCGTCAGTTTCTTCCAACACCAGGCTTTTCGTACACTTGATCTCCCACTCCTGTACCTCGGGACTCCACAGGGCTGGGAGCAGGACACAATGCTGAGAGCTGAGGGGGAAAGAGAGGAGGGGGGGACAGACGGGGCTTCACATTAGTACACCAATCTCCTCATTCAACTTTGATCACCTATCACATCGGTTGGAGGCAAAACATGACAGTGTACTCTATAGGCGAAAAAAAAACATGGCACTTTTTTCCCCTAAAGATTAAATGACGTTAGTTAAACCTTTGATATATCATGGTTATAAAAGTATTCACTTAAAAAGCCCTCAGACCTGGGACACAGCTTGTCCTTGTGCTTCACGTCATACTGGCTTTTACATAAGCACTGTGATAAAGGGGCTGCGTTGAAGTGGGCTTGTCAGTGAAACAAATGAGCTGTCAACTCCTCAGGCAGAGAGACGTGTCAATGGGCCTGAATGGAGAGAAGGGGGGAAAGAGGTGGGCAGTGAGAGTGGGGGTAGAGGGAGGGCATACTAGTCCGCCTATGGCAGGACCAAAGCATTGTTATCACCCTGGCTCTGGTGACAAGTGATAGACAGCCACTTTGGGGCAGAAACCAATAGCTGAGATGGATGAAACAAAGTCCTTCATTAACAAGATGAATGTTTTGGTATTTGACTTGTCCACCTTGACCACTCTGTATTAGATTTAACAGGCCAAGGAGAATGAGCCAGCCCGTGGCTGTGAATTTTGAGTTAAAGCCAGGGTTAAATCAGGTCTCTCTTGAAAATATGTAATATTCTTAATGGGTGATGGGATAAAACATAAAAACATCCTCTAACCAGCTGACTGCTCATAGCCTTTTCCCTCTGTATGGATGACCTTCTGACCCTATGCCTTTCTGCTTCCCTCCCACTCTCTCTCACTGAACAGGAGGGCTATGGTTTCAGAAAGCTTGGTTCTTCCTTTCGTAAGAGGATCCTGGCCTCAGCGACAGAGAAACCACTTAGCCATGACCTCACTGGGCTGGTACATAGATGCCAGGCTAGCAACAAGAGCCTTTCAATGTCGCATGTGGCTCGGTGCCCGCTGACAACCGCCAAAAGGCTAAATATTCATATGTGAACGGCATGCACATTAATGACTTGATTTGCAGGGAACATACTCAAAGAAGCTAAAAAGTTATTTCATAACTAATCTAAAATGAATGCCTCAATTCTATATTGCTTTGCAAAGTCCTGCTTCAAACAGAAAGGCAAGTTAAATATCATACTAGTCGAGATTAACAATTATTCCAGAATCAATAAACATCCTATAGGACCCATTACGCCATCCAAATCCTCCTACAAGAACACCAACATAGCGTTGGCAAGGCACTGTTGCTATAACAACACCCCCACCTACTAAAACAAAGCCTGGATATCAAAGAGCTCTTAAACTCCAATGATTAACATGCTGATGGGACTTAATTTGCTGTTCAACCCACAGTAACAAGAGGATAGTCCACAGTTATTTGGCCAAAGTAAACTTATTGTAGCGATATAAATATTTATTCTAATAGAGGTGGGCAACAGAACGATAAAAAGGATTTGGTTTAGATATTAAAACAATTATGATAACTGCTTTGACATCATGAACTGGCCAGCAACTGCCCCTGCCATGTTTCCATAGGGACCGTTAGACATCAACAAAACCTGTCGAACTTCTGACGCTATATCGAGTGATTTGCATTCATAAGAGAAGTCTATTTATTTGAAAACTACAAAATGACTCAAATGTCTGTCCAATAAAAGCAAATGTATATAAAAATAATTTAGACTACTGTGTGTGGGCCCAAGTCTCTCTGTGTTATTGAATGAGGAAGGATGACGTAACACTCACACATCCACGGGTAACCTCAGCAGCAGGGGCAGTCAAGGCTCAACAGCCAAAACTCCAGCAGCTGGATGATGGTGAGACCAGTACTGGACATAGAAACATGAACCCAAAATATAGTTGGCAAACAGCAAAAACAGATCTGGGACCATTTAGTCAATGTCAGTCAGTATCATAAAAACACATCTAGATTGTGAGATAAGCAGGGACCTCTAGGCGCTGGGAGTGTGTTTTAAAAAATCTAACTCAAACCTCTAGTGTCAGAGTTAGTATTTGTGGTGGGTCTAGAGAAACCCTCTGAGTGCTGAGCCTTGCCTGGGAGCTCCTCAGAGGCTGAACACTACAGATGCTCCAACGCACTGCCCTCCCGCTTGACTTCACATTCATCCTCCCCTCAGTACCCCAACGCTCACTCACTTCTCACTACACTTTCTCTCCCTCTATCTATCTATCTATCTATCTATCTATCTATCTATCTATCTATCTATCTATCTATCTATCTATCTATCTATCTATCTATCTATCTATCTATCTATCTATCTATCTATCTATCTATCTATCTATCTATCTATCTATCTATCTATCTATCTATCTATCTATCTATCTATCTATCTATCTATCTATCTATCTATCTATCTATCTATCTATCTATCTATCTATCTATCTATTTACTCATCCAGCCCTCCTATGCAGTTAAAGTCCAATAGAATTTTATCTCAGACACTAGCTAACTGACTGCCTACTTGACTATGTGGCTTTTCACACTCCAGTCTGAGAACTTTGTGGGCCTACTAGAGCAATCATGGGCTGATCCAGTAGATATACATACAATGTTAAGTGGGAAAGAATACAGTGAAAATATAACAGGGAACAAAAAGGTAGGGGGATAAATAATAACAATAATGTCCACGACGACAAAGGGTTTACAGAATCACAGAGGCTGTGTCTCCTTGTACCATGCAACATGATGAAAGTCCCATATAGCTAGCACAGAGTCCCAACAGGGTAGGGATGTGAACAGGGTTATAACAAAATGGATGGATGAAACCCCTACATCCTCCTATAGTGAGAGAGAGGAGAAGGAGAGAGTGAGGGGGAGAGCGAGAGAATTTGGCTTTGGCATCAAAAAGTTACGTAATGAAAATTTAGACTTTTAGTTACATGATGAAAAACTTTTTCAGCAGCGCTCTACGAAGTGTCAATGGCAAAACGGTGGTCTTGGTACTTCAAATGATCCATTAGAAACATTCACTCAAGTGCTTTTAAGCCCCTGTGGTGTGCAGGCCGCCGGCACTGAATGGGCAGCTTTTCTCCGAGACATGCTGAGTCAACACTGAGATCCCAATCAAGACAATCAAGTAGCACAAATTACATTTAGATGATGGTGGGTGGAGGTTTGGTCTCTCATAGAGGCCTAAGGCTGCAGTCAGAAAGGTTGGTGGGACTTGGAGAGCTGAGTGTGATAAGAGAGGCCCAGCTGGTGATGGACCTTCCATATTTCACTCACAGACCAAGATCTCATTACTTAGCTAAAACTGTGCTGAGAGAGCTGCTTTAAGAGCCATCATGGTTGCACAGCTTCCCCCTCCTGAAATAAAGCAGGAGGCATTTGTAAGCAAAGAGCTTTCACTGCTGTCATTTCCATGATAAAGCTGTGTAACATGAAAATGGGCAAGCCTCATTCCGTCACAGGAGGTTGGTGGCACCTTAATTGGGGAGGACAAAGAGCTGCAGTGATGATGATGGTCTATACGAAAAGGCCATAGGATTTTAGGTAGGGGTGCAATGTGAAAAAGTGATGAGAAAGAACCCAATATTTGATGCATGTTCAGTCATCAAGCAGATTCCCCTCCAAATAGCCCTGAATTGCAGTGTTATTGAAGTCTTCTCAGTGTGAGATTTGTGCCTAAGAGCTACAAGTTGTATGCACAGAGTCCTCACACTCACTGATGTAGCACACACCCCTGCTGCCCCCACAAGGCGTTTTAAAACATCATAAGCCATTCTTTTTTTTATCTCAGCCTCATGTAAAAATGTGAAGAATAGCAGCAAATTAACTCAGCGATTCTTGAAAGTTGGGACTTATCTGGCAGGGAAACTTTATTTTTATAGTAAAAAAAAATATTTATAAGTGTAAATGTTGATTTGGGAATTTTTAAAATACTTTCAATATTATACATTTCCATGTCAGCAATATGCCTGGAAATGCCCTTGTCCGGAGCAAAGGATCCCAATTTCAAACTCTCCAAAAAATTGTTTCAAATTCTGAAAACTGGCAATAATGGATATTAACTGAAAAATTACTGTATGTAGTTTTCTTGCAATATCCCTCTGTGACTTTAAAGAACATTTCTCTCAAAAGATTCCTAAAGGATGTGTCTGGAAATTGTTTCAAATTGTTTCAATCAGGCAATGTTCTTCCAGTCAGCATGCCAATTGCACACTCCCTGAAAATGTTTGACTTCTGGGGCATTGTGTTGTGTGACAAAACTGCACATTTTAGAGTGACCTTTTATTGTCCCCAGTACAAGGTGCACCTGTGTAATGATAATGTTGTTTAATTAGCTTCTTGATATGCCACACCTGTTAGGTGGATGGATTATCTTTGCAAAGGAGAAATGCTCACTAACAGGGATGTAAACAAATGTGTGCACAACATTTGAGAGAAATGCGCTTTTTCTGAGTATGGAACATTTCTGGGATCTTTTATTTCAGCTCATGAAACATGGGACCAACAATTTACATGTTGTATTTATATTTTTGTTCAGTATAAATGTATAAGGAATGAGCAAGGTCAGCTATACCATAAGGACCCCTTATTCATGTCCTCATTACATGTAGTGCAACAAGACCACTCATGGTCTGCAAAGTTCTCTACTTCACAAACATAAACTGTCAACTCAATCTGCTTGCCTGATAGATTAAAATAAAATATGAATGTTGGTTAAAATATGTTACATTTAATTAGGTTTTAGAGTTATAAAGAAACTTAGGAAAAACTAAATTGTTACTGTGTACTACTTGAATGAATAAGAAAAATTATATTTTTGTCAACTCCGTCAGAGTGCTGAAAGGGCTTTTCAAATGAATAATTTTCCATATTTTACAAATGTTTGTACTGAACTTTTATTTTTAGAGGCTGTTTTAAGTATCTGTTGTCAACTCCATCAGTGGCTTGTCAACACCGTCAATGATGGCTAGAATATTGCAATCACTGTTCTGCAGTGACATATTTAGACTTCTCTAGAAGAACGACCAGAGCCCAGAAGGCCTCCTCTTAGCTTAGGTTCATAAGAAGCACTGCAGCGATGTATGACATTCCTGATCGAGACAGTCAATGAGGCACTACTAATATGGCTGAAATAGATCAATGTAGCATTCATTATCAGATCATAAAAAAATAAAAATGTACTGTAGTATTGGAAATGTTTGTGTGATTTGCTTGGCAGCATGGTGCTGTACGGGTTCAGTATCTACTTAAGACTCTGCTGCCACAATGTGGCTAAAGTATGGAACTTAACATTTTACTAAGAACTGCATGGAAATTGAATTGTTTTTGGATTTCATAAAAATAAATGTTGTCCTTGGAAACGAATTAAAAGGGAAGTGTTTATTGACAAACTACAGTTATTGCACAGTATCATTCAGAATTTGTGCATTTGTGCATACCGGTTTGTGAATGCAAACACAGTCAGCCACGCTAACTGTACCTTGGCTATACCCAATCTTAGGGATGTACTTTACATAGGCAATGAGGACTCTGAAGAGCTTGGCTTGGCCTTTGATTGCTTCAGGACTCTCGCCCATTATACACACTATATAATATTTCAGTTTGTGAGTGTGTGATATGGGGGTTGGAGACAGAGAGAAATACAAACTTGTATAAACAATGGCTACACTTCCATGTTGATCTGAGACTTGCTTTTGGAAAACCACATTAGTGTCCGACTTTCAGCTGTCGCATTTGCACCTCCCCCGAATTCAAGATTTAACTCATATTAAGGCTCTCTTTCCATTTCCCCTCACTGTAAAACCAAATAAGTTAGCAGAACTTAATACATTTGTGGCAACTGATTGCTTCGTTTTTTTGTCATGAAACTTAAAAGTATTGATTGATACAGTACTTAATCATTTATATAAATTAATATACCATTTTGATTACAGTTAACTTAAAGTAATTATAATAATAAACTTTATTACTATGATCTACAATAACTTAAAATACATATTGATTTAACTCATGTTTAAGTAAACGTAACACACCCCTTTCAAGTAGGTTTACTACAAACTTCATGTTGCATAAATTTAAAATGTTTGTGATATGCTTACTTCCTAGCCATTAACCTGTAATCAATTATTGTAAGTTGCGACAACTAATACGCAAATTAAAACTATAACTTACTTAAATCAAAAGGTAGTTGTACATCTAATCAAAAACATTGTGGCAAATGATTGTGTAGGTTTTTTTTTGTAGCACCAACTCAAACAAAATAATTGCAATGTTAATAGAACTAAAAAAATAAAAATAAAAAAACATGTACAAATGAATGCTTTTAAACCAGCAATAATATGGATTTATTGTTGCAGTAGCAATAACACATTTCCTGAAGAAAATACTCCTGATAAGAGTACATTTAAAGAGAATACAGTAAAAGTTTCTCATGTCAGAGAAATTAGAGCAATGTTCACAATTAAAGAGCCCAGATTGGGGGCAATGTCTCAGTGGAGGTCAGGTTAGGGTCAGTCATTTTCAATTCAGTTGATTTGGTAAGTAAACTGAAATTCATTGGGCGTGTTCGATCAATTTTGTCTTGTCAGTGGCCTTCATTGTTCACCGCTTTTCAAAGTGTGTTGCATTATGGGAATACATATTGGCCGAAATGCGACTATATCGATTGCGTGAACTTTACAAAAACCATGTTCTAAAAGGTCACCGCAGTTACTTTATATTTTAGTAATTTAGCAGGCGCTCTTATCCAGAGCAACTTACAGTTAGTTAGTGCATACATGTTCATACTTTTCTTAGTACTGGACCCCAGTGGCAATCGAACCCACAACCCTGGCTTGCAAGCGCCATGCTCTACCATCTGAGCTACACGGGACTTCTCACCAACCGCACCATGCAGCCATCGCCAGCATTGTGGGAGGCACTCTTTGTCAACCAATAATTAGGGGGTTGACCCACACAAACGTGACCAAAGATGTGAGTGAAACAGGAACCAACTTTAGCGCAATTCATGTATACAATGGATATGTACAAATTAATGTGATATGAGGCTCTTTCTTATTAATTGATAGTACATTGTACATACATATCTTATATTTACAGTTTGTGAGTGTGTGATATGGGGGTTGGAGACAATGAAAAACTTTTATAAACAATGGCAACACTTCCATGTTGCACTGAGCCTTGCTGTTGGAAAATCACATCTGTGTCCGACTTTCGGCTGTGGCAGATGCACATCCCCTGACTTCACTCATCGACTTTCGTCTGCATTTGGTTGCTTCAGCCTTACTACTCAAACAAGCCCACTATTGGTTTCGCTCCCCTGCTCAATTACATGCATCAACCAATGGTTGCATGCCACGCCATAGACTGTTTCTCGACTGACAGATTGCTATATGATGTGGTTAGCTGATACCTAAAATACCTATCCAGCCATTGTAACGCCTCGCTCAGACCGACAGGGTAATTGCGTTTTGGTAGACCAGAAGTAATTTCCAATGGAATGTTGAGTTTGCATTGCAGCGTTGCGTTGCAGAGGCAGTTGCAATGCATTCTGTGTTCTGTGTGGTGCATACATTGGATATTTATCCAGCAAACATTTCCGATTACATAAAGAAAAAAGTTTTACTGCAGAATCTATTACGCAGCATGATGCAATGACATCGTCTGATCCAGCTGTAAGGTCTGGCAGGCATCAGCAACCATTGGTCAGAGGAACTGGGTGAGTTTATTTGTAATGCCAAAATAAACATCCAACTCCCATTATCACAAACTGTGAATATGTATGTGTATATTTTTACTATCAATTTGTGAGAGAGACTCAAATATCACATACATTTGTACATATGCACTGTATCCAGAGTTGGTTCCGTTTTTGTGTGGGTCAAACAAGAACATCGTAATGATTGGTTGACAATAGAGCCTCCCACAATGCAGGTGCTGGCTTCAGGATGAAGAGCAACTGCAGAAACTTGCAGTGACTGCAGTCAAAACTTAATGACCTTTGATCACGTGTTTTTTGTAAAGTTCATGCAGGCGACTTCTCCGTGCAAGTCGGATATTTGTTCTACCCCATAATGCAACACACTTTGAAAGGCGGTGACCAATGATGGTTAACGACTTGACAAAAGTGATCAGCTCAAACGCGCCCAATGTTTAAAATCCACTGCGATGTCAAAAGCGCCCTCTGTAATTGGACGACCAGTATGTCCATCATTATTTCCTGTTCTCAAACGTTTTGTTATTGGTGAGAGAAAATATATTGTGTAGTCCTCCTATACGATTGGTTTAGAAAAACTAGGTTAGTAGCGCGGCAGTCATGACAGAGGGGTGAAAGTAGGTTACAGACTGTATACCGTACGTCACAGTTCTTTTAAAAGAGGGTTCCATCATTGAATGGAGATGTCCTAGCTAGTTTATCTCATGTAAGTACGTAATGTTTTCTTATGCTTTATGTTCAATATAACGTGATCACAAATGGTTAGTTGGTTAGATAGTCGATGGAGGTAGCTAACGTTAGCTAGCACAACAACGATTTAGGTAATGTTAGCGAGCTAGCTAGTCCAATACAATAATATCCAGCTGCAGCCCCGCAACAGCAGGCTGTGACTAAAACTAGCCTGTCACTAAAACCAATACTATCGCCAGCTACTGGCCGTGGTCACCACAACTTACATGTGAATTCCTTTTCTTTCCTAGATTACTTTCCTCGCTACCTTTCCTCCTTTCATACTAGCTTCCTTTCCTAACTTTCTTTCCTTTCCTCTTTATTGGCCGTGGTTACTCCCGACCACAATCACGTCAACGCCATGGTTGGGTTAATTCCATTTCAATTCCAGTCAACTGAAAAAGTTAACCAAATTCAAAATGTTCCTAATTGAACAGAATTTGAATTATAGTATACTTTCTGTTTTTAAATGGAATTGACCCAAGTTGCTCAGTTGGTAGAGCAGGGTTGTTGGTTTGTTTCCCATAGCGGACCAGTACAGGAAATGTATGCACTCACTATTGTAAGTCGCTTTGGATAAGAGCGTCTGCTAAATGACTAAAATGTAATTGACCCCAACCCTGGTGATTTTCCTCCTTTTCTTTCCTAGATTCCGTTCCTCACTCCTTTTCCTAATTTCCTAGATTCCTTTCCTAATTTATTTTCCTCTGCTGGCTGTGGTTAATCTCTACCACATACATGTGTACTCCTTTTCTTTCCTACATTCCTTTCCTCTCTCCCTTTCCTTTCCTCTCTCCCTTTTCTTCTTCTTTTCCTTTTTTCCTCCTTTCCTAGCTTTCATTCCCCCTTTCAAGCTTCCTTTCCTTCCGTACCTCCTTTTCCTCGCCTCATCCTGATCTCCCTTTCCTTGTGTCCTTTCCTATCACCTATACCCCTTACCTCGCTCACTTTCATCCTTTCCTAGCACCTTTCTTTTCCTCCTTTCCTAGCTTCCTTTCCACCCTTACCTCCTTCTTTATCTAATTTCCTTTCCTAGCTCCTTTCCGCTCCTTGCTTCCTTTCCTCATCTTCTTTCCTAGATGCCTTTACTCCTTTCCCCGCTCGCTTTCCTTTACTCCTTTCCTATCTCCCTTTTATTTTCCTCCTTCCTAGCTTCCATTACTTTCCTAGGATTAACCACGGCCAGTAGAGGAAAGGAAAGGGAGGAAAGGAAGCTAGGAAAAAGGGAAATTGAAGGGAGTTAGGAAAGAGAGAGAGCGAGGATAGGAGGAAAGGGAAGGGAGGTAGGAAATGGGCCTAAGAGTGAGAAAAGGAATCTAGGCGAAAAAAAGGAAAAGTTCACATGTATGTGGTAGGGATTAAAGACATGCTCCGGTACTAGTAAGTATTTTTGAGATCTCCCGCTTTGGGCTGGATGTGTCAATGTGTAGTTCATACATGCCTAATCTATGAGAAAAATGACTTTTTAAATTAACCACGAAATCCCTCGTTTGAAAGCCACTGATTTCTGGAAGCTGTGCGTCTCCGTTTTCCCTGTATTTACCCCCACTTGGGACAGCCCCTTAGCAACCACGGTCATTACAGATGAAAGAAAAAGTTAGATACGGAGGAAAAGAAGGGGAGCTTGGAAAGGGAGCAAGGAAAGAAGGAAAAGAATTTGGAGAAAGAAAATGTGTTGTTAATATGTACAGTATGTGGTAGGGATTAACCACAGCCAGTAGAGAGGAAAGGAATCTAGGAAAGGGAGCGTGGAAAGGAATCTAAGAAAGAAAAGGAGTCCACATGTATCTGGTAGGGATTAATCACGGCCAGTAGATTGAATTTAAATTCATTTTTTCAGAAGGAACTTCAGTTGTGGCAAGTTGGATAAGATAAAGCTATATAGTGAACAAATAAACAGCAACATTCATGACAGATACAAATGCATACAAGGTATATACAAGATAAATGTCACAAATCTATTTAATAAAAAAGCTGTGCTATAGACCTTTTTTGGAACATAAACAATATCAAACTCATTTAGAACCGAGGCCCCACTACATCCGGCTAGCTAGCTCCCCCAGAGAACTCAACATGTCAAGTGCATGTTACAATCAGAAAAGTCTAGCAAAAATATTCTCATAAAGATAGAAAAGCAGGGTTCCATGGAGCCAGGTTAGTGTATGAAGAAGTCTGAGGCAGAGCTAGCCAGCCAGACACTTCAGAGGACGTGGGCTACTTGGATTGGATTGGTGTTGTCACAATACCAGAATTTTGACTTCGATACCAGGTTTAGTGTAATGGTTCTCAATAGCAAAATGATACCACTACCAAAAAATAAGACAAATTAAGACTTGATCCTTCTCTGTTCACTCATTGGACATCTTTTTTTTTTTTGAATATCATTATATTTGAACTAGTTTATATTTTTCAGAGACTACTGTTAGATTCAAAATTAACAGAGTAAAAACTCAGACAACTAAGAAAAGCTCCAACCAAGTTTATTAACCCAATGGGTCAAACAGCTGAACGACAGACATTCCCTCGATCACCAGTATTTATACCCCACTTTAGACAGTCTCCTCCTTTTCTCTAAACATTACATTTTTGATGCTAGGCAGGAAGTTAAGTGATGTGTGTAATAATCTGTTCCTTCTCCCTTAATGTGACCTGACCTCGGCACACATTCCTCACTAATCCACAGCTCTCCACCCTCATCAATGACCGCAACCATGTGATTGCCTTCCCTTACTTAGGATAAGAGCCAGGGCTTAGAATGTTACTATCTCCATTGATTCCACAATATACATTCCTCCTACATATAACCATTATCTTCTGGTGTAGCATGTATTTCAACCTACAACCCAACAACTGAAACCAGACTGTCCGTTCTCCTCTCCGTAAGATACCTGATGCCTAACAATAACATGTTCTGACAGAATGTAAATGTTCTCCTTAACCCCTCTCTTCCCCCAGTACCATGAATAAGGATATTTTCAAGTTTAGAAGTCAGAACCCATCACCGCAATGTATGCATTTATGAATCAATTATACAATAAATTTGGCACTCATTTATTTGAATGGTTCATCTCTGTTGATAAATCAAGATGTAGCCTAGGCCTATTCACGTAAGTGTGGGTGTGCATGCATTGAGTTATTGAGCTTGTTTTTGATTATTTTCATGGGGATACAGATGACAATCCGTTTCCCTTCCATTTGGGACTTATTTTATTGTACTGATCACAAACATTTGCATAGAAGTAGCTTATTTTAAAAGTGTGTGCTGTCTCTAACAATTAATGATGTCATTCATGAGTTTGAGTGGGGCGGCCCGGAGTCAGTTTGCTCAGGCAATACGGATTAAGTGAATTAATAAAGTTGGTGGCAATCCAACATATTTTGCATTATCACAAACAAAGTACAAGGGTAGTGAATTGATGATAGCTATAGCTGTAAGCTAGCAAGAAAAGTTATGATACAAAGTTGGCAGCTACAGCTTTCTTCCAGTATAGGCTTTATTGTTTTGCGAACAGTAACTAACATTTCTAGATGTCGTGTTATTCAAGTGTGTTAACTTCTGTGCAGCATGAGTGGGGAGCTAACATGATGCAGCCCAGACTCTCAGTGCAGTCTTAAGTGGAGCAGGCACAATGCTTTTGCGTGCTATAAGGGGACATAGGCTGCACTGATAGACAGAGTTGATCCATGAGACTCATTTGACAGAAATACCGAAAGTAACTAAAACCCTAGTACTGACCTGTTTTTCATGTTCTAGTATTGAAAAAGTACAGAGGTTTTGGTATACCATGCAACGCTAGCCTGGATAGTGGTGAGAAGCAACAGGCTGTACGGGGAAGTGTGCAGCAGACATTGTAGCCTCCATAGAAGCCTCCATGGATCAATCACTGACTAAGACATTTGCTCGAGGTACTGAAATAAATGTTTACCATATTGCACCACTCCTTTTCAATGTTTATTTGTTCTGAAGATACAGGATAGTTTGCATAGCACAATTAAATAGTAGCCGTACATACAGTGATGACTGTGTACAATACAAGGAATACATAGGTGTGGGTGTAGTACTGTGCAGAGTCATTTTGTGACAAGAACATGGAGAGAATAGATACTTTGTCTATTGGTTAGAATAGAAATGTGTCTTCAGATTTTTCCAACACCATGCAGTGCACATTTTAGGTGTCCAAAGCGTTCAGGGATGCTGGCCCGTGTTGAATTCAATGCTTCCCACAGGACTGGCCAAAATATGATATGGTTATTAAAATAATTCTAACTATTTGACAGTATTTTATGTTTTTGAATAATAAAAGTTCTAAAGTTGCTTTATAAGTAGTGTGTGACAGAAAGTGACAGAAAGTGTCCATCATAGAAATTTTCACATACAAAATGTATATGTCCGAACTCCGAATTAAACAGGCTTCCAACATGGTCGCTGTGGTAGAATGTTTCTTTATTTTGATTGCCGATTTTCTGCACGTATCCATCAGGATTTCAGATGTCCATGTAAACAGGATTATTAGGGAAATTGTTCTTGCAAAGCATGTAAATGTTTAAATCAAACTATTTACATAGAGCAGACGCTCTTATCCAGAGTGATCTACTGGAGAAATGAGGGTTAAGTGCCTTGCTCAAGAGCACATCGACAGATTCCTCACCAAGTCGGCCCTGGGATTAGTACCTTTCGGTTATTCCCCCAACGCTGTTAACCTCTAGGCTACCAGTCGCCCCATCACACAGGTCATGGGTTATACACGTCAGATTCATGCAGTTGAACAGTAGGTTATATATTTCCTCTTTCACAGTGCACATCCAGACAGTTTTTCTATGTCACATTCTTTTCTTTGTGGATTATGACTGCTAACTAGTGTACTGTACCAAACCCAACAATGCTGCTTTGTGACACAATTTTGTCAGGCAGGATTTTGGCTCCCTCAAGTCTGTCCTTTGCCAGTGAGTTGTACATTGGCAGCGTCCAATATTTCCTAGATCTTGATCATTGTCTGAATGCCAGTGCTCTATTTGGTATTGCTACCTTTTTGGATATTGAATATGCTCACAAGTTTCTTGATGGATAATTTCCACATCTGACAGTCAGGTAGCACCTAGCCCAGTGTCTCAGAGGAGGAATACCAGACCAACCAACCAGGAGGCGTCTCTGTCTCAAACCAAGGTAACACCCACTAGAAGAGGCTTGGAACTCGCCACCCAACAAGATTCCTGACAGACGGTGATGAGAAGATTACACACAAGCACACGTTGTCCTTAAGATACCTTTGAACCTGACTGAGGCAGCCTCGTAGGTAGGTTAATAAGCCAATAATCCTTCGATGTGATTAGAGCACGCCCCTGGTTGAGGACAGAAGCAGAGATGACAAGCTTTTGCTGGGCCTCTGTTTGCTTTTATATACTGACTCAACACTTTGATAAAGTTGCATAAGTGCCAAAATGTGTTTTAAAGGTGCTTGGTGGGTCAGCTTAGGTGAGGTATAGTATGATGTACATTTGAGGTTTGTTAGGATGCAGAACTCACTTTAGGCCCCTGTTTGATAAAGAGGCAACTCCACTGCATTTATTTTGATGCAGTGAGACAATGATCCTTTCCTGTCCATTCTTTAACCTCAGATCCATTAGTAATCCAGACATGTCCTAGATGGCATTTTTTCCCTGAGGTATCCTGGCAACCAGTCTAGTCTGTAGCAGAGCCCACTAGAGAGTGTGTGTGTGTGTGCATGCACAGTGTAAAATTCACTATTCTCACAAGGAGGGAAATCTTGACTGACTTGTTTGAAGAAATGAAATGTGAAAAGATAAGACAGTGTTCTGATTTTGAATTAACATACCGTAAAACTTAAATGAATAACCCATGCGTTTATTTGCTTTAATCACTTAACACAACCAGCGCTTATTAGAGACCAGCTTCTATTACAGCCAGGCATCTATTTCCCTAACGCACACAGCTTTTGCTCAATAAAATGTAGAAAATACTCCCACACTGTTTGTGACCAGTATAAACATTATACACTGAACAAAAACATAAACACAACATGTAAAGTGTTGGTTTCATGAGCTGAAATAAAAGATCCCAGACATTTTCCATAGGCACAAAAAGCTTATTTCTCTCAAATGTTGTGCACACGTGTTTACATCCCTGTTAGTATTTCTCCTTTGCCAAGATAATCCATCCACGTGACAGGTGTGGCATATTAAGAAGCTGATTAAACCGCATGATCATTGCACAGGTGCACCTTGTGCTGGGGACAATATAAGGCCACAAAAATTTGTCACACAAAAGTTTTGTCACACAACACAATGCCACAGATGTCTCAAGTTTTAAGGGAGTGTGCAATTTGGCATTCTGACTGCAGGAATGTCCACCAGAGCTGTTGCCAGAGAACTTAATGTTAATTTCTCTACTATAAGCCACCTCCAACGTAATTTTTAGAGAATTTGGCAGTAAGTCCAACCGGCCTCACAACCGCAGACCACATGTAACCACGCCAGCCCAAGACCTCCAAATCTGGCTTCTTCACCAGCGGGATCGTGTGAGACCAGCCACACGGACAGCTGATGAAACTGTGGGTTTGCACAACTGAAGAATTTCTGCACAAACTGTCAGAAAAAGCTTGTCGTCCTCACCAGGTTCGTAACTGACTTCAGTGGGTAAGTCACAATTTGTGCGGCTACAGAGCTGTGTCAGAACAGGCAGTGAGCAATACAGGGGCCCTCCAGGGAACAGTCCTGTCCCCCTTCCTGTTCACCCTCTACACCTCGGACTTCATATATAACTCTGAAACATGCCTCCTACAGAAGTTCTTGGATTACTCTGCAATTGTAGGGAGCATTGGGGGTGGGCAGGAGGACGAGTACAGGAGCACAATCAATTACTTTGTGGTCTGGTTTGAGCAAAACCACCTTCAGCTCAACATCAGCAAAACAAAGGAGATGGTTGTAGACTTCAGGAGAACCAAGGCCGACTATTAGACTATTTAATGCCTCACCGGGGTGCCGTGCCGTTGGTAGCATATACCTGGAACTGTTGGGGTGTTAGGACCTAGTTTAACAATTAGGCATCCATCCGTGAGTAACTCTCTGGTCTGTAATCACTCATTCATTCAGGACTATATACATATTCATGTACAGTTGTTATATCATATCACGTGCAATATTGTAAGTAATTCTTGGACTGAACTTACGTAGTCATTCACTCAGGACTGCATATTCGTATCCTGTCAGTTGTATCTTTTTGCATTGCTTTTAGTATATCGAATGTGCAATACATGCATTTATCTGAAATTAAACCCTGTACTAAGAACTGCATTTGAAGTGTATTATTATTATTATTACCCTAAATTATATCATACGCATATTTAGCTATTTAAGTATCTTTTCCTGTCATTTACCTGTACAGTTAATCTAACCATGCAAATATTCACTTACCTGTTCATTTAACCAGAATGTATATTAAGTAAACTATTATTATTTAGCTATTTAAGTATTTATCTTCCATCGACTTGTATAGTATAGTTAACCATGCAAATATTCCTTATTTGTCTATATCAACTTGCAATATTTTATAAGTTTTTTCACCTAACACAATATATAGTGTACATATTCAGCCGTTCACCCATACCATGCTAGGCCTTTTTATAGCTTTTTGCACTCCAGACTTCTTGTATTTTTATAATTTTTCATACTGAAGCTCTATGTATCGTGTATCTGTCTTTTGTGTATTTCGTTTTAGCATTTTGCACCTGCCCTGTGTTTTTTCGTAGCTGCTTGACGAAGAAATTTCCACTCTGGGATCAATAAAGTACCTATCTGTCTGTCTAACGTTCTCACTTATCATTATTCCTGATTCCTTCAGGATTAGCTGTAATCACGGTAGCAACCACATTAATGTAGAAATGTTTAGAAACATTCTTATTTACAGTAAAAGTGACTCAATTGACATGCATTATTTACCATTCATTTCTATTGGGCACAAAATAATCTGAAACTCAACCAAAACAAACAGTAAATGCATCCAACAAATTTGTAGTCACAAGCTTGATGTAGTCATTGCATACTATGAATGTGGGACCAAATACTTAACTTTTTACTGCTTTAATAAACAAGTGAGTTTGCCCCTCCCTCTCCTTAAAATGGGGGAACTATGTACCAAAAGTGCTGTCATTTCTAAACGGTTCCCCCGATATGGATGCCCTCCAATGAAAGCGGACAGTCTGCACTTGAACTGCATAGTCATTGTTTGATTTTAAGTATAGAGCCAAAAGAGGAAAAAATGCTTCACTGTCCCAATAATTAGAGTGCACTGTAATTCATATTATAGGCCTAATAGTACTGTAGAGCTCTTTTTACTTGTACACAATATAGCTTGTCCTGCCGCTAGGGGTCCAATGCCCTGCAGCGCCCCAACCCAACATACCCCACTCAGCTTTAGGATCTTAGTGAAACGTTCATTATTGGTTCTGGTTTTTTTTAGGCCGAGGCCAAAGAGACAACCAACAGTATAGCAGACCCACAGGGCCAGTATTGAACAGCCCAGCAGATAGGGATTGATAACCAATAGTAATGCAGACCCTCATGGCCAGGACTGAGCAGCCCAGCAGACAGGGATCGCCTAAATAGGTACAGTGGGGAGAACAAGTATTTGATACACTGCCGATTTTGCAGGTTTTCCCACTTACAAAGCATGTAGAAGTCTGTAATTTTTATCATAGGTACTCTTCAACTGTGAGTGACGGAATCTAAAACAAAAATCCAGAAAATCACATTGTATGATTTTTAAGTAATTAATTTGCATTTTATTGCATGACATAAGTATTTGATACATCAGAAAAGCAGAACTTAATATTTGGTACAGAAACCTTTGTTTGCAATTACAGAGATCATACGTTTCCTGTAGTTCTTGACCAGGTTTGCACACACTGCAGCAGGGATTTTGGCCCACTCCTCCATCCAGATCCTTCAGGTTTCGGGGCTGTCGCTGGGCAATACGGACTTTCAGCTCCCCCCAAAGATTTTCTATTGGGTTCAGGTCTGGAGACTGGCTAGGCCACTCCAGGACCTTGAGATGCTTCTTACAGAGCCACTCCTTAGTTGCCCTGGCTGTGTGTTTCGGGTCGTTGTCATGCTGGAAGACCCAGCCACGACCCATCTTCAATGCTCTTACTGAGGGAAGGAGGTTGTTGGCCAAGATCTCGCGATACATGGCCCCATCCATCCTCCCCTCAATACGGTGCAGTCATCCTGTCCCCTTTGCAGAAAAGCATCCCCAAAGAATGATGTTTCCACCTCCATGCTTCACGGTTGGGATGGTGTTCTTGGGGTTGTACTCATCCTTCTTCTTCCTCCAAACACGGCGAGTGGAGTTTAGACCAAAAAGCTCTATTTTTGTCTCATCAGACCACATGACCTTCTCCCATTCCTCCTCTGGATCATCCAGATGGTCATTGGCAAACTTCAGACGGGCCTGGACATGCGCTGGCTTGAGCAGGGGGACCTTGCGTGCGCTGCAGTATTTTAATCCATGACGGCGTAGTGTGTTACTAATGGTTTTCTTTGAGACTGTGGTCCCAGCTCTCTTCAGGTCATTGACCAGGTCCTGCCGTGTAGTTCTGGGCTGATCCCTCACCTTCCTCATGATCATTGATGCCCAACGAGGTGAGATCTTGCATGGTGCCCCAGACCGAGGGAGATTGACCGTCATCTTGAACTTCTTTCATTTTCTAATAATTGCGCCAACAGTTGTTGCCTTCTCACCAAGCTGCTTGCCTTTTGTCCTGTAGCCCATCCCAGCCTTGTGCAGGTCTACAATTTTATCCCTGATGTCCTTACACAGCTCTCTGGTCTTGGCCATTGTGGAGAGGTTGGAGTCTGTTTGATTGAGTGTGTGGACAGGTGTCTTTTATACAGGTAACGAGTTCAAACAGGTGCAGTTAATACAGGTAATGAGTGGAGAACAGGAAGGCTTCTTAAAGAAAAACTAACAGGTCTGTGAGAGCCGGAATTCTTACTGGTTGGTAGGTGATCGAATACTTATGTCATGCAATAAAATGCAAATTAATTATTAAAAAATCATACAATGTGATTTTCTGGATTTTTGTTTTAGATTCCGTCTCTCACAGTTGAAGTGTACCTATGATAAAAATTACAGACCTCTACATGCTTTGTAAGTAGGAAAACCTGCAGAATCGGCAGTGTATCAAATACTTGTTCTCCCCACTGTATCTCCCCTGACGTGGTCATGTTTTCAATGCAGACTTTTTTGTCGTACAGCATATAAGGCATCAAGACCTTATGGAAGTTGCACGGTATACCCTTAATCTTGTAATAAATCTAATCTAGTGATACAAAACTTAACATTTCTGCCATACATTGTGGGGGGATAACCAACCTATCAAATTAATGGCAATTAATTTCTTAGCTGCTATAAATGCTAGGTTACAGTCTCTTCTGATAAGTCTCCAATATCAACATTTCCAAGCAAACAAAAACAGGGAGAAGGGAGAATCTAGACCTGCTGAGGTTCAAGAACATACTCTTTACCAGAATGCCGCCAGCCTTCACAAGAACATAACATTATTAAAATGATGTCCCCTTTTTGTGTTTTACACCTCCAGCAGTGGAACTACATTTCTAAATGCATGATATTCCGTTTCACTGGCATATAGTACGTTCTATGGATGGTCTTAAACTGCAGTAATTTATATCTGAGATTATATGAACATGACTGGGCATTCAAACCTATATGTATCCATTCATCAGTAGTCTCCCAGGTCTTCCTCACATTTTTGTTTTACATGTTTTGTGTCATCGGGAAAAGCCTATCAACCCTTGATACAGTTTGGAAATCAACTTTAGACTGCCTTAAAATAGTTTCATTCTTTGAAGCTCCTGGCTTGTCCAGTGTTTTCTGCACAGATAGAATAAAGTGGTGTGTCTGCAAAAGTTCACCCCAGTGCCGTCACACTGGTCTTCCCTGGTTGCCTGACCCTGCTGAGACCCCTGTCACCATCTAATCCTGCTCCGATGAGGCATGACAAATAATTACTTTGGTGTACATTTTATTTATCATATTACACATATTTATCATAAGAACAGAATCAATGGTTCAATTATTGAAATTACCATTATTCCCTAATCCCAGACTATAGTTTAACCATCAACCCAAAATGGAACTTTGTATTATTCACTGATTGTTGTAATATACAGTTTTATTTGCACCCCTGTTGCGTTTTATATTTGTGTTCAGTGTAATAACAAATCCATCCCAGATCAGACATGCAGCTACTAGGTTGCCTATCATATACACCCAAGATTTCACGCTTCAGCAACATGAATTTGATGTTTTCTTTTAAGTGGCACTATGGCTAGCAATGATGACAGAATAAAATATAAAAAAAAGTTAATGCACATGACTGTGGGAATATCAGAGCTGTATCCATGGTAACCTCGTAAACTAATTTAGACCCCGCTTTTATTTGAAACGGGCATGTATTTGCTGAAATGTGTGCCAATGTTTAGCTATTAAAAGTTTTACAGTATACACTTTTTTTTGTTTCTTCATGCAGAGCAATTGCAAATGGATGGAAGGAAATTCCAGAAGCTGTAATGAACATTAGTGGTGAGCGAGACCCTTTTGTGCCTTGCTTTGTCCAGCATTTTTCCTGAATTCCATTTGAGTTATCCTTCTTCAAGCCTAGCTCTAATTCATGCTTCTGTTTCAGATTATCTAATGGCAGACCAAAGAATGGACATTACCTCTACAATGAATGAGTTTATGTCCCCCAGCTCCAGCGACCTGATCAGCAGCTCCGTCAACACCCCAGGCATGGACTACACCCGCAAGAGGAAGGGCAGCACCTCTGACTACCTGTAAGCTTCACCACACTGTGGCCCACTCAGTCACCGTACACGTCTCCCACCACAGTCAGTGCTGGAGATGATGGGTTCACTGAATTCTAAAGCTATGAAATAATAATTAACCCAACCCACTTACTTCGCCTGCTATAGTTATGAGAAAAATGTGCACATTCTGCAAAAAATAAATAGGGCATTGTGCTATATTGACTCATTTGTATGTCTACTCAGTAATGTTACTATAATCTGTTATTGAGCCACATTCATCCGACAACGGAATGATTAACGCTTTATTTTCTTTGCAGAATTGATGGATTTTCTTTCGAGTAAGTATGGTTTTACCTTAGATACTTTGAATATTATAGTGTGAATGGAAATAAAGGTTTGGAAACAGGACTTGTAGACGGAACTATTTCTAGGAAGGATTGATGTCTTTTTGGGTGGAAATCTAATGGCATTTGATTATCTTCCACAGTGAAAGCATGGATACAGACAAGGATAAACTTAAGTAACAATTTTGGCAGCAAAATGCATTAGTTACCCTACAGTTATTTTGACATGTAACTGGTTCTATATTGTACAGGGGAGGCAGAGATGTTGATATAGTGGTTTCACTGCAGGATTGAGTAGGTGTTCATCTATTGTCTTGTAGAGGGCTGTATATATACTTGTACCATTACATAACCTATGTGGACCAGTGGTGAAGGGATACAGACTTGTTAGTGGTTGTCTCCTTTTATTCCTTCTTCCAGGGAGTGTGGTGATCACCAGGGCCGGATAAAAAATGCCAGGTACCCAGACTCATTCCAGAATTTTCATATTTCACTTTTAAAAGTCTCTGTCGGCAGCTACGCATAGGGTTTCTAGTAACCTGGCAAGCAGTTAAACTCCAGGATCAAATATATTCTAATCTCTTTTTTTCCAGGGTGATTTGAATGCTTCTTTTTTAAATTAGAGACAGAGAAAGCCTTGTGTCCCCATCAATGAATAGGCACTTTATGTAGACAATAGATTGCACTGTGTAACAGAAGGACTGGGAGTCGTTCTAACTGTTTGCTTTCTGCTACTCTGCCAATAGGGAGGCACACAGTCAGATTGAGAAGCGACGCCGGGACAAGATGAACAGCTTCATAGACGAGCTGGCGGCGCTAGTGCCTACCTGCAACGCTATGTCCCACAAGCTGGACAAACTCACGGTCCTACGCATGGCTGTCCAGCATATGAAGACATTACGAGGTGAGATGCAGACCGAGACAGCAGGCAAATTATCACCGGACATCAAAGAGGGGGGAAAAGTTGTGACTTGAGAGAATTCAAAGACAATTTTTTGTGTTTCTCTACAGGAGCAGCAAACCCTTACACAGAGGGGAACTACAAGCCTTCTTTCCTGTCCGATGATGAACTGAAGCACTTAATATTGAGGGTAGGTTCAAGCCCTCCTTGAACTCCTCTTTGCTAAGTTCCTCTCTGCTGTCTGAGTGAGCCTGATAACACAAGCCTCAATGTTTTGTGTGTGTCTTCCTTTAGGCTGCTGACGGCTTTCTGTTTGTTGTTGGATGTGATCGTGGGAAGATCCTCTTCGTCTCAGAGTCTGTTTACAAGATCCTCAACTATTGCCAGGTACGATTCCATTCCTGTCAAATGTCCTACTGTTATCCTACTGTTATACTGTAATTCCTGTTGTACTATATCAGACCCAAAGTCAATCTCCCCTCTCCACTCCCTATCCTCAGAATGACCTGATTGGCCAGAGTCTGTTTGATTACCTGCATCCTAAAGATATCGCCAAAGTCAAGGAGCAACTGTCGTCATCCGATACAGCACCCCGGGAGCGACTCATCGATGCCAAAAGTAAACTCTCCCTCCTGTCGTGCCAGACCCTGTCCTCATAAGGGCAGGTCAAGTCAGGAAAGTAGTCAGACAGAATTGATGCAGACTTGGGAGGGAAAAGTCAACAAAGCATTATGCTTCATTAAATACTGTATGCCAATTACCTGGGAGTTGACCTGCTATATTATGTATATAAACATCCTGGCATATAAGAGTGTAAGGCTTTTAACATTAAATACAAGTTATTGGGAATGATAAAGCTCACAATGTTCAGCAGTCTTATACGATGTGATTGTTCTCCCTCAGCCGGCCTACCAGTTAAGACAGACATCACCCCTGGCCCATCTCGACTGTGCTCCGGGGCCAGACGCTCGTTCTTCTGCCGAATGACGTGTAACGGGCCCTACGTCAAAACAGAGGACAAGAACTTCCCCTCCACCTGCTCCAAAAAGAAAGGTACCCATCTCAAGATCTAGGCCAGCCTCCTTCCCTGATGCCTTTATTTTGGTACTCAGAAACCTGACATCAGAGATCCTTAGCGTCATACTAGCAATACAATTAGAGTACAGTATGTATACTACTGTATCTACCAAATGGCTTGGCTAATAAACAATATGCTTATTTTAGAACTTCGAGTGGCACTATCGAGGATTGAAAACTACTTGACGTGTCAATGTATGGTTTATACATGCAAACTAAACCATCTGCATTCCTCTCCCAGAAAAGAAAGGCACCGAATTCTTACATTCTAACCTGGCATCATTTAGTGCACGAGATCAGCATGCTCGTTCCTGTCACGTAGAGCAGGGATAGTTAGATCTATTAAGACATCAGTAGTAGTTTAATTTCTCTTTCAATGCATGTCTCTGGAAACCAAGCAGAAAATGATGTGCGCTAAAGATGGCATTGTAGCCAGACAAATACATTCTTATCCATACAGTTTCCCTGAAACCCAAAAGTACTCTTTACATTTTGAATGCTTAGTACAGGAAGATTGTCTAATTCACACACTTATCAAGAGACCATCCCTACTGCCTCTGATCTGGCGGAATCACTAAACACATGCTTTGTTTCAAAATGTTGTATAAGTGTTGGAGCTTGCACCTGGCTATCTGTAAATTTAAATTTAGTCTAGTTTGCTTAATATAAGCAATTTCGGTATTGAGTATTGTGATTTGGATTTTATTGTATTTTATTTATTTAACTTTTATTTAACTAGGCAACTCCGTTAACATTCTTATTTACAATGATGGCCTACCAAAAGGCCTCCTGCGGTGACGGGGGATTATAAATAAAATATAGGACAAAACATACATCACGAGACACCGCAACACTACATAAAGAGACACAAGACAAGACAACCACACAGCATGGTAGCAACACAACATGGCAGCAGTCATGGACCACCTGTAAACCGATGGATAACCATTGTATGGGAGGAAATATGTATATTTACAATGTTTATTTTTCTACCTACAGCCGATCGCAAGAGCTTCTGCACAATCCACAGTACTGGCTACCTGAAGAGCTGGCCACCCACCAAGATGGGCCTTGACGATGACAACGAGCCTGACAACGAGGGCTGTAACCTCAGCTGCCTGGTGGCCATCGGCCGGCTGCACCCCCACATCGTCCGCCAGCCCTCCCACGAGGACATCCGCGTCAAACCCACCGAATACGTCTCCCGCCATGCCATCGATGGGAAGTTTGTCTTTGTTGACCAGAGGTACGATGATTGAGCTTATGACTTCATTTTACTATGACATTTTTGGTTTATGATTAGATGTGAGC
Organism: Thymallus thymallus; assembly: GCA_023634145.1. Lineage (NCBI taxonomy): Eukaryota > Metazoa > Chordata > Actinopteri > Salmoniformes > Salmonidae > Thymallus > Thymallus thymallus. Next base: position 32,784,266 of record CM042414.1, read on the forward strand.
TAGTCGTTCATCAAGTTGGCCAAGAAAACACACATTCTAGAAGTATGGTTTAAACTAATACTTGAAGAAGCAACAAATCATCAGTTAATTTCTCCTCTTCAACCACCCTTCACCCAAATTAGCCCATCTATACCAGCCTACGTACAGTTGAAGTCAGAAGTTTACATACACCTTAGCCAAATACATTTAAACTCAGTTTTTCACAATTCCTGACATTTTAATCCTAGTAAAAAAATCCCTGTTTTAAGCCAGTTAGGATCACCACTTTATTTTAAGATTGTGAAATGTCAGAATAATAGAGTGATTTATTTAACCTTTTATTTATTTTATCACATTCCCAATGGGTCAGAAGTTTACATACACTCAATTAGTATTTGGTAGCATTGCCTTTAAATTGTTTAACTTGGGTCAAACGTTTCGGGTAGCCTTCCACAAGCTTCCCACAATAAGTTGGGTGAATTTTGGCCCATTCCTCCTGACAGAACTGGTGTAACTGAGTCAGGTTTTGTAGGCCTCCTTGCTCTCACACGCTTTTTCAGTTCTGCCCACAAATGTTGTATAGAATTGAGGTCAGGGCTTTGTGATGGCCACTCTAATAACTTGACTTTGTTGTCCTTAAGCCATTTTGCCACAACTTTGGAAGTATGCTTGGGGTCATTGTCCATTTGGAAGACCCATTTGCGACCAAGCTTTAACTTCCTGACTGATGTCTTGAGATGTTGCTTCAACATATCCACATAATTTTCCTTCCTCATGATGCCATCTATTTGGTGAAGTGCACCAGTCCCTCCTGCAGCAAAGCACCCCCACAACATGATGCTGCCACCCCCGTGCTTCACTGTTGGGATGGTGTTCTTAGGCTTGCAAGCCTCCCCATAACGATGGTCATTATGGCCAAACAGTTCTATTTTTGTTTCATCAGACCACAGGACATTTCTCCAAAAAGTACGATCTAGTCTGGCTTTTTATGGCGGTTTTGGAGCAGTGGTTTCTTCCTTGCTGAGTGGCCATTCAGGTTATGTCGATATAGGACTCGTTTTACTGTGGATATAGATACTTTTGTACCTGTTTCCTCCAGCACCTTCACAAGGTCCTTTGCTGTTCTGGGATTGATTTGCACTTTTCACACCAAAGTACGTTCATCTCTAGGAGACGGAACGTATCTCCTTCCTGAGCTGCGTGGTCCCATGGTGTTTATACTTGCGTATAAGGTCTTGGCCGATTCCTTTTGATTTTCCCATGATGTCGAGGCACTGAATTTGAAGGTAGGCCTTGAAATACATCCACAGGTACACCTCCAATTGGCTCAAATTATGTTAATTAGACTATCAGAAGCTTCTAAAGCCATGACATCATTTTCTGGAATTTTCCAAGCTGTTTAAAGGCACAGTCAACTTAGTGTATGTAAACTTCTGACCCACTGGAATTGTGATATAGTGAATTATAAGTGAAATAATCTGTCTGTAAACAATTGTTGGAAGAATTACTTGTCATGCACAAAGTAGATGTCCTAACCGACTTGCCAAAACTATAGTTTGTTAACATGAAATCTGTGGAGTGGTTGAAAAATGAGTTTTGATGACTTCAACCTAAGTGTATGTAAACTTCAACTGTACATAGGCTTGTCAAGGCATTTTATGAATTCATCTTCTGCTCACAGCTTGACACCTCACAGGCCATTATATCTCATTGCGGTAATTAAACTTTGATAAAAATGTCAGTGAACTGATTAATGTTCATAGGAAATGCTCCCGTGCCATTTAAAAGTTCTTCGGTGTTCTCTTCTCAAAAACAGAGTTTCTTATCTGTGCTGTTCTTTCCTCTTTATTCAGGGCCACAGCCATTCTTGCATACTTACCCCAGGAGCTTCTTGGCACCTCTTTCTACGAGTATTTCCATCAAGATGATTTTGGCCACCTGGCAGAATGTCACAGACAAGGTATTGGATCAACTGTCCTGCATGACAACATTCATTTTTGATTTACATCTTTTTGTTCTGTGATCTTACATCCTGGGTATCTTGTGTTTTAACAGTGCTGCAGATGAGAGAAAAGATCAACACAAACTGTTACAAGTTTAAGATTAAAGATGGCTCCTTCATCACTCTGCGAAGCAGCTGGTTCAGTTTCATGAATCCCTGGACCAAAGAGGTGGAGTACATCGTCTCCACAAACACAGTGGTCTCGTAAGTGACCCTTTTCTCTACTGTCCTTTTTATGACGAAGGTGACATAGGAAGACATAACTGTTCATGTATCATTGGGGCTTTATTGACTGTTTTTGAGCTATGTATTCGGTGGATGTACAGTTTTTGTACTTGAAACTGGTCCCGATGTTGCTGTGTGAATCCATCTTTAGGTGCAGTATGCTGGACGGTGCAGACTCCAGCTATCGTCAGTCTGCAGTCTCTCCCACTGCCTCTATGGACAGCGTGCTGACGTCAGAAGGTGACGTTATTGAATAATGTGAAAGAAGGCATGTTTTCTACATATCAGAGGGGCTTCCTTTGGGGGATTGGAACAAGATCCGCTAAACTCAGTCTGCCATCTCTCCCACTGCCTCTATGGACAGTGTGCTGACGTCAGAAGGTGACATTATTTAATAATGTGAAAGAAGGCATTTTTCTACATATCAGAGGGGCTTCCTTTAGGGCATTGGAACAAGATCTGATCTGAGATTTGTCAGCTGATTCTCTCTACACAAAGATACAAGCTTGTTGTGTCTCTGACTTAGCATTAAAGGTTAAGACTGTTATATTATCAAATCAATTCTTTAGGCTTAATTATTGTGATTAAACTAACCATATAAACATTAATTAACTAGGAAGTCGGGGCACCACGGAAGAACGTTTGTTTATAGAGTAATATCTCCCGATTGTAACTCTCTTCAGATTATTTTTCTCTTGTGATAAGTCGTTTGTTTAATGAATTTTACCTCGAATCAGTCTCATTCTGATTGTCGTAAAATCCTAGTCTGCACGAACCCAGTCGTTACTATGAATTATCCATACACAAATTTGCTCAATTATTTATTTACTAGCTAATTAGAACTTTTACAGAATATAAATTAACATTATACAGTAAATACTGCCCCTAGTGGACTAAACAAACAGTTTGGTTATTACACAATATAGTCAGAGGGAAAAGGGATGACTTGGGGAGTACATATGCACTTTAACAATTGCGAGTTCGGACAAAGGAATATAATCAGCATTTACGAATTAGTTGGTGATGTGAGGTTTTGGTTTGCCCAGTCGATGTCGCCATTGTCCCTTGTAGGTCTTCCGGGTCGTCGTGTGAGAGGTTCATCTCACTCTGTATATGCTTCCGCTTCGGTCAGTGTTCTCGTACTAGATTTGCGCACATGTTCAGCTGCAGTCTGATATATACTAATCTAGGATGCACTTCTTCTTTAGTGATTGATAGTTCAGAGTTCATACCATCTCACGTGGGGAGCAAGCTCCCTTGTTTTCTGGCCTGTATTTGGAATTGAAATTACTTTTGTCACAGGGCTTTTATACAACTGTAGTAAAGGGGGTTGGTTCATCATTTCCAACCAATGTCTGTTCATATAGGCGTGGCCACTGCCGGGGCCCAAGTTACAATAAAACAAAATGTTTTATTTTAGAAGATTAAATCACATTATTGTTTCAATAGTATTCTCATACTTAGTCAAACATTTTATACAATATTTCAGATGCAAGCCTCATAATTGAGGGACCTGTAATGAGAGTTATGTGGCTGTCCTTTGAGGTCACCACGGTGACACATGGTGGACAGGATCGTAGCTGGCCTTTCCACTGACAGTCTCCACATTCTCAAAATGAGAAATATTGTTTAATTCTCCAATAATTGGAGGTAGGAGTATTTGGGCGGGAGAGTCCCTTTTTCTTACTGCAACTCTCTCCAGGGGGGCTTATGACTTTACAACAAGCAAAGACTGTTCTCCCCCTGACCATGCAGTATTTCACATCTCTGCTAGAGGGCTAGCGTCATGACAAGCTATAATGAATAGCTTCCTTTATGATTTAAATCTACGTGTACAAAATGATAAAACATCTGAGATCTCATAACAAATCTATAGGAGCATTGGATCAAATGTGAAAATGCAATGTTCTCAGTCAGTCCAGGAGCAGGCATTGTGATTGATATGTTTGATTGCAGGGAGATGGGCCCTTCAGACGGTGGCAGGCATCCCCGGTGGAACACGTGCAGGCGCTGGCAAGATCGGCCGCATGATCGCAGAGGAGGTGATGGAGACTCAGAGGTGAGAGAGTGAAGGCAGAAAATGGATGACAGGTTGTTAATAGCTGTAGAACCAAAAGAATAACACCCAGACTATGTAGTCTGTCTCGTTCAGTGATTACTTTTCTGTACTCATCCCTTTATCAAAAAGTGACAGGCTTGCAAGTGTGTTCAGTTGGGCTATGTCAGCAATGATGAATTACCACGAGCAGGTTTATTAGCTGACTTCTTCACATTGTCTCAGAGCCCGAGTCTTATAGCGTTGTCTGTTCTTCTCTCTGCCAGGACCAGAGTCTCGACAGCCTCCAGCTGTGGCTCCAGCCCCCTGAACATCAGCACCCCTCCTCCAGACTGCTCTCCAGGGGGCAAGAGAGTGCGTCTGAGGGAGCCAAACAATTAGAACATTGAGATGGTTGAAAGATGACATTGATGGATTTTCCCAATAGCACTGTCTGGCACAAGGAATTGATACCTCGCTCACATCACTGATTAATTGGTTGGATCTTGTGCTTGATCCAGTATTGTCTGTTGGTTACTTAGTCAGGCTTCTGTCCTGTGGTTGAAAGCTGACCTATGTAGACCACTGACCTATTTGTTTTTGCAGATTCAAAATAGAGCGCCAGACCTTCCGTCAGCAGGAATGCTACCAGGAGGACCTGACTCAATTGGATACCCATACTCCAACCAGTCCATTATGAGTAAGTAGCTGTGCACACAAATGTAACATGTTCTAAGAATTTCAAACACTGAATCCTGCCCATTCAAGTAAACATGTCATATTTGTGGTGAAAAAACAAAACCGTATCAAAAACCAGTGACTGACTACAGCATTTTCTTTCAACACCCCTCTAGGTGACAACTCGCACCTCAGCATTGACATCATCGACGAACCAGGCTCCAGCAGCGACGAGGCAGCCATGGCTGTGATCATGAGTCTCCTGGAGGCTGACGCAGGCCTCGGTGGCCCTGTGGACTTTAGTGACTTACCCTGGCCCTTGTGAGGACAGCCCCAGAGGAATAGCAGGGCTGTTGGAATCCTTGGCCTAATCTCCACAGAACCCTGAATTGACAATGCAGTCATATCAACAGGAACCATGCTAGCTAGCTAACTACAGCTACTGTGCCTCATGGCACTGTGGGACTCATTGGAGGCAAGAGCTCCATGTTGGGAGTGGGACAGGTACAGGACCCCTCACATAAAGTGTACCTGTCTGTGTTTGCATACAGGCAAACTCTTCCATTGACATTCACCCCAGAATGAATCAGTTAGCATTTTCAATATCTATTTTCCTTCATTATCCTACCAGGGATTTGTATATTGAAAACATGTCTTAGTGTTCTGATGCTTTTCCACTACAGTGATTTTCCTTGTTAGATATCCCCATTGACAACTGTATCAAATCTTGAAATGGTATGTAATAATACTTTATGCAAAACATGGTATGAGTGTATTGTATCAGCAGTGAAATATTTTTTAAATTAAAGTGTTTGTTTTGGATTGTATCTCTTCTCCAAGACTTTGCGCTAAACAGACTCTTAACAGGTGCACTGTGTGTTCATGCTGATGAATAAGTAGAAGCCATATTTAAAATGTGCAAATGTTCTTAACAATCGCACCTAATTAATCAGTGTGTGAGTCATTCAGGGAATTGCATGTAATGGAAGCAATTTGTAACATTTATTTCAGAAGATTTGCTCCAATGACCTTAGTGGTGCAGGGCTGAGATATTTATATGTTGCCATCCAGTGGCAGAAATGGTCAGCTAGAGATAACAGGAGACTGCATTGCTAGTGTGGTGAGGAGAAACACTTGGGAACTAAGCTGACAGAAGCCAGTTATCAGCACAAGGATTTTAGGTAATATTTGCAAGTGTGGATATTCGAGCTATAGGTACTAGTTTTCAACCATTTTAATTGAGGAATACTAGTTAAATCTTTAATTATAAACTGAGTGGTTTGAGGGCTGAATGCTGACAGCCATGGTATATCAGACCGTATACCACGGGTATGACAAAACATTTATTTTTACTGTTCTAATTACATTAGTAACTAGTTTATAATAGCAATAAGGCACCTCAGGAGTTTGTGGTATAGCCAATATACCACGGCTAAGGGCTGTATCCAGGCACTCCGCATTGCGCCTAAGAACAGCCCAAAGCCGTGGTATATTGGCCATATCCCACCCTCGGGCCTTATTTTAAATTACATTTTTGAAAAACTTGGCCAACAAATGTTCTGATGCAATACTGATCCCTTTCTTCAGACCCAGTAAGCGGTTACCACTGCTAGATCGCTCCACACCCAGCAGATGTTGACTATTTCAATATACAGTGGGGAGAACAAGTATTTGATACACTGCCGATTTAGCAGGTTTTCCCACTTACAAAGCATGTAGAGGTCTGTAATTTTTATCATTGGTACTCTTCAACTGTGAGTGACGGAATCTAAAACAAAAATCCAGAAAATCACATTGTATGATTTTTAAGTAATTAATTTGCATTTTATTGCATGACATAAGTATTTGATACATCAGAAAAGCAGAACTTAATATTTGGTACAGAAACCTTTGTTTGCAATTACAGAGATCATACGTTTCCTGTAGTTCTTGACCAGGTTTGCACACACTGCAGCAGGGATTTTGGCCCACTCCTCCATCCAGATCCTTCAGGTTTCGGGGCTGTCGCTGGGCAATACGGACTTTCAGCTCCCTCCAAAGATTTTCTATTGGGTTCAGGTCTGGAGACTGGCTAGGCCACTCCAGGACCTTGAGATGCTTCTTACAGAGCCACTCCTTAGTTGCCCTGGCTGTGTGTTTCGGGTCGTTGTCATGCTGGAAGACCCAGCCACGACCCATCTTCAATGCTCTTACAGAGGGAAGGAGGTTGTTGGCCAAGATCTCGCGATACATGGCCCCATCCATCCTCCCCTCAATACGGTGCAATCGTCCTGTCCCCTTTGCAGAAAAGCATCCCCAAAGAATGATGTTTCCACCTCCATGCTTCACAGTTGGGATGGTGTTCTTGGGGTTGTACTCATCCTTCTTCTTCCTCCAAACACGGCGAGTGGAGTTTAGACCAAAAAGCTCTATTTTTGTCTCATCAGACCACATGACCTTCTCCCATTCCTCCTCTGGATCATCCAGATGGTCATTGGCAAACTTCAGACGGGCCTGGACATGCGCTGGCTTGAGTAGTGGGACCTTGCGTGCGCTGCAGGATTTTAATCCATGACGGTGTAGTGTGTTACTAATGGTTTTCTTTGAGACTGTGGTCCCAGCTCTCTTCAGGTCATTGACCAGGTCCTGCCGTGTAGTTCTGGGCTGATCCCTCACGATCATTGATGCCCAACGAGGTGAGATCTTGCATGGTGCCCCAGACCGAGGGAGATTGACCGTCATCTTGAACTTCTTCCATTTTCTAATAATTGCGCCAACAGTTGTTGCCTTCTTACCAAGCTGCTTGCCTATTGTCCTGTAGCCCATCCCAGCCTTGTGCAGGTCTACAATGTTATCCCTGATGTCCTTACACAGCTCTCTGGTCTTGGCCATTGTGGAGAGGTTGGAGTCACTCTGATTGAGTGTGTGGACAGGTGTCTTTTATACAGGTAACGAGTTCAAACAGGTGCAGTTAATACAGGTAATGAGTGGAGAACAGGAGGGCTTCTTAAAGAAAAACTAACAGGTCTGTGAGAGACGGAATTCTTACTGGTTGGTAGGTGATCAAATACTTATGTCATGCAATAAAATGCAAATTAATTATTAAAAAAATCATACGTGATTTTCTGGATTTTTGTTTTAGATTCCGTCACTCACAGTTGAAGTGTACCTATGATAAAAATTACAGACCTCTACATGCTTTGTAAGTAGGAAAACCTGCAAAATCGGCAGTGTATCAAATACTTGTTCTCCCCACTGTACACGGTGAAAATATGTTAGGCTTGCTCTCTCCAGTTGAAACAGATTCAACGTTATACCATATTGGGTCTTTACGTGCCATTGACTAAGTAGGAGTAGCTAATAATGAAGATATAATCTTAGCTTGGGTCCTTTAAAGCAATGTGATATCGATAAGAAAAAACTGAAATATACTCATTGGGATCTCAATCAAAGAGTCATGAATGGAGAGGAATATTAAATAAAACATTCTTTATTGAGGCCAAAGCATCACAGTGAGGCTCCACAGGCGCTCTGGTGGTAGACTACTGTAGTAACATTCTCACCCGCACCACGTCAACGGGGAGCAAGCAAAAGTGGATAAAACCAAACCCTTTAGGAACTCCAGTACTGTAACTGTACACAGCAGCACCACACCCCACCCACAACTCATCACAGGAGGACCCACAGACAAGTTAATTTATTTTCTTCAAATTTAAAGAATACTTCAAATATTCTTGATAAAAAAAGATATCCTTTGGTCAGTTAAAAAAAACAGTACAGACAGTGCAAGGAGGCAATTGTTTACTGTGTGCTTTGCTTCTCCTTCCTAGGCTGTTGACAATATATACCAGTTAATTTTTTTGCCTTGTAAGGCTGCAGAAGAGTTGCAAAGGCAATTTGGTTTCTGCTGTCAAACTCGCTCCTCACTACAGTGCTCTGGAGGGGGAAGGGGGCCCAGTCTCAGACAGCCGGTGAGGGGGCGTCTGGGTCTGGCTCGTAGTGGTAGCTGGGCTGAGGCTGGATGTCCAGTTCATCCACCTGAGGGCCAGGGTGCATGTTGACAAGTTGGTCCTGGGGAATGTCTGCAGCGGCGGCTGCTAGGTTTGTGATGGACTTGCTCTTCACACACTGGAAGTCAACATGGCGGCTCTTGCCCTCCTCCTTTTCCCAGGACATTCGGATGAAGGGCCGCTGGACATAGTTGTAGATGACCTCTGGCCGTCCGCCGGGACGCTTCTTCACCTTCTCCTTGTAGGTGGGGTAACCTGGGAGGGTAAAAAGAGACATTTTGGTTTGGGAGTTAGTGACGTGTACGTTTTCTGTTCAAACACTTCTCTAATTTTAGAAAAATACCTTATACTTATAATACAACATGTATATACATAAAGTGTAGTCAAATTTTATACCCAATAGGCTACATGGAGTTGCTCTTATACCTGTATAATAACACGGTTATTACTACTAGTAACAACTGTCACATAGTAATAGGGCCTATAAGAATTGTAATAATGGATATGAGTGATACTGGTAATTACAGGATTAATATGAAGGTTTAAGAGCAACTTGCTTAGTGTTATCAGAAATTGTGTAGACATGAAAACAAACTTCTTGATTGACATTATGTGGAACAAGGGAATTCAGTGATGATCCACCATACCTTCAATTCCAAGTCTGATTTTCTTAAGTCCTCTGTCTTTTAATACTGATTTGGCAACGTCGCGATTCTCTATGTACTTGAAGAATCTATACAGTTTTGTGCTGTATATAACTGTAAAGAAATGAAACATTGTTTTTTTATATTCTTAAATGTCATACATATTAGAAGTAAAATAGCACAGGCATTCAGCAATACAGGTCTGTCAGGTGTTGAGAATTGTTAAAGGCCTAGTACACTCAAATTCTGTATTTCCAGGGTACATATTTTGTATCATAACAGCTGAGGAAACTTGTTTTTTTTTTACCATTTTAAAGAAAAACTATTATAACAGTAAGTAACTTGTTACCCAGCACTGGGCCGTTAACATTAGGGATACATGTCATACCAGTCAAACATAGCCACGGGCAATTATTGTCCCAAGGCTATAAACCACTCATAGGTGATTGTTGAAATGGCTTGCTTGTACAGTATACTACTATGCACAGACACTAGCAGAGCCAGTGAGGTGAATGACCTGACTCACTCTGTGAATACTCCTCTCCCATCTGCGGAGGGTACTCCTCGTCCCAGTCTACCACGTCGTCATCGGTCAGGACCACCACGTGACACTCCCTCTCTCCATTCTGGGCGCTGGCAACCATCAGCGGTAGCACCATCTCCTCTAAGTAGAACTCAAACTGACGCCTCGCCCCATCGTTGGACAGCTCGTGCATGAGTGCACCTAGAAGATAGGAGTGGGTGGAGTCAGTGGGACAGGGTCCTGAAAGTGCATCATGGGACATATGTAACGTGATGATCACACTCCAGTTCTCATGCTGAAATGTAAACACAGTGCATTCGGAAAGTATTCAGACCCTGGCCTTCTTTAGACTAGTTGAGTATCTGGAGCATCAGCATTTGTGGGTTTGATTACAGGCTCAAAATGGCCAGAAACAAATAACTTTCTTCTGAAACTCATCAGTCTATTCTTGTTCTGAGAAATTAAGGCTATTCCATGCGAGAAATTGTTCTCGTACAAAGCTGTGTACTACTCCCGTCACGAACAGAGCAAACTGGCTCTAACCAGAATAGAAAGAGGAGTGGGACAACGGTGCACAACTGAGCAAGAGGACAAGTGCATTAGAGTGTCTAGTTTGAGAAACAGATGTCTCACAAGTTCTCAACTGGCAGCTTCATTAAATAGTACCCGCAAAACACCAGTCTCAACATCAACAGTGAAGAGGCGAAGAGGCCAGCCTTCTAGGAAGAGTTGCTAAGAAGAATCCATATCTTCCTCTGTCCAGTGTTGGTGTTCTTTTGCCCATCTTAAGCTTTTCTTTTTTATTGGCCAGTCTGAGATATGGCTTTTTCTTTGCAACTCTGCCTATCAGAAGCTTCTAAAGCCATGACATAATTTAAAGGCACGGTCAATTTAGTGTATGTAAACTTCTGACCCACTGGAATTGTGATATAGTGAATTATAAGTGAAATAATCTGTCTAAACAATTGTTGGAGGAATTACTTGTGTCATGCACAAAGTAGATGTCCTAACCGTTGTCATGTTGGAAGGTGAAACTTCACCCCAGTCTGAGGTCCTGAGCGCTCTGGAGCAGATTTTCATCAATGGTCTCTCTGTACTTTGCTCCAATCATCATTCCCTTGATCCTGACTAGTCTCCTAGTCCCTGCTGGTGAAAAACATCCCCACAGCATAACGCTGCCACCACCATGCTTCACCGTAGGGATGGTGCCAAGTTCCCTCCAGATGTGACACTTGACATTCAGGCCAGAGATCAATCTTGGTTTCATTCAGACCAGAGAATCTTGTTTCTCATGGTCTGAGTCCTTTAGGTGCCTTTTGGCAAACTCCAAGCGGGCTGTCACATGCTTTTTACTGAGGAGTGGATTCCATCTGGCCACTCTACCATAAAGGCCTGATTGGTGGAGTGCTGCAGAGATTGTTGTCTTTCTGGAAGGTTCTCCCATCTCCACAGAAGAACTCTGGAGCTCTGTCAGTGACCATCGGGTTCTTGGTCACATCCCTGACCAAGGCCCTTCTCCCCAGATTTCACAGTTTGGCCGAGCGGCCAGCTCTAGGAAGAGTCTTGGTGGTTCCAAACTTCTTCCATTTAAGAATGATGAGGCCACTGTGTTCTTGGGGACCTTCAACGCTGCAGAAATGTTTTGGTACCCTTCCCCAGATTTGTGCCTTCGACACAATCCTGTCTCGGAGCTCTACAGACAATTCTTTCCTCCTTGGTTTTTGCTCTGACAAGCACTGTCAACTGTGGGACCTTATATAGACTGGTTCCGAATCATGTCCAATCATTTGAATTTACCACAGGTGGTCTCCAATCAAGTTGCAGAAACATCTCAAGGACGATCAATGGAAACAGGATGCACCTGAGCTCAATTTCGAGTCTCGTGGCAAAGGGTCAGAATTTTTATGTAAATAAGCTATGTTTAATAAATAAAACACAAAATAAAAAGGTTTTACCTTTTATCATTATGGGTTATTATTTTTTTTAAAATATTATTCAATTTTAGAATAAGGCTGTAACGCAACAAATTTTGTAAAAAGGGAAGGGCTCTGAATACCTCTCGAATGCACTGTACATATTCTCACACACACACACACACACACACACACACACACACACACGCACACACACACACACACGCGCACACACACACACACGCACACACACACACACACGCACACGCACGCGCTCCTCGCAGCAAGTTAACAAAACTAGGCACTCATCCACATTTCAAACAATGTCAATCAATGGCTACAGCAGTCAGCGACCCACATTGTAGAAACTGCGATCATCTGACGTGCATCAAATCTGTAGGTTAATATTGACCTGGTTTCAGAGCTGTGCATCTTATCAACACCCCCACAACACTTAACACAGGCTAAATATTGCAGCTAATACAGAACGATATGGCATGAAATCTTACACAGGAATATTCTCCCCAAAATGTAATAACCCATTATCAACTTATAGCAATGAGAGGGCATCATACAATATATATATATATATACACACTCACTGAGGTCTCTACACTTGATGGTGCTGTAGTCAAAGGAGATGCAGAGGTAGTCACATGCTTCTCTCAGCTCAGGAATGGAGATCCCGTCAGGACAGCAGATTATCCCAGATTTGTAGTAATCCTGCCATTTAAAAGTCACACAGGAAAAACAAAACAGGCAGCCATTACTGAGGCTGCTCTGCGCACACACAGAACAGAGCCTTCCGACAACAGCAAATGGCAGCGACGTCACTCCCGCTCTCCCCCCCACCCCCACAAATCTATTTACAGCTAGCGGAATATTGACATCGTTCAAGTAGAACACTGAAAAGAAACGGTATCGAGGCAGCAGCAGCAACGCTCGGCTATTCACAAGACAGCGTCAGAAACGGCTGTTATCTTCCTCTGTGCCCTAAATGCTAATGATGCCAGCCATGGTTCTCTCCCCCTGCTGTTATGGTCGGGGTCGCCTGATACGAAGAGCTCTACACAATCACAGAACAGATCTGTACTACGAGACCGTTCAATACTGAAAATCCAAGATAAGCCTTGAAAATCACCAGGCCCAATGGAGTCTGGACTATCTACATTAGCATTTCTTTCCCCAATAAAAATAAGCATACAGATAGGCAATTGCTACTCCGGCATGCTAGAACACAGTACTAACTCTGAGGCACACAGCGAGCTTCCCATGAGACTGAAATAAAGCCCCTACGATTCATACACAAACAGATGCCTTTACCTGGTTGTTCTCCTGCCCTGTGTCTCTGGAGACTTAAGTGGAATGCCGAGGCAAACGGACACACAAATGAAAAGCACTAGCATGTTGTACAGTATTAGTAGCTCTGATCCCTGAAAATCTGCCTTACATAACACTGCACAGATTATCTGCCCTGCATTTCTAAACTTCCGCAAAAATGCCCAATGTCAGACGGACAGCCTCAGAAAAATGCCCAATGTCAGACGCACGACCTCAGAAATGTTGTTAAGCAAGCTTATTTGTCAACGTATCACTTGACAGTAATTGCATACGAATGCACTACAAGTGTTTGAATAACATGCTAAAAAATCTCTGGACATATCTCCAAAATGGAATTTAATATATACATTAAAGTGATACTTCGGGATTTTGGCAATAAGGCCCTTCATCTACCTCCCTAAAGTCAGATGAACTTGTGGAGAAAATGTGTATGTCTCTGCGTGCATTTTGAAGGAAGTTAACACAAGCGCAATTGCTAACAAGCATTAGCACAATGACTGAAAGTCTATGGGTATCTGCTAGCATGACTTAAATTCATTACGCAAATGCAAGTTAGCATTGGCTCAAAAAAACCACACACACGTATACACACACATATATACACACACACAAAAGTATGTGGACATCCATTGCTGACAGGTGTATAAAAATGAGCACACAGCCATGTAATCTCCATAGAAATATTGGCAGTGGAATGGCCTTACTGAAGAGTTCAGTGACTTTCAACATGGCACCGTCATAGGATGCCACCTTTTCAACAAGTCAGTTTGCCAAATGTGTGCACTACTAGAGCTGCCACGGTCAACTGTAAGTGCGGTTATTGTGAAATGGAAACGTCTAGGAGTAACAACGGCTCAGCCGCGAAGTGGTAGGCCACACAAACTCACAGAACGAGACCACAGAGTGCTGAAGCGTCTAGTGTAAAAATCGTCTGCCCTCAGTTGCAACACTCATTACAGAGTTCCAAATTGCCTCTGGAAGAAACGTCAGCACAAGAACTGTTTGTCGGGAGCTTCATGAAATGGGTTTCCATGGCCGAGCAACCGCACATGTCTAGGATCACCATGCGCAATGCCAAACGTTGGCTGTAGTGGTGTAAAGCTCGCTGCCATTGGACTCTGGAGCAGTGGAAACGCATTCTCTGGAGTGCTGAATCACGCTTAACCTTTTGGCAGTCCAACAGACAAATCTGGGTTTGGCAGATGCCAGGAGAACACTACTTGCCCCAATGCATAGTGCAAACTTTAAAACGTTTGGTGGAGGAGGAATAATGGTCTGGGACTGTTTATTTATGGTTCTGGCTGCTTAGTTCCAGTGAATGGAAATCTTAACACTACAGCATACAATGACATTGTAGACAAATGTGTGGCATCAGTTTGGGGAAGGCCTTTCTCTGTTCCAGCATGACAATGCCCCCGTGCACAACGCGAGGTCCATACTTAAAAGGTTTGTCGAGATCGGTGTGGAAGAACTTGACTAGCCTGCACAGAGCCCTGACTTCAACCCCATCGAACACCTTTGGGATGAATTGGAATGCCGACTGCAAGCCATGCCTAAATCGCCCAACATCACTAATGCTATTGTGGCAGAATGGAAGCAAATCCCTGTAGCAATATCTAGTGGAAAGCCTTTCCAGAAGAGTGGAGGCTGTTATAGCAGCAAAGGGGGACCAACTCCATATTAATGCCCATGATTTTGGAATGAGATGTGTCCACATACCTTTGGTGATGTAGTGTACCTCAACGTCCTTCATACTGGACACAGACATAAATATGGTATCCATGAGTTCATCTGACTATGGGGAAGTAGATAAAGGGCATCATTGTCAAAATCCTGAAGTATCCCTTTAATTTGGTGCCATAATTAAGGTGCTCGTTTCAGAAAGATAGGTCAGAACAGGCTGCTATTCTTCTTAATAAAATAAATAGGGGATGGATATAGAATCTGTGAGAGAATGCCTTTGCCATTCCAGTCATGAATATTAATGGACGCAGCAGTATAATCCTTCACTTCGTCAATACCAACCCATCTCTGGGCACATTATGTGAAAAAGGATGACATTATCAAACCTGAATGAGACCTTATTATAAAGCCAGAGAGTCTTACCAGTATGGCTCTAAAAACCGTTGAGCTGATTCCATCTGCCACTTCAAACTCTCCTTTGTCATTGGGCCTGGTGAAATTGTATTCCCTTCCAGATCCAAACATTCTATCCGAGAAGAAAACATTTGGTTTGAAATTAATTTGTTTTAATATCCCTTTAATTTGTAGTGATAAAATATTATGCTTTATACCTTCCCAGCATGGTGTTGGGCTGGGCGGTGAAGATGGCCGGGTCCACCAGGAAGCGGGTGTTGTCCACTATCAGAGTGACCCTCTCTGCGGTCCGTAATGTGCGCGTCCCCTCCTTGGCATTCTCATAGACGTAGAGGAGGTCACAGGGACCGTGCACGTGTCCATGGCCCAGACCTTTACAGTGGGCCTCAGTACTGAACAGGCTGCTCCTGCTGCTGCTCGCTGCGATGCAGCTGGGCCCCACGGAGATTACGGCCCTAGGGGGCCGAGGGCTCGACGACCTGGAGGAAGAACCACCCTCGCTCCGGTCACGATCTGGGAGACACAGACAGGCAGAGTACCGTAGGTAAGGTGCCAACAATGCTATCTCATCACAATGGATGAAAAGGGACATTTAACGATTATAAAGTAATTGAAAGCTTTTGCAAGAGTCAAATTGCTTTCCTTTCAAGACTCATTCAGTTCAGTCATTGGCTTAATTCCTTGAGTGGGTACAGGCTGAGTAGGAGTAGTATGACTACCGTGGCTGCACCTCTGGGTGAGGCTTTAAGGCGATTTCTACACAATGAAAACACATTATTTCTGAGAGCTCTGATTCAGTCACTGCTTTTATATAGTTAGGAAGAGACTCTAACAGCTGTACCTGAGGCATTTGAGACAGCCTTGTTATGGCAGTGTTGCATCAAGCACCCTGTGTGGTCTTAAAGCAGTAATGGAGTACTCACCACTGTTGTGCTGCCGGGTGGGCGAGGTGACGTTCCTGATGCAAGGGGTCAGCTGACTCTCGCCCCTCTCGTGGGAGGAGTCTCTGGAGCGGTCGCTAGATCGCCGGCGGTCACTGTCCCTGCAGCGGTCGAGGCCTCCACTGGCGCCATGCAGGTTCATGTTGACCAGGTCGGCCTCTAGATGAGGGACTGGGACACGGGGCTCGGCACTGAGGAGGAGTACACCACACCCACAGTCAGACACACACATGAGCATTGAGGGGGAAAGGGAGCATTTTGCATGCTTCTCGGCAGAGAATAAGTGGGTAAAAGCCTGCAGTAAACTCATATGAACCCTCTGTGTGAGAGAAAAAAATTGCGGAGCTGACTGCTGCAGAAAGATGTCCAATACAACACTACTGCTTGCTGCCTGCAGCCCTATACTTTGAGAAACCCATTAGGGAGTGAAAGAACACATAAACAGGACTATTACTACTCTTGGAGTGGCATTGGTCAAATATGAAATATTATACTGATGGAGCAGACTATCCGCATGAAGTACCCCACAGGGAAATAGCCCTATTATAAACAACTTATCTGTTGCAAAAGAGCCTATCTGTAGGGAAACTGGAGAAACTGGTCATCCCATTGAGACAGGCAGAGAGAAGCCAAAAGCATCCACATGAGCTGTTATTTTATCTGCGGCAGCCTCTTCTCCTATGAAAGCGCTCTCACACTGTCTGGTCTGGCCAGCGTGCCATGCATCAGGTCTCCCTAATAAAGAGTGCCTCCCTCCCGAGGGAAGTCATTATGAAATATGAGGAGGCTGAAGTGAATTCCCTTAGAGAGAATGGACTGGAGAGAGCAGCACAAAATAGGAACTCTCAGACGGGAGAGCTATAGAGAAGCTGCCTTAATAGTCCCTCAAATGGACAACATCCATCCAGCTTCTAGTTCCACATAGAAAATTCAACACTGTCTGACTGAGCCACCGCCTCCACCCTCACTGATGGAGTCCCAGAGTGAGAGAGATGGCTCACTGACTAGGATAAAATAGCCATTTCAAGATATGTGGAGAACAACTAACTACATTCCGTGTACTGAAATGAATGAAGTAAAAAAAGTATATGGCAAAATTGGGCTGAATGTCATGTTATGAACTATCTTGTTCATAGTGTTTATGTTTACTGAAACAAATAATTGCGGTATACATTTTGGCAGCGGCTGAATGGATACTAATGAGTGGTCCAGGACCGGGATACTCTAATCATACTGTATGCAGGTCAGGGACAGGCAGGTCTTCCCTACAGTATGTGGGTCCCCTGACCTTTGTGCAGCTTGTCCTCGTTACTGCACCAGCATAGAATACTGTACTGCTAGGAGACCTTCAGCCATGTAAATAAAAACACAACTGAACAATGACAGGACCAAATTGACATCCCTCGTGTCCTCGCACGACTTATTATCGAATGACAGTTCTTGACATGGAGCATGCAATTGCTCTATAGGCTCATATGAAATCTCAAAATGAGAAGCTCTTCATTAGAGTAATGATTATCATCAGGTTGGGGTATGCGATTAAAAGCTTGAATGTAGGATCAGCACTAGCTAGGTTATGGAAAACACAGCAGTATCAAATCCTCTTTATATTCTACCTCTACCTCTTTTGGCTCCTTTGGCATAACTGCAATTCTGAATATAGAGTAGAATGTCAAGCAAAAGGAAAAGTTTGGTGACCAGATTGTTTTATTTATATAACAAATATTCCCCCTGTACATGAATAATAATAATAAATAATAATAATAATAATGCAAGTATGGCAATATCAGCAAACAAAGGGTCAGTGATATAATAATAATACAAGTATGGCAGTATCATTAAACAAAGGGTCAGTGAAAGCTATAGAGCTCATCTCATCTTTCATGCAGGCAGCAGGCAAAGCTATATCCATCCACATATCAATTCAATGGCTAGACATTACCTCACATAACCTCTTGGAAAAGGCATTTATTTCCACGAAATTATAACTTGGGATGCAAACTGCGATGTTTAATATTAGTAATTTTAAAACGATTACTATGACAGAAAATGGAGACAGAACGCACAGATTAACTTGTTATAAATAAGCGTCTGCACCATTGAGTCCCGTTACTTAAAGAAAAGGGTCCCATCAATGATTTAAGAGCACTGCTCCTATGTTATTAAAATAGAGAGAATGCTCGCTAGTGTCGGGTTTTAACCCCAAAGGTAAACCCTAGTATACGTTCTGATCGGCAAACCCCATGAAAAGACACGCGTAGTCTTGGGTCTTTTCCCCTTGCCATTCATTAGAATTCGTGGAAATGCAACAAAAAGCCGACCATTGAAATACATATTTACAAAACATAGGGAATCAACATATGCCCTAATAAATGAAATGGATAGGATGCTTCGCACACCTACCCGTCTGTATCGCACTGCAAATTAAAGACAAAACAGCAAGGGATGAGCTGAGGGATGAAAGCACAAAGGACTTGGGCTCCTCCGAACAATGCAGCCTTGCCATCCGGTTTAGCATCCTTGGGCATTACTTTCGAACTTCAGCATTATTTCGTAGACTCTTGTTCAACTTGCTAGCTGTAAAATTATCTTAGGAATGCCTCGATCGCCCTATTTAAAAAAAAAAAAAAAGAGAGCGAGCGAGGACCAGTCATTCAATTCAGACAGGGAGACCCGTAGATATGAATGGCTGTGCGCTTTTTTCCACGACACTGAGTCAGACACAGAGCAGCCCTTCTGACGTAGTTCGACCTCGGTCTACTGTCCTGATGCTGCCCGCCTCGACAGGGGGAAACTATACTGACATAAACCGACTAGCAAAAAAAACAAAAACTGACCCTTACCTTAACCCTGACCCTAACAGAATTTAGATAAATTCTAAAATTAAAATATCGGTTTAGGCGTCAGGCGTGTCCTTATATAGCATTTTCCGACGCTACACGATAGTCTTCAGCAGCATGGCTTGGCTGATGAAATAAAATACCAGATTTGCGGATGATGAACATGACAAAGCACCAATTGACCTCTGGACTTGACTGTAGATTACAATGCCAATATGTGTTTAAAATGCGTTCTGTTGGTTGATAAAAAAATCTAAAATCTAATTTGAGCTAGCGATTCTTATAAATGATTTATTCACCAGATAAAGAATCACAGTTGTAGATATGTTAAGTAGCAGAGGTAAGATTACAACCACAGCGACCTGGTCTCAGAGCATTTTGTATGATTCTGTACGTATATTCGAGACACTCCATTTACTCAAAACAGAAATACAAAATACATTTTAAAAAAGCGTATTTCTCTCAAATGTAGTCTACATCCCTGTTAGTGAGCATTTCTACTTTGCCAAGATAATCTACCTGATCATTACACAGGTGCACCTTGTGCTGGGGCAATAAAAGGCCACTAAAATGTGCAGTTTTGTCACACAACGCCACAGATATCTCAAGTTGAGGGAGTGTGCATTTGGCATGCTGACTGCAGCAATGTCCACCAGAGCTGTTGCCAGAGAATTTAATGTTAATTTCTCTACCATAAGCCGCCACCAAACTTTGTTTTAGAGAATTTGGAAGTACGTCCAAACGGCCTCACAACCTCAGAACATGTGTAACCACGCCAGCCCAGGACCTCCACTTCCGGCTTCTTCACCTGCGGGATCGTCTGAGACCAGCCCCATGGATAGCTGATGAAACTAAGGAATATTTGTCTGTAATAAAGCCCTTTTGTGGGGAAAAACATATTCTGATTGGCTGGGTCTGGCTCCCCAGTGAGTGGGCCTATGCCCTCCCAGGCACACCCATGGCTGTGCCCCTGCCCAGTAATGTGAAATCTATAGATAAGGGCCCAATTAATTTATTTCAATTGACTGATTCCTTATATGAACTGTTGACTCAGTAAAATCGTTGCAAGTTCGGTTAATATTTTTGTTCGGTATAGTATGATATGTTACGTTTCATATGGTATGTATTAATTTGTGGATGTCCATCATCCATTTAGTATATGTTACAAGTTACAATTCACATGATACGTTACGAATTTGCAAAAACATATGTTATGAATAGTGAAACTATACAGGGAGTTTCGATTGGTCAATAGCATCGTGGTATCGCAGAGTATTTGCATAAAGTTCAGCTTCTTCGCCCATGCTCGTATCGCCCAATGACTCTGGGGAAGTAGACAAAGGGCTTCATTGCCAAAAGCCCGAACGATCCCTTTAAGCAACTGTATGACATGATTAACAGTACACAATATGCACTTGAGTGTGTCAAAAAGTCATAGGCTATCTGATGGACCAGAATATCCACACCATAAAAAGCTCTCATTTGACACACTCTGTGGTTAGCCTGGTCTCAGACTAGATGCAACATAGTAAAAGTATATCCGGGACACTCAAATTAGTATATGTTACGTTTGGTATGGTTACGTAAGACTATTATGCGTTTTTGACTCGTTGGAGTATAAAAAAAAATAGAAAATACAAAAAAAAAAAAATTTGTGGCACATCAACTACCCATTTACTCAAAGAACAGTCCAGATGTACATTTCGGTAACAGAATGGTCAAATCTCGCTCAGTTTTTTGTGACCACATTTTCCAAAAACTTAAATATCTACTCCAAATTATCATTCCAAGATGATTGCAGAAAGAATGGGGTGTAAGCTATGATAAGACACCTTGAGCTTGAAAAATATATACTTTGGTTATTGAACTACAGTAAGTGAAGTGGATTAACACCTGGTAACAGAATGATGGTAACAGAATGACATGGGTCCCTTATCTGTACCATACAGAAATGCAGAATTATGAATGTCATTCTCTTCATGGTGATGTATCCTTAATAGGTACACAATGGTAGAAAAATGTAATATCCTCCTTTGCATGTTTTGGTATTATTCTACACAATGGCTATTATTCTAATGAGCTTCTCCCCCAAACAAGACATTTGGTTGGTCTGAACCAGACCAAATCTGTACCAATCATAGATGTCTATGTTTCACAAGTTCGTACATCACAGTAGAGTTCAGTACAGTACAGCACAGTATAGTTCAGTTCAGTACAGTACACTGTACTCTAGTGTGCTGTACAGTCTAATCTTGTGAAACAGACGTCTATGATTGTTTCAGATTTGGAATTACCAAATTTTAACAACTTTTCAACGTCCATGGACATCCCATCCCATGTTGGTCGGCACTCAGTGGATGAGAGGGCTGGTTACAGTAAATGAAAAGAGAGGGGGCTCATGGGTAAGTGTTAGTAATAGTTTGCCAGTGGAAGGGAGGACAGTAGCAGGTGACCCAACTGTGGTTTGTGACTACTATGAATTCCCATTGTAGCCAATTCAGTTGCATTCATTCTGTTACTGAATTTTTAGTCAATTCTGTTACCGATTTGGTAAAAGAATGATGCATTTTAAAATCACCTATTCAAGACGATTCAATACGTATCTATTCTAGATACATGAGCTCCAATACAGAAACAAACACATTCATAGATAATTGTCATACTTTCAGAATGCAAGTCCATTTCTGAAACAAAACACATTTGACTTATTTCACATTTTGTTGTTTTACAGCCTGAACTCAAACTGGCTTAAATAGACCCCCCCCCCACAATCTACAAACAATACCCCATAATGACAAAGTGAAAATACGTTTAGACATTCTTGAAAATTAAATACAGAAATATCTAATTTACATAAGTACTCAGACCCGAGTCAATACTTTGTAGAAGCACCTTTGGCAGCGATTACAGCTGCAAGTCTTTCTGGGTAAAGCCTTGTTCACATTACCCATAACCACTGTTACATTGCGCCGGATGTCATACATTTCAAATGGGGACGTCCACAACGGAGTGGAAACCCAACGCCCCCTTGCGGTTGAAGGCTCCGTTGCGAGACGGACGGCGCATACTTTGACAACCTTGCGTTTCAAGTTTGTGATGGTTTGTTTATCATAATTATTAGGAGAGGTCGCTAGCTGGCATCTTCAACCTAGCCTAGCTTTTTACTAACTAGCTGCTGCAGTGCATGACTTGCTATAAAGTTAGAGAAACAACTTTAGGAAAAACTAAACAGGTTTTATTATCACCTGAAACAATATATTTATCCTGTCTTGAACGATTTCGCTAGGAATCAATTCCTAAGATTTCGTAATTTTGCAATGGAGGAGAAAACTCTTGCATCTTTCACAGCAAAGAAAGAGCAAGCTAGTGAGGGGCGCACAGCCATGCATAGGTAGGCAGGTCGGTCACCAGGCAGACAGAGTCAGAACCGTGCATCCGTAATCAAAAGCTTTAGGCCTTTATCGCAATGCTGTATGTCGCAATTTTGGGGCTTGCAATGTCTCGCAAATTCCCTAAAGTAGAGGCTATCAATGAGTAGGCTGAGCTATTCTACACGCAACATACCGAAGACTGAACACACACACACACACACACACACACCTTTCTTAGAAAAGAGAAAGAGCAGGCAAGCCAGCAAGAGAGCGAGAGGAGGGGCAGGCAGACAGTAGAGTTGACAATCGCCTATTGTAGACCTATTGTAGATATAGCTTGTTTAAATGAAACCATGGCTGGCTGTTGATGTCCTAGGCAATAGTTTGCAAAGCAGGGCAACCATGCTAAACTTTTTGTAAATGGCAAGTTCACTTTATCGATAAAAGCATCAAGAGCAAATACTGTTCAGCAGCTCAAATCAGGACGACGAGGGGGGCATTTCTATTAGGAAGGACGTCTACCATGGATCGATAGAATGACACTTCCTCAATTTAAATATTATGGGAACACCTATACATTTGGCAGCCAAGCACAAGATATCAGTATAGCCTACTATAGTCTAGACATGACGTAGACATATCTTCACATCTCAAATAAAACCTCCAGGTTTCCGGCATAAAAATAAGAATTACCAGGGGTCAGTTTGGAAACACTAATCCTGTGCGAATCATCCTCTGGAATAAACGCACATACTTGGATAATTACATAAACATCTGTAGTAATACTAGTTCCGTCCAATAGGGCTATAAACGCGGCAAAGAATAGGCTTATCAGCGTGGAGTGCGCCACATGATCCCATGGGATCTGTCAAAGCAGCGCACAGCAGAAATATCACTGAAATATTAGAGTTCCTACTTCTACATTCAAACAACTCAAATCAAACAATTTGTCACATGCACCGAATACAACAGGTGTAAACCTTACCGTGAAATGCTTACTTAAAAGCCCTTAACCAGCAATGCAGTTCAAGAAAGTAAAAACATTATAATAAAACGTAACACAATAAAATAACCCAAAATAGGCCTTTAATAGGCTAAGTTGATGAGCAAATGTGAAGCTTAATGCCAGTCCTCTCTAGAACGCAATATCAGTCTTCCTAGTAGATCATGAGAAGGTGTGGGCATCGAGCAAGAGTCACTTGTGCTTAGCTCCCTTCAGTTTATTTTTTTTCCTCAAAAACGCCAGTCCTTAACGATTACAAGCATACCCATAACATGATGTAGCCACCACTATGCTTGAAAATATGGAGAGTGGTACTCAGTAATGTGTTGTATTTGCCCCAAACATAAAACTTTGTATTCAGGACAAAATGTTAATTGCTTAGTCACATTTTTGGCAGTATTACTTTAGTGCCTTGTTGCAAACAGGATGCATGTTTTGGAATATTTGTATTCTGTACAGGCTTCCTTTTCACTGTCAATTAGGTTAGTATTGTGGAGTAACTACAAGGTTGTTGATCCATCCTCTGTTTTCTCCCATCACAGCTATTAAACTCTGTTTTAAAGTCACTATTGGCCTCACTGTGAAATCACTGAGCGGTTTCCATCCGTTCCGGAAACTGAGTTAGGAAGGACGCCTGTATCTTTGTAGTGACAGGGTATTGATACACCATCCAAAGTGTAATTAATAACTACATCATGCTCAAAGGGATATATAATGTCTGCTTTTTTAAATATTTTAACCCATCTACCAATAGGTGGCCTTCGCGAGGCATTGTAAAACCTCCCTGGTCTTTGTGGTTGAATATGTGTTCGACTGAGGGACCTTACAGATAATTGTATGTGTGGTACAGAGATTAGGTTTTCACTCAAAAATCATGTTAAACACTATTACACACAGAGTGAGTCAATGCAACTTATTATGTGACTTGTTACGCAAATCTTTTCTCCTGAACTTATTTAGGCTTGCCATAACAAAGACGTTGAATACTTATTAACTTAAGACATTTCAGTTTTTCATTTGTAAACATTTCAAATCAACTTTAATTCAGGCTGTAACAAAATGTGGAAAAAGTCAAAGGGTGTGAATACTTTCTGAAGGCACTGTATATAAAATGGTACTGGACAGTTGTCTTGAATGGTGAACAATCAAGCACATTTAGGAGTCCTTCTACTGTGATGTCCTTGTTCTAGAATTCTTTCTGTAAGTAACAATTCAGTACTCTTCCCTAATGAGTGCTAGTTTATCACCTTGCGTGTCTGTGAAGATCACTTTCCCAGTCCTCAGTGTCGCTTGAGTTGTCATCTAAATGTGGACATTCAGCCATCACAGGTAAGTAGTTAGAGGTGGTGAGTGCTGCCACCATAAGCACTCATGACATCCTGTTAATACAAAACATACACATTGTTCTCTTCACATTAGTTGAATACATTTTAAAACAGAATTTAAACGGAACGCTAGAAAACAACCAAAGCCTTCTACTGGCAAACGTAACAAACTTACTCTCCATCTAGAAAAGTTAGGCTTTACTAAAAATAACAGGCTTGCTAGTAGTACCACCAGATGGGGCCATTGTTTGTTAGCTAGCTAGCTAAGTTAGTTAGCTAGACATGCTATAACTTGAGTAAAGGTAGCTCATTTATTGACCAACTGGGTAAATGAAAACATTGATGTGACATGGCTAGCTAGACTGAACATCAGATGTAAAGTCCCCTGTTTAGGGGACCTGCATGGTTCTGGTACCGGTTACGACCAACATTTTAGCTTATAAATCAAAACGTGCACAATATAGATCAAAATGGCTTGCATTGAGCGATAGCCCTGGTTCCCATGGACACAGAGTATATTTTCGGAGCCTGTGTGATGTAGGATGTGAAATCTAAAACCACTTGAAGCCAGCATGTCCTTCCTACCATTTCATTAGCTCTACCAACTGTCCAACTCCTGGCTGAACCATATGTCACAATCACTGACAAAGCACATCCTAGCCAGCAGGAGATGTACCGATCAAAAGTGAAGTCTCCTACGCCTCAGCAATTTATAACTACTTTTACCAGAAAGGTGAGATTTTAACCTTTCTTTGAGTACGCAGTATGACTAATTATTGTTTATGGCCTTCATGATAAATAAATCCTTTTGGGGATTGCGTAGATTACATTTAAGTGGTTTTAACTAGCGGTTGGCTAGCTAGTTAGCCAAGCAACCTTTAACGTTACCTGGCTAAATTAAACAATAGAGTACCACAGTATGAGTCATAATACCCATAAAACCTAGCGGTCAAACACGGAAATGGTTCCAATTATTTTTCCACCATTCATTTTTCCCCCATAGAGGATTTTAGAAACACTTCAAATATGGGCTGTGTTTCGTGTAGGCTTACCCTGGTGTGACATTTTTATAACCTTGTAAATTTCCCTCGGACAAGAGGACTTTTATCAATATATTTGCCTTTATTTACCCCCCAAAATGAAATGCTAATTAACTACAAAAGCCTGTCTCAAGCTTCACATCACTCACCAGGGCCATGATGCTCTGGACGAGAATGACATTAGGCAAAGATAAGAATCTCTGGATAAACTAATGTTAGCTAAATTTAGTTATTAATAAATGGACCATTTTGTGAACTGTCTTGGGTAAGTTTTACATGTACACAATACCTGTTATCTATCTAGCTAGCTAGCTAGCTTATGGTTAGTTAGTTAACAACATTAGCCATCTATTCATCTAGCCTATGGATGCACATTTCACTCAATTTTGCTGCTGACTAACTAACCCTCATTAACCGGTTAAAAAACGGTTACATTTTTTACAAACAGTAAAATGACGTGACCAACAGAAAATCTTTATATAAGACTTGTTTCAAGAAACTAGGCATATGTTGCGCGTCACTACTTCACAGGAGAGGCATTTGAACGTTGATTGGCTGAGATAATGGGTGGGCTGGACATGCCGAGAGATGAGTTCGGATTGTTCTGCCATGTAGCACGCTTCTGTCTATAACATGAGCTGGTCAGTATGTGTAGGTATTCCTTTCTAATGCAGCTTTTTTGAGAGATCACATAGCTGAACTACAAAAGTGTTGTTCTCCACTTTCTGAAGGACCGAGTTTTGAAATCACTGGAATGTCCGGTGGAACTAGAGTATGATAGCTAAGTAGATGGAGAAAAATCTGGCATTTGATTGCAAATATGCAGAGGGAGTCGAAAAGAGAACACACAGAAGGCTGTTGTATAAAACACCTGTCTCCGGATTCCATCTTCAAACTACGTGCAACCGTGGCATCAGTGAGAGAGGGAGAAGTGTCCATCCATGTAAATGGGTAAGATAGTCTAGCTAGCTACATTTTCAGATATTATATGTTTCGAATTGTCAGAAAGTCGTTTTCATTTCAAGTTAAAGCATACTGTTAGCTAGATAACGTTAGCTGGCTAGCTTGCTAGCTAACGTTAAATGTATGATCTGTGTAGAAATATTATTTGTATATCAGAGCCATTTGCATTGCTAGTTATAGCTTAATGCTAGCTAACATAGAACCTTTCAAAGCAGAATTACTTTCCCATTGTTCATCAACCGTGGTGTATGATATACCATTTTCTCTCTACTTTTATTATTACACAATTTAAAATGTTGCTACATAACACAGAATCGAGCCGGTCGGTCGTATGTATATATATTATATATAAATAAATAAATAAATAAATAAATAAAATGACATGATGCTTATGTTTCCGCCCTAACAATGGGAGTCGGCCCAAGGCTTAGGCCCAAAATAAGCCCATAGAAACATATTGGTCTTATTTTGACAGACGCTGGCAAGTGTGAAACCTCTCGCTTTGCCTCTTACTCTCTGATACGATGCATGCATACAAGGACTGCACATCATTAAGAGCTTAATGGAAACATGCAACAATAGCAAGCCTACCATCATACAGTTCAAGAGGCTATAGCCTATTATTGAACATGCAACTTCTGTAATGAAGCAGCTAATAAAACGTCATTTTCAAACATTTGCCAAAATGCAATTTGCTGAAAACGCAGTTCTAAACCGCATGCGAGCAGTTGTGACAGATTCAAATCTCTTTTAGAAATGTATAAAGAGGGTAATCTAATAGCAACAACTATGATGGGTTGCTAGTATGACTAGGATTGTGCCTTTGGCTTCTGGACAACGAAAGAAAGGTGATATGAAAACAAGTAGAACAGGAGTTAAATGCTGGTTAATGGGATGAGGAAGTCTTAAAATAATTGCCTCCACAGATTTTCATAGATGACTCCACAGATTTTCGCAAGGCTACTTACGATCAAGGTAAGACATGCCTCATTATTTGAAGTGAAGTAAAACACTCAGGATTCAAACAATTATGCTGCCTCAAACTCACATTGCAAAGTGGTGGGTGACGCGCTGATAGACACAACGGTAGACAGGCTATAGCCTATACACACGAATGGCGGATGAGAGGCACGCTTTAATTACCAGTTAATAATAAAAATAGCTCCTTTTAAAGCAATGCCACCAACGGTTTTAACATGCACTTGCATTTAGAATTGTTATTTGTTGTGCAATGACTGGCCTTACAAAAGCAGGTTTCACTCCAGTAGCCTATAGGCTTTTTGATGAGCTCCTCTCCGCTGTCTGACAGGTTGTGGGCTATTCCGCTCCTCAAACTAGGCTCTGTAGGCTGTGCATGTGTGATATATAAGATGCATGACGACTAACGAAAATACACATGCGCCAATTTAATTCCACAAAATTATGCAAATTACCCTATAGATGATAAACAATACTGGTCAAATGTATTTGACAGCTAACCGATTAACGTTTAACCGTTAACATCCCAAGTCTAGCTATTTAAATTCATGAGACTTTAGCTTTCTTTGGCTTTTATAAACCAACAGTCTAGCTTGCTAGTTAATTAGCTAGCTAACTTAGATGGTGAAGCTAGGCGCTCTTGCTAATGTTTGTTTGCATCTGTGGGTGATCATTAGTATAGCTTTAGATTTAAATTAATTGGTATTAACACGTTTATTTTTTTTAGGAAGAATTACTGTAATTTTATTGATGCCAAACCTTATTTGCACCTTCTCTATTCCAGCACCAATGGTTGTTGACTATGTTTTGTTTACTGTGTAACTCTGTTGTTTTTGTCGCACTGCTTCGCTTTGTCTTGGCCAGGTCGCAGTTGCAAATGAGAACTTGTTCTCAACTGACCTACCTGGTTAAATAAAGGTGAAAAAAAACCTGTCAAAAACCTGTCAACTAGCCACATCGATGTGCTGGAATCATTTTCATGACATTGTCAGCCAACACGTATATAGTTGGCAGAATTTATAAGGGATTAAATGTAGACCTCCACCGACTGAGGGAGAAAAGGATCTGGTAAAATAAGGGTATGTAGCTAATGTCATCCAAAGTTAGATAGCTATATAGCTTCTTTGTAAAAAACTAGCCTAGTATTCATGGAACGTAAATATCTAACTGCTACTAGGATAGTATTCATGCATAAATGCATAAATAACCCAACAAATGTTAGTTAACTAAAATATGGAACAGTAAATGGAAAATGTTCAATATAAATCTTTCATTTTGGATCAAGGTGGCTAGTAGCTAGCTAGCTGACAGCAAAGGTGTCAGCTAGAGATGAAGTGCGGGAGTTAAGGGATGTGTAGTCTTGCTAGCCCAATATTCGACTAAAGGAACATAACGTTACTCCTTCGTCCAAGTTACATGTTCTGTTTAAAGGGCGAATTAGCTCTGGATGCCAATACAGCCAAATACACCACCAAATACTCCATACTCGGTTCTAGAAACATACATCCTTCTACTTTCAAGTTTGTGCCGTCTGTCTTCCATTTACACAAAGGTGTTCGGAGATGAAAGAAGAAAGCTAATTAGCACAGGTAGTACACTCGAGCTGTGTTCAAATAATCATACTAACCGTACTATTTGTGACGTAAATGGAGTATGTAGTATACTTATTGGTCATAGTATGGATATAGTTAGTATGCCAAAAGTTCCCGGATGTCGTAGATGGGTCCGACTACCATTATCCAAATAAGTAGTCTCGCCTATGAAAGATAATGTCCAGACCTCCCCCCCAAGATGCCTTCGTCAAATGACGTGTAATGGAGCTGAGTGAGTCACGATCAAAGGCTATACATCACTCTTGCATGATGTCTACTTTGATGCCAATTAACTTTTTTTGTTTTTTATCTGAGAGTAAATAAAGCCGAATATATTTATAAGTCACCTTGTCCGAGATAGTTACACGGTTATCAAAACGTCACGCCAGGAAAAGCGTAGTTAACGTTACATGAAAAACAAACAGACCTTGTTTGAAGTGGTTCTAAAATTTCCAAATTAATGGTGAAAAAAACGATTGGAACAATTTCCGTGTTTAGCCGCTAGGTTATGACTTGTGCTAGCAAGCAATAGAGAAGACAGTTTTGAGGGTTTAGATAAACATTAAAAAAAACTGCTAGCTCGCTATCAAACAAAGTTTTAACCAGTAAACGTGTAACTAGCATTAGTTGGCAGGATAAAATAACGCTCACGTCAGCTAAATCTCGTTAGCTCACTGAAGTAGCCCGCTAGCTAGCTATAGCATGACGCTCCTTACCTCTTGCCAAGAGTCTTGGGATTCATTGTTGTCTTAAGTTTTATCCTAAAGCGAAACTAATCAAATTCTTAATAAATATTTTTGCTAGATTGGTTACCGACTGATTACAGTAATAGTGACAGACATTTCCCTCGTACAGTCACTAAAAGACGGCAAAGCACTAACTAATCCCTTGTTTTAACTGCTGTCGAAAGTGATATATCGCGAGACTATATAACCGGCTTGTTCACGAGGGTCAGAATTGTTACGCGCTGCGCAATCGGCAGTCTAAAAACCACATCAAGCCCCCAAACGTTTATATTTGTATTATTTAATATGTGTATATAACGGTTATATATCAATGTCTATGTTCATATAGGCTACTAATTATGATGAGTGAATATGCAGGTACCGTGTACATTGACCCCCGTGAACAACCACTGAGGCGCTAACAGTTGTTGAGCTAACATCAACAACCAATCACCTCCCGTTTTATACCTCAGTGGTAATGATACAATAACCTTCCGATTTCGGAAACATCAGGGTTGATACGTTAAGTAGAAATATAAACTTGGTAGGCTAACATGTATGCATATAAACGTTTCGTTTAAAAAGCTGGAAATAAAAATGTAAGATTCACTTAATTGTTTATTGCTAAACATACAGTGTATAGTTATTGTGATGATGCTATTTTATTTACAACAAATCATTACATTGCGGCACTTTGGAGTTGGTTGATATAAAAAATATAAGTGGCTACATTCCACAGTTAAAGTGCATAAATATTTGTCAGTTATGCTATAGCTCATCAACTGTAATTATCTATATTCCCAATTACTATCCATGCACAAGTTACACTATTTACTAGTTATTTTTCTACATACTAACACAGCTTTACACCACATATAAAAATACCATGGCACTTATAGAACACGAAAATACAAACATTATTTGTCTTTGTGGACAACACATTATCATCAAGTTAATAATCAATCATCATCAAGTTAATAAACGATTCTATAAACAATGTTTTGGTCTTCTTTTTATTTGGTTAGGATAAATAAATAGCTTGAACTACTTCATAATAAATAAAAGTGCTTTAAGCTAAAACTATGGCAGCTTAGCCTCCTCACAACTTGATTTCTCCAATGTCATGCCTTGTAAAATAAATAAGAGTTGTTTCAATAAAACAATATATATATAAAAGTCATGAAATATAATTAAGTGTCAAGCATGCAAAACTCTGATTTCACTAAGCGTTGAGGAGTTTCTCCAAAATGTTTAAAATGTATTCAACTTCGTTTGGCGTTAACTCCTCCAAATTCAGGAGATCCTCGGGAAGAAGCCTTCTGGTTCTCACTTTCTCCCCCCTCTCTGCATTTCGGAGCGAGGCTGTATGGATGTCCCTCAGCTTCATTTGGAGCCAGTCTTGCCTCTCCTGCACGAGCTTGTGTTCCCCAAGGTTATGCATTAGTTGTACTTCACTAACGGATCTCTTTCTGTAGGAAACAATACATACTAGTTAGATGTTTTATTTTAAACAGGAAATTATTATTATTTACAAGTAGGCTATATTAGTATCCTGTAATATC
Organism: Thymallus thymallus; assembly: GCA_023634145.1. NCBI lineage: Eukaryota > Metazoa > Chordata > Actinopteri > Salmoniformes > Salmonidae > Thymallus > Thymallus thymallus. Next base: position 32,816,032 of record CM042414.1, read on the forward strand.
CAATCATATTACAATAGAATATCATATAGCATATAACAACGTTTTTTCACAAAGTTATTTCAAGTTTATATAGGGTTCAATCCTACGTCATTGGTCTTCCTTCAGATTGCGTTGAATAGTATACAATGCAGAGGGATATGAGTACCACTTGTACGTCCAAACCTCTGATGGGAAACATTTTGATAACCTGTCAAAGCAAGAAAAAAGTTTAGAACATAAACCCATATCTGTAATACATTTGTGTTTGATAAGCTAAAATGTTTCACTCCAAATAAAGTTAAATAAGACTACATGTGTTTGATAAGCAACCATTTTTACTACAAATAAAGTTAAATAGGCTATATAATTACACTTAGAACATGGGATGTCATGCAGACAAAATAATGACATAGTTGATGAAGTTCAACTTGCCTCTTGTGCGATAGGCTTCTCTCTGTGAAATTGTGATGTGGAGTGCAGGGTTGGAAACCCGGTTTGTAGATCAGCCTATCTGTTATGATTAGGGTAAGTCTCCCAAAGTTCCTTTTATAGCCCTCTGCCCATTGATGAGCAGCCTTCATTATTAGTGTTGAAGTCACCCCTTGCCTTGATGGGGATAAGCATGCGCATGAAAACACCTCCGCAACTCCGAGCACCTATGCCCGGAGATAACTAATTGTGCTGCATTTGAATCTCTGCGGTAATGGGTATAACCAATTTCCAATAGCAAATATTTATAATAGACTACATGGATCAGCCTTTCACAGTTAATGTTTCGTTACTGACATAGGCCTAGTGCACTTTTGGGTGGATACCTATTATATATTTTTATATTAAATTGGCTTTGTCAAATTGTGTATATATTGCTTATATTTTATGAAGTATATATTTATTTGATAGATTATCAATATTATGCAATACTTTTATTTCAGTCTTTATGAGTCTAATATATGGATCTCATGATGTTGTTTTTTTCTGCCAAGATTCAAATGATAAATTAACAGTAGACACATTTATGAAGACTATGGGGAATTTTCATGTTTCCATGGGATACCTACCATCTACTCACTTTGAATCGCATTTTTTTCTCACTCCGACAATGACGTCAGAGTAACATCCAGTGGGCTCAATGGTAATGAGTGAAATGTGAAGGGAAAATTCCAACGCACTTGGTTGATCATCCAAAGTGCTATGTTTTGGAAAGGCTGAAATGTGCAGTTGGGGGCTCTGTGTGCAACATATTTTCACAGTGGGACATCTAGTATGGAGACCAGGGTTGGTTGCAACACTTTTTGCCCTCATGTACTGTATTTCTCAGCACCATCTTACAATAGTTTTTTTATATATATATATTAGGAGAAAGAGCAAGGTCTTGGGTTGAAATGGGTACCCTTTAATCCTAATATCTTATTCCAACATGGAGTTATAAGCCATCAAACACACTGTCCACTTGTGACAACCAGCCTTTGATCAAACAATATTCCTAACAAAATTCAGCATTTTATGCCTTGAGAATTACATTTTGAGTAAATGTGTGTGTTGGTGTGTGACAGAAAAAATATGTTTGTGAGAGAGAGGCAACAAAGGGGGCTCTTTATAGCACAAACACAAAACAACTTGGGATATATATATTTATTGTATACTGGCAGTGGCAATGTTTGATGGTGACACCTGACATTCGATGTGACAACCATCCCCAACCAATCCCCAACCAAGTACACAGCGCCATTTAGATTGAAAGTAACCAACCCCGGTCTCCCCTAATTCATGATTTAACTCAGAGACATCATTGCAGTGTTAAAGATTCAAATATGGCTCAGACGAAAACATTACATTTACATTTTAGTCATTTAGCAGACGCTCTTATCCAGAGCGACTTACAAATTGCTGCATTCAACTTAGGATAGCCAGTGGGACAACCACATCTCGATCCCAGTAAGTACATTTCTTTCAACAAGCAGCTGTTAGCAAAGTCAGTGCTATCAGGGACAACCACTTCTCGATCACAATAAGTACATTTCTTTAAACAAGCAGCTGTGAGGAAAGTCAGTGCTAGCAGGGAAATAAGTCAAGTGTTAGTTTAGACAAAAGACAAGTGTTAGTAAAGTTTTAAATGGGGGCGGGGGGTTGGTAGAAGGATTACTGTTATACTATTCCAGGTATGCCTTAAAGAGGTAGGGTTTCAAGTGTCTCCGGAAGGTGGTCAGTGACTCCGCTGTCCTGGCGTCGTGGGGGAGCTTGTTCACAATTGGGGTGCCAAAGCAGCGAATAGCTTTGACTGGGATGAGCCCAAACTGTGCTTCCGTAGAGGTAGGGGGGCTAGCAGGCCAGAGGGTAGGGTCGTACTCTGTGAATGTTGTAGAGTATGAACCTGCAGGATCGGATCACCGCTTTGATGTTAGCAGAGAACGACAGGGTGTTGTCCAGGGTCACACCAAGGTTCTTTGCAATCTGGGAGGAGGACACAATGGAGTTGTCAATCATGATGGCGAAATCATGGAGCGGGCAGTCCTTCCCCGGGAGGAAAAGCAGCTCTCTTGCAGAGGTTCAGCTTGAGGTGGTGATCCGACATCCAAACTTAAATGTCTGCCAGGCATGCAGAGATGTGATTCGCCACCTGGTTATCAGAAGGGGGAAAGGAGAAAATTAGATGAGTGTCGTCTGTGTAGCAATGATAGGAGAGACCATGTGAGGATATGACAGAGCCAAGTGACTTGGTGTATAGAGAGAATAGGAGAGGGCCTTGAACTGAGCCCTGGAGGACACCAGTGGTGAGAGAACGTGATGAGACAGATTCTCGCCACGCCACCTGATAGGAGCGACCTGTCAGGTAGGACGCAATCCAACAGTGTGCAGTGCCGAAGATGCCCAACTCGGAGAGGGTGGAGAGGAGGATCTGATGGTTCACAGTATCAAAGGCAGCAGATAGGTCTAGAAGGATAAGAGCATAAGAGGAAGAGTTAGATTTGGCAGTACGGAGAGCCTCCGTGACACAGAGAAGAGCAGTCTCAGTTGAATGACCAGTCTTGAAACCTGACTGGTTAGGATCAAGAAGGTAATTCTGAGAGAGATAGCAGGAGAGTTGGTTAGAGACGGCACGTTCAAGAGTTTTGGAGAGAAAAGAAAGAAGGGATACTGGTCTGTAGTTGTTGACATCGGAGGGATTGAGTGTAGGTTTTTTGAGGAGTGGTGTAACTCTCGCCTTCTTGAAGACGGAAGGGACACAGCCAGGATGAGTTGATGAGCAAGGTGAGGTAAGGGAGAAGGTCTCCGGAAGCGGGCAGGTTGTTGGGCGGCCGGCCATCACAAGTCTCTTGATTTCATCTAGAGCGAGAGGGGAGAAATACAGTGGGGAGAACAAGTATTTGATACACTGCCGATTTTGCAGGTTTTCCCACTTACAGTGGGGAGAACAAGAATTTGATACACTGCCGATTTTGCAGGTTTTCCTACTTACAAAGCATTTAGAGGTCTGTAATTCTGAAGAGAGCTGTGGTCCCAGCTCTCTTCAGGTCATTGACCAGGTCCTGCCGTGTAGTTCTGGGCTGATCCCTCACCTTCCTCATGATCATTGATGCCCCACGAGGTGAGATCTTGCATGGTGCCCCAGACCGAGGGAGATTGACCGTCATCTTGAACTTCTTCCATTTTCTAATAATTGCGCCAACAGTTGTTGCCTTCTCACCAAGCTGCTTGCCTATTGTCCTGTAGCCCATCCCAGCCTTGTGCAGGTCTACAATTTTATCCCTGATGTCCTTACACAGCTCTCTGGTCTTGGCCGTTGTGGAGAGGTTGGAGCCTGTTTGATTGAGTGTGTGGACAGGTGTCTTTTATACAGGTAACGAGTTCAAACAGGTGCAGTTCATACAGGTAATGAGTGGAGAACAGGAGGGCTTCTTAAAGAAAAACTAACAGGTCTGTGAGAGCCGGAATTCTTACTGGTTGGTAGGTGATCAAATACTTATGTCATGCAATAAAATGCAAATTAATTATTAAAAAATTATACAATGTGATTTTCTGGATTTTTGTTTTAGATTCCGTCTCTCACAGTTGAAGTGTACCTATGATAAAAATTACAGACCTCTACATGCTTTGTAAGTAGGAAAACCTACAAAATCGGCAGTGTATCAAATACTTGTTCTCCCCACTGTAAGTCAAAGCAAAGGGTAGGGCAGTGTGGGAAGGACCAGTGGTGTCGATAGGCTTAGTAAATGAGGATCGGATGTCATCCACAAAGAGGGAGGAGGTAGGGGGAGGAGGAGGAGGATTCAGCAGGGAGGAACAGGTGGCAAAGAGCTTCCTAGGGTTAGAGGCCGAGGCTTGAAATTTAGAGTGGTAGAAAGTGGCTTTAGCAGCAGAAACAGAGGAAGAAAAAATAGAGAGGAGAGAGTGAAAAGATGACAGGTCCACAAGGAGTTTAGTTTTCCTCCATTTCCGCTTGGCTGCCCGGAGCCCTGTTCTGTGAACTCGCAATGAGGGGAGGACCGAGCCGGCCGGGAGGATAGGGGACATAGAGAGTCAAAGGGAGGAGAGGAGGGTCGAGGAGGCAGAATCAGGAGACAGGAGGCAGAAGGATTTAGCAGAGGGAAGAGATGATAGGATGGAAGAGGAGAGAGTAGCGGGAGAGAGATAGCGAAGGTTGCGACGGCACATTACCATCTCAGTAGGGGCAGAGTGAGTAGGGTTGGAGGAGAGCGAGAGAGAAAAGGATACAAAGTAGTGGTCGGAGACTTGGAGGGGAGTTGCAGTGAGATTAGTAGAAGAACAGCATTTAGTAAAGATGATGTCAAGCGTATTGCCTGCCTGAGTAGGGGGGGGATGGTGAGAGGGTGAGGTCAAAAGAGGAAAGGAGTGGAAAGAAGGAGGCAGAGAGAAATGAGTCAAAGGCAGACGTCGGGAGGGGTGAGCCATCATCAGGAAATTAACTTATCAAGGCGTCAAGCTCATTGATGAACTCTCTAAGGGAACCTGGAGGGTGATAAATTACAAGGATGTTAAGTTTGAATGGGCTAGTGACTGTGACAGCATGGAATTCAAATGAGGAGATAGACAGATGGGTCAGGGGGAAAGGAGAGAATGTCCACTTGGGAGAGATTAGATTTCCTGTGCCACCGCCACGCTGACCAGATGCTCTCGGGGTATGCGAGAACACATGATCAGACGAGGAAAGAGCAGTATTAATATCAGTGTTTTCTGTGGTAATACATGTTTCCGTCAGTGCCAAGAAGTCAAGGGACTGGAGGACAGCATAGGCTGAGATGAACTCTGCCTTGTTGGCCGCAGAATGGCAGTTCCAGAGGCTGCCGGAGACCTGGAACTCCACGTGGGTCATGTGCGCAGGGACCACCAGATTAGAGTGGTTGCAGAGACAGACACATAGTTGACAGGCTACAGAAAAGGCTACAATAATGCAAAAGAGATTGGAATAAAATTAACTAAACATATGGGCAAGCAAGAGAGCGTAGGCCTCCCTCGACTAACTCCCGCAGAACAACTCGGCCGAACGGTCTTCGTTTTGGGGATGTCTGCCACAAACAGCTGCCGCTGAACAAGGAGGCTGTGCTAATAACACTAAACTAATTGCCTAGCACAGATGTAGCCACTCCCCCTCCTATTAAGTTGTAATCTGCAGAGAACAAAATAAGTGGATGGACCTGCATACACTTTGAATGGGTAGCAATCACTAACACTTCTTAAGCAAATTAGCAGTTCACACAGACTTGGTAGCTTACTAACTAACTTGGACAGACAGACAAAACCAACACAGCTTACAGGTTCAAACAAATTATACTTAGCCTGCTCGGAGAATGAAGCAGGTCCTTCCAAGACTACAGCACAAGTTGACATAAACCATAAAGCCTAATAAAATGATTGTTGTATTTACATCTTGGGTGTTTGAAAGTTCTGCAATATGTTTGAAGGTGCACTTTGGTTCATGCATAGTTCCACATGTCTCAAGCTATTTTAATGGACTCTTCCATTTTATTGAGTGAACTTATTGTTGACGAAATACATTTACATTTCAGTCATTTAGCAGACACTCTTAGCCAGAGCGACTTACATTTAGTTAGTGCATGTTCATACTTTTTTTGTACTGGTCCCCCATGGGGATCGAACCCACAATCCTGGCGTTGCAAGCGCCATGCTCTACCATCTGAGCTACACAGCACTGAACTGCAGTCCTGAACTGCTAATATTGATAAGGATGCTCCGAGACTTTTTTATTTACTATCTAATCAAAACAAACTTCACAGGTGGTGGGCAATTCAAGTTTTTTTACATACCAGTTCAACAAGATTTATGGCCAAACTGACATGCACTTTAAAGATGTTGCCCTCTTACTGGTTTCTCTTAATACTATTATGGACAGCAGCAGGCATGTTTAGATGACACCCACCAAACAAAATGACCTTTGAACTAAGCATGAGATCCTAATCCATGTAGTTCTCATTACCTCATTCTGGCTCAATGCAAGCCATGTCACCAGTGGTATGTGACAGCATTGGGGTGCATGGAAATTCTACCGGGAGTAAAGAGAAGGTATTGCTAACGGCATCTATCCATACAACAACGACAATCATGACTAGCAGGCGCTTACTTATTAATAATTCAATCAATACAGTAAATTATATCAATAAGTAGCGTTGCAGTACTATTCAAAGGTTTCCTTTTGGTTTTATAGACTATAAAAAAACAAACATCTGATGATCTCGATACCACAGGAAGTAACTATATGAGAATTTATACATGGAATGCACCTGTATGACTCAAAAAGCTAAATTGTCGTTTGTTTACAGTATGTTGATAAGTGTAGCCTACCTTTAGGATTTGCGTTTAGGATTATGCAAAAGTGCCCCCCCCCCCGGAATTGGCGCGGAATTGGCCCAGCGTCATCTGAGTTTGGCCGGTGTAGGCCGTCATTGTAAATAAGAATTTGTTCTTAACAGACTTGCCTAGTTAAATAAAGGTTCAAATAAAACATTTAAATCTCACCTTCATGGTGGGGGAAAGGTTTCATATCACACACAGAAATGTAAATGATGGCTTATGACATACATCTGGATTTCTTCTGTAAGGAGTATTCTCATACACATGTTTTCTCATCAATTCTCTTTTGACTTGACCTTTCCCACCAGCTTTGATGATGCATGCAACTTGATTACATTAATAAAGCAAGATAAAATAACATGTTTCCAAGTTACTTCAGAGACACCAAAACAAATCTTGTATGCCTGACTCATTGACACTGTCAGTTTGAAGTGACCAATAAACCAATCATACTAGCAGTAAAAAAAGCCTAAATACTCAAGACCTTATCTGCGGAAGCCATCTGAAATTAAAATAACAGCATGCTGTGTAGATATCTGAATGACGGCACAGACCTGCTGTGTTTCAGCAGAATTCACGCGTGACAGAAGAAAAAAAACGTTATTCTAAGCACAATATTAAACATTGAACACTTCCTTTGACTCAGACTGGGGTTTAGGTCCAACAGCTGAGGGGAAACCGGCATTTGTTAATTTAGAACGTCAGTACATGACCCTGAAGAAATCGACTGGGCCGCTCTGCACATCTTGGAGGGAGAGATGGCATTATTGTATGAGATACACTATTGTGTACTGGAACTCTGAGCCTCTGTGGAGCCATCTATTAAGGGCCTCATCCCGATTCATCACAACTGTGAAGCTGTTCGCCACCCACTTTACTCTCACATGTCTGAATGATTTATGCTTGTACGACAACAGAAGCGTGTGCATTTTCAAAGGCTATCCAATGGAAGCATGTGCGGCTCACGGTTCCGTTTGCAAGCGGTCACAGGTTGAGGGCTTTCATGCCTAGTGTTATGCAGAGAACAGGTAGTGTCCGCACCATGACAAGCACATCCTCAGCAGTCAGCACCTTCAAGCCTGATATAAATTGTACCCACAGGATTGCCATGGCAACACAACAGTCTCCCCAGATGTGTTCGCAGAACAAGCCAAGGCAGTCTAGATAAAAACATGAGCACATGAATCATATAATAAGAAGTTACTATTTTGATTCTGAAGACTCAATGAATGATCTCAAACATTTCTCGCTGTTTCATCTTGTTTTTTACCCTGAGACACAAGAAGCACCAGGATACTATAGTGATCAATGCATAGTCGTCTGACCCATAGACCTAGACAGCATGGGCACGTGGAACAACTGAAATTATGGAAGGCATCTGAATAATGCAACCCTGACCTTCCCTGTAATTCAGGGATCTAGGTAGAGCTGTAGCATCCACAGCATATTTCGCTACTACCTTGGTAATGGCTCATGAGCACCACAATAAATAGCCTGGTTACTACTACTACTACTAAGACAGTAAGACAAACAGTCTGGTCACATTATCATGTGCTATAGCATTAACAAGCTAGCAGATTAGCACATTATTTTTATAGCAGGGGCCCACTTGTTTGGAGGATCTGATACTATGAATTATATTATTCCATATCTGGAACCATTGCTGGAGTAGTGAAAAGGCTGTAGCTATATACTGTGTTTTAACACTTACGAGGTGAAGTTTGCTTCCAAAAATAAGCAAAGCCATTGGTTTTGACACATTTTTCATTGTACCTCCACAGATAAAGAGAATCTCTTGGGTGTGTTGAACATTTACAGGCAGAAGTAATGTAGCGCTTAGACGAATGGAGCATCAAGAGTGGAAAACAGATGAGTCTCTCTATCTGGAAGTCGTCCACACATTAGTCAACCAATCATATGTGCATTGTCTAAATATGTCAAATAGCTAGCTACTACTAGTGGATATAATTTTAGCTAAAAGTAAGCTATATAGATTTGAAAAAATGTGCTACCATGTCTAAGAGAGACAGATGAGAGTCTCTATCTGGAAGTCATCCACACATTAGTCAACCAATCATATGTGCATTGTCTAAATATGTCAAATACATCCGATTCACCACAGCCACTGTAAATGTGAATATTAACATTGTAAAGGCCTCAATGTCAGAAAATGAAATCCCATGTTGTTGACAAAGTGTTGGAAAATGCACATCAATATTTCTAAACCGTAACATAAAATTAACAGAAATCCTATAGATAAGAATACGTCTCAACAATCAAGAAGATATGGAATGTTATTTTTGGACAATGGTATGGCAGTCCTAACTAATGAAAACAGATTCATTTGGCATTGCAATACATAAATCAAACAACAGGTTATGGATAACTTAAAAATATTGCCATTCATTTAGCGTTGGCACTCTCCATGTCTACTACTTGTAAATGGCAGTCAATGGTCAGACACTGTAGCCTACGTGTTGTGATGACAGAAACAGGGCCTTTAAATCACCCTAACACCAAAAACAAATTCTCGCTAGCAGGTCAGCCAACCGGACCACAGTGTCAGCCGCCCACACTGGCGTGAAACTGGAGCCATCGCTGCCTATTACCTAATCTATGCACCAATTAACACTTCAACAACTACGTTAGATTCAGATATAAATACCTTCCTTCCATGTTATATTGCAGGAATGTTCCTATGTGTGACCAGGTGGTAGAAAGTCACAGCGTAGGGTACAGTATTGTCTGTGTTCTAATTTGGGCTACTACATGGGTGGCTAGTTTCCCAGCACGGAGATGGGCAAGCAGGATATGAGGCAACAGTCCCAGAATATTTGCTCTGCTTAACTTGGATCTTTTTCAAAACAGAAATGTGGAGCAAACTCAAGAACCTTCCATATTTAATGTACTACCATTATAATAGGAAATGTATGGTTTTAATACAGTATCATTAGATTAATGATGCTAAGCAAAATAGTGTAGTGGACGTAATGTTATTGCACCTGCTTTTTCCCCCTGGCTCGCTCTCTATCTCCGTCACAGAAACACCATGTTGTCACCGGAAAGACGGATTTCCTGAAAAACAACCAAAAGCAGTTCTCAATGACTAAGCTTAGCGCCGTACACTGCTAGACTATTACTGTATCAATCTGATTGTACAAAGAGAACAGTCTATTTTCACAGACAATATTCTCAATCACCCCTGATCATGGCTTTTGTTGACTGACATCATCAAGGCCACAGAAAATAGTTCAATCTTTTCCCACAATAAAAAGAGAAAGGAGTCCTCCCATTATTATGAGCAAGGCATTTCCCTCTCAGCCTGTGAAAACAGTAAACGCAGTAGGACCTGAAGGTGACTGACGCTATGCTATGAGACATGATTGAAGCTAGACTGGTGACTCATAAAGGACTGAATTGGTGCAAAAAGGTTACATCTGTATTTACCATCCTGCAGAACACTGAAGGGAAATTGGATCGGTTGCCTTTACAGTATACACTGACCACGTCAATTTGTAGGGTGATTTAGTATTTGGATATTGTATTAACTTATTCTGAAATCTGCATTGAGATCTACAGTGCATTTGGAAGGTATTCAGACTCCTTCACTTTTTCCACATTTTGTTACGTTACAGCCTTATTCTAAAAATGTATTACATTGTTTTTTCCACCTCATCAATCTAAACACAATACCCCATAATGACAAAGCAAAAACTGTTTTTTAGACATTTTTGCAAATAAAAAACTGAAATATCACATTTGTCAAAGGTGCTCCAACAAGTACAGAGTAAAGGGTCTGAATATTTAATTCAGACCCTTTACTCTGTACTTGTTGGAGCACCTTTGACAGTAATTACAGCCTCAAGTATTATTGGCTATGACGCTACAAGCTTGGCACATCTGTATTTGGGGAGTTTCTCCCATTCTTCTCTGCAGATCCTATCAAGCTCTGTCAGGTTGGATGGGGAGCATTGCTGCACAGCTATTTTCAGGTCTCTCCAGACATGTTTGATCGGGTTCAAGTCCGGGCTCTGGTTGGGCCACTCAAGGACATTGAGACTTGGCCCGAAGCCACCTCCTGTGTTGTCTTGGCTGTGTGCTTAGGGTCGTTGTCCTGTTGGAAGGTGAACCTTCGTCCCAGTCGGAGGTCCTGAGCGCTCTGGAGCAGGTTTTCATCAAGGATCTCTCTGTACTTTGCTTCGTTCATCTTTCCCTCGATCCTGACTAGTCTCCCAGTCCCTGCAGCTGACAAAATCCCCACAGCATGATGCTGCCACCACCATGCTTTACCGTAGGGATGGTATTGGCCAGGTAATGAGCCCTGCCTGGTTTCCTCCAGACGTGATGCATGGTATTCAGGCCAAATAGTTAAATCTTAGTTTCATCAGACCAGAGAAGGGCCGGCCCTCCCATTAGGCAAGATTAGGCAGCCGCCTAGGGTGGCACTTGAATTTGGGGCGGCATTTTGACAATTGACTGCTGCCCATCCGGCACCCCTGATCGGCTACTACACCGCCAGCGGCACCTCAGCCACCAGCTCATACCGTTGCTGCAACTCCCGCCCCCACCTCATCACCATAGCTACCAAGGATAGTTGGAGTTAATTTGGCGCCCCTGCAGCAACACTATGAGCTGGTGGCTTAATACAAATTAAATCTGCCAATTAAATTATTGTAGACCTATATTTTTATTTTATTTTTACGTTTGTTTGTGACAAAGAGGATTAGTGATTAAGGCATTAGCCTAACCTAGCCTGTTAACGTTAGCTAGCTACTACTAGTGGATATAATTTTAGCTAAAAGTAAGCTATATAGATTTGAAAAAATATGCTACCATGTCTAAGAGAGACAAAAGGGAAGCGATTAAAAAATCTCTAAATGAAAGAAATTGGCTGTTGAAATTTATCAGCGTGCAGCATGACAAGCCTCTGAGGACAGGCCATTCATTTGCAGAGAACGACGAGCCCCCATTCGCTGATTCTAGCAGCGAAGAGGGCAAACCGGAGGAGTCCTAGCCATGCACTTCCACCAATGATGACAGCTCTCTGTCTGGACAAGAACAGGTGGTCGCACCAGCCAGGCCTAGCCACACCTCCAAACAATGCCGGCGTAGACCCTACTATCTTGGACCCGGACTCAGATTCGTCAGAGGGTGGAGACCATGGCTCAAACTCATCAAAAACGCCTGCACTCTGCTATGAATCAAGAGAGACTCAATGGACTCGCCGCCATATCAATTGAGCATGAGTTGTCTTACCTCTATCTCTTTCTGTCTCTCAGATTATTTGATTTGCAGTGCAGCACCACAGAGGAGGAAAGAGGCCACTCTAGGAGCAGACAAAAAATAAATTTATGTTGGACAATCAAACTTGATATGTAAATAAACTAAATTCATTAAGGCTGGGTCATCGACATAACGCTTATTTTACACTGCTCCAGCGAAACGAGTTCCACCATGCATTTATGAAAGCATTTGTTTCTAAAGCTCAAATGATCTCACTCTTTTTTACAGTTCTACAGTTATTTTTATTGTAATTGTAACAATTATGGGATCGTGATGTATGTGATAACAGGTGTCATATTATTAATAAGAAACGTGGTTTCCTACTATAGGTAGTTGGCTGCATAGTGATAGAAAAATTGTAACTCACCGATGCTGGGGTTAAAGTAATATTCCCTTCTGTCTGGTAAGGGACCTCCATTTTTTATGGGAATAATTATAGAATTACATACAGTTGAAGTCGGAAGTTTACATACACTTAGGTTGAAGTCATTAAAACTCATTTTTCAACCACTCCATAGATTTCATGTTAACAAACTATAGTTTTGGCAAATCGGTTAGGACATCTACTTTGTGCATGACACAAGTAATTCTTCCAACAATTGTTAACAGACAGATTATTTCACTTATAATTCACTATATCACACTTTCAGTGGGTCAGAAGTTTACATACACTAAGTTGACTGTGCCTTTAAAGAGCTTGGAAAATTCCTGAAAATTATGTCATGGCGTTAGAAGCTTCTGATAGGCTAATTTACATTATTTGAGTCAATTGGAGGTGTACCTGTGGATGTATTTCAAGGCCTACCTTCAAACTCTGTGCCTCTTTGCTTGACATCATGGGAAAATCTAAAGAAAATTGTACACCTCCACCAGTCTGGTTCATCCTTAGGAGCAACGTTCATCTGTACAAACAATAGTACGCAAGTATAACCACCATGGGACCACGCAGCCGCCATACCACTCAGGAAGGAGACGCGTTCTGTCTCCTAGAGATGAACGTACTTTGGTGCGAAAAGTGCAACTCAATCCCAGAACAACAGCAAAGGACCGTGCGAAAACGCTGGAGGAAACAGGTACAAAATTATCTATAACCACAGTCAAACGAGTCCTATATCGACATAACCTGAAAGGCCGCTCAGCAAGGATAAAGCCACTGCTCCAAAACTGCCATAAAAAAGCCAGACTACGGTTTGCAACTGCACATGGGGACAAAGATCATACTTTTTGGAGAAATGTCTTCTGGACTGATGAAACAAAAATAGAACTGTTTGGCCATAATGACCATCGTTATGTTTGGAGGAAAAAGGGGGAGGCTGCAAGCCGAAGACACCATCCCAACTGTGAAGCACGGGGGGGTGGAGGCATCATGTTGTGGGGGTGCTTTGTTGCAGGAGGGACTGGTGCACTTCACAAAATAGATGGCATCATGAGGAAGGACAATGATGTGGATATATTGAAGCAACATCTCAAGACTGATTAATTCAATCACGTATTCAATTAAACGTTAGAATATATCAATTTTAAGAAATAGCATGTCACGAAATGAATCAAAGCCAACATTACGACACAGTCAATGATGTCTGGGGGGGTCCACTGTCAAACGTGCTGTTGAACATTGCCTTCAAAAACAAGAGCTTGTGCCACTGGCAAGTGACTCGGTGAAGGTACCAAAGAAGGCCCAGAGGAAAAAGAAAGTCACATAAATCTAAGACAAAGCAAAAGACACATTTCCCTGGGAAAGCCCTAAGAGTGACAATGAGAAACATTTCTGGGACTTATCAGTGGGGAGAGGGACAAGAAAAACTATTGAATTACTGCTGACGTTTCCAACAGTGAGGATCTGTTCTTAACTGAACAAATGTAGAGTAGTACCATCTTCAGATCACTCCAGCAGTGGAGGCACTGGTGAAGCTAAGGCCACAACAGTGCCCAGACATACCAAGTAACCTCTACAGACAAGAGGAGCCACTGTTCTGGAAGTCTACGTATGAGGCAGCCACTCAAAGAGAACTTCATGATCTCCATTTCTCAGCTTTCACCAGTCGTGTGGAGTTGCCAAGTGCTCAGAACAACCTACCAACCGGGGTCTGCCTAAAAGGATGAGAGCAAAGATGGGCCTACATTCCCCATCCTCACCTAGAAACAAGGAAACCAGCCTCCCACTTGGCCATTAGTAAGACACAACGTCCAGTAAGTAGAATGACCCATTCTGGCAGTGCAAGAGTCGGGTTAAGACTGTTCAGATGAGACTGAATGAATCCTTCTTTAAGATGAAGGGCGAGGGGCAGTCTGAGTCCACATTCTCCCTTGAAGCTTACAGTCCCGTAGTGGTAAGAAAAGAAAAAAAAGCAATAGGTAAAGTTCTTCACATCCACACTTGACTTCAGGGGGGACCCAAAGTTTAAATTAAAATGTTAGTGATAGTAATCCACAAGAACACATTTGTTTGAGATTTTCTTGCTCATAGGTTCTCTCTCAAATTATAGGTTAATCAACAATTATTTTTCTTAAAACTGCATGGTTGGTTAAGGGCTTGTAAGTAAGCATATCACTGTAAGGTCTACACCTGTTGTATTCGGCGCATGTGACAAATATATAATATGCAACACAACATTCCACTTTAGTACCAATAATGGAAAAACTTTATTCAATATTCACATTCTGCAGTAAAAGTAATTCATGTAAAGCGTACACTAGTTGTGCCTGAACAGCTTGATTCCCATCCATTTCCATAGATAGAAAAACACATAGACAGGGATGGTCACTGGTAACAGAAGACTGTAGAAACACACACTGCTAGTGCTGGTGCATCCCTGTGGGAAATTCTCATCCACTGTCGCAGAATAGAAAAGTCCAAATAGGGAGATTATGGGAACCAGTACTGTAAGGGTAGACAGTGAAAACATATTGACTTTTAGCTTACAAGTTATTTTATACACTATTCAGATTCAGGTGTTTAATTCCTTTGTGCTGGTTCCACTGGTGTGTCAGGATCGTTTTTAATCAATCTAGCATCTGTGGGGATCATGTTTGGAATCCCATCAATGATTGGGTATGCGATTCCAAGCTCCTCGTTGATGAGTTCATTTGTCTTTTCCTCGTACCTGAGTGAGTGAAGAGTACAACAATTAGCTAGCAAATTGGCTGGCTGGCATGTTGGCTGGCTGGCAAGGTGGCTAGCAAGGTGGCTGGCTAACTAGCAAGTTGCTGCGTAGCTAACTCTGGCTGAAAAACAAAACAAGACTGTCGTTGGACAAATTACATTCGTATTGAATTAGCTTTGTATCATAATGACTCACCTCAATTGCTTTTTGGATAGTGGACAAACCAGAAATTCGAGCAAGGAAGTGTCAAAGGGTTGTGCGTCCTTCACATCTGTCAAATGCCTTGCAGATACACGCAGTGGTCTTACGCCCCGTAAAAAAATCACATATTTGACAGAAGTTTGAAAACTTCGAGTTTCATTAGATAATCTTCTTAAAGCATTCTGAAACATGACCGAAGTAACCCGTAGATGCGCCTTTAAGTGACGGTGTGACCAAAATCACCAACAGTTCAAGCGAAGTAGGAAGAATACACGTATTAATGTAGTGCATCACAAATGCAATCCCCAGTAACCCCGGTATTTGATTAATACGTTCCGTCGTTTAATATAACTGCCCATTTGAGACTTTCAACAGCAAATTGGGAAAATATTAGAGACAGTGTCAAATTGTCCACAATATTAATTATTATTGACTACTGATACAGGTTAATATATACAATTACGGCGTACAGACATTTGACAAGTATTTTACTAACCACGCGATGGCAGCCCAAACTCACAAAGGATTTTATTTATCACACTGCCCAACTATCCTGTGTGAGTATCATCCCACAATATCTAATTATCCACAGGGTTAGGGAGTAACGGATTATATGTAACCCGTTACATGTAAGGGATTACAAAAACCGGTAATTGTAATCCGTTACATTACCAGAAAAATATTGCAATCAGATTACAGATACTTTTGAAAAACTAGACTATTACTTCGATGATTACTTTTACATTCAGAAAGGATGTTTGCAAAAAAAATATTTGACACCTCTGTTTTTTCAATTACACTCAAATCAGCATTGAAATAGACGAAAGTTAAAATTTGTTCAGTTTTGTTCCACATGAGCGAGTCTGACCAAGTCAAGGACGACTATGATGACACACCAAATGGGTGTGATGGATCGCGGGAACAGAGCAGGAATAGGCTTTTGTAGGCTACAGTCCAAGCTATGTCTTCCAATGGTGCGACTGCTGTCGGCATCCAAAAATTATCCAATTTGAATGAACGCTTTGGAGGTAAGGATGACAGCAGTGGTGTAGCCTACAGCTATACGGATATAACTTATTATTGATATCTACATAGCGCATTGATGTGAATCACAGCTATTTGCGCCTTACGGATTGTGTTGGTTGTGGATGTCTGTTAACAAATCTAAATGTGTATTTGAACCCAATAATGGTTGAATTCAAGATGTTTAAGCTGCCTATCAATCATTGTTTTTGAAACCAGTGGACAGCCAGTGAAAAATGCTCTCTTGCAACAGCTGCATAGTGCGGATCCCAGCCTAGGGAATAAAAGTGGGGCTTTTATTGCTCAATTTAATTCATGCTGATAAAAATAAATAACCCATAGGTCTAATGGACACATGCTCAAATTCGCACACTTTTGATAGATTTGAAAGGGGCAATCTGTAGTTGCTACATCTATTTTGGGGTTTATAAATTATATACAGTACATTAATGTAAAGCTATAATTTAATCGTATTATTATATGTAATAGAAAGTGATGGGAAGCCTACATAACCAACCCATAAAGTAAAATATAACATCCATATGGCCAGCTATGTACATTTTAACATTGATTTATCCTAAAATAGATGTCGTTCAATTGGTAACATACATTTTAGTATTTTTCTAATGCCTCATAAGGGGAAAGTAATCTAAAAGTAACTGAATGTAATCAGATTACATTACTGAGTTTGGTTAATCCAAAAGTTACGTTACTGATTACAATTTTGGACAGGTAACTATTAACTGTAACAGATTACATTTAGAAAGTAATCTACCCAACCCTGATTGTAAATTATACGGAAATGAGTCAAGTAGACACCATGTTTTATGCAAATGAATAAATCATCACAGGCTTTATTGTTTAAATGCAGCTATGACAGTCACACAGAGAGAAAGTAAAGGCCAGATAGATATTCCATTGAGATGGTTTCTCAATTTCTTTAGTAAACTGGATCGGATCCTTTTATTCAATTTTTGCCTAAAATGACATACCTAAATCTAACTGCCTGTAGCTCAGGACCTGAAGCAAGGATATGCATATTCTTGATAGTATTTGAAAAGAAACACTTTGAAGTTTGTGGAAATGTGAAATTAATGAGGGAGAATATAACACATTAGATCTGGTAAAGGATAATACAAAGAAATATATCATCTTTGAAATGCAAGAGAAAGGTCATAATATTACTTAGGAGTCCAGGCACACTTTAGATTTTGGCCACTAGATGGCACCAGTGTATGTGCAAAGTCTTAGACTGATCCAATGAACCATTGAATTACTGTTCAAAATGTTGTATCAAGACTGCCCAAATGTGCCTATTGGTTTATTGATACATTTTCAAGTACAAAACTGTGCACTCTCCTCAAACAAAAGCATGGCATTATTTCACTGTAATAGCTACTGTAAATTGGACAGTGCAGTTAGATTAACAAGAATTTAAGCTTTCTGCCCATATAAGATACGTCTATGTCCTGGGAAATGTTCTTGTTACTTACAACGTCATGCTAATCACATTAGCGCACGTTAGCTCAACCGTCCCGAGAGAATGCCAAGAGTGTGCAAAGCTGTCCTCAAGGCAAAGGGTGGCTACTTTGAAGAAAATAAAATCTAAAATATATTTTGATTTGTTTAACACTTTTGTGGTTACTACATGATTCTATATGTGTTATTTCAGAGTTTTGATGTCTTAACTATTAACAAAAATTTTTTTTTGAATGAGTAGGTGTGTCCAAACATTTGACTGGTACTGTATATGTACATAACAAAAGTTTTCTTGTGGTTTTTATGAATATCTTTCTTCATGTTCAGAGAATGGAAAAGAGCTAATTGACATTACAATGTATAATTCAATTATTTTAGAACATTCCCAAGGCCTGACATGCAAGATAACCATACATTCTATGAACATTCTAAGAATGTAATAAAAATATGACATTAAATAGAACCACATTGGAACTTGTGTGGAATGTTCGGTGTAAGTACTGAAATTCCCACAGAAGAACATTGTTTCATAACTAATTGAGAACATTCCCAATGCCAAACAAGTTGGAGAACGTAAATGTAAACATGTTTGAATTTTTAGGAAACGTTCTGTTAATGTTATTAAAAATGTTTTATGTGCATATAATATTTTAAATGTGTTGAGAATGTTTCAAAGTTAAGCAACTGTCCTGCACCATTCCCAGAAAGTTGTTGGAAGGTTGTATGAAAAATAACCACAGGACAACCACACTCTCACCAAGCTCTAAGAAACATATGGTTCTCAGAACGTTTTGTGCTAGCTGGGATTTTACTATACAGCCACTGCATTCCAATTTAGCTGCTTATCAGTGTCCAAATCTGCCATTTTCAACCTGTATGCAGGTATCAGTCTAAAGGGCTCCGGAAGTTATTAGAATACAAAAAAATACTTTCAGGAACCAGAGTGAAACTTTCTCAGAACCTCCCTGCAACCTAAACATTTACATTCCCAGAACAGGCAACATTTTCACTTCTGTTCTCAGAACGTAAAAAAAATAGAAAATTGTTTTAACGGTCAGGAAACTTATGGCTTCATTCCCACAACCAATGTGAAACCAAAAACAAGAAACCAAATGTGCTAGCTGGGTGGTGTGGTTGAATTAGCAGCAAATTAAAACTAGGAGGTTTCCACAGAAGGTGTCTGGTTGAGAACAACAACATTCCTTCTCCACGTGAAATATTCAGGACATGAAGGCTCAAACATCATTCCATTAGAGTATATTTAATAAGAGTAGTTTAAAAGTGGTGATTTCAGTAAGAACACAATAGAAGGACAATTATTTGATCATACGGAGGATACTATTACTGGACCTTTTAATCATGCTCCATTACCCAGATGCTGCTATAAAGAAGTTATTTATCTCTCTCGGCATATATGGGGGAAATAATGATTGCATTCCTTGCAAATAAAGCCTCACTATTTCTATGTGTTGTGAAAAATAAATATGGTATCAAATAAACTATTCGAATGTATCACATACAGTATGTATTTATATTAAGCTGTCTTCACGAAAACAAAACAGATGGACAGGAGACGGAAAACCACCCACACAAAATATTATTTGTCATCAGCATTTTTACTGTAGGTTCTTATAAATATCCAGTATACACTTATAAAATAGCTTGTATATTCTCCAAACATATTGGCATTTCCTTGAAACCAGCGACTTGATTTCACAAACCTGAGAAACAAACAAAACAAGAATAACAAAGGTTTTTCAAAAACATGCTACACAGTAGCATAAATTACATAATGTATGTATATTAGAGCCAATGCAAGCCTGAATTCAGTGACAAAAGACAATCTGCTCAAAATACATTGAAACGTTTAAGCCTCATTATAGACCCAGTTCAATCCCATATATTAAATCAAGGACATTTTTTACATTAATCAAATTATGTCTTTGAGTCTAAGAGACATCAAGGTGCTTAAAGTGTCAGCATACTTAGAATTAAATTCTTGCCTCAATACATTTATTTTGAAAGAAGCAAAGCTTCTATGTCTGTCAGTCACAGGTCCAGTGTTCACCATGGGCAGCTCTTTCCCCTGCAGGACTCAGGATCCCCTCATTGGAGAGTGTAGGTTGACAGTAGGTTGGTGATTGTCCATTTCTGACCAGAGCACTTCTGTATGGCCAGCTGGTAGCCAAACTCTGTGTCGCCGCTCTCTACCAGCTCCAGGCAAAGTTTGGAATTCATGTTTTCTATGGAGCCTCCCTTTAGGACACAGAGCACATACCAATGTTGAGTCATGCAGTCATTTCACTGTGCTGAAATATATTGTGTCCAGCCATTTCACTGTGCTGAAATACATTGTGTCCACCAGGAGCTCCAACTTGTAATGGCAGGCCAATGAGGCCATTTAAAATCAATATGATAATAAGTTGTACATCTGTAATCACAGAGATAAAATGAATGCAGATGATGGATCTTTTACATTTGACATTTTAGTCATTTTAGCACACGCTTTTTTCTAGAGCAACATCAGTAGTGAATGCATACATTTTCATATTTTCCATACTGGCCCTCCGTGGGAATTGAACTCACAACCCTAGCGTTTGCAAGTTCCAATTTAAACCACTTTAACTGCAGGTTATTAGTACTTAAATAGCACCTGTAGGGGCATGCCACTCAAAGACAGATAAGGCGCCTAGTGAAAGTCTACAGACCCCTTTCACAATTGTCACATTTGGCTGCCTTCAAATTTCAATTTAAAGTAATGTGGTGGCAGCATAATTTTATGGTATGCTTGTCACCTGCAGGGACTGAGGAGTTTGTCAGGATCAAAATGAAATATGAAAAGAGTAAAGCCCAGGTAAAAATATATAAGAAAACCTGCCTAAGTCTGCTGAATGCCTAACCCTGGGATAGAGGTTTCATTTTTATTGGGACAATTACACACATTTTAATGCCAAAGAAACACCAGAATGACTTTACAAAATCAGAGATGAGGTTTGAATATTGCTGTCCATCAATGATTCCCAAACAAAATTTGGATTTTCCACTGCTCTTAAACAATTTATGCTACAAACACAAAACTACTGTTGAAATGTGCAGACTGGCTTAACATACAATGCTTGTCAAAAGCTTTGATACAATGTGTAGACTTTTTAAACTATAACCATTGTTAATATTCCTAGTGATGATGCATAATTTGCGTTTATGATAGGCCATATCAGCTATTCATTTTTTAAATGTATTGGTAAGAAGGGCACCTTGCATTAGCTTCTTGGTCTTTGGTATTTTATTAGGATCCCCAGTAGCTTTTGCGAAAGCAGAAGTTACTCTTCCTGGGGTCCACACATAACATGAAACATGACATAATACAGAACATTAATAGACAAGAACAGCTCAAGGAAAGAACTACATAAATTTTAAAAAGGCACCAGTAGCCAACATATCAATACATACACAGAAACTATCTAGGTCAGATAGGGGAGAGGCGTTGTGCCGTGAGGTGTTGCTTTATCAGTTTTTTCAAAACCAGGTTTGCTGTTCATTTGAGCAATATGAGAATGGAGTTCCATGCAATAATGACTCTATATAATACTGTATGCTTTTTTGCATTTGTACTGGATTTGGGGACTGTGAAAAGACCCCTGGAGGCATGTCTGGTGGGGTAAGTGTGTGTGTCAGAACTGTGTGTAAGTTGACTATGCAAACAATTTGGGTCAAAAAACACAAATGTTTTTTATAAAAGAAGAAGTGATGCAGTCATTCTCTCCTCAACTCTTAGCCAAGAGAGACTGGCCAGCATAGTATTTATACTAGCCCTCTAATTACAATTAAGAGCAAGATGTGTCGCTCTGTTCTGGGCCAGCTGCAGCTTAACTAGGTCTTTCCTTGCAGCACTCGACCACACGACTGGGCAATAATGAAGATAAGAAAAAACTAGAGCCTGCAGGACTTTTTGTAGTGTGGTGTCACAAAAAAGCAGAGCATGTCTTTATTACGGACAGTCCTCTCCCCATCTTTACAACCATTGAATCTACACTGCATTCGGAAAGAATTCAGACCCCTTGACTTTTACCACATTTTGTTACAGCCTTATTCTAAAACTGATTAAATAGTTTTTTTCCCCTCAATCTACACACAATATCCCATAATGACAAAGCAAAAACAGGTTTAGACATTTTTGCTAATTTATATGAAAAAAATTACTGATATCACATTTTACATAAGCATTCAGACCCTTTACTCAGTACTTTGTTGAAGCACCTTTGGCTGAGATTACAGCCTCAAGTCTTCTTGGGTATGACGCTACAAACTGGGCACACCTGTATTTGGGGAGTTTCTCAGATTCTTCTCTGCAGATCCTCACAAGCTCTGTCAGGTTGGATGGGGAGTGTCGCTGCACAGCTATTTTCTGGTCTTTCCAGAGATGTTCGATCGGGGTCAACATCACCACAGCATGACCATCACCATGTTTCACCGTAGGGATGGTGCCAGGTTTCCTCCAGACGTAACGCTCAGCATTCAGGCCAACGAGTTCAGTCTTGGTTTCATCAGACAAGAGAATATTGTTTCTAGTTTTCTGAGTCCTTTAGGTGCCTTTTTGCAAACTCAAAACGGGCTGTTATGTGCCTTTTACTGAGGAGTGGCTTCCATCTGACCCCTCTACCATAAAGGCCTGATTGGTGGAGTGCTGCAGAAAATGGTTGTCCTTCTGGAAGTTTGTCCCATCTCCACAGAGGAACTCTGGAGCTCTGTCATAGTCACCATCGGGATCTTGGTCACCTCCCTGACCAAGGCCGTTCCCCTCTGATTGCTCAGTTTAGCCGGGCGGCCAGCTCTAGGAAGAGTCTTGGTGGTTCCAAACTTATTCCATTTAAGAATGATGGAGGCCACTGTGTTCTTGGGGACCTTCAATGCTGCAGAAATGTTTTGGTACCCTTCCCCAGATTTGTGCCTCGACACAATCCTGTCTCGGAGCTCTACGGACAATTCCTTCAACCTCATGGCTTGGTTTTTGCTCTGACATGCACTGTCAAGTGTGGGACGTTACATAGACAGCTGTGTTCCTTTCCAAATCATGTCCAATCAATTGAATTTACTCCAATCAAGTTGTAGAAACATCTCAAGGATGATCAATGGAAACAGGATGCACCTGAGCTCAATTTCAAGTCTCATAGCAAAGGGTCTGAATACTTATGTAAATAAGGTATGTTTTTTTTGTTTGAAATACATTCGCTAACATTTCTAAAAACCTGTTTTCACCTTTGTCATTATGGGGTATTGTGTGTAGATTGAGGGATTTTTTTCAATTTAATGAATTTTAGAATAAGCCTGTTACGTAACAAAATGTGGAAAAGGGGAAGAGGTCTGAATACTCTCCGAATGCACTGTATATATTTTTACCATGAAAGTTTACAATCTAAGGTAACACCAAGTAATTTAGTCTCCTCAACTAGTTCAACAGCCACACCATTCCTTACAAGATTCAGCTGAGGTCTAGAACTTAGAGAATGATTTGTACCAAATAAAATGCTCTTAGTTTTAGAGATGTTCAGGACCAGTTTATTACAGGCCACCCATTCCAAAACAGACTGCAACTCTTTGTTAAGGGTTTCAGTGACTTCATTAGCTGTGGTTGCTGATGTATATATGGTTCAATCATCAGCATACATGGAAACACATGCTTTGATTAATGCCAGTGGCAGGTCATTGGTAAAAATAGAAAATATATGATATGGCAGAGGTTATAAAGCCATAACACATATGTTTCCTCAACAACAGGTTATGTTCAATAATATCAAAGGCTGCACTGAAATCTAGCAGTACAGCTCCCACAAACTTCTTATTATTAATTTCTTTCAGCCAATCATCAGTCATTTGTATCAATGCAGTACATGTTGAGTGCACTTCTCTATAAGCATGCTGAAAGTCTGTTGTTAATTTATTTACAGAGAAATAGCCTTGTATTTGGTTAGAAACAGTAAAGGCCGCTTTACCACTCTTGGTTAGAGGAATGACTTTGGCTTCCCTCCAGGCATAAGGACAAAGACTTTCCTCTAGGCTCAGATTAAAGATATGACAAATAGGAGTGGCTATAGAGTCAGCTACCATCCTCAGCAGCTTTCCATCTAAGATGTCAATGCCAGAAGGTTTGTCATTATTGATCGATAAATCATTTTTCCACTTCTTTATATATACAGCGGGTGAAATAAGTATTGAACACGTCACCATTTTTCTCAGTAAATATATTTCCAAAGGTGCTATTGACATGAAAGAAACCAAAACAAATAAGTTCAGAAATTAAGTTATGTGTAATAATGTGAAATGACACAGGGAAAAAGTATTGAACACATGAAGAAAGGGAGGTGCAAGAAGGCATGGAAAGCCAATTGTTTTACATTGTAGAATAAAAGTGAAGACATCAAAACTATGACATAACACATATGGAATCATGTAGTAACCAAAAAGGTGTTAAACAAATCAAAATATATTTTATATTTGAGATTCTTCCATTCCTGTGGTGCCATGAGTGTGCAAAGCTCACTGTTCGTTGTTGGCATTTCCTGCCAGTTTGCCCACTTTCTTTGCTACTCTGCCTAGAAGGCCAGCATCCCAGAGTCGCCTCTTCACTGTTGACGTTGAGACTGGTGTTTTGCGGGTACCATTTAATGAAGCTGCCAGATGAGGACTTGTGAGGCGTCTGTTTCTCAAACTAGACACTCTAATGTACTTGTCCTCCCACTCCTCTTTCTATTCTAGTTAGAGACAGTTTGCGCTGTTCTGTGAAGGGAGTAGTGCACACAGCGTTGTACGAGATCTTCAGTTTGTTGGCAATTTCTCTCATGAAATAGCCTTCATTTCTCAGAACAAGAATAGACTGAGGAGTATCAGAAGAAAGTTCTTTGTTTCTAGCCCTTTTGAGCCTGTAATCGAAATGCTGATGCTTCAGATACTCAACTGGTCTAAAGAAGGACAGTTTTATTGCTTCTTTAATCAGCACAACAGTTTTCAGCTGTGCTAACATAATTGCAAAAGGGTTTTCTAATGATCAATTAGCCTTTTAAAATGATAAACTTGGATTAGCTAACACAACGTGCCATTGGAACACAGGAGTGATGGTTGCTGATAATGGGCCTCTGAACGCCTATGTAGATATTCAATTAAAATCAGCCGTTTCCAGCTACAATAGTCATTTACAACATTAACAATGTCTACACTGTATTTCTGATCAATTTGATGTTATTGTAATGGACAGAAAATGTACTTTTCTTTAAAAAACAAGGGCATTTCTAAGTGACCCCAAACTTTTGAACAGTAGCGTATTTTTGCCATTGCGGGCCAGAATCATATTATTACAGGATTATACATCATGTGTATGACTGTGTTGACAGATATATCTAGTTTTGTTAATCGAGAGATGCATAGAACCTCGTCAGTGACATTGCTTTGAATAGTTCTCCAATCACTGCATCAGACTGAAGATTGATAAGCTCAAGTCGCAGGTCAGTGGGAGCGTTATCCACAATAAAGGTGAAAGGAGAGGAAACCCACAGCATGTCATTTTCCAAACACTTTGAAATCCTCAAAACAACGAGGAAACTCACTGTTCAAAGCACGCAGCAGCGATGTATACTTCTCCTGCTGGTCATCTGATAGGGAACAGACTAGTAGTGTCGGAAGGTGGGTGAGATTGTTGGCTGCTACTTGGCGGGTCAGGAGGAGTAATTTTCTCTTGAAGGCTTTGACAAGGCTGTAAATCTGATGTGCAAAGGCCGTTCCCTTATAGTTTTGAATTCAGTTCATTCATGATGGCCATGACTTCCACGGTGAAGGCAAAAATCAGCCAGCCATTCTTTATCTTGCAGTTGAGGGAAATCCTTTCATTTGCAAAAACTCAGCAATCTCCGACTTCAGGTCCCACACCCTTTTAAGCACCTTCCCCAAACTCAGCCATCTCAAGTTTGTGTGGTAGGGGAGATCTGAATGACCCGACTCTCTTCCAACAGTGAGACAAACTGCCTGTGGTTTAAAGATTTTGCTCTTATGAAGTTTACCACTTTAGTGACTGTATGCACAACAAAGCTCATTTTCAGAACACATTTACAGAGCACCTCCTGATGAATAATGCAATTTTCTGATCTGGATTCAGCTCAGCTACTTGATCTTGTATCCTTTTCAAAAGGCAGTTTTTTCCTGTCAAGTTTGGGCACCCATCAGTGGTCACACTGGATAACTTTTAAAAACTCAGTCCCAGCTTTGTCACACACTTATTAATCTCCTCCAAAAAATCTTTCTCTGTGGTTGTGCTCTTCATTTACTGCACTGAAGCAAGCTCCTCTGTCATTTCAAAGTCTGGGGTTATGCCTCGTAAGAATATCAACAACTGTGCAGTGTCACGTGCATCACTCCTCTCATCCAGGGCCAGGGAGAAATAGGTGAAATCCTCAGCGAATGGCTTGCTATGTTTAGCAATTTTTTGGGACAGGTCATAGCTATCTCTCGGAATTCTGTTGTTTGCTGAATGCAATTTTGTGAAAAGTCCTTGCTGCTTTTGCAACTGAGAAAGCAACTCTTTCGATGCACTTGCCCTCTGCTCAGAAGACATATTCCTATATTTCTCTGCATGCTTCGTCTGGAAGTGTAGGGTCAAGTTGTAGTCTTTCAAGACATTGATGCTCTCTTTGCACAAAGCTTTCCCTGATACCTCAAAGACATATTTCGATGTCCACTCTTGCTGGAACACCCTACATTCATTGTCTACTTTCCTTTTCTTTGAAAAACTATTTGTTGCTCTATAATTCACTTTTTGTCCTGAATACAAAGTGTTATGTTTGGGGAAAATCGAATACAACACATTACTGAGTACCACTCTCCGTATTTTCAAGCATAGTGTTGGCTGCATCGTGTTGTGGGTATGCTTGTAATCATTACGGACTGGGGAGTTTCAAGATAAAACAATCCAGGTGTGGAAAGCTCTTAAAGAATTTACCCAGAAAGACTCACAGTCGCTGCCAAAGGTGTTTCTAACATGTATTGACTCAGGGGTGCGAATGCTTATGTACATGAGATATTTCTGTATTTAATTTTCAATAAATGTGCAAACATTTCTACACGTTTTCACTTTGTTATTATGGTGTATGGTGGATGGGTGAGAGAAATCTATTTCATCCGTTTTGAATTCAGGCTGTAACACAACAAAATGTGGAATAAGTCAAGGGGTATGAATACTTGGCCCTGTATATAAAGGCAAAATCATTGGGTAGTAGGCCTATGTTGCAATTTTTTTAACACATTAAATGTACTATTAGAATAATAAATTAGGCCTACATGGCTAACTTGCAGGAAATTATATAGCCACTATAGATCTAGCTAGGTTTTGAGTTTCCACTGCCTCAGATGGTGCTTAGCCCCAAGTGAAAGCTGATTTGCAGGTGGGGAAATTGCATTGAATCAAATTATGAGAAGAGTTTCTATAAATAACACACTGATGATCAAGCTTTCATCTGCAAAACATTAGGTAAGTTCACAGTGGTTAACCCACAGCTTCCCAAACTCGGTCCTCGGGACCCCAAGGGGTGCACATTTAGTTTTTTGCCCTAGCACTACACAGCTGATTCAAATAATTAAATATCAATGATTAGTTTATACATTTTAATCAGCTGTGTAGTGCTAGGGCAAAAAAAAACACATGCACCCAGTGGGGGCCCCAGGACCGAGTTTGGGAAACTCTTGGTCAACCCTTGTTAACAATTGAGCAAATGCGAAACAGTCCAATGATTGCATATTGCTGTAAAGTCTCAAACAAATTACATTAGATGTTCATCTCTCAGCAGTGCATCTAGTAATGTATGCTGCTACAAACCACTGTGCCCCGACAGGAACTATTGAACTCCAATATCAGAGGGCCCTAAACCTAAATCCCTTAAATAATGATTCCTAATTAATCTCATCACTCCGATAGGAATGATTTATTGCAGAGACTGTTTACCCTGTACACATCTTTTTGCCTTTGTGCCAACTCCTTCACATGAGTAGGCATTAGTTTTCTGTGTGCGTAGGACCTGTGTGTGCTAATCCAGAGCAGTGTGCTCAGGAGTGTGCTCTTTCCCTGGTACCAGGGGCGAGGTCTGAGATGGGCTCTACATCCGGCACCAGGCCAACTCTGCTCTCCTCTCCATACAATATTCTCTTATTCAATCTCCTGAGTGTGCCAAACCGAAATATTGATTTGCTATCCTAAGTAGAAACTGAAATGTAGCTGGCTGTGAGGCCTATGTGACCCGCACTCTGATTCTGGAAATGTACACCAGGGAGCCTATGAACTTGAAGATTTCACACTGTGTATTATCTACTGCTGGTTTGAAAGTAGAATCATAACTTTCCCAAAGTTACAATCATCAATATTGTCCACACACTGTTTTTAATGAAATAGCGATTTATTTGACATTACAACAGAAAGTGGGAAACTGTTTAGATAGGATTTATCATTTTCAATTGGCTCAGTCACAGTTGGTCCCCAATGTGTTAGACATTTCATGGGTCTTTATATGGCAGTATTATATCAGTATAAGTTCTCAGCAAAAAGCATTTGAAATGAATACAGAAAGAAACAACACATTATTCTAAAAACATCTGTTTTTGAACCATCTGTGTAGGGTAGACGGAGGCTGGAGCAGCTGTGGTAGTAAATTATGTATTGCTGAGTATCCTTGCTGACTTGTTTCCAGCTGAGCAGCTCCGGCATGTGAGGCCTGGCTCAGTGTGCTGTAGTAAGGACAAGCACTAACCTGACAGAACAGCACACACTCCGCGTTGCCTGTCCCACCTCCCTAGGGGCATCTTCCCGGTAATATTCACTCCACCCTCCCAACTGAATTAAACATGTGTTTACAGCAAGTGCGCGTCATGCCTCGGTTATACGCTGTGTTTAGTATTGCGAGAGGTTATTGTGCTTAACATTTATGTAATTCACTTTTTATTTCGGATTTGAAGTGGTGTCTGTAAAGGGACAAATAAAATGGACCAATAAAATAAGAAGCTGATAAAAATTGATGTGGGCTCTCATAGATTTACAACGCAACTCTTCCCACAAGGTCAAACACAGTTCAATATTTCAAAAGATCCCATATCAATAATTCTCAGCTCCTGACTGTCCACTTCAGATGAAACCTCTCTCTCTACCCCTCTACGCCTATCTCCCTCTCTCTACCCCTCTCTCCCTCTACGCCCATCTCCCTCTCTCTATCCCTCTCTCTCTCTCTATCCCTCTCTCTCTCTCTATCTATCCCTCCATCCCTCTTCACAGAGAGGCAGAAAGGACCTCTGGCTTCAAACACACACTAAGCTTTCCACTGGATTTTAAAGCAGGAGTCCTTGCACCCTCCCAAGAGGCAGTCCCACAACTTTTGATCAAACAGCCACCAAAAGCATTACTGTAGAATGGTGGTCCACTACTCCATGGTGACAGTTATTCATGGAATGGTAGGTTGAATACTAACTAACCACTCGGTTCTTTAGTTACTATAATTACCTTCTGGAAACAAAGCTTGTTTTATAAGGAGGAAGGGATCCACCCAAATCATTTGGATTCCTGGATCCTTTCACAGCATTATAAGGCTGCATTGAGACAATGACTTATCAATTACCCAAGACCAGCTCAGTAAATCCCTACCATTCTGTCCCTGAGTTGTCATAATGCTTCAGCAAATGTACATTATCCCATGGGCGTTGGTAGACACAATGTAAGTAACCTAATTGATGTCCCTCTAACTGCCCTGAATGCCTCTGCTGATCCTACAGCTATTGTATGCAGTAATCATGTGCACATGAACAAGAGTTATACTGTTAGCACTGAGGCTGTGTGCCCTAGTAGGAAGTCCACTGTGTGTAGCTCACCCTGCACTAACATAAATAACAAGAGCATGTCTACTTCTGATAAGCTTCCCAGTAAAGCAATGAAAATAATTAAGCATCCCAGAAAAGTGGTAAAAATAGCCCACGTTAACATATGTAGCTCAAGAAACAAGGTTCATGAAATCAATAATTTGCTAGTAACAGATGCCATTCATATTCTGACAA
Organism: Thymallus thymallus; assembly: GCA_023634145.1. Classification (NCBI taxonomy): domain Eukaryota; kingdom Metazoa; phylum Chordata; class Actinopteri; order Salmoniformes; family Salmonidae; genus Thymallus; species Thymallus thymallus. The sequence goes on from CM042414.1 coordinate 32,846,001, forward strand.
TCTCTGAAACTCACTTAGATAATACCTTTGATGCTACAGTGGTAGCAATACATGGTTATAACATCTACAGAAAAGACAGAAATACCAATGGTGGAGGTGTTGCTGTTTATATTCAGAACCACATTCATGTAAAGCTTAGAAAGGATCTCATGTTAAATACTGTTGAAGTAATATGGGTGCATGTCTATCTGCCTCATTTAAAGCACATTCTTGTGGGAAGCAGCTATAGACCAACAGCCAGTATCTGGATAATTTGTGTGAAATGCTTGATAATGTATGTGATATCAACAGAGAGGTACAGCGGGTGAAATAAGTATTGAACACGTCACCATTCTCAGTAAATATATTTCCAAAAGGTGCTATTGACATGAAATTTTCACCAGATGTTGGTAACAACCCAAGTAATCCATACATACAAGAAACCAAAACAAATAAGTTCAGAAATTAAGTTATGTGTAATAATGTGAAATGACACAGGGAAAAAGTATTGAACACACTTACTGATATTTATTTAATACTTTGTACAAAAGCCTTTGTTGGTAATGACAGCTTCATACCTCCTGTATGGAGAAACTAGTCGCATGCATTGCTCTGGTGTGATTTTGGCCCATTCTTCCACACAAACAGTCTTCAAATCTTGAAGGTTCCGTGGGCCTCTTCTATGAATCTTGATCTTCAGTTCTTTCCATAGATTTTCAATGGGATTTAAATCAGGTGATTGGCTGGGCCATTCTAGCAGCTTTATTTTCTTTCTTTGAAACCAATTGAGAGTTTCCTTGGCTGTGTGTTTGGGATCATTGTCTTGCTGAAATGTCCACCCTCGTTTCATCTTCATCATCCTGGTAGATGGCAGCAGATTTTTGTCAAGAATGTCTCGGTAAATTTGCACATTCATCCTTCCTTCAATTATGTGTTTGCCAGTACCATTTGCTGAAAAGCAGCCCCACACCATGATGTTCCCACCCCCAAACTTCACTGTTGTTATGGTGTTTTTAGGGTGATGTGCAGTGCCATTTCTCCTCCAAACATGGTGTGTATTATGACATCCAAACAGTTCAATTTTGCTTTCATCTGACCACACTATATTCTCCCAGTATTTCACTGTTGTGCAGCAAACTTTAAACGAGCTTCAACATGCTTTTCTTTCAGCAATGGAGTCTTGCGTGGTGAGCGTGCATACAGGCCATGGCAGTGGAGTGCATTACTTACTGTTTTCTTTGAGACAACAGTACCTGCTAATTGCAGGTCTTTTTAAGCTCTCCACAAGTGGTCCTTGGCTCTTGGACAACTCTTCTGATTATTCTTTTCACTCCTCTGTCAGAAATCTTGCGAGGAGCACCTGGTCGAGGCACATTTATGGTGAAATGATTGTCTTTCCACTTCCGTATTATGGCCCCAACAGTGCTCACTGGAACATTCAGAAGCTTAGAAATGCGCCTATAACCTTTGCAACAATTAGGTTGCGAAGGTCTTAAGACAGCTCTTTGCTTTTACCCATCATGAGATGTGTCTTGTGTGACACCTTGGCAATGAGATCTTTTTGTAGGCCATCAGTTGGGACTGAACCAGCTGATATTAATTTGCACTGACAGGGGGCTGGATTGCTTTTTAATTACTGATAGTTTTCAGCTGTTGTCTTGGCTTTCCATGCCTTTTTGCACCTCCCTTTCTTCATGTGTTCAATACTTTTTCCCTGTGTCATTTCACATTATTACACATAACTTAATTTCTGAACTTATTTGTTTTGGTTTCTTTGTATGTATGGATTACTTGGGTTGTTACCAACATCTGGTGAAAATGTCATGTCAATAGCACCTTTGGAAATATATTTACTGAGAAAAATGGTGACGTGTTCAATACTTATTTCACCCGCTGTATATTTTCTGGCTGATTTAAATATTGACTGGCTTTCATCAAGCTGCCCACTAAAGAAAAAGCTTCAAACTGTAACCAGTGCCTGCAACCTGGTTCCGGTTATTAGTCAACCTGTCAGGCTCTGGCCATAGAGAAGCATATTGCTTGAGTCTGACAGTTCTATGAGTTAAATTTCTGTGTTGTGTTTTGTGTTGGATCCCTAATTAGAGGCAGCTGCATTGCATTGTCTCTAATTAGGGATCTTACTTTAGTTTGTATGTCCCACACCATTGTGTGTTTCATTGTCGTGAATGTCATCGATGTAAGTAGTGTTCCCGTTTGTCTATACGTTGTTGTTTATGTAGTTCACATTGAGTTGATTTAATATAATTAAATACAATGTCGAACTATCACTGCGCTGCGCCTTGGTCTATTCCTACACCCGATCGTGACAGAATGAACCACCACCTGACCAAGCGGCGCAATTCGGGAGAAAAGGAGAAGAGAGGACAGCGTCGTAATCGGGGAGCAGGTGAAAAAGGAGCCCATAGTAAAAATATCGGGGGGGGGGGGGGGGGGGGGGCTATGGGGGTGGTCTGGCCGCAAAGAAGACGCGCCAGTACCACTCCCCATGTGGAATACGGAGAGAAAGGATGAAGAGGCATACCTGACGGGAGTTTATAGGAGTATTATGGAGCTGTGTAGGCGAAATTGGGAGGAGTGCGAGAGCGAAAGGAAGGAGCTGGAGTTAAAGGTGCCCACGGTGTGCTTCCCCAGTCCGGGTTGTTCGGTGCCAACATCCCACGCCGAGTCTCCAGTGCGCCTCTCCAGTCCGGTATGTCCCATGCCGGCTTCCTGCATTCGCCCTGAAGTGCGTGTCACCAATCCAGTGCAACCTATGTCGGCTCCACGCATCAGGGCTCCAGTGCCAGAGCAGTCCGCTCCACCGGTGCCCAGTCCAGGTCCGGCCGTCTGCTCCACTCCAGTGCCAGAGCAGTACGCTCCACCGGTGCCCAGTCCGGGTCCGGCCGTCTGCTACACTCCAGTGACAGAGCAGTCCGCTCCACCGGTGCCCAGTCCGGTTCCGGCCGTCTGCTACACTCCAGTGCCAGAGCAGTCCGCTCCACCGGTGCCCAGTCCGGGTCCGGCCGTCTGCTACACTCCAGTGCCAGAGCAGTCTGCCACACCGGTGCCTCCAGTACCGGCTCCACGCACCCGACCTCCAGTGCGTGCGCTCAGCCAGGTGCCTCCAGTACCGGCTCCACGCACCCGACCTCCGGTGCGCCTCCCCAGTCCGGTACGTCCCGTGCCGGCTCCCCGCACTCGCCCTGAAGTGCGTGTCACCAGTCCGTTTATTCAAGTTACCAAAAAATAAATTTACTGTAAAAACTGTTAAATCCCTGTGGATTGATGAGGAATTTAAAAATTGTATGGTTGAGAGGGATGAGGCAAAAGGAATGGCAAATAAGTCTGGCTTCACTGATTGGCAAACATACTGCGAATTGAGAAATCATGAGACTAAACTGAATAAAAAGCTGAATAAACTATAATATGAAACAAAGATAAATTATAGTAAAAATCTTTGGAGCACTTTAAATTACATTTTTGGCAAAAAGGCAAACTCAGCTCCATCATTCATTGATTCAGAGGCTCATTGGATGCGTTATACTTGGATGTGTAGTGTCAGCATTTGTTGCTGACACTACACATCCAAGTATAACTGATCAAATTATGAAAGACAAGTAATTTTTTATTCTGTAAAGTGAGTGTGGAAGAGGTGAAAAAATTATTGTCATCAACAATGACAATCCACTGGGGTCTGACAACTTGGATGGAAAATTACTGAGGATAATAGCGGACAATATTGACACTCCCATTTGCCATATATTCAATGTGCTGCTATTTTTATTGACTTGGCCAAAGATTTTGATACGGTATTCCATTCTTGTGGGCCGGCTAAGGAGTATTGGGGTCTCTGAGGGGTCTTTGGCCAGCTTTGCTAACTACCTCTCTCAAAGAGTGCAGTGTATAAAGTCAGAACATCTGCTGTCTCAGCCACTGCCTGTCATCAAGGGTACCCCAAGGCTCGATCCTAGGCCCCACACTCTTCTCAATTTACATAAACAACATAGCTCAGGCAGTAGGAAGCTCTCTTATCCATTTATATGCAGATGATACAGTCTTATACTCATCCCCGGATTTTGTATTAAACGCTCTACAACAAAGGTTTGTTAGTGTCCAACAAACTTTCTCTGCCCTTAACCTTGTTCTGAACACCTCCAAAACAAAGGTCATGTGGTTTGGTAAGAAAAATGCCCCTCTCCCCACAGGTGTGATTACTACCTCTGAGGGTTTAGAGCTTGAGGTAGTCACATCATACAAGTACTTGGGAGTATGGCTGGACGGTACACTGTACTTCTCTCAGCACATATCAAAGCTACAGCCTAAAGTTAAATCTAGACTTGGTAATCACTCCTTTTTCACTCCAGCTGCCAAACTAACCCTGATTCAGATGACCATCCTACCCATGCTAGATTACGGAGACATAATTTATAGATCGGCAGGTAAGGGTGCTCTTGAGCGGCTAGATGTTCTTTACCATTCGGCCATCAGATTTGCCACCAATGACACATCAGTGCACTCTATACTCCTCTGTAAACTGGTCATCTCTGTATACCCGTCGCAAGACCCAGTGATTGATGCTTATTTATAAAACCCTCATTTATCCAGATGTTCCTACCACAATAACTCGTTACTCATTTGACTGTCTTTGAATCTAAACTTTCCTCTCAAATATAAAAATAAAGGGGTCCTTATTTGAACCTTGGGGAACGCCTAATGGCGATGCTCTCAACGTTATAAAAGGCCAAAGAAGTACGTTTTCAGTGTGATCATGAGGGTGACATTAGGCCTAATTAGAGTGAGATTTAATGCCAGTGTCTGCAGTGGAGAAGAGGGAGAGTCGTTAGGTGATGTTCATTTTTCTCCGCCTAACGTGTTTAATGACCGGGTCCAATGATCTATGGCTTTCCATATGGCGTTGAGGCTTTTTGGCAACACTCCGTAATGAGAATCAAGGCCACTTGAGTGCATGCTGGTGAACCACACTTTTAACCCACTAAAAGGCCAATCTCTTCACATCTGCTCCTCTTCTTGAAATGCTCAAGAGCCCAATGATGCAGTGCCTTATTAGCCTGGTTCATCTACCCCATTTGTGACTTTGCTAGTGACGAGAGTTGGGGGTAACACGTTACAAAGTAACGCTTTACAGGAGTATTACGTTTTGCGCTAACGAGTAATATAATGGAGTATTGTTCCAATTTGAGTAATAGTATTACAGTTACTGATCAAAGATATGTCGTCGTTATTTCGTTATCTTTGTTATCATTCCCTTCCTAATCCAATTACAGTTATTGATCCAAATTGAGGGTAGCTGAAGGGTGGGACTAAAAACAAATAAACACAAATTAGAAAATTATGTTATGTAAAATATACCACATCCGTAAAATGCATATAGTATGTACAGTGCATTTGGAAAGTATTCAGACCCCTTGACTTTTTCCAAATTTTGTAAATTTGTGACATTAGGTTACATCTTTATTCTAAAATTGATTAAATCGTTTTTTCCCCTCATAAAATCTACACACAATACCCCTTAATGACAAAGCAAAAACAGGTTTAGACATTTTTGCCAATCTTATAAAATAAAATAACTGAAATCACATTTACATAAGTATTCAGACCCTTTACTCAGTACTTTGTTGAAGCACCTTTGGCAGCGATTACAGCCTCAAGTCTTCTTGGGTATAATGCTACAAACTTGGCACACCTGTATTTGGGGAGTTTCTCACATTCTTCTCTGCAGATCCTCTCAAGCTCTGTTATGTTGGATGGAGAGCGTCATTGTACAGCTATTTTCAGGTCTCTCCAGAGATTTTCTATCAGGTTCAAATCCGGGCTCTGGCTGGGCCACTCAAGGACATTCAGAAACTTTTCCCGGAGCCACTCCTGCGTTGTCTTGATTGTGGGCTTAGGGTTGTTGTCCTGTTGGAAGGTGAACCTTCGCCCCAGTCTGAGGTCCTGAGATCAAGGATCTCTCTGTACTTTGCTCCGTTCATCTTTCCCTCGATCCTGACTAGTCTCCCAGTCCAAAGAGTTCAATCTTGGTTTCATCAGACCAGAGAATCTTGTTTCTCATGGTCTGAGAGTCCTTTAGGTGCCTTTTGGCAAACTCCAATCGGGCTTTCATGTGCCTTTTACCGAGTGTCTTCCGTCTGGCTACTCTACCATTAAGGCCTGATGTCGTCCTGCAGAGATGGTTGTCCTTTTGGAAGGTTCTCCCATCTCCACAGAGGAACTCTTTCAGAGTGACCATCGAGTTCTTGGTCACCTCCCTGACCAAGGCCCTTCTCCCCCGATTGCTCAGTTTGGCCGGGCGGCCAGCTCTAGGAAGAGTCTTGGTGGTTCCAAACTTCTTCCATTTAAGAATGATGGAGGCTAATGTGTTCTTGGTGGCCTTCAATGCGGCAGACATTTTTTGGTACCCTTCCCCAGATCTGTGCCTCTTCACAACCCTGTCTCGGAGCTCTAGGGACAATTCATTCGACCTCATGACTTGGTTCTTGCTCTGACATGCTCTGCCAACTGTGGGACCTTATATGGACAGGTTTGTGCCTTTCCAAATCATGTCCAATCAATTGAATTTACTACAGGTGGACTCCAATCAAGTTGTAGAAACATCTCAAGGATGATCAATGGGAAAAGGCCACCTGAGCTCAATTTTGAGTCTCAAAGCAAAGGGTCTGAATACTTATGTAAATAAGGTATTTCTGTTTTTTATTTTTAATAAATGTGCAAACATTTCTAAAAACCTGTTTTCGCTTTGTCATTATGCTGAATTGTGTGTAGATTGATAAGGACATTTTTGTATTTAATCCATTTTAGAATAAGGCTGTAATGTAACAACGTGGAAAAAGGGAAGTGGTCTGAATACTTTCCGAATGCACTGTAAAAGCTGGAAGTAGAAGCTTAAGTATTGTTGTCCATTAGTTTACCCCAATTAGGAGATGAATGGTAGGGTTAGGGGAAAATAACAAAGAATGAAAAAACATGTGAAAAAATATACTGGACCCACGATCTAGCTGAAATATTAAAGCTGATATATCCCCTAACATATTATTATTCTCTCTGTTGGCGCAATATTTTTTTAAATCCTCCCGCCCCAGATTCTAAATTGTTTTCGTCTAGAGTCTGACATCCTCTCACCAAGTTCCTGTTTACACACACACATGCTGCTACTACTACTAACCACATTAGTGAGGGAGAAGGTCCAAAACATTGAGATTCTCAGCATGGAAGTACTCCCCTTACTTTGATCTGGTAGGAGGACAAAATTCAAAGAATATAAATGTAAACTGTGCCCAGGAGAGAAACATCTCTCCACTGCTAGAAACACAACTTCCAATCTCTTGAAGCAAAAGCAACACGCCAAAACAACTCATAGCGTAAGACCCCCGAGGCCTGACCACTACTGCTGAAGATGACTGTAGGCCTGTACATCCAAAAAACTAAGGCTTGATTTTAATCATTCAGGAGGACAGGCTGTAACCCAGGGAGAGCTGAACAAGCTTGTAGCTGGGTAATGTAGTAGATTTTGTGTCTCATTATTAGGCTACTTGTGTTGGTGTATAGGCCTACATAATGTAACGCTGACATTGTTTACAACATTTTGGGGTGTAATGCAAAAGTTATATAACGGAGTAGTGTAACTTATTCCTTTTTTCCTCTTAAGAATTTTTTAATTTTCACCTAAAATGACATAACCAAATCTAACTGCCTGTAGCTCAGGACCTGAAGCAAGGATATGCATATTCTTGATCCATTTGAAAGGAAACAATTTGAGGATTGTTGAAATGTGAAATTAATGTAGGAGAATATAACACATTAGATCTGGTAAAAGATGATGCAAAGAAAAAAAACATGTTTTTTTTGTTCTTTTTTTGTCACATCATCTTTGAAATGCAAGAGGAAGGGGAATTTTACTTAGAAGTCCAGGTGCAATTTTGATTTTGGCCACTAGATGGCATTAGTGTATGTGCAACGTTTTAGACTGATCCAATGAACCATTGCATTACTTTTCAAAATGTTGTATCAAGTCTGCCCAAATGCCTATTGGTTTATTGATACATTTTCAAGTACATAACTGTGCACTCTCCTCAAACAATAGCAATGCATTATTTCACTGTAATAGTTACTGTAAATTGGACAGTGCAGTTAGATTAACAAGAATTTAAGCTTTCTGCCCATATAAGATATGTATATCTCCTGGGAAATATTCTTGTTACTTAAAACGTCATGCTGAGGGCAGGACACGATCCTTTAGAGGTTAATCAGTAAAGTAATTTGTTACTTTTGAAAGAAGTAACAAGTAATAGGTAATGTATAACTTTTTTTGTTAGTGACTAACTCATTACCCATCTGAGGGTGAATCTACATGCCCATGAGAGAAGACAGGAGTAGCCTTTACCTGAGTAAACTGCCAGGCGAGCTTCATGCGCTTGGCAGTGGCGTAGCTGCACTCCAGGAGCCGCGGCCGGCTGTTTACATCCACCAGACACTTGTTGTCGTCGTCATCGATGGTGGGGCTCAGGACCCCCAGGTGCAGCTGATGTGAGTTTGTGTAGTACACATTCTGGAAAAGGAAAAGACAAAAAAAGGACAAGTACCAGATGAGTGTCAAGCAAACAGAACAGAATGGAACAAGGAACATAAATGGCATGCACTGAAGGCAAGCATCAGGGAGGTAATTGGGTGGAATTATGTTTGTCTATAACAAACAAGACATTTAGAGAAGCAATTATCCAAACATAAAGCAACTTTTGAGCCTTTAATCTGTGATCTCGTATCCTGGAAGTGTACAGCAGATGTGGGATGAGGTGATAATCGTGGTTATTAAACATGAGTCTCTCTATTGATTGACATTCCATTCCAACAGAAGGCTTAATGGTGTTTCCTCACCATTCAGAGCTGGTGACAGAATCTCATTAGTCTGAATCCCTGTGAAGAGAGGACTCTGTCCTGCATTACCTACCAGGTCCTTTGATAGGTTCTAATGGTGTGTATGTAATAAAGCCACAGCTTGAAGTGTTTAAACAAATAGTGGTTCCACTTTATAATAAGTGTCGCTAATATCATCCAATTACATGGTAGTTACATCGGTACAGTGAAATTACAATGTAGGTACTGTGCATGTTGGTACATAGCACACCTGTTATTCCTGTACAAAGGTTTGTGGCATGCACTCATTCAAGGATTTATACATACATTCATAATTATGATAAACTGGGTGAGAAGAGGTTTAGCCACAATTAAATATAGTTTGCTGTGCAATCTAATGCACAAAAATGACAAATGCCATTCAAAATCATCGCTGACACTGACAGTATCCATCTCTTTCGCACAGCCAGCCACATTAAAATGCTTACCGAGAAGAAACAGCAATCTAGTGATTATTTAGGCATAATTGTAGTGGGACATCCTAATTGCTGGTGTTTGGCGGCACCACCTGTTCTAACAGTGGAGAGGAGGGGGCAGGACAGAAACAACAGCTGTGCTAAATAAAATAGCCATGCTGTCTCCATACATGATAAAGAGGTTTCTCAGTGTGGGCTGAGCAGGGGGAGCAATGAGGTTAACTCCAGCAGCTGGGATGGGGAGTGAAGAGGGAGAGGACATCACTATAGTTAGCAAAATGGCTAAAAAATCTCCACCCTCCTACCCTATCTTACACTGAACAAAAATATAAACACAACATGCAACAATTTCTAAGACTGTACTGAGATGAGGGAATCAGTCAATTGAAATAAATTAATTAGGCCCTAATCTATGGATTTATTTTTTATTTTTTATTTTTTATTTCACCTTTATTTAACCAGGTAGGTCAGTTGAGAACAAGTTCTCATTTGCAACTGCGACCTGGCCAAGACAAAGCAAAGCAGTGCGACAAAAAAAAAACACAACAACACAGAGTTACACATTAAACAAACAGTCAAAAACACAATAGAAAATCTATAAACAGAGTGCAAAATGTAGTGCAAAAATGCAGTAAGGTTGGGAGGTAGGACAATAAATAGACTATTGAGTAGAAATAAATTACAGAATTATCATCATTAACACAGGAATGAAGGATGTGCAAATTATGATGTGCAAATAGAGATACTGGAGTGCAAGATTAGTGAAAAATAAACGAAAATAAATATGGGGATGAGGTAGTAGTGTGGGCTATTTACAGAAGGGCTATATACAGGTGCAGTGATCGATAAGCAGCTTTGACAGCTGATGCTTAAAGTTATTGAGGGAGATAGGAACCTCCAGCTTCAATGATTTTTGCAATTCGTTCCAGTCATTGGCAGCAGCGAACTGGAAGGAATGGCGGCCAAAGGAGGTGTTGGCTTTGGGGGTGACCAGTGAGATATACCTGCTGGAGCGCATGCTACGGGTGGGTGTTGCTATGGTGACCAGTGAGCTGAGATAGGGCGGGGATTTACCTAATAAAGACTTATAGATGACCTGGAGCCAATGGGTTTGGCGACGAATATATAGTGAAGGCCAGCCAACGAGAGCATACAGGTCGCAGTGGTGGGTAGTGTAAGGGGCTTTGGTGACAAAACGGATGGCACTATGATAGACTACATCCAATTTGCTAAGTAGAGTGTTGGAGGCTAGTTTGTAAATGACATCGCCGAAATCAAGGATCGGTAGGATAGTCAGTTTTACAAGGGCATGTTTGGCAGCATGAGTGAAGGAGGCTCTGTTGCGAAATAGGAAGCCAATTCTGGATTTAATTTTGGATTGGAGATGGTTGATGTGAGTCTGGAAGTTGAGTTTATAGTCTAACCAGATGCCTAGGTATTTGTAGGTGTCCACGTATTCTAATTCGGATCCGTCGAGAGTAGTGATGATAGTCCGGTGGGCGGGTGCTGGCATTGTTCGATAGAAAAGCATGCACTTAGTTTTACTAGCGTTTAAGAGCAGTTGTAGGCCACGGAAGGAGTGTTGTATGGCATTGAAGCTTGATTGAAGGTTAGTAAACACAGTATCCAAAGAGGGGCCAGATGTATACAGAATGGTGTCATCTGCGTAGAGATGGATCAGAGAGTCACCAGCAGCGAGAGCGACATCGTTGATGTATATAGAGAAAAGGGTTGGCCCAAGAATTGAACCCTGTGGCACCCCCATAGAGACTGCCAGAGGATCGGACAATAGGCCCTCCGATTTGACACACTGAACTCTGTCTGCAAAGTAGTTAGAGAACCAAGCAAGGCAGTCACTTGAGAAACCAAGGCTGTTGAGTCTGCCAATAAGAATGCGGTGATTGACAGAGTCGAAAGCCTTGGCCAGGTCGATGAAAACGGCTGCACAGTACTGTCTTTTATCGATGGCGGTTATGATATCGTTCAGTACCTTGAGCGTAGCTGAGGTGCACCCATGACCAGCTCGGAAACCAGATTGCATAGCAGAGAAGGTACGGTGGGATTCGAAGTGGTCAGTTATCTGTTTGTTAACTTGGCTTTCGAAAACTTTAGAAAGGCAGGGCAGGATGGATATTGGTCTATAACAGTTTGGGTCTAGAGTGTCTCCTCCTTTGAAGAGGGGGATGACCGCGGCAGCTTTCCAATCTCTAGGGATCTCAGACGATACGAAAGAGAGGTTGAACAAGCTAGTGATAGGTGTTGCAACAATTTTGGCTGATAATTTCAGAAAGAGAGGGTCCAGATTATCTAGCCCAGCAGATTTGTAGGGGTCCAGACTTAGCAGCTCTTTCAGAACATCAGCTGTCAGGATTTGGGTGAAGGAGAAGCGGGGGGGGCTTGGGCAAGTAGCTGCCGGGGGTGCAGAGCTGTTGACCGGGGTAGGGGTAGCCAGATGGAAAGCATGGCCAGCCGTAGCAAAATGCTTATTGAAATTTTCAATAATCGTGGATTTATCAGTGGTAACAGTGTTTCCGAGCCTCAGTGCAGTGGGCAACTGGGAGGAGGTGCTCTTATTCTCCATGGACTTTACAGTGTCCCAGAACTTTTTGGAGTTAGTACTACAGGAAGCAAATTTCTGTTTGAAAAAGCTGGCCTTCGCTTTTCTAACTGACTGGGTGTACTTGTTCCTGACTTCCCTGAATAGCTGCATATCGCGGGGGCTATTTGATGCTAATGCAGTGCGCCACAGGATGTTTTTGTGTTGGTCTAGTGCAGTCAAGTCTGGGGTGAACCAGGGGCTATATCTATTCTTAGTTCTACGTTTTTTGAAAGGGGCATGCTTATTTAGGATGGTGAGGAAAGCACTTTTAAAGAACAACCAGGCGTCCTCTACTGACGGGATGAGGTCAATATCCTTCCAGGATACCTGGGCCAGATCGAATAGAAAGGCCTGCTCGCAAAAGTGTTTTAGGGAGCGTTTGACAGTGATAAGGGGTGGTCGTTTGGCCGCTGACCCATTGCGAACACAGGCGATGAGGCAGTGATCGCTGAGATCCTGGTTGAAAACAGAGGAGGTGTATTTGGAGGGCAAGTTAGTCAGGATGATATCAATAATGGTACCCATGTTTACGGATTTTGGGTTGTACCTGGTGGGTTCCTTGATAATTTGTGTGAGATTGAGGGCATCTATCTTAGATTGAAAGACAGCCGGGGTGTTAAGCATATCCCAGTTTAAATCACCTAACAGTACAAACTCTGAAGATAGATGGGGGGCAATCAATTCACATATGGAGTCCAGGGCACAGCTGGGGGCTGAGGGGGGTCTGTAACAGGCGGCAACAGTGAGAGACTTATTTCTGGATAGGTGGATTTTTAAAAGTAGAAGCTCAAACTGTTTGGGCACAGACCTGGACAGTATGACAGAACTCTGCAGGTTATCTCTGCAGTAGATTGCAACTCCACCTCCTTTGGCAGTTCTATCTTGACGGGAAATGTTGTAGTTGGGGATGGAAATTTCCGAATTATTGGTGGCCTTCCTAAGCCAGGATTCAGACACAGCTAGGACATCCGGGTTGGCGGAGTGTGCTAATGCTGTGAATAAATCAAACTTAGGGAGGAGGCTTCTAATGTTAACATGCATGAAACCAAGGCTTTTACGGTTACAGAAATCAACAAATGAGAGCGCCTGGGGAATAGGTGTAGTACTGGGGGTTACAGGACCTGGGTTTACCTCAACATCACCAGAGGAACAGAGGAGTAATAGAATTAGTATTCGACTAAGGACTTTAAGAACTGGACGTCTAGTACGTTGGGTACATAGAATAAAAGGAGCAGATTTCTGGGCGTGGTGGAATAGATTCAGGGCATAATTTATAGTCAAGGATATAGAAGGGTGTGAGTTCAGTGGAGGTAAACCTAGGCGTTGGGTAATGAAGAGAGAGGTTGCATCTCTGGAGACACCAGTTAAGCCAGGTAAGGTCTCCGCATGTGTGGGGGGAGGGACAAAAAAGCTATCAGAGGCCAGTTGAGCAGGACTGGGGGCTCTACAGTGAAATAAAACAATAATAGCTAACCTAAACAACAACAGACAAGGCATATTGAAATAAGAAAGGGGCAGAACATAAAATAAATAAAATGACAGTTAATTAAGAGGGCTAAGACAACGACGGGTAATGACGATGAATGGACAAAGAGGGTCAGTTAGAAAGAAGTGATGTACTACACACAGGACCTGAGGCCTGATAGTTAAACAGAAATAAATACCATAAAACCAAACAGTCCTGCAGGCATCAGCTGTGGGGCTGAACAAGCGTAGGATCCGATGAAAAAGTAAAGTGGTGAGCCGGGGAAATCAGTTCAATGGCACGGCGTTCAGAGTGTTAGCAGGCCGGGCTAGCAGGCCGGAGCTAGCAGATGAATCTTCGGCGGCGTCGCAGAGGAGAACCCTGTTGAGACCACGTCGGACAATTACGTCGGCAGACCAGTCACGGTGGCTCGGTGGGGCTCCGTGTCGACAGTAGAAGGGTCCAGGTAGGTTGATAAGGTACTGGAGCCCGGGAGAGTAGCTAGCACACGTCGGCTGTCCGGGAGATGAGCCTAGCTCACGCTAGCATTGGAAGCATGTACACAATGGAGCTTAGCTATAGACGTCGGTCAGTCGAATGCAGCTAGCTAGCTGTGATGATCCGGTGTGGTGGTCCGGTACTTTCAGTGGAAATCCGGAAAGTGGAAGGGAACGCAGTCCGATAAGCGCTGGGTTGGTAGCGCGCTGAGCAGACTGGCCAATATTGTCCGAACTGAAAGCTGGCTGATCAGCCAGAGCGGAGGTGAAGACCGCTAGCAGTGGTTAGCGATGGAAGGTTAGCAAGCTAGCTAGCAGGCTAACTTTTGACTGCGGTTCGGTTAAATAGTGGAAAAACACGGATATTTGACCCGATATTTGACCCGTTTCACGTTGGGTAGGTGGCTTGCAGGAGGGGTAAATCGGGAACAAATAAAAATGTATGGAAAGACAAATTACAAACTATTTACACGAGACGAGACGGGACAAAACAAAATACACGTCTGCACTGTTACGCCATCTTGGAACATATGACTGGGAATACAGATATGCATCTGTTGATCACAGATACCTTAAAGCAAACCAGTCAGTATCTGGTGTGACCACCATTTGCCTCGTGCAGCACTACACATCTCCTTCGCATAGAGTTGATCAGGCTGTTGATTGTGGCCTGTAGAATGTTGACCCCCTTCTCTTCAATGGCTGTGCGAAGTTGCTGTATATTGGCGAGAACTGGAACATGTTGTCGTACACGTCAATCCAGAGCATCTCAAACATGCTCAATGGGTTACATGTCTGGTGAGTATGCAGGCCATGGAACTGGGACAATTTTTGCTTCCAGGAATTGTGTACAGATCCTTGCGACATGGGGCCATGCATTATCATGCTGAAACATGAGGTGATGGAGGCGGGTGAATGGCACGACAATGGGCCTCAGTATCTCGTCACGGTATTTCTGTCCATTCAAATTGCCATTAATAAAATGTAATTGTGTTCATTGTCCGTAGTTTATGCTGCCCATACCATAACCCCACCACCACCATGGGGCACTCTGTTCACAACGTTGACATCAGCAAACCGCTCGCCCACCCAACGCGTGGTCTGCCGTTGTAAAGCCGGTTAGACGTACTGCTGAAAATTATGTTGGAGGTGGCTTATAGTAGAGAAATGAACATTAAATTCTCTGGCAACAGCTCTGGTGGACATTCCTGCATTCAGCATGCCAAGTGAACCCTCTCCCACAAAACGTAAGACATCTATGGCATTGTGTTGTGTGACAAAACTACACATTTTAGAGTGGCCTTTTATTGTCCCCAGGACAAGGTGCACCTGTGTAATGATCATGCTATTTAATCAGCTTCTTGATATGCCACACCTGTCAGGATGGATATCTTGGCAAAGGAGAAATGCTCAAACAGGGATTTAAACACATTTGTGCACAGCATTTGACAGAAACAAGCTTTTTGTGCGTATGGAACATTTCTGGGATCTTTTATTTCAGCTCATGCACCAACGCTTTCTTACAAAAATGTGTTGCTGCAAACTTAGTGCTGGGTTAAAGGTTGGGCTATGGATATTTGACCCAGCCAGTGGGTTAATTATTTCGCCACCAGCGTGTGAAGTCCACCAGAATACTTGCAAGTATTAAAGTTCTAATGCGATTGAGTGACTGACAAGTGGAAACCGGCAATTGTTATTTAAAGAGACTGTGTTTTGGCTGACTGAAAACCGTGAAAATGGTAAGCAACAAATGTTAAGAATTATAAATGTGATGGTAATTCAGGTCATATGTTGTCCTATCATAATTCATGACAGTCAGTGGCAGTTTTAGTTGAGAAAGATGGATGCAAATTCTATTAACGTTGGCTAGCTAACGTTAGAGTTTACCTTAAATTGTATGTAGCCAAGTTAGTTTGTTTCTAACATTTCTGTACTTAAATGCAGAGGTCAAGGCCAATGAATGGACAACTTTGTAAAAATACACTGAATGAGTGGAACCTGGCCTCTTTGATTCCAAAGTTTGAGGGTAAGTAAAACTGAGAAATTCCTTTTTGAGTGGGTATAAAGCTTTGGAGAGGAAAAAAACACAGATTTTCATTGACCCTGTGTAAAACAGCATCTACAGTTGAAGTCGGAAGTTTACATACACCTTAGACAAATACATTTAAACTCAGTTTTTCACAATTCCTGACATTTAATCTTAGTAAAAATTCCCTGTCTTAGGTCAGTTAGAATCACCACATTATTTTAATAATGTGAAATGTCAGAATAATAGTAGAGAGAATTATTTATTTCAGCTTTTATTTCTTTCATCACATTCCCAGTGGGTCAGAAGTTTACATACATTCAGTTAATATTTGGTAGCATTGCCTTTAAATTGTTTAACTTGGGTCAAACGTTTCGGGTAGCCTTCCACAAGCTTCCCACAATAAGTTGGGTGAATTTTGGCCCATTCCTCCAGACAGAACTGGTGTAACTGAGTCAGGTATGCTTGGGGTCATTGTCCATTTGGAAGACCCATTTGCGAGCTTTAACTTCCTGACTGATGTCTTGAGATGTTGCTTCAATATATCCACATAATTGTCCTTCCTCATGATGCCGTCTATTTTGTGAAGTGCACCAGTCCCTCCTGCAGCAAAGCACCGCCACAACATGATGCTGCCAGCCAAGTGCTTCACGGTTGGGATGGTGTTCTTCGGCTTGCAAGCATCCCCCTTTTTCCTCCAAACATAACGACGGTCATTACGGCCAAACAGTTTTTGTTTCATCAGACTAGAGGACATTTCTCCAAAAAGCACGATCTTTGTCCCCATGTGCAGTTGCAAACTGTAGTTTGGCATTTTTATGGCGGTTTTGGAGCAGTGGATTCTTCCTTGCTGAGCAGCCTTTCAGGTTATGTCGATATAGGACTCGTTTTACTGTGGATATAGATACTTTTGTACCTGTTTCCTCCAGCATCTTCACAAGGTCCTTTGCTGTTGTTCTGGGATTGATTTGCACTTTTCGCACCAAAGTACGTTCATCTCTAGGAGACAGACTGCGTCTCCTTCCTGAGCGGTATGACGGCTGCGTGGTCCCATGGTGTTTATACTTGCGTACTATTGTTTGTACAGATGAATGTGGTACCTTAAGGCATTTGGAAATTGCTCCCAAGGATTAACCAGACTTGTGGAGGTCTACAAATGTTTTTCCTGAGGTCTTGGCTGATTTCTTTAGATTTTCCCATGATGTCGAGCAAAGAGGCCTTGAGTTTGAAGGTAGGCCTTGAAATACATCCACAGGTACACCTCCAATTGACTCAAATTATGTCAATTATCCTATCAGAAGCTTCTAAAGTCATGACATAATTTTCTGGAATTTTCCAAGCTGTTTAAAGGCACAGTCAACTTAGTGTATGTAAACTTCTGACCCACTGGAATTGTGATATAGTGAATTATAAGTGAAATAATCTGTCTGTAAACAATTGTTGGAAGAATTACTTGTGCCATGCACAAAGTAGATGTCCTAACCGACTTGCCAAAACTATAGTTTGTTAACATGAAATCTGTGGAGTGGTTGAAAAAGTGTATGTAAACTTCAGACTTCAACTGTACGTCTTCCACATTGTCATCGATAACCAATAGTACTTAATGGAAACTTGAAAGACAACTTCACCAGAGCCTCTTAGAACCATGCAGCCACTTTGGGATTAGATCAAATCAAATCAAGATACATTACATGCACAGCTACCATAGATAGTCTGGCCTTCATTTTACCATACTTGCTTTATTGGTCATTTGCACAGATATTCTGTCACAGTGACCAACCTGACACAACACACACATCACAGGCTGGGAGCAGCTTATGGGCACTTAGGGGTAAAGTGACTTGCTTAAAGGCACAACAGCAGTAGGTAGTATACAGAGATATTGGAGCTGGTAACCCTCTGGCTGATGGATCACTCCCTGCCGATTTCCCTGCAGGCAGCTCGGGGGTTCGAATATCGGCCTGCCTTTCTAATCTCAAAGCTACTGCCGCCCCTATTTAATTTTGCTCTTTAATCACTCCCTTGCCTTTGTTCAACCATTTGATCTGGCTTATCAACCCTTCCCACAAAGTATTTAATTTCTCCCCGTGGCGGTTAAGAGCGGTGGGCCAGTGACTGATTTATAGACTATAGCCTATATCAGTCTGCAGCTGAAAATGGCGTAGTTCAGGACGAGAATACCGACAACCACTGAAGTATCAATGCTAACCACCACTACGACCAGAGAAACTCTACCTAAGGACACGGTGATCTCCGGTGGGCAAACCAGAGTCTTACATCATCAACTCAACTATCTAAGCCAGCGACACATAAATACGAATTGCATTTCTAATCTGAATGAGCGGTTATTAGTGTCCTGGGTATTTGTATTTCCGTGAGCTTAGCTTACAAATGTCAGATAAGGGAAATTCCTTTGTCTCTCTCTCTCTTAGAATCCGCCATCGTGTTATAACCAAATTGTCCTGTTTCATTAGTCCTCTAGGGACTGTATTTACTGTATAATGTTAGTATGTTTTATGTATTCTGTAATTGTTTAATTAGATTAGTAAATAAATAATTGAGCCAATTTGTGTATCGCTGATTTATAAGTAAACTACAAGGAATTACGACGTTCAAAATGAGACTGACCGAGGTAATTATCCATTAATAAGTGACTGTAATCGATAAGATATGAAAATATCTTATGAGAGTTAATTCAGGAGATAGTAACTCTTTAAACAAATTTCCCCATGGTGCCCCGACTTCCTAGTTAATTAATGTTTACATGATTAGTTTAATCAGGTAATAATTAAACAGAGAATTGATTTGATATAAATAACAGTCTTCACATTAATGATAGTGTTGGAGTGGTTTTATACTAATTACTAGCAGTTTTTATACTAATTAGCAATAAACTAATTACTAGCAAAAACTATAACATTTGATTAACTATAACATTTGATTATTAGCATATAACAGTTATTAACATAACTGTGCATTTAAGTTCTAGTTATAAAAACATGTAGGTTTAGCTCTGAACTTCAGATGCTCTGAACTGCAGGTGTTCCCTATCTAACTTTAGATGTTCCCTGGCAAGAGGCCTTTCTCAGAAACACCTCTGATAAAGAGCTCTGAACTCTAGATGGACCCTGCTAGCAGCATGTAGTTGTCAGATGCACCCCTAGTCTAATGGTAGTTACCTTGGCTTATGAATGGGATGACTTATACTACAGAACTGTATTTCATTAGGTTGAAATAATTGTTGGAGGGTTTCCACCAGGAGAACCAGGCCCAATTACAGGCCATGTCTAAGGGTGAGATCCTGGAGGAGCAGGAGTTACTGTTTGGGTCAGCTAGGTAGGCCCAAGTTACTGTTTGGGAACATTCCATCATATTGTGTACCTCTACCTCATATGGGTAATCTTCCAGTATGTATATGATGAAATGTTGAGATGGAATAACATAATCATTATGGGCTTAAGGGAAACCTGTAACCACATCTTTGTATATAGGAGATGTAAGTGAAAAATCTAAATCAACATATGTACTTGGTTTGTTTAATACTAAAAGTTAACAGATAATATGCTTAAACAATAGTAGAGACATTTATTTGTGCCAATGCTGTGCTTCTGAGAATGGATGATTATTCACTTTCATGTTTACTCCCCACAGCTGGTCTGGGCATGTAGGCAAGGACATGGGATAGAGATAAACTTGAGGACAAGACAGACCTGTATTGTTTCATTGTCTCTCTTCTCTCCTGGTCCCACGACCTAATACAAAGAGCCTCTGAGAGGTGGCTACAGTTCTTCTGCCCATCCTGTACTTTTTCCAAGGGCACAGGTGTGGGGAGTCAGGAGAGAACGGAGACTAGCATGGTAGAGAAGAGTGACTATGTATGTTGTGTAAGAATGAAACTGTATATAAGGTGATGCTGGGTATATGTCCAGCAGTTGTATCCTGCAGGCCAACTTGACTTTGTGTTTTGTAATAAAGTCCGTCTTTATTCTACAAGCTCCAGAAGTGCTTTATTTTTTAAGAATAGAATTGGGAAGGCGTTTTTCCACGACAATAGTCACGTCACGACATATTGGATTAATTTGTATCTTTTAAAGACATTGAATACATGTTGTTTAGTATATTTACTACATTTACTATGTTTAGTTTTTTTCTCTGTGGAGTAAGTTCATTTAAAGTTATGTGATTTGGTTCATGTAGATACATTTCAATGTTGTTTAACACACAGTAACCAAAAACCTGATCTAATTGACATATTCTTATTGAGTTTGCAACAAACAGTATGTTCATTACAAGTTTCTCAGAATTGTTTGCCAGAACTTCACAAGTTGCTGCAAATTTACCGCAACAGTTTTGCCTAATTTGCATGTGAAAATATAAGCTTTCTTCAAATTTGAGGCAAATTGTCCAAAGGTTTGCCACAACTGTTTGCCAGAAGCCTGTTTTTTCAATAAGGGTTTACATGTTGCGTTTATATTTTTGTGGCACACACACACACACGCATGAACGCTTCCCCATCTTGTAACACACATCAAACACACACAGCCCACCCTCCCATCATCCAGGACACACAACTCACCCCACATCCCCCAACACTCATACAGAAGTCTAACGAGAGAGTAAAAATGGAATCCTTGGGACGTCCCAACTCTGACGTCACCCCATTGAAGTTTACATTCAAAATGATTAAGGTAAGGGGGCTAAGGTTAGGTAAGGATTAAGGTTAGGATTGGGTTTATGGGTAGGGACATCCCAAGGATACCTGATAGCACTAACCATACAGGAGATGAGAGTGGAAAGTCGTCATGGTAACTTAACTCTGTGTGTCTGCAATTTTGGTATGCTCCCATGGTGATTTAATCAGAAGCACAATAAAGACAACGTTTCGATCCGAGTTGGAGCTTTGTCAGGTCATACACCACTGTGGAACACACCTACCTAAATAACCTCTAGATGCATGAACATTCACTCATTGAATACATATAATCATTACACTCACAATAAATATTACACAGTAGACATTATGGAAAAACTAATAGATTTCGTTTTTTTTAATCCATGTCAAGTAGGCTAATATAAGTGTACAATAGATAAGACAAATGCATCAATCCTTTTGTATACAATATGCAGTGGTGTAAAGTACTTTAAAAATACTTTAAAGTACTACTTAAGTAATTTATTGAGGTATCTGTACATGACTTTACTATTTATACTATGTATATTTCTTTATTTTTACTATTTTCTACTTTGTAGAATAATAGTGAAGACATAAAAACTATGAAATAACACATGGAATCATGTAGTAACCAAAAAAGTGTCAAACAAATCAAAATATGTTATATTTGAGATTCTTAAAAGTAGCCACCCTTTGCCTTGATTACAGCTTTGCGCACTCTTGGTATTCTCTCAACCAGCTTCATGAGGTAGTCACCTGGAATGTTGTTAAAAGTTAATTTGTGGAATTTCTTTCCTTCTTAATGAGTTTGATCCAATCAGTTGTGTTGTGGCAAGGTAGAGGTGGTATACAGAAGATAACCCTATTTGGTAAAAGACAAAGTCCATATTATGGAAAGAACAGCTCAAATAAGCAAAGAGAAACGACAGTCCATCGTTACTTTAAGACATGAAGGTCAGTCAATATGGAAAATTTCAAGAACTTTAAACGTTTCTTTAAGTGCAGTCGCAAAAACCATCAAGAGCTATGATGAAACTGGCTCTCATGAGGACCGCCACAGGAAAAGAAGACCCAGAGTTACCTCTGCTGCAGAAGATAAGTTCATTAGAGTTACCAGCCTCAGAAATTGCAGAGTTCAAGTAACAGACCCATCTCAACATCAACTGTTCAGAATATACTGAGTGAATCAGGCCTTCATGGTCGAATTGCTGCAAAGAAACTACTACTAAAGGACAAGAGATTTGCTTGGGCCAAGCCTAGAGGTGTTTTGGGTAATTGTCCTGTTGAAAAACAGATGATAGTCCCACTAAGCGCAAACCCGATGGGATGGCTTATCACTGCAGAATGCTATGGTAACCATGCTGGTTAAGTGTGCCTTGAATTCTAAATCAATCACAGACAGTGTCACCAGCAAAGCACCCCCACACCATCACAACTCCTCCTCCATGCTTTACGGTAGGAACTACACATGTGGAGATCATCCGTTCACCTAATCTGCAGTCTCTAGGTGATAATTATATCAAAAAGTCCTCTTGCTGTGCATTTAGTTGATGTCTATATTTTTCTCCTCTTTCAACTAAACTCTGTGTGCCATGAGTGAGATCAAGCTCTGCATCTTGTTTTTCACAATAATGTGAGCATTATGTACAGCTGCATCCCATGACTAAGATATTTGTGCTGTAAACATTCACTGGTTTCAATGGATTTTCCAGGGAGAGTGCAGGAGAAATACAGTAACTCCATATCTCTATGCAAGCTTCAGGTCACCATGTGATTATGTTAATCACGGTATCTGCTGTTGATAACATTGCACCCTGTCTTAATGGGCCTTTTATGGAGTCGAGCTTGACATAATGAAATGACAACCATTTTCATGACTTAATTTCACATTAACCTTCAATACCTCAGAATACTAAGGGAGTTATTTTAACACGTTCTGATATGATGCACCATTTCCTTCTGAGCAGAAAACAAGTTCAATGAAAATTACTTGGGGATACAATTTATTGGCTCTGAAAAAAATTGATGTGCTATTTTTCAATAAACAAGTTTATATTTTGATCCCAGTTGTGCTAAATTATTTGCCTTTTGAATACGTGTAAATCGTTCTGGAAGTTTAAAGTCAGATAATGTTTTCTGTATAAAATAACTGCCATTTTTGTTTTAATCATTTATATTCGTAAGTCAGACGAAAACATAAATCATTGTCTTCAGTGCTTTAAAGCGAGGCTTTTGTAAAGTATAAGGGCTGTTTAAATAAATATTTTCTTTGTCTCCAAAGATGGACTGTTTTACAATCCATCTTTGATTAGACTCGTTCGGCTGGATGACTTATTTATTTTACATTATTATCTTGCACTAAAACAGGGCAAAAGGGGTGCAACTCAATATTAGGAATGTTTATAATGTGCTCCTAATGTTTTGTCGTACACTCAGTTTAAGTTAATAGACCAATAACAAAGAGAGTTTCCCTCCTCTCTGCCAATAACAGCTAGTTTTCAGGTGACATATCCTTCCCAATAGGCTCCTCCAATTAGACGCCTCTCTCAGACCACTCCCAGAAAGTTTGAGCAAAATCCTTTCTTGAGAAATTGTATTTTGCTAGCAATTTGTTTATTTTCAACCATTCTAATTGAAAATCACAGTAAGGTACCTAATTGGTACCCAGAAATGACTAGCTATTTAGATAAAAACAGCATAATTGGACCTTTAAGCAGATATACAGTGCATTAGGAAAGTATTCAGACCCCTTTACTTTTTCCACATTTTGTTACATTACAGCCTTATTCTAAAATATATATTTTTTTAAATGCCGTTCTCAATCTACACACAATACCCCATAAAGACAAAGCAAAAACAGTTAATAAATAAAATAAAAACTGAAATATTACTCAGTACCTTGTTGAAGCACCTTTGGCAGCGATTACAGCTTCAAGTATTCTTAGGTATGACGCTACAAGCTTGGTACACCTGTATTTGGGGAGTTTCTCCCATTCTTCTCTGCAGATCCTACCATGCTCTGTCAGGTTGGATGGGGAGCGTCTCTGCACAGCTATTTTCTGGTCTCTCCAGAGATGTTCGATCAGGTTCAAGTCCGGGCTCTGGCTGGGCCATTTAAAGACATTCAGAGTCCCGAAGCCAATCCTGCGATGTCTTAGATGTGCGCTTAGGGTCGTTGTCCTGTTGGAAGTTGAACCTTCGCCCCAGTCTGAGGTCCTGAGCACTCTGGTTTTCATCAAGGATCTCTCTGTACTTTGCTTCGTTCATCATTCCCTCAATCCTGACTAGTCTCCCAGTCCCTGCCACTGAAAAACATACCCACAGCATGATGCTGCTACCACCATGCTTCACCATAGGGAAGGTATTGGCCAGGTGATGAGAGGTGCCTGGTTTCCTCCAGATGTAACGCTTGGCATTCAGGCCAAAGAGTTCAATCTTGGTTTCATCCAACCAGAGGTCTGAGAGTCCTTTAGGTGCCATTTGGCAAACTCCAAGTGGGATGTCATGTGCCTTTTACTGAGGAGTGGCTTCCATCTGGCCACTCTTTCATAAAGGCCTGATTGGTAGTGTCACATTGCATTGTAATGGGACGAAGAGCGGAGCGTACGGGTAAAGACATTCCTTTTAATTCTTACACTTCTCACTACTAAGTACTAACAATTGCAAAAACAACAAAGGAGAGTTAAACAAAGTTACTTACATGAAAACAACAAACTGTCATTCACGAACAATGATCCGCAACGCAGGTGGATTAGTAGAGCGTTTGTATAGTATCCCCAATTAGAGACAATACTAGACAGCTGTCTCCAATTGGTGATCACCAACAACCCACTCCTGATGATGTGATGACCTGACTGTGGCTCTTCCACTCCCTCTAGTGGGATTCTGAGGCCTGGCCTCAGTCAGATCATCACAGGTAGAGGGCTGCAGAGATGGTTGTTCTTCTGGAAAGTTCTCCCACCTACACAGAGGAAGTCTGGAGCTCTGTCAGAGTGACCATCAAGTTCTTGGTCACCTCCCTGACCAAGGCCCTTCTCCCCCGATTGCTCAGCTCTAGGAAGAGTATTGGTGGTTCTAAACTTATTCCATTTAAGAATGATGGAG
The DNA here is from genome assembly GCA_023634145.1 of Thymallus thymallus. NCBI lineage: Eukaryota > Metazoa > Chordata > Actinopteri > Salmoniformes > Salmonidae > Thymallus > Thymallus thymallus. Next base: position 32,870,690 of record CM042414.1, read on the forward strand.
GCCAATGTGTTCTTGGGGACCTTCAATGCTGCAGAAATGTTTTCGTACCCTTCCCCAGATGTGTGCCTCGACACAATCATGTCTCGGAAAGCTATGGACAATTCCTTCGACCTCATGGATTGTTTTTTGCTCTGACATGCACTGTCAACAGTGGGACCTTTTATAGAGAGGTGTGTGCCGCTCCATATAATTTCCAATCAATTGAATTTACCACAGGTGGACTCCAATCAAGTTGTACAAAAATCAAGGATGATCAATGGAAACAGGATGCACCTGAGCTCAATTTTGAGTATCATAGCACAGGGTCTGAATACTTATGTAAATAAGGTATCAGTTTTTATATATACATATACTGTATATATACAGTTGAAGTTGGAAGTTTACATACACTTAGGTTGAAGTCATTAAAACTCATTTTACAACCACTCCACAGATTTCATGTTAACAAACTATAGTTTTGGCAAGTCGGTTAGGACATCTACTTTGTGCATGACACAAGATTGTACTTTTTGGAGAAATGTCCTCTGGTCTGATGAAACAAAAACAGAACTGTTTGGCCATAATGACCATTGTTATGTTTGAAGGAAAAAGGGAGATGCTTGCAAACCGAAGAACACCATACAAACCGTAAATCAAGGGGGTGGCAGCATCATGTTGTGGGGGTGCTTTGCTGCAGGAGGGACTGGTGCACTTCACAAAATAGACGGCATCATGAGGAAGGACAATTATGTGGATATATTGAAGCAACATCTCAAGACATCAGTCAGGAAGTTAAAGCTTGGTCGCAAATGGGTCTTCCAAATGGACAATGACCCCAAGCATATTTCCAAAGTTGTGGCAACATGGCTTAAGGACAACAAAGGTATTGGAGTGGCCATCACAAAGCTCTGACCTCAATCCTATAGAAAATTTGTGGGCAGAACTGAAAAAGCGTGTGCGAGCAAGGAGGCCTACAAACCTGACTCAGGTACACCAGTTCTGTCAGGAGGAATGGGCCAAAATTCCCCCAACTTATTGTGGGAAGCTTGTGGAAGGCTACCCGAAATGTTTGACCCAAGTTAAATAATTTAAAGGCAATGCTACCAAATACTAATTGAGTGTATGTAAACTTCTGACCCACTGGGAATGTGATGAGAGAAATAAAAGCTGAAATAAATCGTTCTCTACTATTATTCTGACATTTCACATTCTTAAAATAAAGAGGTGATTCTAACTGACCTAAGACAGGGAATTTGTACTAGGATTAAATGTCAGGAATTGTGAAAAACTTAGTTTAAATGTATTTGGCTAAGGTGTATGTAAACTTCAACTGTATATCTCTTTGTGTGAAATTAATTTCATAATGAAGGATTGAGAGTTGGCTCAGATAATAGACAGCACCATCTCCTCCTTGCCTAGCATATGAACAGCAGAGAGCCCATTCTGGAAATGTGATGTACTTGTAGAGTACGTTGTATCAAACAATAGGACTTAAAATAAAAAGGGGTCGTTTTTTAGGGGGTAACATTAACTTGCTTGACCTGTAGGCTGTAGGCCAAGTAACTTTGTTACATGCAAAATCCTTTGTGGACTTCACCGGACAGAGGTGGCTCTCTGGTTTTGTGATGTAACAAAAGGTGTGGTTGAATTTATTCTGTGTCTTCTTATTGTCTCGGCCTTAGGCCTATATATCACGGTGGCAAGACATATGAACTAACAGGTTATAGAGCAAACAACGCAATTATCACAACACATAGGTTGTAATATGCATTTTATTCTGACTTGGCTTCAATCAATCAATCAATCAAATGTATTTATAAAGCCCTTTTTACATCAGCCAATGTCACAAAGTGCTATACAGAAACCCAGCCTAAAACCCCAAACTGCAAGCAATGCAGATGTAGAAGCACGGTGGCTAGGAGAAACTCCTTAGAAAAGCAAAAACCTAGAGAGGAACCCGGCTCTAAGGGGTGGCCAGTCCCATTCTGGCTGTGCCGGGTGTTGATATCAATACATGGCCATTAAGGCCAGAAATTTCTCAAAAATGTTCAAACGTTCATAGATGACCAGCAGGGTCGAAATAATATACATATACAATAATATACTTCCCCAGTGATTTCACCCACACACTGCTACTGGAGGGGAGAATTTCCTGGTGGCATGGCAGACCATCTGTTCCCACAGGAAATACTCTTCTACCTCCTCCATAGTATAAAAGACATCACTTTGATTGGTTGCTGGTTCATGGTCCCTGACATTCAACACCTTTCACCTCCATCCATACCCAGATAATGCTCTGATAGAGTTTGTATAGGCTTACACACTGATGCAGTGCAATGGTATCGTGTCCTAACCACTAACAATCCATCATAGTACAGAGGCAAGGGACATGTCCTGCCATTTGGTATGGATTCAGCCTGAATAGCTCCGTTTGTATTCGACAGTCATTCCTGTAGAGTTACTGTCTAGAACTAAACTGTATTTTGGACTTCAGCACCTTCGCAGTTGATAATCTCATATCTTGGGTTTCAGCAAAAAATAATTCAATTATCTGTCATGAGACAAACGTACATTTCAGGGAAAAATGAAAATGTATTATGACAGTGAGACAAAAAAAGTTAAAGTGCATCAGTTTGGAGCGCTACAGTAGCTGTGTAGATAGATAGAAATCAAGGGTTTAACATTTCAGGCACCTGTCGATTATATTGACTTCTAGGGGAAAATAGTGTCCTCCAAAAACTCAACAAGATGTCGCAATTATGAATTATGCAATGTGAATATGTAGACGGTCAGACATTCATTGTTTATTTGCGTTAAAATCCAGCACATTACCAAGAGGTAAAAGGGACAAGTAGTATAAAAGCACAAGGCATTGAGAAACACTAATACCTTTTCCAAGAGCTTTTACATTCAACGCACAAAGAAACAAGGATGAATAGCTTGAGTCATAGTTAGACCAAGGATCTTCTTTTGGAAGTGGGGGAAAAGACCCAGTGATAATTGCTGTGGTGTTTACGTTAGGACCAGGACAGAGTTGTGTGTGACCTTACAGATAGAGAGGTCAGAGTGCACTCACCTGTGGTGTCATCCCATGACAGAGGTACAGGATGGGGATGTTGTCTGAGTCAGGCCCCTGGTCTAGACACAGGTCATTCCTCAGCATGTTCTTTAACTGGAAGAGACAGACAGAGAGGAGGAAAATAACGCAATAACCAGGGAGGAGGGACAGATATGGATTAAGAACGCCGAAACTTGTTAATGGACAATTTGTTTCTGAAAAGCCGTTAAGCTCTGCCTTCTTCCATTCGGCAAACGACAACGGATAATTAGTCCTTTAATAATAGAATGACACAACGCACAACTGGTTTGTGTGAGGAATAGTTTGACAAATGGATGCACTTTAGGCTAATTACTGTTTGCCTCGAAAGACATAACACAATAGTGTAAACAACTATTTTCCATTATCCTCGCATCAACAAGGGAAGAAATAGGATTTTCCACTAAATAATTGTGACGAAAATAGTTCTGCAGCATCTGTTTGAGTACAAATTGAGAGGAGAAATTTGAAAATGCAGTTTGGAGCAGGGTTTAGAGCTACAGCTACAAAAATGAATAACAAATGCACTTTTCTACTATGCCTTATGTATTTTTCTATATTATTATTTTTTGATAAATTATTGTGGAATAATGTCCTTCTTATGTTAAAATCGCTCTCAACAGTGCACTTCAGAGTATCTAGTTCAGTTTTCAGAGAACAATCATGTGAGATTTAGTGATCACACCCTTGTCAAATATGTATGTGTTTCACCAAGTTGTTTTGAAAGCTGCCTTCATAATCCTATTCACAGCTTGACTCCCACACATGCTCAGTAGTGTCATGATTTGGCATCAAATAATTCTAACACAGTTGTGATGTGAAGTGCTCATCAAACAACCAAGCAAAGCATTAGAGGGGCGGGCAGGTTATTTTTGGACCGTTTCATTACTCATGTTTGAATAAAACTGACCTATTTTTTTCATCAACCTTTCATTGCTTCAGTGGAGATATGTCTACAATCTGTGGCTTGAAATGTGCTCCTAGGATAGTCATGTTTTATGTTCTCGTTAAGATATTACAAAAGACTGCTTCAGCATGTACAGTACACACGTTCTTGCCTCACATTACATTCACACTATAGCGTTACTTTTTATGGTGACTGACATAGTCAGTATAAAGATGATAAACTAGTCCTCAGGTGCAATTTTTGATTACAAAATGCCTCTAGATTTCTCAAGAGGGAAAGGGACTTTAATACATGAAACACAACAGAGACAATGCTGAGCACAGATATCATAACATACTCACCACTCCATAAGCAACGATGTCATTGTAGGTTCTCATCTCCGAGTAGATGTTGGCCAAGAACCACCTGAAAGATTTACACTGCAGTCTGTTCCTCAAAGCCTTCCTCTCTGTGAGGTCCCCTATGTCAATCCCTGAGTCCTAGAAAAAGACACACCAACACATGGATACCCACATGACAACTTATTTTTTACATAGATTATATATGGAATACATATTTAAACTGTGAAATGACTAGGGCCTGGAGTTTTCCTGGTCAGGTCGCATTTTCAGGAATAACTCAGGAGGCTGTGGTCTTTACCTGTGGAGGAATGTTCCAGGCCATGTAAACGTGGTTCTTGTATTCGTCCATCCACACCTCCGCCACCCTCAGTGCATTCCGCCGCACATGAGCAGTCAGATCTTGAGTGTAGGGCTTGTGAGCACGCTCGATATGCGCTATCCGAGAACAGGGCAGGACCTCCACACTGCCCCCACACTGCCATACCTGAAGTTACACACACAAAATGTTTCAAAAGAAAATATTAAAAGAAATAGGTAGGAAGCTGAATTATAGCCCTGTAAGTGTTCAGAGCTCAGTAGTACACACAGGGTTAGATAAAAGAAGGAAGTCAGTAACCAGGTGTCCATAGTTTTTATGGGAGTAAAGTACATCGTAAAAAAAATGTCACGGCAGGTCTGATGGAAACATCTAATTTGTTGGTAAACATTCCAAATGTTGACAAAACAAAACACGATAGACAAGGTTGGATCTTTTTGTGTATGTAAAATTAATTATGCAAGAATGCAAATGCCTTTATGCGCAAATATTAATATAATAACCATCATATCGAAGTAAACTTGGAGTCACGCGATGATATGTTGTGTGGTCCTCCCACTATGACTCGGGAAATAATGTAGTTTATTAAGCTACAGATGATAAGTTATGATAAACTTCACAGGGTGGTGAAAGTGCACACAGTGATTAGTGCTCCTTTCCAATAAATACCAAGAGTCTTATTCTGGAGGCATGATGATCAATGTTTGGCTGCCTTTTGACAAATAAAAAATGGTCCAAAATAATCTCATCATGTATGCTATCCTACCCGCACTGTATCTGCGAGCTGTTGGCTAGAGCTCACGTGCCAAGTGGGCACATTCGCAATATAACGTTTTTTTTTTTTGACAAAACCCATCAGTAGAGTTGAAAATGTGATGGAAACCCAATTACAGTTGAAGTCGGAAGTTTACATACACCTTAGCCAAATACATTTAAACTCAGTATTTCAAAATTTCGGACATTTAATCCTAGTGAAAATTCAGGTTTGTAGGCCTCCTTGCTCGCACACGCTTTTTCAGGTTATGCCAATATAAGACTCGTTTTACTGTGGATACATATACCTTTGTAGCTGTTTCCTCCAGCATCTTCACAAGGTCCTTTGCTGTTGTTCTGGGATTGATTTGCACTTTTCGCACCAAAGTATGTTCATCTCTAGGAGACAGAACGCATCTCCTTCCTGAGCGGTATGACGGCTGCATGGTCCCATGGTGTTTATACTTGCGTACTATTGTTTGTACAGATGAACGTGGTACCTTCAGGCATTTGGAAATTGCTCCCAAGGATGAACCAGATTTGTGGAGGTCCACAATTGTTTTTCTGAGATCTTGGCTGATTTCTTTTGATTTTCCCATGATGTCGAGCAAAGAGGCACTGAGTTTGAAGGTAGGCCTTGAAATACATCCACAGGTACACCTCCAATTGACTCAAATTATGTCAATTAACCTATCAGAAGCTTCTGGAATTTTCCAAGCTGTTTAAAGGCACAGTCAACTTAGTGTATGTAAACATCTGACCCACTGGAATTGTGATATAGTGAATTATAAGTGAAATAATCTGTCTGTAAACAATCGTTGGAAGAATTACTTGTGTCATGCACAAAGTAGATGTCCTAACCGACTTGCCAAAACTATAGTTTATTAACGTGAAATCTGTGGAGTGGTTGAAAAATGAGTTTTAATGACTTCAACCTAAAATCAGCTGTATGGAAGTGTGCAAGTCGCTGAGCTGGGTGTTTCAGCTCGGTATGGGGGGTTCCCTGGCACACTGCAGCTCCTCCCATGGCCCATCTGGAGGAGGGCTGAGCTGACTGGCTGAATCCTCCAGCAACAGGCAGCAGTGCAGAATGTACTCACATATAGCAGCAGCAGTGGATTATTACACACACTAATCCAAGAGTGCTCAATATGGGCCAAATCCTAACTTGAGATTCCAGGCTTGGACGTAACTCAGGTGTGTAAATTATTGTTACAGGTTTTGTTTTTTCAATTTATATTTCGAGGTTGGCGCACTGATTGGTGTCACCTCATTAGTATGTGTTACACCTGTGCTGGCTTGTCATCTTGTTAGTCACAGGGGATATTTAAGAGCAGCAGGCACAGTGCTCCAGTTGGCTTGAGAGATGTGGAGGGTTAACACCTTCAGTTGTCTCTCTCTATTTTGATATCTAAAAAACAATCCTTTATCTTTTTTTCCCTGTTTTCGTTTTGCTCCACTTTTTGGTTTGCTTCCTGTCTAAGTTTGGTGTGGGTTTTAATTTTATTTGCCTCTTCTTGGGCAAAGTTAGTGGGCGCTAATTGTGGGTGTCTTTTAGTTCCCAGTTGTTGTTGCTAGTCAACTTCTGTGGACACCCTAATGAGTGTATTTTAGAACCCCTCCTGTTTAGTTTTGGTTGCTGTTAGTGACTCTTTGTTAGCATAGATGTCAATGAGGGACCGATCTCAAGTTAGGATTTGGCATATTGCTGAGCTGATCATAATGGACTCCACTCTCACCCTGATGCCAAGCTCCACATTCTCTCCACCATAGACCTCCATCCCCTCATCCAATAAGCCAATCTCTTCAAAGTACTTCCTGTCCACCACAAAACAGCCAATAAGAGCTGGGCTCCTGGTACAAAGATGTCAAAAGAGAGAGAAACAGTCAATTATGCGCTTTGGTTCTATTAACTACTTCCTAGTACCTTCTAGTGTCTTTGTAACACTGAGCTCAGCCAAAGATTTTCCACATTTGACTTTTTCAATAATAAACCTACAAGGTTGTTTGCCTATTCCTTGTCAGGAATGAGGATTTCCCACGTTGTCTAAAAACAACCAGGAGAAAGAAAACAAGCTTTCATCTACATCAAACTGATGCAACAGGTTCGCACACATTGTTCTTAAATGGTTCTGTTATTAAAATCAATTGGAATAAGCCACAGACACAAAATTGCAACACAGTGCCTGTGAAATAGCACAAGACAACGGTTGATTCCTAAGTCTTTGCTGACGGTGACCTGATAGGGGCGGTGTGGTTGTACTGGGTCCACCAGGCTTTGGGCGGGTTCAGGTAGCGACACCACAGCTCCCAGTCGAAGCCCTGAGCAGACAGCGGATACTCCTCGATCTCAAACGTGTCATACTTGATGTTGTCAAACGACGGCGAGACAATGCGTGTTCGGTCCTCCTTGATCCTCAGAAGAATGGGCTCGGCCCTGTAGGGAAGACACATGGCATGGTGGGAAATTGTGTTTTTTTCAATGAAAAGAATATGAGGGAGAACACATAAGCTGAGTTTGAGATGTGTTGATTTGGTGAGGGAAACCAATGAGGTTGGATAAATATGGCCATGTCCTTATTGCAAACCCCAGAGTTAATACTTGATGGAAGCACTTTTGGCTGTCATTACAGCTGTGCATAATTTATACTGAATAAAACTATAAACGCAACATGTTCAATGATTTTACTGAGTTACAGTTCATATAAGGAAATTAGTCAATTGAAATAAGTTCACGTGACAAAAATACTCCTCAGTTTCATCAGCTGTCCAGGTGGCTGGTCTCAGACGATCCCCCAGGTAAAGATAGATAGATAGATAGATAGATAGATAGATAGATAGATAGATAGATAGATAGATAGATAGATAGATAGATAGATAGATAGATAGATAGATAGATAGATAGATAGATAGATAGATAGATAGATGTACACTATACATTGGTGGATGTTGGATGGGTAACTATACTATAAAGGTTGATGGCAGAGAAATACTTCAGTAGCTAAAAATGCATATGATATGAGCGAGGGTAATAATAGTTTACTTAATAGACAGACTGGCTAAATGAACAGGTAAGTTAATATTTTGCATGGTTAACTTTGCTGTACAGGTAAATATACAGTTATATTTACAGATAAGTGAATACTTGCATGGTTACACAAACTGTACAGGTAAATGAAAGGAAGAGATACTTTAATAGCTAAATGTGTGTATGATATAATTTGGGGTAATAATAGTAATTCCCTTAAAATACAGTCCTTAGTGCGCAGGGTTTAATTACAGACAACTGCACGTATTGCACATTCGATATACTAAAAGCAATGAGAAAAGGTGCAACTGACAGGATACTAATATGCATTCCTGAGTGAATGCCTACGTAAGTTAGGTCCAAGAATTACTAGCAATATTGCACGTGATATGATATAACAACTGTACATGTGTATGTATATACAGACCTGCATGAATAAATAGGTCCTGAGTGAATGAGTGCTGACGGATCAGAGTTACTCACGGATGGATGCATAATTGCTAAACTAGGTCCTAGCACCCCAACAGTTCCAGATCTATGTTGCCGACGGCACAGCACCCCGGTGAGGCATTATATAGTCTAATAGCCGCCGGCAGGAAGAACCTCCTGTAGCGCTCTCTGGCACACCGTGGTGGGATCAGTCTGTGACTGAAAGTGCTCCTCTGCGTCATAACCATAGCGTGCAGAGGGTGGGTGACGTTGTCCATGATGGCCAGCAGTTTGGCCAGGATCCGTCTCTCCGCCACCTCCTCTAGAGTGTCAAGGCTCATCCCCAGGACAGAGCTAGCCTTCCTGATCAGCTTATTTACCCGAGAAGCATCACCGGCTTTGATATTTGCTCCCCAGCACACCAATGCAAAAAAAATGGCACTGGCCACCACAGACTGGTAGAAGGTATGCAGTAGTTTACTGCACACGTTGAAGGACCTGAGCCTCCTCAGACAGTAGAGCCAGCCCATTCCAGTCTGTTGTCCATATGGACTCCCAGGAACTTGTATGACCCAACCATTTCCACATCCATCCCCTGTATAGGGACTGCAGTCAGTTGTGCCTTGGTTCTCCTGAAGTCCACCACCATCTCCTTTGTTTTGCTGATGTTGAGCTGAAGGTGGTTCTGCTCACACCACAACACAAAGTCACTGATTGTGCTCCTGTACTCCTCCTCCTGCCCACCCCTGATGCACCCTACAATAGCAGAGTCATCCGAGAACTTCTGTAGGTGGCATGTTTCAGAGTTATATCTGAAGTCCGAGGTGTAGAGGGTGAACAGGAAGGGGGACAGGACCGTTCCCTGGGGGGCCCCTGTGTTGCTAACTGCCCGTTCTGACACACAGCTCTGTAGTCGCACAAATTGTGGCCTACCGGTCAGGTAGTCCGTGACCCAGGAGACTAAGGGTGCTTCCACTTTCATCCTCCTCATCTTCTCACCCAGTAGCAGGGGCTGAATGGTATTGAAGGCACTGGAGAAGTAAAAAAACATAACCCTCACAGTGCAACCTGCATTGTCCAGGTGAGAGTAGGCCTTCTGCAGAAGGTAGATGATTGCATCATCCACCCCGATATTGCGCTGGTATGCAAACTGCAGGGGGTCCAGTGATGTACACACCAGGGGTCTGAGGTGAGCGAGGACTAAACTTTCCAGGGTCTTCATGATGTGGGATGTTAGCGCTAGAGGTCTGAAGTCATTCAGGACAGTGGGGTGTGCCTTCTTGGGCACTGGGACGAGGCAGGAGTTTTATTATTCCTGGTTGGGCACTTCACAAACTGTTTGAACGTGGGCAGCGTTGAAGAGAAAGATGCATGGTTAAAATCCCCCGAAATGGCAAAGAAATCACTGGGATGCGCTGTCTGTAACCTCGCGATAAGAGTGGATGACGTCACACGCTGTGTTTGCGTTAGCGGGGGGGCGGGATGTAAACAATAACAGCAATGGCCACCGTGAATTCCCTCGGCAAATAGTAGGGTCTCAGGTTAACAGCTAACAGTTCAATGTCCGGGCTACAAAACTTTTCTTTAATAGTAATATGTCTTGGATTACACCATCTGTTGTTAACTAATAAAGCCAGCCCACCACCCTTGCTCTTACCGGAAGAGACGCGATCCCTGTCCGCTCTGATGGTCTGGAAACCGTTGATAGTGACGTTCTCTATGGGGATGTTATCGTTCAGCCAATTCTCCGTGAAAAGCATTAGGCTCGTTTCTCGATAGACCCTTTGTCCACGGACAAGACCCTCGAGTTCGTCCATCTTGTTATTTAGTGAGCTCACGTTGCCCATAATGATAGATGGTATAGCCGGCTTGTACTTGTACTTCCTCCGCTTTGCCTTACATTTCAATCCGGCCCTACGTCCACGGCGTCGCCTTTTCAATTCGTCCGGAATATCAAACTTTTCCCTGGGGAGCAGCAGCGCTGTGTGGGCTAAATCGTGGAGCTGGGCTCTGTTGTAAATAATAATTGTTGACGACTCCTGTCGACGTTCAGCTGCGATAAAATCCATAATGCTGAACTATTATAGTTCAACTGTAGCAAAATAAAACTAAAGAAAAGAGACTAAAAAAACGAACTAAAACAACAATGAAAACCTAACACTGGAATAGCTGTATTTTTAAACGGGACAATTACACACATTTTAATGCCAAAGACAAACCAGAATGACTTTCCAAGAGTGTTCCTGAATGGTCCAGTCTCAGTCCTGACTTAAATCTGCTTGAAAATCAGACTGTTTGAATATTCTTGTCCATACATTTTTACATTTTAGCAGATGCTTTATATCAAGTGGCTTACACAGTAGTGAGTGCATACATTTTCATACTTTGTTTTCGTTCTGTTCCCCGGTGGGAATCATAACCACAACCCTGGCTTTGCAAGCGCTATGCTCAGCCAACTGAGCCACACGGAACCAATGAATGATTCCCAATCAAAGTAACTGAGCTTGAGCAATATTGATAAAAAAAAAAAAACGATGGATATGTTGTTAAAATCATTAAAAAACATTATTCACAGTTGTGTTCATCGCTGCCAAAGGTGCTTCACCATTTTTTTTATTTTTTTTGTAAAAATGTTCTATAAATGTTTGTTCACTTTGAAAATCGAATACAGCCCTTAGCTGTGGTATATAGGCCATATACCACTGCCTTATTGCTTTTATAAACCGGTTGCCAACACAGTAAAGCAAAGAAGTACACATCTAAATTGAAAATGTTGCTTTAATAAATACATTCCGCCAGAAAAAGTAGTCAGGACAAAAAAAAGTCTCATTGCTAGACTGGTTGCTATGCAACAAACACAGGCTAGCTAGCAAACTTACATTAAATGTATGCAAAAACAAAGCATTAGCGCCACTTCTAGAGTGATTAACACATTCAAATTATTTATTAATGTTGATCTGAATGTTGTCTTTTATTGTGCACAAATGAAAAAATTGTCCCATGTTATTGTCGGTTGTTGGCTTGCCCATGGTGTCATTTGTTGGCTCCACGCTGCTGGAAATGGATGCCGTTGTTTTAGCTGGGTGAGCTGCTGCTGTGTTGTCAGAGAACAGTGCTCCACCGCTTCCAGATTTGGCCTCCAGTAACTTGGAAGAGAGGTTGCAAATCTGTGTCCTCTGACAGACAGTATTTCTCGCCTCTAGTCCAGCATCCGACAGTTTCTGGATCATGGTGGTTCGGAGGCAGTGGTTTGTGTAAATCTGTGACGGGCCAGCTATTTTGCAAGATTTAGGCAGCATTGTTGCGAGGTTGGTCACTCCCATCGGCTCTTTTGTGTACCTGAAACATATGACAAAACAACGTTAACTAATATTCAGGCCTGCAAAACTACCAGCTATATTGTCAGGGTACATTAGAATTATTTAACTAGCTAGCTAACAGTTACATACCATGTATCCCTTCACTGGCGGGCAGCTTTTGTCGCACCCCTCTTTCCTCAACTTTTTAATTACGCCGACAGACACATTGTTGCTCGTTGTAAATTAGAAGTCCTTCTGTATACTTCATGCCAACAAGACAGTCACTCTGTCTTGTTAAATGACAGACATTTTTCAATCAATCATTTAAAATAACAATGTTTGAGCTCCACAAATACATACGGAATTACATTGGGGAAATGACAGGTCATCAGCAGAGACAGCACAAATAGCATCAGACTTGTTCTGTACAAAAGGCCTCAGGTCAATGTTTATATGAATAGCCAATATGAATAGGCAACATGTTTGTGTGCATAAAAGACAGGCTGAGAGCCTCATGCAATCCTTTTCAAGCACTGCCTTCGCATTGAGCCAAGTGACTTAATTAGTCTAAGACACAAAATCTGGTAGCTGGGAGGAGTGAGGAGGCCTCCGAAATGTCTGTTCTGAGATCTGTGCCAAAGCACCTCAGGAGTGAGTGGAGTTTTTTGGGATTGAGCCCAGGCTCTTCAGGGAAATACGTGTCGGTTGGTCGACCTGTCAAGCTGTGGAGAGAATGATTAACAGGCACATAAACTGTGTCAGACAGAAAGCCCTGATACACTACTTTGCCATGAACAACTCCAGTCAGTAGCACGTCAACCATTTGAGCACTCCTGAGCTGAGGGCAGTCACATATTATATTATTCTGACAACCCACTCATCTATCACAGTAATGTAATAGTTCTATTAAGTAATTACTGAGAAAATGCAGCACTTATACCACACATAGAGCCAAGATCATAAATAGACATGAAATGTTAACTGTTGGATAGGTTGGAACATATACGTGGCATCCCAGTCCCTTACCATCCGATGTTGAACTCCAAGTGGGCATCGAACAGGGCAACGACGGGGGCGCTGGCGGCCCTCCACCCACTGACCCTGGAGCGGATAAGCCCCTCCTGCTTGTCGTGGCGGACCACCTTTATGAAGTCTGGCCGCTGGGAGTTGGTTTCCTTCACAAAGTTCTGCAGGTTCTCCTTCAGCTCAGCTATAGAAACATTAATAGATAGACACATCTTAACTGACTTGCCTAGTTAAATAAAGGTAAACATTTCAAATTAAATAAATACAGTACAGAAAGAGAGAGAGAGAAAAAGGGAGAGAAGTTTTAGAGTCAGTCTTTCTGATCTTTACAGAAGAAGAACCACAGTGGCTGAAACATTGTTGAATGAAACTCTGGGAAGCCTTGAAACTGTGCAGGTATTTTTCATTATATCTTATAATATCCTGCACCTGTGAAATCTGCTCAATGATGTATGTACCTTGGATTACTGACTAAAGTGCTTTACAGTCCCAAATTCGATTTATTCCACTGTGTAAAGGAGGTTTCAAATAAATAATATTGCGGTTGTGTAATATTGAAATAACCTATGATTGATGTCTAATCAGCATCCCTCAGCATCGTCTGGTTGAGGGAAGTACATTCTGCTTTCCACAAGCTCCATCTGCCACCTGTTTGTTTGAATTTGCTAGGTGGTCATGGCAGTGTCTCACCATGGCAACCAGATGGAGTGATTGGGACATGAAGGGCGGGGACCAGACATCAATGTCTGTTTTCATTACAGTTGTGTTGGTGAGTTAGCTGAGACACTTCATGGGGCAATGGCTTTCAGAAATGTTCTTCATGACAATATTGATCACACAACCATGAACCTATTAGGATTAACCAAGTAATATCCAGTGATAGTTAGCGGTAAGAAATGAAGAGGACAAATAAGAGGACTAAGGTCGATTTGGTTAATTGGATTGTCATGGGAAGTAATCCCAGCTGAGCCTATAAGACACACCCACTCAGGATGGGGAGCCGTTAGCCAGACTCCTGAAACTGTACAGAACGGGAAGAGTCACATTGTTCAAATTGAGCCAACTGCCAAGGAATTCATTAGAATACCAATGGCCACAAAGGAAACTAACAGTTTAATTTCCACTCTCAGCATCTCAGCTATTTTGCTCCGTTTTCTGATTAATTTACATTACAGAAACTCCTCTTTTTTTTTCTTCAACATTTACATCCTGAAATAGGAGGCCTTGATAAAAATATTAATTCAAAAGAAGCAGTGTGGGTTTTTTAATACCTCTGCCGGACTCTTTTGACCCTCATTTGTCAGCTCAACAGATATGTACGCAGCTAAAACACCTTATGAAATGATCAGTCTAGTTAAAATAGAGCCTTTAAATCTCTTCTCACTTCCCTCTGGCTCTATAGCTGATCAGCATGCAGGTCTGTCCTGCTGAAATAACTAGGCTAACAAATAACTTAATTTGGAGCCGTGTGAAAGTAATCCATTAAATTGGCAGGCAACACCAGCACATTTTTTTAATGATATTGTATGGGGTAAGATACATTTTATGAGTTTATTACCAGTAATAAGATTATGCGAAACTCCTGATGTACTGTCGGTCATGTCAAGTGTGACTGGATTTACAGTGCTTTCAGAAAGAATTCACACCCATTGACTTTTTCCACATTTTGTTGTGTTAGAAGTTTAATTTAAGATAGTAAGCAGTCTGAATGGATTCCTGTATACAATGCAGTGTGTATACTGTGTAGGCTACATATTTAGTAGGAATATATGAGTTACCATTGTTGCTGTTGTCATCGACCAGGATGATCTCCTTGAGGAGGTGGGAGGGAGTCCTGTTCATGGCTGTGTGGATGGAGCGCAGGATGACCGACAGGGCCTCGTTCATAAAGATAAAGATGATACTTACTTGTGGGAGATTAGTGGGGTATGAAATGTTTCTGCAACTGAGGAGAAACAGCAAACAGACAAGATATGACCAAGAACCTTCTGTCAGAACCACATTTTTATTTTATTTTTATGGACCATAGAAAGGAACTTTAAAAAGGGTCAAAGGTCATGTACCCATCAGGTCTGAGGTCTGTGATGGGTCTGGCCAGAGAGAGGCGGTCACTGAGGTAGCTGTTGTAGCCGTAGTACTGGAACTTCTTCAGCGCCACCCGACGACTCTCAGGACCTAGGTCATGACCCCAGCGGACAAACAGGGAGGAGTCTGAGAGGTCCTCCCCTACTTTTTCATCACTACCCTTCTGAGGCACCTCTGTAGGCGAGAGTGAGAGAAAGGAGTGGTAAACCGGTATGTGCTATAGAAATAATAATGTTTACATTCATGCCGCATACTGCACATCCTGTAGCTTACATTAAAAAGATTTATACCAGTGGGGAAAAGTCACTGTATTCAGCATGATCACATGGCAGGCACACTTCCTGGAATGCATTAGCATTTGAATTGATCCATCTAAAAACACTGCAATGTGTTACTGCAGCTTTGGACTACTGATACCAGTTTAGCATATTCCTACTTTTCCTGTGGTCTACTGAAAGCAGCAAAACCAAATGGGTTAGTCCTACTATATCACATTGTCTGGACAAGACAATTTCTCCTTCACTCAACACCAGTATTGTGAGCTGAAAGAATGCAACGCAATGGAATGTTGCTAAGGTATTTATGATGCCCGGAAATGTCCTCACAAAAGAGATGAAGAACTCGGTGCAGGTTATTACTTAATGCTAATTATCGGCCAAGGTTATTTAATTATAGACACTGCATTGCACTCTCTCAGCACTAAGTCATTCATCTCTGCCACGACTGGGACGCCAACATTTGCATTTGCTACTCTGAGGGCACAACTTCATCTGAGGAGGAGGATGTTGACATGAAGGGCTCGGCTGCACAGGGGCTCCTCACAGCACCATAATACTCAGATCCTGATCAAATGTATATTTCTATGGATAGGTGTGGTTTTGGGTTAATGTCCAATGACAATGTCTCTGATAGAATTGGAGCCTGAATCAACAATCTTTTGCACACAGTGTTAAATTATTTGAAATGGAGTCAGATAATCAATATTTACATAGAGGCTTTATGGATAACATAAAATAGAGCTCAAAAAGGTCATCCACGAAATATGACAAAAGAAAAGACAGTGTCTTTGTTCACAAAAGTACTTATAGAATATACAATACCAGTCAAAAAGTTGACACCTACTCATTCAAGGGTTTTTCTTAATTTTGACTATTGTCTACATCGTAAAATAATAGTGAAGACATCAAAACTATGAAATAACACATGGAATAATGTAGTAACCAAAATAAGTGTTCAACAAATCAAAATATGTTATATTTTAGATTCTTCAAAGTAGCCACCCTTTGCCTTGATGACAGCTTTGCGCACTCTCAACCAGCTTCACAAGGTAGAAACCTGGAATGCATTTCAATTAACAGGTGTGCCTTGTTAAAAGTACATTTATGGAATTTCTTTCCTTCTTAATGCATTTGAATGACACAAGTATTGGTCTCCACAAAGTTTGCTGCTTTAGTGTTCTTAGATCTTTATGTCAGTAGTTACTATGGTACACTGAAGTATAATTACAAGTATTCCATAAGTGTCAAAGGCTTTCATTGACAATGACATTCAGTTTATGCAAAGAGTCAATATTTGCAGTGTTGACCCTTCTTTTTCAAGACCTCTGCAATCTGCCCTGGCATGCTGTCAATTAAGTTCTGGGCCACATCCTGACTGATGGCAGGCCATTCTTGCATAATCAATGCTTAGAGTTTGTCAGAAGTTGTGGATTTTTGTTTGTCCCCCCGCCTTGAGGATCGACCACAAGTTCTCAATGGGATTAAGGTCTGGGGAGTTTCCTGGCCATGGACCCAAAATGTTGATGTTTTGTTCCCCAAGCCCCTTAGTTATCACTTTTGCCTTATGGCAAGGTGCTCTATCATGCTGGAAAAGGCATTGGTCGTCACCAAACTGTTCTTGGATGATTGGGAGAAGTTGCTCTCGGAGGATGTGTTGGTACCATTCTTTATTCATGGCTGTGTTCTTAGGCAAAATTGTGAGTGAGCCCACTACCTTGACTGAGAAGCAACCCCACACATGAATGGTCAGAGGATGCTTTACTGTTGGCATGACACAGGACTGATGGTAGCGCTCACCTTGTCTTCTCCAGACAAGGTATTTTCCGGATGGCCCAAACAATCGGAAAGGCTCTACCCCAGTCTTCAGCATTCCAATCCGTGTACATTTTGCAGAATATCAGTCTGTCCCTGATGTTTTTCCTGAAGAGAAGTGGCTTCTTTGCTGCCCTTCTTGACACCAGGCCATCCTCCAAAAGTCTTTGCCTCACTGTGCATGCAGATGCACTCACACCTGCCTGCTGCCATTCCTGAGCAAGCTCTGCACTGGTGGTGCCCCGATCCCGCAGCTGAATCAACTTTAGGATACGGTCCTGGCGCTTGCTGGACTTTCTTGGGCGCCCTGACGCCTTCTTCACAACAATTGAACCTCTCTCCTTGAAGTTCTTGATGATCCGATAAAATGGTTGATTTAGGTGCAATCTTACCAGCAGCAATATCCTTGCCTGTGAAGCCCTTTTTGTGCAAAGCTATGATGACGGCACGTGTTTCCTTGCAGATAACCATGGTTGACAGAGGAAGAACAATGATTTCAAGCACCACCCTCCTTTTAAAGCTTCCAGTCTGTTATTCTGACTCAATCAGCATGACAGAGTGATCTCCAGCCTTGTCCTCGTCAACACTCTCAACTGTGTTAACGAGACAATCACTGACATGATGGCAGCTGGTTCTTTTGTGGCAGGGCTGAAATGCAGTGGAAATGTTTTTTGGGGATTAAGTTCATTTTCATGGCAAATAGGGACTTTGCAATTAATTGCAATTCATCTGATCACTCTTCATGACATTCTAGAGTATATGCAAATTGCCATCATCAACACTGAGGCAGCAAACTTTGTGGAGACCAATACTTGTGTCATTCTCAAAACTTTTGGCCACGACTGTACATTATAATGAATTTGGCCTGGCCTAGGCCCACCAACACACCTCTGGGCCTTAGTGGACCTCTGTGGTTAAACATGTGTAAAAGAGGTCAGCCGTGTAGGCATTTGTGAAGGCTTCAATAGACAGCAGTGTTTTGGACTGGAAAAAGTAGCCACTTTGCTGTTGGCTTGTTGCGAAAAGCTAATAATTACATAAGTATTGCATGAGACTTATGTAATTTAGCCATGAAGTACAAATACAGTCATGGGATTATAGTTAGTCTCTGAAGTCTACTACGTAGGAGTCGGATTACCGTGGGGTAGGTATCCTCCCTCTGAACCTTGTGCAGCACCCCTACCCCTTTAGATCACCGAGAGCCTTTCATATATAGTGTCATTTGTTTAGGGTTGGGAGGTGGTGGGGATTTGTGAGCTCCGGGGTACAGCCCAAAGAGCTACTGCCACCAAACACTGATGTCATCATGGCAAACAGCAGGCTGAAATGACCTTGTTGAGAAAACACTGGCTTGTTTTCAATGTTTGCTCAGCTGGAGGAACACAATATAGACACCCTCACAGTCTGCAGTGCTTCCTCCCACAGAGAGCAGCGAGGATGAACATTAATATTTTCAGTGTAGGTAGAATTTATAGCTATCATCATGAAACTAGTTTATCTATTCATGAGAACACAGCACGTCACAAGGACTTAGATCATCATCATCAGATCAAATGTTGTGCCGCTTGTAATGGCAAGCGGGGAGTATTGTTAGCATAATTGTGTTACCATAACAAATGGCAATATCTTGATCCAGCACAAGAAAACTGCATTATGCAGATGGTCTCAGACAGCTGAGTGGCCAGAGAACTGTAGAGGTTGTGAGTTCCAGGTTGGTCATTTTAGGAGGTCACTCTCTCATTAGAACACAACACTGGCTGATAGACCGACACAGCAGAGCAGTCTGGAGGGCATGTCTGTCTGTCTGCATGTAGACATCTACAGTACATGACCCCTATGAATTAAACAGATTAATTCATGCTGCATGGCGTCAGAGCCAATCAGTCACTTCTTGGTTTGATGAAAGTCACAGATTGTAGTACAACTTTTATGGTAACATTTATCGGTCTCCTGCCCTTCATCTAAACTGATTTAACAAGTGACATCAATAAGCGATCATAGCGTTCAACTGGTCAGTCTATGTCATGGAAAGAGCAAGTGTTCATAATAGTTTGTACACTCAGTGTGTACTGCAAGTGTTGATTAGTTGGCAGGGGTCTTTACGGCAACATTGTGTTTTGATGCATTTCTGATACCCTTTAAGACTTTTTCTGGTAGATGTTTTCTAAGACCCCTTTTCCATCTGTTTATCCACAAATCAAAGCCTTTTGGCTTAGAGGTAAAGTTATATTCCCCTTGACAACATCAGTTCAACAGCCTCCTGCTGTTAAAAGGGACAATCTGCAGTTGCGACATCCATTTTTTGTACCCATTGATCCTTGAAAAATGTAACTTATGAATGCAGACAGTTCAACTGTCTTACCACATCAGAACCCAAAATATAAGCTTGTTTTACGGCAATGTTTGTAAAAGTAAACAAAAAAACTATAGCTTCCAAACATGGT
The DNA here is from genome assembly GCA_023634145.1 of Thymallus thymallus. Lineage (NCBI taxonomy): Eukaryota > Metazoa > Chordata > Actinopteri > Salmoniformes > Salmonidae > Thymallus > Thymallus thymallus. The sequence continues at coordinate 32,890,484 of CM042414.1, forward strand.
TAAAACTATAATTTTGATATCATGGATGGTCAGTCCTTTGATCCATAGCTCCATCTAGAAATTTGAAAGTGGTGAAAATGTACAGCGCCATCCTTCAGCTTTTTAGCGAAACAGTGGCGGGGAAAACGCTTTATTCTTTCAACTGCTGATTGACGTTTTAATCTTATCCCAGCAGGCTTTGCACTTCTAAAGCAAATACACTCTCCCTAAAATAAGGGAATTTGTTTTTTAAAGAGAAACTCATTTGCTCTCAAAGCTATTGAAATTCTCTATTGCCAAAGCCTTTGTTGTATCTGTTTGTTTACAGGACTTGACTAAATCACACAGAGGAAGTTCCCTCTTGTCCAATAATGCTTGTGGACCAGTGGTGCTGAAGTGCTGCTGTGCCTGCAGCGTTGTGCCTCAGCTCTGAAATGATTAATTTCATCATCATTTAAACAGATGGTCTTCCCACCTATTTCCTCAACCGTGAATAATGATCAACCATTTGCAATGAATCTTTCAAGAGCTTTGGTTTTGTTTGCCAAACTGTTCTTTTCAACTATCAGTCACCATTTGTGCTTACATATAGTGTGACGGCCTACTGAATCTGTCCAAATGGGCATCGTATTTCACTCTGTTCATCTGTCCTAAATCCCTCTGCAGTCAGGGCACTATCAGTATCCATCTTGTTTTAGGATTACCCACAAGGCCTGTCTGGAGGCTATTACATGCACACACATTGCTTGCACCGTTTGCACACTAGGCTTGGGCAGTATCGTCATACCTTCGTACCTTAGACCACTGCGCCACTCGGGAGCCAGAGGTAGCCCAAGACATTGACATGCACAACTCAGCCCGTACTCTACACAGACCGGTGCGGCATAACCAATCAGAGCTGCAGTAGGCCTATATGCAAATAGACCATTGCCATATATGGATCTGTGCCATTCACTTTGAACTGGACGGTATTTACAGCATAAGCGGTTGTGTGTAGATGCACTTATTTTGAGATCAAAGTGAGAACTGCATGTAGCCATGTATGCACATTTTGTACACACCCTTTGCTAGTTAGTGAGTTATTAGCCAAGTTATAGATCATTTGTAGGCAACAATAGGGGAATGATGACTTCCTACAAGAGCACAAAATGTGTACATTTCTAGACATCTTTGAAAAGCAAGTCAGGTAAAGAGCTTTTTTTGTCTTAAAAGGGGCAGTGTTGCATTTTGAGACAGGCTTAGTAAGCTAAGCTAAGTAGCCAATATGCAGAGGGTATATTAATTCTGTTTGATTCTCTTTAATAAATGGTATGGGAATAATAATACATTTTATTTTGTAAAGTGGTTTCTTGCATCAAACACCACAACATTTTCAGTCACCTCCTCGTCTGAAGGACAAGTATATACAGTACACCTTAGCCAAATACACTTAAACTCAGTTTTCCACAATTCCTAACATTTAATCCTAACAAAAATTCCCTGTTTTAGGTCAGTTAGGATCACCACTTTATTTTAATAATGTGAAATGTCAGAATAATATTAGAGAGAATTATTTATTTCAGCTTTTATTTCTATCATCACATTCCCAGTGGAATACATTCAATTAGTATTTGGTAGCATTGCCTTTAAATTGTTTAACTTGGGTCAAACGTTTTGGGTAGACTTCCACAAGCTTCCCACAATAAGTTGGGTGAATTTTGGCCCATTCCTCCTGACAGAACTGGTGTAACTGAGTCCGGTTTGTAGGCCTCCTTGCTCGCACACGCTTTTTCAGTTCTGCCCACAAATTTTCTATAGGATTGAAGTCAGGACTTTGTGATGGCCACTCCAATACCTTTACTTTGTTGTCCTTAAGCCATTTTGACAACTTTGGAAGTATGCTTGGGGTCATTGTCCATTTGGAAGACCCATTTGCGACCAAGATTTAAACTTCCTGACTGATGTCTTGAGATGTTGCTTCAATATACCCACATCATTTTCCTTCCTCATGATGCCATCTATTTTGTGAAGTGCACCAGTCCCTCCTGCAGCAAAGCACCCCCAAAGCTCGCTGGCTACCCCTACCCCGGCCAACAGCTCTGTACCCCCCGCAGCAACTTGCCCAAGCCCCCCCCCCCCCCGCTTCTCCTTCACCCAAATACAGACAGCTGATGTTCTGAAAGAGCTGCTAAATCTGGACCCCTACAAATCTGCTGGGCTAGACAATCTGGACCCTCTCTTTCTAAAATTATCAGCCAAAATTGTTGCAACACCTATCACTAGCCTGTTCCTCTCTTTCGTATCGTCTGAGATCCCTAGAGATTGGAAAGCTGCCGCGGTCATCCCCCTCTTCAAAGGGGCAGACACTCTGGACCCAAACTGTTACAGACCTATATCCATCCTGCCCTGCCTTTCTAAAGTCTTCGAAAGCCAAGTTAACAAACAGATAACTGACCACTTCGAATCCCACCATACCTTCTCTGCTATGCAATCTGGTTTCCGAGCTGGTCATGGGTGCACCTCAGCTACGCTCAAGGTACTGAACGATATCATAACCGCCATCGATAGAAGACAGTACTGTGCAGCAGTCTTCATCGACCTGGCCAAGGCTTTCGACTCTGTCAATCACTGCATTCTTATTGGCAGACTCAACAGCCTTGGTTTCTCAAGTGACTGCCTTGCCTGGTTCTCCAACTACTTCTCAGACAGAGTTCAGTGTGTCAAATCGGAGGGCCTATTGTCTGATCCTCTGGCAGTTTCTATGGGGGGTGCCACAGGGTTCAATTCTTGGGCCAACCCTTTTCTCTATATACATCAACGATGTCGCTCTCGCTGCAGGCGACTCTCTGATCCATCTCTACGCAGACGACACCATTCTGTATACATCTGGCTCCTCTTTGGACACTGTGTTAACTAACCATCAAACAAGCTTCAATGCCATACAACACTCCTTCCGTGGCCTCCAACTGCTCTTAAATGCTAGTAAAACTAAACGCTTGCTTTTCTATCGAACGCTGCCTGCACCCGCCCACCGGACTATCACTACTCTCGACGGGTCAGACTTAGAATACGTGGACTCCTACAAATACCTAGGCGTCTGGTTAGACCGTAAACTCAACTTCCAGACTCACATTATCCATCTCCAATCCAAAATTAAATCTAGAATCGGCTTCCTATTTCGCAACAAAGCCTCCTTCACTCATGCTGCCAAACATGCCCTTGTAAAACTGACTATCCTACCGATCCTTGACTTCGGCGATAGCCTCAAGTCTACAAAATACAAAATAGCCTCAAACACTCTGCTCAGCAAATTGGATGTAATCTATCACAGGGCCATCCGTTTTGTTACCAAAGCCCCATATATTACCCACCACTGCGACCTGTATGCTCTCGTTGGCTGGCCCTCATTACATATTCGGTGCCAAACCCACTGGCTCCAGGTCATCTATAAGTCTTTATTAGGTAAATCCCGCCCTATCTCAGCTCGCTGGTCACCATAGCAACACCCACCCGGAGCATGCGCTCCAGCAGGTACATCTCACTGGTCACCCCCAAAGCCAACACCTCCTTTGGCCGCCATTCCTTCCAGTTCTCTGCTGCCAATGACTGGAACAAATTGCAAAAATCCTTGAAGCTAGAGGTTCCGATCTCCCTCACTAACTTTAAGCATCAGCTGTCAAAGCTGCTTATCGATCACTGCACCTGTATATAGCCCTTCTGTAAATAGCCCACCCTACTACCTCATCCCCATATTTATTTTATTATTTTCGCTAATTTTGCACTCCAGTATCTCTATTTGCACATCATAATTTGCACATCCATCATTCCAGTGTTAATGCTAATCTGTAATTTATCTCACCACTATGGCCTATTTATTGTCCTACCTTCCTAACCTAACTGCATTTTGCACTCTGTATATAGATATTTTGTGTTATTGACTGTACGTTTGTTTACTGTGTAACTCTGCTTTGCTTTGTCTTGGCCAGGTCGCAGTTGTAAATGAGAACTTGTTCTCAACTGACCTACCTGGTTAAATAAAGGTGAAATAAAAAAAATTAAAAGAACATGATGCTGCCACCCCCGTGCTTCATGGTTAGGATGGTGTTCTTCGGCTTGCAAGACTCCTCCAAGCATAACGATGGTCATTATGGCCAAACAGTTCTTTTTTTGTTTCATCAGACCAGAGGACATTTCTCCAAAAAGTACAATCTTTGTCCCCATGTGCAGTTGCAAACCATAGTCTGGCTTTTTTATGGCGGTTTTGGAGCAGTGGCTTCTTCCTTGCTGAGCGGCCTTTCAGGTTATGTCGATATAGAACTTGTTTTACTGTGGACATAGATACTTTTGTACCTGTTTCCTCCAGCATCTTCACAAGGTCCTTTGCTGTTGTTCTGGGATTGATTTGCACTTTTTGCACCAAAGTACGTTCATCTCTAGGAGACAGAACACGTCTCCTTCCTGAGTGGTATGACGGCTGCGTGGTCCCATGGTGTTTATACTTGCGTACTATTGTTTGTACAGATGAACGTGGTACCTTCAGGTGTTTGGAAATTGCTCCCAAGGATGAACCAGACTTGTGGAGGTCTACAATTTTCTTTCTGAGGTCTTGGCTGATTTATTTTGATTTTCCCATGATGTTGAGTAAAGAGGCACTGAGTTTGTGATTAAATGTCAGGAATTGTGAAAAACTGAGTTTAAATGTATTTGGCTAAGGTTTATGTAAACTTCAACTGTACATACTACGATCAATAAGCATACTATATACTGAATTTAAGTCACAAATAGTACAGTTAGTGCTGTTAGTATGAGTATTCGAACACATGTTTGGTGTGTGAATACTTTCTGAAGACACTAAACATTGTAAACAGGTTCGAAAATTGACTGGTAGAAGGATTATACATATAAATAGTTAACAATAAAATGGTAACATACTAATGGTCATTTATACATGTAAACAGGAGTAATAGTGACCAGAAGCAAGATAAATAGATAGATACTAATGGTGGTGGAAATCAATATTTAATGAACAGCAGCGTAGTGGTAGTAATATATCTAATCAATAGTCATTTTAGCATCAGCGTAAGTGTTAGGGGGGGTGTGCGTTTGGGTGCAAGTGTGAGGCATCAGTAAAGAGTGTGTGACTGAGGGTGTGGTGAGTATGTGTGCGCGTGTGAGTAAGCGTGACCGTGAGGATACAGTGCAGGGAGGGAGATCAGTATTTGTTAGCCATTTAACAGTCTTATGGCCAGGGGATAGAACTTTAGGAGTCTGTTGGTCTGAGCCTTGATGCACTGGTATCGCCTGCTAGACGGGAGCATGGAGAACTGTGCCAAGTTCTGAAAAAACGTCCTTCAAAAAGACGAAAACGATTCAAAATTATATTGACGATATAGACTAGACTGCACAGATTAAACTGCTGTGATAGATCTTGAGACAATCAAGTTGAGAGGTCTTATAAACTCTAGGACTAATGCACGTCGTCACTTGACCTTTCATTACTGTCATTCTGATAGAGCTGCAGGGCCTATGGAAATGCGATTCACTTGTCAGGACCAACCGATATCTTTCAAAATGAAATATTCATCTTAGTGTTGTGGAGTTTAAATATGAAGTGATACAGATTTAAATGTTTTCCTGTGAACACTCCTGCCCACAATATGCTAGACGTATGCTCCTAATCAGGAAAACAAGGTACAAGTTTAGGAAACATATGGCCCCCGAGTGAGAGGAAAACCAAGTCTTCAAAATACCAATTACTCCACAGCTGGAGGCCAATGTGAGAAAAGTGCTATGCTGATGCCTTTGTTCAAACCACTCCCAGTCAAATCTGCACCTGCTTGCATCCTCTCCTGTACAATTACCAGCACTGCATTTAACACAGCCACAACAAAAAAATCTAAATTAATATTAAATTACATAACACAACAGTCATGCCTAAATGAAGATGTTTTTCTTTAGACTTAAAGATAAATTACAGCCTCCAGATTTTCAAAAAGATCAAACTCACCATATCGGAGCCTGTAGCTTTTCCTTCATTATAGCTTTCAAAGCCCACTAATTAACGTGAATAGGTTCATACATGTTTCGCTCCAACTCTCATTTCCTACACCCCACTGAGCATGCAAATGGCTTTGTACATGTGAGGAACCGATAGTTTTTGCAACAGTGGCAGTCTTGCGTTCTGGATTTGTAGGGATACTGGCAAAACTGATTCAGTGTTGTACTTTGAGTAGATGATGCACCACTGCTGTACTGAGTATGGTATTGCACTGTTACAACAAGCACAAAGCAGATAGTGATCTACAGTGACGCGATAATAGAAAAGGCCTAATATGCGATCAGAATTAATTTGTTGTTGCTGGCAACGGAGTGTTTTAGCAACTGCCAATGAGACTGCTTATCAAAGAACAGCTAAATAAAAGTCAATTCTTTCTGTAGCTGTGCTGAGACAAGGCCGCCCCCCATTACTGTTTTTCGTATTTATTTTAAAAGGCAACAGTAGTTTAACAGAATGGCTATTTTGCAAATCAAGTAATTATTACTATATAATATGCATTCCATCCCATTTTGCAAAAAAATCAAAAAATTTAAAAAAGAAGTGTTGTCTTGTGTTGATGTAGAGTTTGTATAATTTCCCCCCTTTACAGATCCACGTCCCCACATCTCAGAGAGTGTGAATGACATTTAATCAAAATGCAAGTGTGCTTCCTCAAACTAGAAACAGACAGCATCTCTCGAGGCCCCATGGGCCTGAAGGGAAACGAAAGGTTTGAAAGAAGAAAAAGGCCTCGCTCTCAAGTCCTATCCGTCACACCTGGGACAGAGATTAACTGGGGGAATAGTAATAGCTAAGAGCTGTTGTGAGTAAATACTAGGGCTACACAAGCTCCATGTTGTGTTTTGAGCATGCGGCACAGTATGGGAGCACGATTACCCTTGCAATGTAATAACACTAAAGGTCAAGACAACTGCAACGATAAGAAATTATTTAATAGTATGCCAACCTGAGCGAGGCCAGCAGGCGGCAACCTCTGTTCTGCCGAGGCCATTGAGGAAATGTGCCCTGACAGACTAAATACAACATTTGCACGTATTCACCCTGCCACCTCCCCGCCAGAGAGGCTTATAGGAACAGACAACGCACTCGCGTATCCTGGGAAATAATTTATTAACTTCTTGCAGACATACATTTACTGAAGCTTTCACAGGGGAAAGGGCCCTTCACTGAGACGCTGGGCTGTGCAGGGCGGTGCTGTGATGTGCTGTGGTATGCTGGGCGGGAGGAACTATGCGTGGGAGTTTCAGACGTAGGGCTGAATGGGATGTGCCCAGTTCTTGCGGACCATCTGCCTGACCAGCCAGGGGAGGCGTGGCAGAGTGCCCACCTCTGTGGGATGGGAGGGCAGAGGGCAGTTGTAATTCTTTGTGCTCTCTAAGACCTACAATTACCAATCTTTTTCCATGCATTTATGTAAAACGGAGCCCAGGACTTCAAAAACTCACGGCAAGAGGTAATTAACTACTTTAAAAACAACCTCTTTAAAAAAAGGTTGTTGTTGAGGAAATTGACCCACTACTGTTGTTTATGTTGGGCATCTATATCATCGCGAGTCTACTGTTAAAGGCCTTTAAGTGCTAATACACCCACAATGTCCTCCTCATCCTTGTCACAGATGCGTGTCACCCTGGAGTGTATGCACAGCCCTCATTATCAGTCTGGCTTGATGGGTCGGAGAGAGGAGAGAGAGCCACGCCCAATCAACTCAGTCAGAGGTGTTATGTAAGTATCTGCCTGCTGTACCTGACCTCCAGGTGGCGCCACCCGCAGCAGTGGGCGAGAACACATCCCAGCCGCCACTATCAGTCATTTCGTTTAAAGAGGGAGAGAGTCGGGACAACTGACAGAGGCTGGTGGCAATCTCGTACCATTACCTACCATTAGGGCCCGCTTAAACTTTAAGTGTTCGGACGAAAACATTATTTTATTTTGAACCATTCCCAAATCCCCTACACAATAAACAATGCAGGTAAGTCATTGTATAGGGTGAGGGTTCTAGATAGATATCATGTGAAGTTCAGAGCAGAGGAGCATATAATGCAGTGGAGTTCTTGGCCTCTATAGTCCTCCTACTGTTTTGTAGGCTGTTTGAGATCTATTAACTAGAGTGTAATATTCAAGAGGTGCCTGAAACCCAAGAAAATCTGATCTGATGTGCGGGTGTCACCGAGTCACTGACATAATCAAAATGCAACGCACCCACACTTCAAAGAGGATTGAAAACGCATCTGAACTTCACACTTGTGAGCGTGCTCCACTCCTCTAAGTGACAACCTGAAAAATAACAAGAGGCGTAAGATCCCCAAAAGCTCCCATTCTGTCAATCATCTGTTGGTGTCAAAGATATACCGTCTCTCTCGCCAGCTTTCAACCATTAGCTCACTCAAGCAAGCCCACAGCAAGTCATCTGGCAAAACTGGCAAGGGCACGCCAACTCTACAGACCCTCTCAGAAACAGAGACACACTCATGCCCACCACTGCTTCTATGCCCACCACTACTTCTATGCCCATTGCACAGTCATGCCCCAGGTCAGTTGGCACAGCAAGGCCAGTATGTGGGTGGATCAGTGGGTCAACGTGGGGCTTAGGGTGATTCATCAGATTAGTGCATATGCATGCATCAGTAGGTTACTGGAATATAATCAATCAATTACAACCCTGGTGGTTTACATAGGAGGGTGTATATTACATTCTAGCCTACAACAACAGCTGTTTCAAAGCATTGTGTACTCACTTGAACAGCAGTTGATTCATCCACTGCTTCATTCTCCGTTTGCCTAATTAATCTGGAGTTACATCCCATTCAGATGACGATGTGAAGTGTGCTCGCAGAACGGATGCCCAATTCACCTCCATTGCATTGCTCCGTGGAGGGGCCCCGGAGTTATAATAAGCCCACTGGAGAGCAGCCTGTGCTGGACAGACGGCAGCTTACAAGCCCCTGAGAAGGACGGAGGGTGATGCAGGTGCTACATGTTTCTACTGAACACTTTACAGAGAAGCCACAGGTGATTTTATGCACATTGAATTTAAATGTCTCGTAAATTGGAATACACCTCTTCTGTTGCTACAGCATATTTTGCATATACATACTGTCAAGCTAATTAGATAGCATTACATTTTCTTGTGGTTAGAGGAATCTTTTCCTTGACAGGGTAAAAAGTCAGACTCAAGCCACTCCAGGGACAAATACAATGTCAGAGGAAATGATTTAATTTGGGCAACTAGGGTGGGTGTCTTGAAGGCATCTCCAGAATTAGATTTGATCTTGAATATGAGTAAGTCAAACTAACTTCCAATGAATTATTTTGTGCTAAAATTATTTCCAATACACTATGCTTTCATGGGAGCAGCATAGAGCACAGAATACAGTATTCTGCATGTTGCGCCTACGGAGTGTTATCACTATTCTATACATATCTCCTTTGGGATTCTCTCTGTAGCACAATGCTCTAAAAATCAAACTGCACAATCTTGTGATGCACTGCTGAAAATCTCATGGTAAATGCAAAAGAATACTTCTCAGGCTATCTAGCCTATCTAGCCTATAGTACAGGCCTTCCTACTTGACCAAGGACCCCTCTCCCTCTCTGTGCTAAATCCTGTGTCGAACAGAGTAGCTCTCTGACTCGTCTATTGCCTGACTGCTCTACTAACCTGGTTCCATTTCCATCGGTTACGGAAACATTTGCCGACATGCGTCAAAACTGTTGCACGTTTCAAAACTGTTACGTGTTTAAAAAGCTGCCTCGTAATATATTGATTGTATTTAGGTTAATAAAGATGAACTATCCAGACACAGGCAGCTGGATTTCTGTATGACTCTACTGTAGGTTGAAAAGGAAATGAACAAGAGTGGCACAGAACGGTCTTCTTGCCTGTCATGGCAGCGTCATGCAATCGGGTGAACAATCATGGGTTACCATGGTAATTGTGGGCATGGACAAAGATAAGTATGGTGGAAAGAGAATGTAAGGGGGTTCAAGCATATAGTGATGAATTTCTGGTAAAATAGCGTAGGGCCTGGTGCACTGTGAGCATGTTTATTTACGCAGGCAATGCTTGTGCGTCACAAAGCAAGATGGTGGGGAGAGAGTTGGTAGGCTTGTGTGTGTGTGTGTGTGTGTGTGTGTGTGTGTCAAGGCCAAATCAAACGAAACACGAACGAGCAAAGAGCGTATACACGCTGGAATTAGAATGCACGGTAGTGACCGACAGAAAACAGTCAGTCCGCGAGCGCGTGTGTGTAGTTGTTTGCTTTGTTTCTCATCCTCTTAACTTTTAACGCAGTCTGTACGCTGCTACTCATCTCTGATGAGTTGTAGAGATGAGAACGCTACTACTCTCTCTGGTTTACCCAGCACTCCACACGTTCTCCGTTTGCCTAATTAATCTGGAGTTACATCCCATTGCCTCTAATTACAACGTTCATCCCATAATCCAGGAGAGAAGACGGTAATTATTATTGCCCTTTGCTACTTGGGCTTTATCTGTGGAGCAGTATCACCCTCAGTCTGTGGTGGTATTCATGACAGCAGGAGGAGGACTGTCTGTTCGTGAGACTCAGATGATTCATCTGGCGGTCTCAGAATAATTGGTTTTTTCCTTTTCTTACAGACATGAAATAACCATTTTTCTTCAACCACTCTCGTCTTCAGTTATGGTGGGATGCGGAGTGAACCAAAACACATCTCTCCACCTCCTGTGTGGTCACTCTGCTTACTGTCACAGCCTGACAGTCACAGGCTGGTTTGTCTGAGGTCAGTAAAGGCCTGACAAACAGGAACAAGTGTGAAGCGCCCTTCAACATTGCTCAAGTCATATGGAAGGCACAACGGACCACCTAAGATCAATAAAGGTACATTGTTAAAGACGGATTTTCACACCCAAAACACATAGAGGGAACATGAACTGATGTACAGTCCTAGCATCATCATCTAATTCCACAAGTGGTGAAAAGGCAGGAATGTTATGATCGCACAGCACAGTCAGCCACAGCAGCCTGAGAGGATTGGTTATCATCAAGGAGCTGTCATGGGTCAATTCATCTCGTTGCCAGTTCTAGACAGTAAATGCTTACCTGCTATTACTTTTCTGTATAAACAATTTTCTTGTTGAAAAATGAAGAGGAATATGTATGTGTACGGTATAAAAATAAGTAATCCTCTGCTTTATTTAAAAAAGGTCAGAGAATCTAAGATATAGAAGGATGCTTTGCATTGTATGTGTTGCCTTACAAAGTAAGTTAATAATTCCTCTCTGGTGTCCCTGTGTAGTTTGTGGGCATAGACAAATACTTCCTCATTACCAATGGAAAATGACAAATTGTTTCATTTAGCAAGAGAGAAAGACTGCTATAAACATTGTCTGTTGAGCTGGAAACTTGGATTCTTCACGGCTTACATAATTAAGTCTCGGAAAACTCCCCATATATATTGGGACAAAAAATAAAAATGTATCTGAATGTGAAACATCAAGATCAAGTGAAGGCTGGGGCCCATAAATGTTTTTACTTTTCTACATGGGAGATTGAGGTCAATAATCAGTGCAATACAGCACAGATGGGTGGACAAGCAGATTTATCCACTATCCCGCAGAAAAAAGCCTCAGCTACAGAGACAGAGCTTATAGCAGAAGCATAACTAGAGAACAACCAATGCAAACCTAATTCTGGTTCATTTGCCATTCACAGTTAGATTATAATACAACTGTGGGACGTTATTTACACTAAGAACTAAGAACATCTTCAGAACCTCAAAAAAAAGGTTAAACGCAGTTCTCTGTCAAAAGCTATTTGGTGTTTTCATTCAAGCAACAACTTCACTGTTGACAGGCTGGAGGCATCTATAGCAAAGCCCCCCTGCTGCACTCATCTGTATTGTATGGCCAGATTACACCAACATAATCAACTGTGAAATCCATCTAGTCAAACAGCAGACTTGTAGTAAGATCCACGTAGGATTCTGCATATTTAGCAGTATATCCAGACGCAAGAAAGCCTAGTTTGATCACTGACCTCTCAAGGAGAAAGATATTGTAATGTAAACATCAATGGAGGAAATGAACAGTCCCAATATAACCTTTAAATATCAAACCCATCACAAGATATTTCATATTTGTAATGAAAGAAAAATATTGCTTGAAACAAGATTCAACATTTCGCCTAGTTGTTTGTAATCACTGGATTCAGTGGGATTGGTGTCGGTCTAACTTGTGGAAGGATGCAGTCGCATCCGAATCTATTTTTTGTCATACACAAATCAGCAGAGATTAACGGAGAGCGGCCTTGATATCCCCCTTTTCCTTCCCCTTTCCTGTTGCCTACAAGTGGGAAACAGAGTATCATATTCTCTTACATTCTGACAAACCCTGATTCCTCATCAACAGCTGTGAATGAGGTAATCAGAGTCCCAGCTCCATAGTGATAACGGATATGTGTCATCTATTCACAGACGTCAGCAAACGTGGGAAGCTCTCGAGACATCAGACAAGGGTTTTGATTAGACAGATGAAAATGACTAAATGCATTAGGATTTTGATACATGTAAATATACAGCGTTTTTCAAAACGTAAAAGAAGTACCTTCTGTACAGCCAATCAAGACCATTTAAACATCTGATTGAAGAAAATAACATTGTCATTTCAAACGAAGGCGGCCTACTATTTAAAATACCACAGCTATCTCCTTTGTGATTCTGACTTATTTTCAGTTTCCAATAAAAAGCCTTGTTGCGTTTCATCATACAAAAACATACAAAAACATAGAAAAATATGGGCAAAGTAGCAAAAATCTTCCTCAGGCACATTAAAAGGGAGCAATTCATTGTCAAGCAAAAACAACATAATGAGCTAAACCGAAATAAATGACTGGCACTGCAGTGCACTGGAAAGTAAAAAATGTAAAAATCCCAGATAAAATGTGTATAATATTTCGACACCCTGCTGATCCCTTCTAGAAATCAGAGTGCGGATATGGGATGAAAATGAACACATTATTTCTGCTCGATGCAGCAATATTCTCCCCGAAAACACATCAGCTGTTTTTCATTTTTGTGAACTGGGTGGTGTACCTAATAAACTGGCAACTGAGTGTATATCTCACCAAAACTTTTCTCTAGCAATTTAGTCAAAAAACAACTAGTCGTTAGATACTAACCCAATACAAAAAAATATGTACAGTCTGTGCTGCTGTATATTCTACAGAGTGGACTGTGAGAACTTTGAGGCAGGTTGGATGACTTGAGAGAAAGTGGGGAAAAAAAGTGGGCTGTCGGTCAAGTAAATAGCCGCACGGAAGGAGCACAGACGCCTTTCCTCTGCTGCTATGGGGAGCACCAAACAGTAGTGAAAGTCTCAAATGATAGTGAACGACAGTGACAAGTCAAACAGATCATGTGTGAAAGATGCTCAGAGCAACCCATCACAGCAAAGTTTTTATTTGACAAACTTGGTGACACACTGCTTAGGTAAGAGTGAGATAGGCGTACTTTATGCATGAGTCCCCACTCCACCCCTTCCCCTGCTCTAGAAGAGGTGGATGTGGAGTGGGTCATAACTCCAAACCGCTCCTGACTGTCACATATGGAGGTTAAATCCATTATGAACCTCCTGATGAGGGTTTTGGATCGACTGCAGTGTGGCAGTCCCTATTATCTTTAATTAAAGATCAACGTTATAGGCCTAGTGAGGGCCAATCGAGCTGCTGAGAGAGGGATTTTAAATCGAGTGAGAGAGTCTCAACATGCAATGTCAGCTTCATGTTTCAAGCAGACCACCATAGTCCCCGTGTCCAAGAACGCCAAGGTAACCGGTCTGGCTCACATCAACACCATCATCCCAGACACCCTGGACCCACTCCAATTCGCATACCACCACAACAGATCCACAGACGACGCAATCTCTATTTAACTCCACAACTCCCTCTCCCACCTGGACAAGAGAAAGACGTACAATTGAAGTCAGAAGTTTACATACACTTAGGTTGAAGTCATTAAAACTAATTTTTCAACCACTCCACAGATTTCATGTTAACAAACTATAGTTTTGGCAAGTCGGTTAGGACATCTACTTTGTGCATGACACAAGTAATTCTTCCAAAAATTGTTCACAGAGACAATTTCACTTATAATTCACTATATCACACTTCCAGTGGGTCAGAAGTTTATATACACTAAGTTGACTGTGCCTTTAAAAGCTTGGAAAATTGTCATGGCTTTATAAGCTTCTGATTGACATCATTTTAGTCAATTGAAGGCCTACCTTCAAACTCAGTGCCTCAGCCAAGACCTCAGAAAAAAATAATGTAAACCTCCACAAGTCTGGTTCATCCTTGGGAGCAATTTCCAAATGCCTGAAGGTACCACGTTCATCTGTACAAACAATAGTACGCAAGTATAAACACCATGGGACCATGCAGCCTTCATACCGCTCAGGAAGGAGACGCGTTCTGTCTCCTAGAGATGAACATACTTTGGTGCGAAAAGTGCAAATCAATCCCAGAACAACAACAAAGGACCTTGTGAAGATGCTGGAGGAAACAGCTACAAAAGTATCTATATCCATAGTAAAAAGTCAAGGTATTGGAGTGGCCATCACAAAGCCCTGACCTCAATCATATAGAAAATATGTGGGCAGAACTGAAAAAGCGTGTGTGAGCAAGGAGGCCTACAAACCTGACTCAGTTACACCAGTTCTGTCAGGAGGAATGGGCCAAAATTTATTGTGGGAAGCTTGTGGAAGGCTACCCAAAATGTTTGACTCAAGTTAAACAATTTAAAGGGAATGCTACCAAATACTAATTGAGTGTATGTAAACTTCAGACTTCAACTACTACGTGAGAACAATACATCCGTGCTTGCTTGGTCCCCTCCTGTACCCCCTGTTTACCCACGAATGCGTGGCCACGTATGACTCAAACACCATCATTAAGTTTGCTGACGACACAACGGTGGTAGGCCTGATCACCAACAACGATGAGACCGCCTATAGAGAGGAGGTCAGTGACCTGGCAGTGTGGTGCCAGAACAATCTCTCCCTCAACATCAGCAAGACAAAGGAGCTGATCGTGGACTACAGGAAATGGAGGGTCGAGCACGCCACTATCCACAGGACTGTAGTGTAGCGGGTCGAGAGCTTCAGGTTCAGTGTCGACATCACTAAGGAATTAACAATGATCCTCCCCAGTGAATATAAAACTATACTAGATATAGTCAAGTCACCTCTGTGTGTAGCGGTTCATGGTAATAATATGAAGGTTTGGCTTGGAAAGGTTTTTTCGCCAGGTCACAGAAAGCTGATGTGTTGTGCATAGAAGTCCATAAGCGATGGGAAAAGGTGAAAGGAGGAGAGCACGTAGATGCAAGAAGTAATTTTACAATGATCAAAAGGATCATGCTGTTTGTATGTGGCTGCTATGAAAGTGAACTGTGTTTGCGTGTGACTTTTGAAAAAGGTTTCTTAAAACGGAAGCAAACAGAACGGGGATAAACATACCTGAATTTGTCAAATAGAAACTCTAGTTTGCAACGGTTGGACTTATGATTACACCATAGATCAGCTAGATGCAGGCAAGAGTGTGCAAGGCGGTATTGAATGTGTCACTGTCTGTCACCTTGATTACTCAAATGTTTCTTGACCTGTGAACATACGTTGTAAACGTTCATTCATAGGCTAGGTTGTAACAACATCGTGATGGGTATAGGGAAAATGTTAGTATCATGAAGTAGCCTAAACCTATCAATGTTACATTGAGCTGGTTGAATAGAATATGAATGACAGTCATTCAATATGCTGTAATAAAAATAAGGCCATGCTATAAAAAATATAATCGATCTGCCTCATCTTAAACGGCATTGACCACCACTGGTCCACACACACACACCAACACAGTCGTAAAGAAGGCACGACAACGCCTCACAAAAAGTTATACAGCTGCACCATTGAGAGTATATTGACTGGTTGCATCACCGCTTGGTATGGCAACTGCTTGGCATCCGACCGCAAGGCACTATATAGGGTAGTGCGTATGGCCCAGTATATAAATGGGGCCGAGCTCCCTGCCATCCAGGAACTCTATAGCAGATGGTGTCGGAGGAATTCCCCAAAAATGGTCAAAGACTCCAGTCATAGACTGTTCTCTCTGCTACCGCACAGCTAGCAGTACCAATGCACCAAGTCTGCAATAAACAGGACCCTTTCCGAAATCATGGGCATTAAGATGGAGTTGGTCCCACCTTTGTATATGTATTTATTATGGATCCCTATTAGCTGCTGCCAAGGCTACTCTTCCTGGGGTCCAGCAAAATTAGCAGTTTATACAATTTTAAAAACATTACAATACATTCACAACACACTGTGTGCCCTCAGGCCCCTACTCCACCGCTACCACATATCTACAGTACAAAATACATGTGTACGTGTGTGTGTGTATAGTGCATATGCTATCGTATGTGTGTATGCGTGTCTGTGCCTATGTTTGTGTTGCTTCAGTCCCTGCGGTTCCATAAGGTGTATTTGTATCTGTTTTTTTCATCAAATTTTACTGCTTGCATCAGTTAGTTGATGTGGAATAGAGTTCCATGTAGGCATGGCTCTATGTAGTACTGTGCGCCTCCCATAGACTGTTCTGGACTTGGATACTCTGAAGAGACCTCTGGTGGCATGTCTTGTGGGGTATGCATGGGTGTCCGAGCTGTGTGCTAGTAGTTTAAAAAACAGACAGCTCGGTGCATTAAACATGTCAATACCTCTCATAAACACAAGTAGTGATGAAGTCAAATCTCTCTTCCACTTTTTAAGCAGGAGAGTTGACATGCATATTATTAATGTTAGTTCTCTGCGTACATCCAAGGGCCAGCCGTGCTGCCCTTTTCTGAGCCAATTACAATTTTCCAAAGAACCTTTTTCACCTGGCCACACGACTGAACAGTAGTCTAGATGGGCCTGTAGGATCTGCCTTGTTGATAGTGCTGTTAAGAAGGTAGAGCAGAGCTTTATTATGGACAGACTTCTCCCCATCTTAGCTACTGTTGTATCAATACGTTTTGACAATGACAGTTTACAATCCAGGGTTACTCCAAGCAGTTTAGACACCTCAACTTGCTCAATTTCCATATTATTTATTGCAATATTTATTTGAGGTTTAGGGTTTATTGAATGATTTGTCCCAAATACAATGCTTTAGAAATATTTAGGACTAACTTATTCCTTGCCACCCATTCTGAAACTAACTGCAGCTCTTTGTGAAGTGTTGCAGTCATTTCAGTCACTGACATGTATAATGTTGAGTCACACACACACACACACACACACACACACACACACACACACACACACACACACACCCCAACATTTGCATCTCAATCTGTTCTGTAAATGTTATAACCTTGTATTGCTACCACTGTATCAAAGGTAATATCTAAGTGAGTTTCAGAGATAGTCAGAATATGAACATCATCTGTTACTAGCAAATTATTTATTTCATGAACCTTGTTTCTTAAACTACATATGTTAATGTGGGCTATTTTGAGCACTTTTCTTCTGGGAGGCTTACTTGTTTTTATTGCTTTACTGGGAAGCTTAGCAGAAGTAGATGTGCTCATGTTATTTGTTAGTGCAGGGTGAGCTGGAACATTGCTGCGGGGACTTGCTTCCATTCAGCCACAAGAGTATTAGTGAGGTTTGGCACTGACGTTGGGTGATTAGGCCTGGCTTGAAGTCGGCGTTACAATTCATCTCAAAGGTGTTTGATGGGGTTGAGGGCCGGGCTCTGTGAAGGCCAGTCAAGTTCTCCACACCAATCTCGACAAACCATTTCTGTATGGACCTCACTTTGTGCAGGGGGCATTGTCATTCTGCTTTGTCATTTTGTCAGGTCGCAGTTGTAAATGAGAACTTGTTCTCAACTGGCCTACCTGGTTAAATAAAAGGTGAAATAAATAAATAACATTTCTGAAATAGGAAAGGGCCTTCCACAAACAGTTGCAACAAATTTGGAAGTACAGAATCATCTAGAATGTCATTGTTGTAGCGTTAAGATTTCCCTTTACTGGAACTAAGGGGCCTAGCCCGAACCATGAAAAACAACCCCAGACCATTATTCCTCCTCCACCAAACTTTATTGTTGGCCCCATACATTGGGGCAGGTAGCGTTCTCCTGGCATCCTCCAAACCCAGAGTCGTCCGTCGAACTGCCAGATGGTGAAGTGTGATTCATCATTCCAGAGAACGCATTTCCACTGCTCCAAAGTCCAATGGCGGCAAGCTTTACACCCCTCCAGCCGACGCTTGGCATTGTGGCTTGTGCGCGGCTGCCTGGCCATGGAAACCGATGAACAGTTATTGTGCTGAAGTTGCTTTCAGAGGCAGTTTGGAACTTGGTAATAAGGATTGCAACCGCTTCAGCTATGCACTTCAGCGGTCCCGTTCTGTGAGCTTGTGTGGCCTATCACTTTGCAGCTGAGCCATTGTTGCTCCTAGACATTTCCACTTCACAATAACAGCACTTACAGTTGACCGGGGCAGCTCTAGCAGGGCAGAAATTTGACGAACTGACTTGTTGGAAAGGTGGCATCCTATGACGGTGCCACGTTGAAAGTCACTTAGATCTTCAGTAAGGCCATTCTACTGCCAATGCTTGTCTATGGAGATTGTATGTCTGTGTGCTCAATTTTATACACCTGTCAGCAACGGTTGTCCACATACACTATATATACACACAAAAGTATCTACCTCAATTCTCGTACCCCTGCACATCGGTTCTGTGACCCGTGTATATAGCCAAGTTATCATAACTCATTGTGTATTTATTCCTTTTGTTATAATTTCTCTCAGCATTGCTGGGAAGGGCCTGCAAGTAAGCATTTCACTGTTTTTCTACACCTGTTATTTAAGAAGCATGTGACAAATAAAATTGTATTTGATGGGAACAGGGTTGGGTGGTATCTAATGGGAAACATTCTTAATGCAAGACCTGACATGCCTTCTACTGTACACATGCAGTACAAACTGCTGCCATGTACTGTATATTTGAAGAACAAGCACTAACACATGAGAATCTCACACCCTATAGTCCAATGTAAAGATGTGAAAAACTCCATGTTATCCCTCATTTCATCATAAAAGGGCCAAATTGGAGAATTAGGCTAGGTGTTAAAGGTATTTTGAGGTCCCAGAGTTTATCAAGTGATCTCCTCAGCTCCCTGCATGCTAACAGATATCATTGACAACAAACAGATCCACAATTGTAATATGGCACCAGCTACAGGAGTGCATCTATGTGAGACTGAGTACTTTTCCAAATGCATGCTCCAAGGGCTAAATTTACTCATCAAAATCACCCCAGCACTACTCTGCACTAATTCATATTTTCTATTTGTCCATCATATTGTAGCGCACTTGTCGGCAACATGCCCGCAAGTTATATTTTTTTGCCCGTGGATTTTAGTAAAACAATTTACATTAAACATCACCAGGAATTCATCTAAAAATAAGTTTGATTTAGGAAATCTGTTCCCATGTATTCCAACAAATACAAAAAAGGACATATGTGATTTTGTCTCAATGTAATCAAGGTATGAAATGATTGTATTTGAAAATAACAATCTACTTTTAGGGTTAGTTGTGGCCAATTTGCAGTGTACACATTATTTTAATTATGTTCCGGTCCCAACCATCGACTACTACATTTTATTTTACATTAGGCCAACATTACCAATTTACTTGGAATGTATATAATATAATTTTATATTCTAAATAAGTACTTGCTAAAACAGAACCGTGGACATATTCTATGCATTGGCACTATAACAGTAAATTATCATGTAGCCTACCTTGGATGTGTTGTTTTACCACATTTTCCAGTCGGTCCAGTCTCTCTATAATCTTCAGAGTTTCTCCCTTGTTGTCATCTTCAAACTTTCTCTCCAGTTCTGTCTCTGGGATTATAGCCACATAATTAGTGATCCAGCCGACGTAAAGAAGACAGACAATATTGGTAATGCCACTCAAAATAACACATGTCGACACCAAAGTTTTGGTTCTCCTAGAGCAGACCATCATCGTGTCATCCCTCCATACGGTCCAATGCGTAAACAAACGCAATATAAAAAGCTTAGAAAACTCAATTACAATACGGTAGCTTCCGATAATCCAGGATTATAACATTGCAGCAACGGGCGAAAGCCTTCCAGCTGCTGAGAGTGACAGAAACGTAAATTCGTAGATGCACTATACTGTACCGGGCACCAGCTGAAATCTGCTGCTACAAAGTAATCATAGAGCTGGCGGCCAATGAAATCCTCCGGAAATGTACACTGCAAATGCGATCATTACACTATCCAATTGTCGCTTGGGAGGCGTGTTCTCCAAAATTCTCTCGTCCTTCAAATGGGACACACTTTTCACACGGTTTCGATACAAAGTTATTTTCGTAGGTTAGGAGAGCATTTTGCTAACCCTAACCATTTTCCTAACCTTAACCTCATTCTCCAAACCTGCTACTTTAATTGTTATAGGTTACTTTAATTGTTATAGGTTCATTAAAATAAGCTACCTCAATATTTGAAGCCATAGGTGATAATATCTCGCTAGGAGCTGATCCTTCGTCAATATTGTGGAATCATTATAATTTTAAGGTAAGATTCGAATGGAGAAAGCTGACCCGAGAGCAGCGCTGCCTTTCATTCGATCTTATCCGCATCAACGACGCACTTAATGAACGTTCTCTGCGTGGTGTTTTGAGAAATGCATGCTAAATCTTCGGCAGTTGTAGGAAAGATGCATCTTTACAACGCTCGTAAGACTAAAATCCATTGCAATCAGGAAACCGGGCCCTACTGCCAAAGTGTGGATATAGTTCATGTCTGTCTCATCAATACCGTAATAATGGAATTGACTCATCAATAATTTCTTGCAATTTTTGTTAAGGTCCTTATATACTGTATCTCATCAATAAAATGGGAAAATATGATGCAGTACTCAATGAGGCCACAGGGGCCTCCTTTTACAGAATTTATTGTTAGGCTACCCAAGCAGTTATTCATGATCCAAGATCACATACTGTGTACAACTTTACAGATTATTGAGACTTTCAAATCACATGTAAAGTTACTTTCAAAATGTATATTGAAATTATTTCTATAACAATAATTGTAAAATACATCCATAGGATCATGCATTATTATGAATTATGTTCAGAATAGCCTACCACCACTATACAGCTAGCTGAGACGGTTTGCCAACAGCAGAGACAAGTGAGAGAGGACCTGTTCAAATCATTTCTATGACAGCTGAGAGACAGAAGTGCCAGGAGCCTCTCCATCACCCTTCCGTCTCCCTGATACAGACCTACTGGAGGAGAGCTTGAGCGTTAAAATAACCGAGCAACGCTGCATTAACAGATGGATTCCACAGATAGTGCCTTGAGGCAGCAGCTTTGATCTTTGTCTTTCATGCAATGGTTCACTAAATTACTTCTTCACCTTCATAGCTCCACCATGAACCTCATTCACCAAGATGAGCGCCTGGGAGAATGCAGCTGATGGATGATATGCATGAGCACTGAAATATTAAATTAATCCAATTGAAACTTTCTCATTACTTTCTCATGCAGCAAAAGTATGAAAGAGTTACCATTGGAATAGAATGTCTTCGTATGAAACAGCAAGGATACTGTCAATTATATTTTGTATTTTATTTCAAGGTTTGGCTAAGTCCACTGAAGGCCCATCCCACTGGGCACAAACTGGTTGAATCAACTTGTTTCAAAGTAATTTGTCAACATATTGTGACGTGGAATCTATGTGGAAAATATATTGGATTTGCAAAACATTTTGAATTCTTACCTTTGAAAGAACGTCAGATTTTCAGCACCTCCAACTGGAGTGTTGAGCAGCGTTTTAACCAAGCCCAGCTTTGAGATTTGTCATTGATTACTACCAATGTGCTATTGTGAGAATGATTATTGAGAGATCTCCACTTAATAACTAAACAGATTCACTTTTGCTATCGAAGTAATTCCAAAGGGTAGGTTTAACAGAGCAAATCAAATGTAAACATGCTTTATAAGGCATATACTGTATCATCAATGATACTATTTAGGCGTATATTGCAAAGTCACCAACAGCTATTGTTTCAATTCAACCCAGGGTTAAGCAAAAAAATAGACAATACATATAGACGGGTTGGCTAACAACATCACGAAAATGATGTGCTCGCACCGATGTGGCTGGGAGGTGTGCGTTGTTATGATTCTGAACGGTCAGATAGCTAACACCAATGACAAGATAGCTGCCAAGTAGGGAATCATAGGTGGCTCTTTTCAGCTCGTTGTATCTTGTTATAGAAAGCATGTCTTGTTTTGAGGTGTTTTGACTGATGTCATGTCTATGCTGATATGGCAACAATTCACTAGCTAGCTAACCAACAAAAAACATTTGAAGACAAAATATAGTTCACATATTGTCAACAGTCTAAGCTAACCCTGTTTGTTTTGCCCTGTTTGCACACGCGCCGGTTTTGTTGCTAAACAACCAACCCATCTATAGGCCTAGGGCTTCAATCTTTGTTTGATTTAAAATATAATCTACAAGTTAATCATTATTATGTTGGATTCACGTCTCCAACTCAACCCAAAGTCAGTTAACGAATAGGACTAAATCAAATCAGAATCTATTTAAAGTGCATTTCAAGTTTGATTTAGTCCTATTCTTTAACTGACTTTTGGTTGAGATGGAGATGTGAATCCAACAATCTGGATATTGAATTGTGTTGGATTGTTAACACAACCAAATATCAGCATTTGAAGGAAATGTATCTTCTGGTTGGATAGTTCCATCTGTGCCACTGACTTTGTCTGACAAAATTCCAGTTAATCTACAAATTAACAATTTATATGTTGGATTCAAATCTCCATCTCAACCAAAAATCAAACTTGAAATGCACTATAAATTATGTTTGATTTGACTTTAACTTCGATTTTTGGTTGAGATGGAGATGTGAATCCAACATATAGATGATTAATTTGTAGACAAACAGGAATTAAAGCCAGACTAAGTCAGTGGCACAGAAGATACATCTCCTTCAAATTTTGATATTTGGTTGTGTTGACAACCAAAGACAATTCAATATCACTTTTGCAATACAGTAAATAGCCTATAAACTTGTTGACAAGTTAAGAAATGATATGTTGGATTCACGTCTCCAACTAAACCAAAAATACAAGTTAAAGAATAGGATTAAGCCAGTGGCTCAGATTAAACTATCCAAGCATTAGATATATCCTGTAAATGTTGATATTTGTTTGCATGGTAAAATAAACATCACTTTTGTAATACAGCTACAAGCATAACTTTAAGGATATTTTAAAAACTATTTATTTATTCAAACCTAAAATTAGTAACACATCTATGGCTACGTTTTGAGGTTACTGTAACTCTAAATATCTTATGTAATCATAGAAAGCATTCATGTTCAAGATAGCATACAACGTTTGCAGGTCTGTTCAGGGCCGGATTAATGCAGGAGTTTACCAGGGCTGAAGCCCCAGGGCCTAGGCCCGTGGGGGACACAATCACTGCAACCGCCAACCATAGCAAGACTTAGGAGCTCACTCTCAATGAGTGTAGACTGCCTGCTGCTGCTCTGCTAATCGTCAGATGAGAGGAGGTAGGGGGCCCACATAGGTAACTGGGGGGCCCTGCCTTGATTGGGTAACTGATTAATAAAAAATATAAATAAACTGTATAATAAATAAATGTGACTGGTCAACTGTGTTTTTTTTTTTTTTACCAACCACAGGAACCTGCTCTCAATGTTCAAAATACACCAGAGAGCATAATTTAGCCACAGAATATCAATAGTTTAAAAAAAAATAACTGTGGATTAAGTTTTATCACAAGCACATGCAGGTATCTGCCAAAATTAAGGAAACACCAACATAAAGCATCTTAAAAGGATGTTGCGCCACCACAAGCTGCTAGAGCAGCTTCAATGCACCTTGGCATAGATTCTACAAGTGGACCTAAACCATGCCAGGAAAATGCACCCCACACCATAACATACACTTTGTATTCCTTGTTTACTCAGGTGTTTCCTTTATTTTGGCAGTTATCTATAAAAAAAAATCCCAAAGCCTTTATTTTGGCAGTTACCTATGATTTCTTAATCCGGCCCCGGGTCTATGGAGATCTTCACAATTGCTATAACCATCTGTGCAGAATCTCGAACAGCATTGATCACTTGCACAATGTACTTTTAATGTAATCTCGGTTGCGATCCTGAGCGCTATACTACGAATCAGGTTTGAGGAGCTTAGCGAGGTAACTCTGGTCAACTGAGTTAAACTCAGGATAACCGGTACCACAAAAGTGGCTCACCTTTTAGCCAGGTAAATTTCTATGGCAACGAATCCTTCAAAACTAACCTGCTCAGGGGCAGGCTAACTCAGGGCTAACTCCATTTATCCTGAATTAAGTCTTTTGAGCCGCGAGTTGAGGACCAATGAAATCAGGTTCCCCTCCCACTCACAAAGATTGTGTCATCATCCCCTTTATTTGAGGAAGAGGACTGATTAAATATTTTAGTCGTCAAAGGCTAATTGACAGATGGCAGTGTCATGACTGTCCTGTGAGGATCCAAATAGGTCAGATCAGGTTTACAATTAATAACTTCATCCAGACCCCCTCTCACCCACAGAGAGGGGGAGGAGGGAGCTGGTTAGGGGAAGACACCTCACGCCTTGTTGTAAATCAAATTCAACGAACCTCTGGCTGTATTTTGGAGCAAGTGAATAAAGGTTAAAATCGCATTGATCAACTTCTCAAGCAAATATTACCCATGTTGAAATGATGGAACATTCTAATCTCGTTTGAAGAGGCATTATGTCAATGGTTTCTCTCCTGGCAGAAATAGATTATTTAACCAAACAACAAGCCACATTGAAGGAACTTATACATGAACCTGAAGTAATCTATAATATTAATGTGCCCGTATCTGGGCTATCTGATTATGTTTTAGTGTAGATATCATATCATGAATAGTAACTGGCTAGATGTACACCTCTGTCTGAGGTACCATGCTTCACCCTTGACAACAGCCAGAGTAGCAATAGCTTTGCCCTCTCTATCACTGTGTCTGCCATTACCCTGTGTCATATGATGATTTAGGTAGAACCAGCAAAGCCCCGTAATTTAAAATAATCTCTGGGGAAACAAGGGTGTCTCATTTCACCCAAATGGATTGAATATCTCCAACCTGCAGGGGTTTAACCGTCATCAGACAATATCCAATTATTTTGTTGGGTCACGCTCTGCTGTTGTGAGGCCTTAATTAAATCAAGCGCTGGGTGAATCAATTGAAAAGCCTTCTGTCTTGATAAGTGTTTACTCAGAGTGAAGCATCAGCCTGGTCCTGCTCAGGAATCTAATCACATAATCAACAAGCATTGATGACACCAACAGAACTGGTCAGGGATGAGTCAAGTAAAAGGCTCCCTCAATGCATTGCCACTCAACCTCAGGGAATTCATTGAAACTGCCATAATTGGAATGGGCTGTTGTTTACATTTGGGATATCCTAGCTATGCTATTGTTAACACGCTGGAGTAACCAGGAAAAAGTACTGAATATGCATTGCACAGAATTTATACAGAAACCATCTGACTCTTTAAGGATAGAAAAGGATTTTCGCTTCCTCCGTTGCGTTTCACTGTCAGTTTCAAGTATATCTTAAGATCTTACAATGACCTTCGATCTCAAGTAAGGGGACATACTGTATGTATATACTGTAAAAGCATCATTAAATGTATTGCTTGTTTTAATCACGGATGTTGGTTTTAGAGAGTTCATGAAGCTCACACCACAATATTCACAACTCAATGGCAAATATGCTCTCCTTAAAATTCTCACTCTTTCGAAATGAAATGCCTCTATTGAAACATTGTGATTTACTGAGCTGCAATCAATTTGGTTCCATACAATCTCTGTCATTTTCTATTTTTGCACTTCAAATTTAAAAAACATTTATGATGTCCCATGGAATGACAAACCAACCTCATCAAAAGTGATGACAGTCTTTGAAAAAAGTCCCCCAAAATGTCAGTCAAACTGAACTGTGCCTTTGCCAAAAGCAAAAATCAGTTGAAAGTACAATGATCTGTCAGGAACCTAATGAAATGGAAAGCTTTGATTTGTATGAAGCTGACTGCTGTGGCTCTACCATACAGCTGAGTGAGTGACATCATTTGAACACATTAAATCATTATTGTAATAACATTAATTTCAGAAGGTAAAGACTTACTTCTTCTTTACATCAACCCAAACTCCCCGAGAAGGAAAATATGGATTTCCAGACAATTTCCAGACACTGGGCACAGATTCAATTTCTATTCCACGTTGGTTCAGCGTAATTCCGTTGAAATTACGTGGAAACAATGTTGATTCAACCTGTGTGTGCCCAGTTTTTAAGATAAGTGTCATTGCCTTCTGCTTGGGAGGGACTTATTTCCCCAGAATCCATTTAAAGCAGGGATTCCGGTTTTCACGCTTGTCTGAAATGTCTGATTAAATTGTCATCTGAGGAAAATGACAAATGTTGCTGCAGCCTGCTCTGAGTTTGGCTCCTGTGTCAAGGCACTGCTTTCCTGAAGGGGACAAGGACATTTCACAATTACCAGCACATCCACCCTTATTGAGCCTGACTGTCTAAAAGTGACCCCAGTGTAATTCACTCTACAATTTAACAGCCAGATTATAGTCCCCCTCTTCCATCATGCCTGTGATGAGCATAAAAAATGCTTTTAAAAGGTAGGGTTTCCCATCACAACCACAGGTTCTATGCCAAATCCAGTGGATGTTAAAACGAAATGCAATTTACCTCAAAGTGCCCCATCAGTCTTTTATTGTGTTGACATTAAGACATTAATGTGCCTAGTTATCTGAGGGTTAGGGGAATATTCCATCAACGTCCCACCAAACATACACAGAACATGGTTGCCATGTTCTCAGAACATAATATATAAATTTTCTAGACACATTTCATGGAACATTGCAAGAACATGTATGTGTCCCCCAAAAAATCATTACACATCACAGTAATGTTGCAGAGCCAATCAAGGCCCTGATTGGTGAACCACTGATCCATTCATAGCTCTTTGTCTGTTGGCAAGGTTAGGGATACTCACACACACAGTGCTTTTGAACATGCAGTGTTTTCAACCTACAAACAGTGCCTTCAGAAAGTATTCATACGCCTTGACTTATTCCACATTTTGTTGTGTTAAAGCCTGAATTCAAAGTTGATTAAATGAAATGCTCTCACCCATTTACACACAATACACCAAAATGACAAAGTGAAAACATGTTTTTAGAAATTGTACAATTTTTTTGAAAATTAAATACAGAAATATTTAATTTACATAAGAATTCACACACCTGAGTCAATACTTTGTAGAAATACCTTATTCAGTGATTACAGCTGTGAGCCCTTCGGGGTAAGTCTCTAAGAGGTTTCCACACCTGGATTGTATTTGACACACAATTACATTGTGCATGTTCATTTATACGGTCATTATTCTATTATAACTATTACTGACTATTCACTCATCATTGATTTTATTGACTTATTTCAGCAATTAGAGGGATTTCTGTATAGTTGTCTATGAAGGCATATACTTCTGAATCACGATGATCAATAAAATATTTTCTTGAGTGTACTTTTAACAGAGCTGAGATTTAACTCAAAGTGCAATTACCCAATTGCTAACACCTATCTAGTTGTTTCAGTGTCTAGGGATGAGGGTTTGGGGTTTATTCTAGACACGGCCAAACTATACTAGCCCAATAAGCACATGCCCTAAAGCTATCCCTTATCGTGACACTGGTTAGAGTGTCTGTTATTGGTGCTGGTGGCCTCGGTTCAAGACCTGCTATGGGAGTCACCCTAATCTCACATTCTTAACAATATATCTTAATGTTATTATTGCCGTTTTGCATTTATCAGACATTTCTTTTGTTTATATGGAATATTATTATTTATGCATCTTTGTTTATTATCATAATGTTTATAAGTTTCTCCACTTTCACGCATTTCTGCTACATTTGTGCCTTGTGCACGACCTCCAGACATAGCCGCGGGAAGATGTTTGGGGGTGGGGTTGCCCGCGCTAAAGACAGCTGGCTATATTGGTCCGCTAATACAGGACTAGTAAAGGCGCAGTGCACAACTTAGTGAAAAAAATAATATATATATATATTCAAATTGTAAATTATTATTTAAATTCAGATTTTTCAGGGGGTCGGCAGCACCCTCAGCACCCCTACTTCCCGCGGCTATGCCTCAAGATGCTTTTTTAAGTTTCATGGGGTGTTTCTGGAAGAAGAGATCAATGCTGCCTTTGCAGAGTTTGCATTTGACAAAAAGTTTGTTGTCTTTCTTCTTGATTAACTCAAAAATAATGGGAGCATTTACACAAGGAAAAGGTTAAGCGGGGTAACAACACAGCTGCCATCTTTCTTAGCTTTTCAACTTTATGAAAGCCTATTGGAAACAAGTTGAACTACAGCATGAATTCCATCACATGAGACAATGCTGTAAAAAATATTTTTAACACGCCGTTATTAATATGCTTTTGAAAGCAAGATATGGGTTACTTGAAAAAGAATATTACAATATTTGCAAACAGTAAAGTTATTACTCCATTACTCATAAAAGTTATATATTACTGTATGCAATATATTACCCCCAACACGGGTACAAAGTTATTATGTTGCGATTTGTCTATTTTTCCACATTAGAACTCTGTGTTGTGTACACTGAAGGACTTACCATTAGGCAGAAGAGGCAATTGCCTCAGGCCTCACATCATACAGTGGGGAGAACAAGTATTTGATACACTGCTGATTTTGCAGGTTCTCCTACTTACAAAGCATGTAGAGGTATCATAGGTACACTTCAACTGTGAGAGATGGAATCTAAAACAAAAATCCAGAAAATCACATTGTATGATTTTTAAATAATTAATTTGCATTTTATTGCATGACATAAGTATTTGATCACCTACCAACCAGTAAGAATTCCGGCTCTCACAGACCTGTTAGTTTTTCTTTAAGAAGCCCTCCTGTTCTCCACTCATTACCTGTATTAACTGCACTTGTTTGAACTTGTTACCTGTATAAAAGACACCTGTCCACACACTCAACCAAACAGACTCCAACCTCTCCACAATGGCCAAGACCAGAGAGCTGTGTAAGGACATCAGGGATAAAATTGTAGACCTGCACAAGGCTGGGATGGGCTACAGGACAATAGGCAAGCAGCTTGGTGAGAAGGCAACAATTGTTGGCGCAATTATTAGAAAATGGAAGAAGTTCAAGATGACGGTCAATCTCCCTCGGTCTGGGGCACCATGCAAGATCTCACCTCGTGGGGCATCAATGATCATGAGGAAGGTGAGGGATCAGCCCAGAACTACACGGCAGGACCTGGTCAATGACCTGAAGAGAGCTGGGACCACAGTCTCAAAGAAAACCATTAGTAACACACTACGCCATCATGGATTAAAATCCTGCAGCGCACGCAAGGTCCCCCTGCTCAAGCCAGCGCATGTCCAGGCCCGTCTGAAGTTTGCCAATGACCATCTGGATGATCCAGAGGAGGAATGGGAGAAGGTCATGTGGTCTGATGAGACAAAAATAGAGCTTTTTGGTCTAAACTCCACTCGCCGTGTTTGGAGGAAGAAGAAGGATGAGTACAACCCCAAGAACACCATCCCAACCGTGAAGCATGGAGGTGGAAACATCATTCTTTGGGGATGCTTTTCTGCAAAGGGGACAGGACGACTGCACCGTATTGAGGGGAGGATGGATGGGGCCATGTATCGCGAGATCTTGGCCAACAACCTCCTTCCCTCAGTAAGAGCATTGAAGATGGGTCGTGGCTGGGTCTTCCAGCATGACAACGACCCGAAACACACAGCCAGGGCAACTAAGGAGTGGCTCCGTAAGAAGCATCTCAAGGTCCTGGAGTGGCCTAGCCAGTCTCCAGACCTGAACCCAATAGAAAATCTTTGGAAGGAGCTGAAAGTCCGTATTGCCCAGCGACAGCCCCGAAACCTGAAGGATCTGTATGGAGGAGTGGGCCAAAATCCCTGCTGCAGTGTGTGCAAACCTGGTCAAGAACCACAGGAAACGTATGATCTCTGTAATTGCAAACAAAGGTTTCTGTACCAAATATTAAGTTCTGCTTTTCTGATGTATCAAATACTTATGTCATGCAATAAAATGCAAATTAATTACTTAAAAATTATACAATGTGATTTTCTGGATTGTAGTTTTAGATTCCGTCACTCACAGTTGAAGAGTACCTATGATAAAAATTACACAAAACCTGCAAAATCGGCAGTGTATCAAATACTTGTTCTCCCCACTGTATATATTAAAAATAATTTCTCTGCTTGAGGCCGCCCCATGCTCTGCTAGAGGCATAATAAAAAAAGATTTTAAAAAATCCCCATCAAAATCTTTCTGTTTAAACTAGAGATATCTGTATGGGCTGCATCCACCGATGTCTGCCTTCCGCATCTGTGGTGGAAGGTGGCAGAGTTACAGCGGTGTTTGTCGGACCACGGGGACATCATGAAAAACAACAATGTAGTTACTCCACAACACTAACCTAATGACAGAGTGAAAAGAAGGAAGGATGTTCAGAATACAAATATTCAAAAACATGCATCCTGTTTGCAATAACGTACTCAAATAAAACTGCAAAAAATATGGCAAAGAAATTAACTTTATATCCTGAATACAAATATTTGTTTGCGGTAAATCCAACACAGCACATCACTGAGTACCACTCTACATATTTTCAAGCATGGTGGTGGCTGCATCATGTTATGGGTATACTTGTCATAGGCAAGGACCTGGGAGATTTTTAGAATACAAATAAATGGAATAGAGCTAAGCACAGGCAAAATCCTAGAGGAAAACCTGGTTCAGTCTGCTTTCCAACACTGGGAGACAAATTCACCTTTCAGGAGGACAATAATCTAAAACACAAGGCCAAATCTACACTGGAGTTGCTGATCAAGAAGACAGTGAATGTTCCTGAGTGGCCTAGTTACAGTTTTGACATAAATCGGCTTGAATATCTATGGCAAGACTTGAAAATGGCTGTCTAGCAATGATCAACAACTAATTTGACAGAGCTTGAAGACTTTTGAAATAATAATGTGCAAATATTGTACAATCCAGGTGTGCAAAGCTCTTAAAGATTTACCCAGAAAGACAACTGTAATCGCTGCCATAGGTGATCGGGTCGGAATCGGCCTTAAGTCCGCCCCTGGTTGTGTATTGTTTTGGTATAACTGGTATCATCATTGCTTAAATGGCAAATGTGAGAAAGTACAGTTATGCTTGTATAAATATACACATTTCTGATATTCTGAGAATATGGCAACCATGTTCTGGGTTTCCTTCCATCAGAAGTAACACTACCACCTGGGCCATGTTTCGGCAACAAATTAGGAATGTTAGAGACAGAAATCCAATGACGAGAGCTGATGTGATTCCTTATCAAAGACACGTTTGTTCTACATGGTATGTGGTGTCGATTTCAAGAAGATGATTGAGAGTTCTCTTTGAGAGGCTCTGCTATCTAGAATTACACTGACAGTGATTTGGGTGTTTGTCATTGGTGCTGGTGGCCTGGGTTTGAGACCTGCTAGGGGAGTCTCACATTCTTAGAAATATATGTTAATTTCCTTATTTGGCAACAGTTACAACACACCAATCTGATAATTGAAACATGGAGATCAGTATAATGTCCAGAATAAATCTCAGCTCTGTTAAAAGTACACTCAATAAACACTTTTATTGATTATAGTGATTCAGGAGTATCATTAAAACAGGTTAATATGCCCCACCAACATTAGACAACTACACAGAACAAGTCAATAAAATCAATGATGAGAGAATTGTCAAATTAAGTGATGACTGACACAGACATGTTGGCGTGGGAGGAAGATGTGAACCAAGAAGTTGTGAGTTCAAATCCCAGGTAACATGTTGAATAATAATTACTGTATAAATGAACATGTGTCAAATATGTATGTTAAAAGCACTGTGTGTGTGAGTATCCCTAACCTTGCCAACAGGCAAAAAGAGCTGTGAATGGATCCGTGGTTCACCTTGATGGGCTTGGCAACAGTAACAAGGCGTAATGAAACGTTTCTTTTGGAGAATGTTTCTTTTGGAGCATCAGGCGACATCCTGAATCACAGAAGCATTTCGCTACACCCGCAATATCATCTGCTAAACACGTGTATGTGACCAATAAAATTTGATTTGAAATGTTCTTGCAAAGTTCCCATGAAACGTCTCTAGAAGATTCATATAGTATATTCTGAGAACATTGTAACAACGTTCTAGATACAGTTGGTTCTGCTTGACATTAAGGGAATGTTCTCCTAACTTTAACACCAAAACATGCCAAAAAGGTTCTCAGAAAATGTTTGCTAACATACAGTGGATAGCGATCCCCTAACTAACAGAAACTGGACACTCAAACATTATAAGAACATTACTGGTAACATCACAAAAACGTTCTCTCCCTACAATTGTTAGCTGGGGATTGCCAGTAACTATCCAAGTTATAGAATGAAAACCTCAACGAAGCACTGGATGGAGAAGTGTAGTAAATGTGGGAGGGAGCGAAGCAA
The DNA here is from genome assembly GCA_023634145.1 of Thymallus thymallus. Taxonomy (NCBI): domain Eukaryota; kingdom Metazoa; phylum Chordata; class Actinopteri; order Salmoniformes; family Salmonidae; genus Thymallus; species Thymallus thymallus. Next base: position 32,923,211 of record CM042414.1, read on the forward strand.
AGCACTCATGAATGTGATTATGTGATGCAGTCTGAGTCTAATTAAAGATTGGATAGACCACCAGAGATCTCTCAGTAATAAAAATGATACATTTAAATGACATGAGAGAGCAAACATTGTGGCTAAATATTACAGTGATTCATACATGCTTTTCACATATCTCAGCAGGCAACCAAAGTCTGCCCTGCAACTTCAAGAATCTGAATCACCATTCTCCAGTCAGAACAGAGTTTGCTTCATACTGTGCATACCAAACCTGAGTGTCTTTCAGTTCCATAGAGCAACGGTTCACTAAACGCTGCATAACCCACCCAAAGCTTTTTGGGGTTTTCCCGTGTAACCCACTATGTAAACAAGCTAACAACTAAAATAGTCCAATACGATTTTTAAAAGATAAATGACATGTATTTGTATGTAATATTCAGTGGGGTACCTAACCTTTAAAAGTTAAAGCCGCCCATCATCGCACTCATAAATTAGGGCTCACTATCTCTCCTTCCCAGACGTGTCCGTCTGCAGATTGCTGAGGGAGCTACGTTAAAGGTGAACACAACACCTTCTCCATATCAATGAGGTCATCACCCGTTCCTGATGTGATTTATTCTAAATAGCAACAGGAAGAAAGCAACACCTAACTTCATGTTCCAAACCACCCCACCAGTCCAGACATCTCCAGTAAAAGAAAGAAATCCAGATGTATAATTCTATAGATATCAGTTTCAAAACATGAAGCTATGAGCACTCAGTAATTCCCTCAGGAGCAGAGGGGACCGTTGGAAGCGCCATGTGCAATAAGGTCACACTTCCATCAAGCACTAACCACACTGTTAGGGCCATCATGCAGAAGTAACAGATGAAGATGCTGGCAATTCAATTCAACCCAAGACTCCAAACATGTCAACAGCCATGGGAGAGTAATGGAACTGTTATGCCTCGCTTGTTTTTTTCTTCATGGCACATTAGTGTAACTGGCAGTCAGTTACTGTAGCCTATAGTAGTAAATATGAAAGAGGCATTGATTGCATTAATCTTTTATCTCTCAGATCTGCTGCCCAAGTATTGTAGGCGTACACACAATGTAAGGAACAGTGTAGTTCTTGCTAAATTGTGAAAGAAAGGCACAACCTTCTTTGAGAGAGAAAATAGGAAGAGCACGTGTCTGAATGACAAGCAGAGAATCAGTAAGTGTCCAAGTATGAAAAGAGGAAAGGACACTAAACTTGAGATTAGAATCTACTGAATAATGTATACCTGAGGAAAAAAAGACAGACAAACACAGTGACTCTCCAGCTCTGTCCCTCTCGGTCCCCCTCGGTCCCCCTCTGTACCCCTCGGTCCCCCTCTGTCCCTCTCGGTTCCCTTCTGTCCCTCTCGGTCCCCCTCTGTCCCCCTCTGTCCCTCTCAGTCCCCCTCTGTCCCCTCTCTGTCCCTCTCGGTCCCCCTCTGTCCCCCTCCGTCCCCCTCCGTCCCCCTCCGTCCCTCTCCGTCCCCCTCCGTCCCTCTCGGTTCCCTTCTGTCCCTCTTGGTCCCCTTCTGTCCCTCTCGGTCCCCCCAGATCCACTTGATCCTGGCCAGCAGATGTCCAGCAGACCATTGTGATCCTGCAGGAGATGATCCAACAGTTGGAGTCACTGATTTAATGAACACAGAGGACACAGTTTTCACAGTTTAGCAGGACAGCAACACAATTAGACCCAACCAAATCATGAGAAAACAAAAAGAGAATTACTTGACACATTAGAAAGAATTAACAAAAAAACAGAGCAAACTAGAATGCTATTTGGCCCTAAACAGAGAAAATACCTGACCACTGTGACTGACCCAAAATTAAGGAAAGCTTTGACTATGTACAGACTCAGTGAGCATAGCCTTACTATTGAGAAAGGCCGTAGTAGGCAGACCTGGCTCTCAAGAGAAGACAGGCTATGTGGACACTGCCCACAAAATGAGGTGGAAACTGACCTGCACTTCCTAACCTCCTGCCAAATGTATGACCATATTAGAGACACATATTTCCCTCAGATTACACAGATCCACTAAGAATTCGGAAACAAACCTAATTTTGATAAACTCCCATATCTACTGGGTGAAATACCACAGTGTGCCATCACAGCAGCAAGATTTGTGACCTGTTGTCACAAGAAAATGGCAAAGGACAAACACCAATGTAAAAACCCATATTTATGTTTATTTATTTTCCCAACTATTTGCACATTGTTACAACACTGTATATATACATAATATGACATTTGAAATGTCTTTATTCTTTTGGAACTTCTGAGTGTAATGTTTACTGTAAAAAAAACTTCACTTGCTTTGGCAATGTTAACATATGCTTCCCATGCCAATAAGCCCTTAAATTGAAATTGAATTGAATTGAATTGAGAGTGAGAGAGAGAGAGAGAGAGAGAGAGAGAGAGAGTGTGAGGGCTTGGTTGTGGTAAGGCCTCTTACTCCCACCTAGGGGAGGAGAGAGGCACACAACCAAGCTCTCACACATTATTAGGGAGATTATCATCCCCAATCAGAGACATCTGTATAGCGTTGTCTCTGATTGGGGATAGTATTTAATCCCCACACAAAGCCACCTGTGTGTGGATCATTGTTCGTTTGTCTGCACTGCGAGCAGCACACAACGTAAGTCACTGTTTTCAGTTTTGTTTAGTTTCATGTGTTTCTCTCTCCTTTTGTATTTTCGTGCCTTGTGAGACCATCTCCGAAAAAAAAAATGTATCGTCCCATCAATCCTAACTGTGACAGAATGATCCACCACCCTGGGACGCAACGAGAGCAGACATTGGTAGACATCCTCTACGATATGGGAAAATTATCTAAAGAGGATGTCTACCATTATCATGCGGTGGAGGAAGGCTGGGGTCCGGAGCAGTCAAGGCGCCGAAGACGGAGGACACGTCACCGGGCTAAAACTGAGGACCAGCCTGGAGCCCAGAAAAACCCCCAAACTGATTTTGGGGGGGGGCTATGGGGGTGGTCGGGGATCGAGGGAGAAGAGCCCCGACCACTGCACTCGTGGGGGTTCCAGGAGGAGCCCCTACAGCCGTGGGAGCAGGAGTACAGAGAGGAGTCGGAGGAAGACGACAGCGATGTGCTTCTGTTCCCTCACTCGTGGGGGTTCCCGGAGGAACCCTCACAGGATGGGGATTGGCGTTGGAGTAGGGACGACAGGCACAGTCGTGCTCCAGCGTCAGTTCCCAGTCCGGTGCCTCCAGCGCCGGTCCAGAGTCGGAGGAGGAGGAGACCGACTCAGCGCACCAAACCATCGGTGCGCAACAATAGCCCGGTACGGCCCGCGCCTGCTCCGCGCACCAGCTCTATGGTGCGTTTGCCCAGCCCGGCGCGACCCGTGCCAGCTCAACGCACCGACCCAACGGTGCGTTTCCCCAGCCAGGTACAGCCCGTTCCAGCTACTCGCACCAGACCAGTGGTGCGTTCCCCCAGCCCGGTACGGTCTGTGCCTGCTCCTCGCACCCAACCTATGGTGTGTTTCCCCAGCCCGGCGCGACCCGAGCCAGCTCAACGCACCGACCCAACGGTGCGTTTCCCCAGCCAGGTACAGCCCGTTCCAGCTACTCGCACCAGACCAGTGGTGCGTTCCCCCAGCCCGGTACGGTCTGTGCCTACTCCTCGCACCCAACCTATGGTGCGTATCTCCAGCCCGGTGCGACCCGTGCCAGCTCCTCGCACCAGACCTATGGTGCGTGTCCCCAGTCCAGTACGCCCCGTGCCTACCCCTCGCACGGAGGCTACCGCGACGGTCGCCACCACAGGGCTGGAAACCCTCTCTGCGTCGGTGCCCAGGGTGGGCACGACGTTCAGCCCCGCTGTGGAGCAGGAGCTCCATAGCGTGTCGGTGCCCAGTCTGGGGCCGACAGCCAGCCCCACCAGAGGGCTGGAAACCATCTCTGCGTCGGTGCCCAGGGTGGGCACGACGTTCAGCCCCGCTGTGGAGCAGGAGCTCCATAGCGTGTCGGTGCCCAGTCTGGGGCCGACAGCCAGCCCAACCAGAGGGCTGGAAACCATCTCTGCGTCGGTGCCCAGGGTGGGCACGACGTTCAGCCCCGCTGTGGAGCAGGAGCTCCATAGCGTGTCGGTGCCCAGTCTGGGGCCGACAGCCAGCCCAACCAGAGGGCTGGAAACCATCTCTGCGTCGGTGCCCAGGGTGGGCACGACGTTCAGCCCCGCTGTGGAGCAGGAGCTCCATAGCGTGTCGGTGCCCAGTCTGGGGCCGACAGCCAGCCCCACCAGAGGGCTGGAAACCATCTCTGTGTCGGTGCCCAGGGTGGGCACGACGTTCAGCCCCGCTGTGGAGCAGGAGCTCCATAGCGTGTCGGTGCCCAGTCTGGGGCCGACAGCCAGCTCCACCAGAGGGCTGGGAACCATCTCTGCGTCGGTGCCCAGGGTGGGCACGACGTTCAGTCCCGCTGTGGAGCAGGAGCTCCATAGCGTGTCGGTGCCCAGTCTGGGGCCGACAGCCAGACCAGCTGCAGGGCTGAAGACCACCTCTGCGTCGGTGCCCAGGGTGGGCACGGCATCCAGCCTGAGGTCTCCGGAGAAGGTCAGCAGCCCGAGGCCTCCTGTGACGGTCAGCAGCCTGAGGTCTCCTGTAAAGGTCAGCAGTCTGAGGCCTCCTGTGAAGGTCAGCAGCCCGAGACCTCCGGAGAAGGTCAGCAGCCCGAGGCCTCCTGTGAAGGTCAGCAGCCCGAGACCTCCGGAGAAGGTCAGCAGCCCGAGGCCTCCAGTGAAGGTCAGCAGCCCGAGGCCTCCAGTGAAGGTCAGCAGCCCGAGGCCTCCAGTGAAGGTCAGCAGCCCGAGGCCTCCAGTGAAGGTCAGCAGCCCGAGGCCTCCAGTGAAGGTCAGCAGCCCGAGGCCTCCAGTGAAGGTCAGCAGCCCGAGGCCTCCAGTGAAGGTCAGCAGCCCGAGGCCTCCAGTGAAGGTCAGCAGCCCGAGGCCTCCAGTGAAGGTCAGCAGCCCGAGGCCTCCAGCGAAGGTCAGCAGCCCGAGGCCTCCAGCGAAGGTCAGCAGCCCGAGGCCTCCAGCGAAGGTCAGCGCCCCGCCACCTCCAGCGAAGGTCAGCGCCCCGCCACCTCCAGCGAAGGTCAGCGCCCCGCCACCTCCAGCGAAGGTCAGCGCCCCGCCACCTCCAGCGAAGGTCAGCGCCCCGCCACCTCCAGCGAAGGTCAGCGCCCCGCCACCTCCAGCGAAGGTCAGCGCCCCGCCACCTCCAGCGAAGGTCAGCGTTCCGCCACCTCCAGCGAAGGTCAGCAGCCCGGAGCCTCCAGCCACAGCTCAAGGGCTGGAGCCTCCTCCACCGGTGCCCAGTCCAGGGCCGGTCGTCTGCTTCGCTCCAGTGCCGGAGCAGTCCGCTCCACCGGTGCCCAGTCCGGGGCCGGTCGTCTGTGTCGCTCCAGTGCCGGAGCAGTCCGCTCCACCGGTGCCCAGTCCGGGGCCGGTCGTCTACGTCGCTCCAGTGCCGAAGCAGTCCGCTCCACCGGTGCCCAGTCCGGGGCCGGTCGTCTGCGCCGCTCCAGTGCCGGAGCAGTCCGCTCCACCGGTGCCCAGTCCGGGGCCGGTCGTCTACGTCGCTCCAGTGACGGACCAGTCCGCTCCACCGGTGCCCAGTCCGGGGCCGGTTGTCAGCCCCTCTCCAGGGTCGAGGGCTCCCGCACCAGGGTCCAGACAGGATTTGGTGAATGGCGGGAGTACTGAGGGGGGAACCACCGCGCCGGGGTCCGGACCGGACCGGGCGTGCAACGGAGAGGTAGGAGGAAAGCTACTCTCACAGCCTGTGCCACGCCCGGAACCGGAACCGGAGCCCCCACCAGCAACCACCTCAGTACCCCGCCATGTCCCCCCTAGTTTTGGACATTTTTTTTTTCTTTCAGGAGAGGGGGGATTGTATGTGTGCGGTCGGGAGTCCGCACCTTAGGGGGGGGGTACTGTGAGGGCTTGGTTGTGGTAAGGCCTCTTACTCCCACCTAGGGGAGGAGAGAGGCACACAACCAAGCTCTCACACATTATTAGGGAGATTATCATCCCCAATCAGAGACATCTGTATAGCGTTGTCTCTGATTGGGGATAGTATTTAATCCCCACACAAAGCCACCTGTGTGTGGATCATTGTTCGTTTGTCTGCACTGCGAGCAGCACACAACGTAAGTCACTGTTTTCAGTTTTGTTTAGTTTCATGTGTTTCTCTCTCCTTTTGTATTTTCGTGCCTTGTGAGACCATCTCCGAAAATAAAAAGGAATGACGCTCCACCAGCGCTCTGTGTATCGTCCCATCAATCCTAACCGTGACAGAGAGAGAGATAGAGAGAAAGAGAGAGCGAGAGAGAGAGAGAGAGGATGGGCAACAAATGAGCACACACACACATGCAGTATTAGTTTCCCTTTTACTGTAATTGGTGTTACAGATAGTTCTGCTTATTGTTTCATCTGCCTCACATATTACCTAGGGGCACTTTAACCCATGTCTTTCTGGCATGCTTATAATATTTAGGCTATTCTCCCAATTACCATGGCAGTGTATGGATCCTTGGCCACCCACAAACACCATACAATACCCTGGCAGCAGGGGTACTAGTGTTTTCATCAATACCTGGTGAATATATTGTGTTATATTAAGTGTGTGTCCAGTGCCCTCCCAATCATACAGTGAGACTCAGTGAAGTCACAAATAGCATGGAAATATCTGCCTTGACAGAATCTCCAACCTGCCTAAAGTGCAGTCTGGCTGAGAGAACCTACAAGCTCCTGCTGTGGGAGTGTAGAACTGAGGGTAAAATGTAAAACACACAACAGGTGAATTAATTACGAGGGTAAAATCTCTCTGTAGCGGCACTCTGGTTGACTGGCAACAGTTAGAGGCAGAGATGATAGAGATATAAAACAGGCTTTGAAGCCGCCTCCCACTTGGCACACACTGGTTGAATCAACGTTGTGTCAATGTAATTTGTCAACGCATTGTGATGTGGAAACAATGTGGAAAAAAGTCATCAACCAGTACTCATTTCAACCAGCGTTGTAAACATTGAGTCTAAATATATTGACTTAACCTGACTAACAGGTTGTTACATCAATCTAATTTTAACATAATCAGAACTATGTATCGTTTGGAGAAAATATCCTTTCTATTATATTCAGCTTTGTTCAATTTACCTTATATAGACAGGTGTGTGCCTTTCCAAATTATGTCAAATTGAATTTACCACAGGTAAAGGATTATCAATGGAAACAAGATGCACCCGAGCTCAATTTCGAGTCTCATAGCAAAGGGTCTGAATACTTATGTAAATAAGGTATCTGTTTTTTATTTTGAATAAATTTGCTAACATTTCTACAAACCTGTTTTCGCTTTGTCATTATGGGTATTGTGAGTAAATTTATGAGGAAAAACAAATATTTAATCAATTTTAGAATAAGGCTGTAACATAACAAAATGTGGAAAAAGTCAAGGGGTCTGAATCCTTTTCTGAATGCACTGTATGACATTGCCCTGTTGATCCCGAGTTTACAGGTCCACCAAATTGAGTCAAAAGGTGTTATAATGCTTTAGATTATAAATTGATTTGTCTTTGCTGTAAATACTGTTCCTCTCTACAGTCTACCTGGTTAGAAATTATATTTGGCTGCCTAGCTGGCTCTGGCGTAGTAAATATAAATGTGCCAGTGAGCCTGAGAAATGACTATGTCGGAATAATTATTCTGCTGAGTGAAATGTAATAAAGCTGTTTGAAGGATAGTAAGCCACAGCGGACAACCCCTGGCATCTGGTGCTGTGTGTACTCTTTATGTCACATTTTATTTCTATCAATTCATCATAAACTTGTATTTATATTAATATTGTTATTCTAAGCTGTGTCTCAAAACATCTAAACCAGAATAAGACTATAAACACAACCGTTTTGAGTGTGTTTGACCTCATTCCTACAAGAGTGGCTACTGCACGACTGCAGCACAGCACAAATTATACTAGCAATCCCTCTTTCCCTCAATCAGTCGTTAATGCATTCAATTGAATTATTTAGGCACTCTGAGTGGCTCCATCCCTTTAACGAGAGAAGAAGTTGTATCTAATGGGAGAGAAGGCGGCCATAGGGCAGACTGGTACAGGAATGGGAAATTAGGCAGTTGGATGTGTCTGTGTGGCTGTCAGACGCCCCTAATTTGCTCCTGTGTGAATCTTGTGGAGAACTTGGCAGAGCCCCTTTCCCCACTCTTTAATTAAGAGTGAGTGGCCTTGCAGTGCCCCGTATTCACACTCCATGCTTCTGTAGTCTCTCGGAGTACAAACATCAGCTCATGTTGCTCTGGCCAGCTTTATTTAATCATGGGATTTTCACTGGTCTGCTTGACACTTGTCCTGTGCTTTCAACTGTTGCACTGACATCTCCACAAGCGAAGGGCTGCTGCTGGGACCTACAGGCACACAGTCAGATAGCAGACTTGGGATTAACAAAGATTGTCCATAGATTTTCCAGCCCAGCCAAGAAGATAACTCTGTTCCAAGGACTTCTAGATTGTATCTCCAGAATGAGAAGGACTACTTTTAGTTTAAGACAAGGACACCTGACAAGGCCTCTCCCTACAAAAGTCTAGTCCTGTTCAATATATTTTGTAAGAGCACTGCATCAATATCCATCTACATGTTTGTGTACATCCGATGCTCAACCAATGTTGGACAGCACGATGAATGCAATGAATAAAAACTAAGTGGAACTCCTTGGCAGTCAGGTTTAAGAAATCAACCTTTTAGAAAACCCTTGTGTTAAAACAAACAATCAGATTATGCTATAGCTTGAACTTACTACCCTGTTCTCAGTCTCACAATCAGTTGTCTGTCCATACTTCACTGAGCACTAGAGTTCCCCTGATATTGACACAGCGACAGATATACGGGACCCAAAAGCGGACACGGAGGCAGAGATATGATTGAATGTTTAATAAAGTATATGGGGCATAACAGTCTCGTAGTGAATGACAGGCAATGTTCGTAACAGGGAATCAGAATGGCAGTAGTCCAATAAGGGGAGTCAGGCTCGTAGTAGTAGTTCAGGCAGCGTTCGGTACCGGGAATCAGAAGGATGGCAGTGCAGAGGAGTAGACAGGCTCGTAATCCGTAAAACACAGGCAGAGTTCGTTTAGCAGGAGATCAGAAGGTCGAAGGCACAGGAGGGGATAGACAGGCACGCAATCCAAAAGGCAGGTAGAGGTCCAAATACCGGGAAACAGACTGGCAGAGTTAGTAATACAAACAGAGCGCTGGAACGACTGAACTAGGCAAGACGATCTGGCAAATGCCAACAGCACCCAAGAGGCTAAATACCCAAAATGACTAATGATGGTGATAGGGTGCACCTGGTGTGGGGAGGGGACAAACACAGACAGGTGAAACATATCAGGACATGACAGATATATTGACTTTGACAGGCCAATTTCCTTTAACTCATGTAATCCCACATTTTTCCCAGACATTCAAATATTCAAATCATGTGTCTTTAGTAACCCTTTGAAATAATCAATTTTTTGAAATTTTCATGGAAAAGTAGGTGAAAAAGTGTGTTTTATGGTCGGTCACAATTGTGACCGGTGGGATAATGTGATGTATTCTGAATTAACATATTTCTCCTATGCAGTCATCAACATTCTTATATATCCCAGCCCAGTTATTAACACATTTAAAACTGTCAGTCCCTAGCATAACTACTAGAATGCCCCATCACATTCTAGTGTGACTATTTTATATATCAGAAACCCTTATACAACACCGATATGAATACTGAGAGCAAAGACAAAAAAACAACAACCATCAACGTATTTCAACATTGTTACTTTATTGTAACATATATTGTAACATTGTTACTTTAGTGCAACATGTATTGAAACATTAATATTGTAACTTTATGTCAGGCTCTGGCCATAGAAGCAATAGGCTTCTCTATGTAGCTATGGTCAGAGTCTGTCATTTGAATTTTGACATTTTAGTGCAACATTCACTAAAAACTGTATAGCAGTCGTGTGATTCATTCACATTGAACATAAAGGTAACATTTAGGATAGAGGTAGCCTGTAGAATATGCATTCAAGTAGAGGCCTATATATATACACAGTATATCATAGAGGTAGGCTTCAGAACCAAGTGCACAATTAGTTTGTGCATCACTATTTTGAACTACGATCAGTCAGACCTACTGTCATACAGTATGTCTTGAATCAATTGACCTTCATTTCCAAAAACATTTCAGTCATTTTGATTGTCTTTTACACCCTTTTTCGTTGACTTTTCCTTTCTTCCTAGAGTCCGCTGTACTGCTTCTCCTCACCCTTAATTTACTTTTCTATTTTTCTTTTATTGTCTTTTTCAGCCCTTTTTCATTCACTCTTATCTCCTTTTCTACTGTCCACGGTATATCTCGAAGCACTCAATGTGCAGTGGCGCTTTGCATTTCTCACATGCATATGTAGTGCGTTTGTCACAATGACGACATCTCTGGAACCGGTGCATCGTGTTGATTTGCCAGTGAGAAGCTTTGTCATATCTTGCCTGATCTTCACCAGTAGCAACCAGTAGAGATCTCCTTCCGTGGCTCAGTGGTTTCGTGACAAACTTTTGCAGAAGAGACTGTGCCACTATCCGTGAGAAGGTGAGCAGGTCGATGGTCCCTACCATTACGTCTCTGTAAAATAAATGGCTGTTTACGAGTGCACTGTTGAGAGACCATGCAAAGATGGGCCACCACCACTTCTTAGACCTGATCGAGATATGGTATCTTGAAACCTGTAGGTCGTGAAGGTCAACACCACCAATGTGCTCATTGTATCGGTTGATGCATTTTGGTTGTGGGACTTTGTCAAAGGCACGTCGCTCCTTGTTCCGTCTCTTGACCGAGGTCTCACTGTATTACTCCTCCATGTTTGTTGCCACTGTGACAATGTTATTGTCTTTCCAACGGACCAGCAACTTGTCTCCTTGGGTCAGAACCTCAGAGGTTCCCCTGGGTAACTTAATGAAGTCCTTCTGTGGCTTGAATGGGACATCAAACAAACGATTTTCCTTCATCGTTCCAGAGCTCCCATATCCCCTTTTTGTAATTTCATCGAGGAGTGCAAGCGAAGTGAAGGTTGTCATGAAGGAACTTGCAACCTTGAGGCACCTGAGATTGCTCTGCAAGACCGAGAACGACACTGGGTCCCTGACCCAACCCAGTCTCAGGGAGGAGAGTGTGGGATCCACCATATGGCTCCATGTGATACATGTAACCACTGGATGAGGCAAGGCTCCATAGCTTGTAACCAAAACGGATTGGTTTACCTCTTATGAATTGCTTACATACATGTCGGCCATAGTATCGGATCATGCTCTCATCCACTGACAGCCATTCCTAAAATGACTTTGTATGACTGATTGAGCTCGGAGAAGATGGGCCAAACCTTAGAAAATGGGTCGATAGTGATCTTAGTGTTGTTAACCACATGAACTGAGGCCATTATTTCATCAAAGTGATTTCTCTGCATTGCATCTGAAATGCTTTCATTGTGTACATCACTGTCAGGTGACCAGTACATGTGTCTTCTTGGAACAGAGCTGTACCCAGATGTGATAAGGATCCCATAGAATGTAAGGAGCTCATCCATACTCAGATGCAGTTGCTTGTCCTTGGTTTGGGTGGAGTAGAGGTTGGACATTTCAATGGTGATCTCTCTTAGGGTGGGTGGATACATTAGTAGGAAAACATCCATTGGGTTGGGGCAGCTTTGTTTTACACATTCTGCAGCATTTGGGCTGTATACTATGTGTTTTTTAGGAATCACATCGGTGGCAGGCCTCTTTGATCGTTTGAACACTCAATCTTTATTTTTGACCACCTGCAGCTTTTCCCTTGGCCCTTCTGGCTGGCCCCTATGGGTTGTAGAGGCCCTTGGCTCTTCTGACTGGACCCTCTGGCGGGTAGAGGCCCTTGGCTCTTCATTATCAACAGTGGAGGGGGGTGGGGGAGGGGTGGTGGCGAGGGGTAGGTCATCATTACTGATAACATTGTTCCTGTCATGATCTGTTTGCATAGGTTCAGCATATGCATTCAACGGCTGGCAAATGGCCCGTCTCCCCCTCATTGTCCATATCTGACCCATCGCTATCGCAATCACTGAGGACAGCATCTTTCTCATTTTGAGGGATAACTGCAACGTTGCATGCCTTGTCTGGGCGGTCACCTAGATCCAACAAATGCAGAACTTGACTCAAAGTGAAACTAAAAGAAAGAACAGAGAAGAAAGTTAGGTAGAACAAGAACTATATATGTGTATAAGTATGTGTATACCTAGATGTACTGTGTTATCCCGCCGGTCACTATTGTTGCCGTCAACATGTTTACTCATTCTATGACCACACTGAACAAAGTTGAGTAATTGCAAATGCATATATCAATACTAGAAACCTTAAATATGATGTGTACCAAAAATCGTTGTCCTATCTTTATGTTAACATACTTCACTAACCTTTTGTTTGGGAGCTTTGATGCAGCCATCCTATTCTCATGGTGCAACCAGGAAGTAAACAGCTCTGGTCATTTTACACTAAACATGTGACACTGCACATGTTTCATTGAGACCCAATTTCAATATTTGCTGGAAATGCATTGATACATCATTCAGTAAAATGTTTAGAGCCTTATAACTAAAAACGTTTTTTACGGCCACTATTGTGACTGATTAAATAGGTTAATACGGCTATTAATTAGAAAAACAGGAACAGTTGTGGAATAATATTAGCTCTGAAATGATGGGCATTACCTCTTTGGGAGAAAATTGTGATGGTCTGGTTATTACAACAGGTTTTTAAATACAGTGTAGCCATGGCAACAGTGTTATGAAACGAGAGTATGCTTGATGGATGTGAGATTGGATGCAGGATTTGACATGTTGAGAGCCTGGGCACAGCTAGTTGCTATAGCACTTCGGACCACAAATGCAGTAACAATGCTTAGGAAAGGAAAAACACAATACTCGATATGTCAATCGACCAGGTCTAGAGAAACCCTTACTTTTCTATATAAAAGCAGTAGAATTTACATTCATTTTCATGCATATAACAGTGTTCAGATAATGATTAAGGATAAAATGGTAATTGTGCAAAACAGTAAGGATTTTCCCTGCAGTGCATCATTAATAAATCAATGCCTCTATACACATTAGGGCAGTTGATGGGTTTTGTAACGTTTAAATGGGAGGATTACTTTCTCTTTGTATTCTGGTAGTAAAATATAATGTAAAAAGTCAAAATACCAGTATTTTTTCAAACCAATGTCTTGTTATATTCTGTCTGTAAGCCTCCAACTACCCCCCGGGCATTTTAACCAAAGGGATTCAAATTTAGGATGAATAATACAGGTCCCACACAGACAGTAGTTTCATCAAATAAGTCCTCACAGTAGATGGTGTTGTTCAAAAGGCTTCCCAACTGAGACACACTTCACCTTGGGTAAGGGTTTATGAAAACCAGAAATAATGGGAGGTAAGGTTAGCACAGCACAGCATCCCACTGGGCAAAAACTGGTTGAATCAACGTTATTTCCACACCATTTCAACCCAAAAAATCTACGTGATGACGTTGAAAAAACGTGGACATTTTTTGGGATTTGCAAAAAGTCATACATTTAAGGGAATTTAGTATTTTTTTCACCCAACTTATAAACTAAATACAATGACATGGTGAAATGTCATTTTGAATTCATGTTAATTGAAAACTCAACCAAATGTAAATCAAAACTAGACGTTGAACTGAGCCTGTGTGATGGCACAGGTGAGTATCTGCTATCCTAACTTATTAAATTCAATTATGTTTACTAAATAACCTTTTGTTCAACAACTCATCAGCCAGTAAATGCTAAGGACTGTCAGCCCATTTAGTCCATGAGCCAGAATCCCATATTTGGTCTGTTGGGCTCACTTGGGCCAACAATGTCTCAGTGATTTTCTTGAATATCTACAGTGCATTCGGAAAGTATTCAGACCTCTTCACTTTTTCCACATTTTGTGATGTTACAGCCTTATTCTAAAATTGATTAAATTAAATGTTTTCCTCATTAATCTACACACAATACCCCATAACGACAAAGAGAAAACAGTTTTTTAGAAAACATAAATACCTTACTTACATAGGTATTCAGACCTTTTGCTATGAAACTCGAAATTGAGCTCAGGTGCATCCTGTTTCCATTGATCATCCTTGAGATGTTTCTACAACCTATGCTAATTTAAATTGATTGGACATGATTTGGAAAGTCACACACCTGTCTATATAAGGTCCCATAGTTGACAGTGCATGTCAGAGCAAAAACCAAGCCATGGTCAATGGAATTGTCCGTAGAGCTCCGAGACATTTCAAGAAGCTACCGACGGTGTGCTGACGTTGCTTCCAGTGGCAGTTTGGAACTTGGTAGTGAGTGTTGAAACCGAGAACAGACGATTTTTACACACTACGCGATTCAGCACTCGGCGGTCTTGTTCTGTGAGCTTGTGTGGCCTACCACTTCGCGTTTCGTTGCTCCTAGATGTTTCCACTTCACAATAACAGCACTTACAGTTGACCGGGGAAGCTAGCAGGGCAAAAATGTGACGAACTGACATGTTGGAAAGGTGGCATCCTATGACGGTGCCACGTTGGAACTCACTGAGCTCTTCAGTATGGCCATTCTACTGCCAATGTTTATGTAGATTGCATGGCTATGTGCTCAATTTTATACACCTGTCAGCAACAGGTGTGGCTGAAATAGCAGAATCCACTAATTTGAAGGGGTGTCCACATACTTTTGTATGCATTATCATGCTAAAACATTAAGTGATGGCGGCAGATGAATTGCACGTCAAGGTGCCTCAGGATCTCGCCGAGGTATCTCTGTGCATTCAAAGTGCCATAGATAAAATGCAATTGTGTTCGTTGTCCGTAGCTTATGCCTGCCCATACCATAACCAGGGTTGTGGAGTAACGGATTATACGTAACCAGTTACATGTAAGGGATTACAATGCAGCTGTTGCTCTTGCAACAGCTGCATAGAGTTTTGGATTTATAAATTATATACTGTATATATTAATGTAAATAAATAATTTAATAGTATTACTATATGTAGTAGAAAGCGATGGGAAACCTACATAACAAACCCATTAAGTAAAATGTAACATCCATATGGCCAGCTATGTAAACTTTAACATTAATTTATCCTAAAATAGATGTCGTTCAATTGATAACATACATTTTTGTATTTTTCTAATGCATTTTAAGGGGAATGTAATCAGATTACGTTACTGAGTTTGGGTAATCCAAAAATTACATTACTGATTACAATTGTGGACAGGTAACTAGTAACTGTAACGGATTACATTTAGAAAGTAACCTATCCAACCCTGACCATAACCCCACCGCCACCATGGGGCACTCTGTTCACAACGTTGACATCAGCAAATCGCTCACCTACACGACGCCGTACATGCTGTCTGCCAGTTACAGTTGAAACCGGGATTCATCCGTGAAGAGCACTCTTCTCCAGTGTGCCAGTGGCCATCGAAGTTGAGCATTTGCCCACTGAAGTCATTTACGACGCCGAACTGCAGACGGGTCAAGACCCTGGTCAGGATGACAAGCATTCAGATGAGCTTCCCAGAGACGGTTTCTGACAGTTTGTGCAGATATTCTTCGGTTGTGCAAAACCACAGTTTTATCAGCTGTCTGGGTCGCTGGTCTAAAACGATACCACAAATATTATACCACATTATTATGTGAATAATTTATCATCTTTACATATCTGGCACACCTGGCTAATTTGGTTGTGTTCTCTACATCACTAAGATATTATTGGGCATACTACAGTTCTATTTCATACAGATATGGTCATGCAATCTAATAAAACGCCATTGAGCTGTTTGGCAGCCATATTGTAAAAAGGCTTCTGTGGGGTTAATACAGGAATCCTTTGATGACCCTGTATCTACAAAAAACATTTCAACACTGTTCTAGCTTTGTGTGTAAAATGTGGTGCCTCTCACCAAAATTACAATCCAAAAACATAGCTGCCCAACTACATAGAATTCTGTGGCTAAGCTTCCAACATTCTAATGTCATTGGCACAATATGGCTATTTTTAAACAATAGTTGCACAGTAGCTGGTGCTTTTAAAGTTGGTTATGTTATATATAATTTAAAATGTAATTTCATGACCTTTCAGAATCAATTGTCAAACAAAGATTTAAATGTATCAAGGTATCCTTTTTTAAGCAATTTATACAGGTAAATCTGATATGTACCCTAGAGGTCAAAGGTCAAGGTTCTATTGACCTGAACAAAAATGTGTCTGATTGATAGCTGTGAATCTAAGCTTTCCAGTGATGTATGATTAAAGGGTATACATGAGCAATAACTTGTTGTATACTGATATTGTTTGTCATAGGGTAAAATCCCTATGGGGAAAATGAATGGGATGGAGGGATGAAAGAAAGAGTGATAACAGAGAAAGCTGCCATTGCTGCACTGCTATCACACATTTTCCAACTCTAGGGGCATAGACCTTCAAGAAAATCACTATGAGACATCGTCGGCCCAAGTGAGCCCAGCGGCCCCCCTGGCTCATGGACTAATCAGTGCCTTACTGGTCACAGACAGCTCTGCAGGAGCATTGCTCCTATGTGTCCTTTGTGCTATCAGGCAACCAATACCATGGATACATCTATGTCTATGTAAGGGACAGTCATACCATCCAGGCAACCAATACCATGGATACATCTATGTCTATGTAAGGGACAGTCATACCATCCAGACAACCAATACCATGGATACAACTATGTCTATGTAAGGGACAGTCATACCATGCAGGAAACCAATACCATGGATACATATATGTCTATGTAAGGGACAGTCATACCATCCAGATAACCAATACCATGGATACATCTATGTCTATGTAAGGGGCAGTCATACCATCCAGACAACCAATACCATGGATACAACTATGTCTATGTAAGGGACAGTCATACCATCCAGACAGGAACAGGTAGTAGGTAGCATCGATTTACACTGTTCACCAAACTGAGGAATGGAATGACAAGTCACACTTAACCCACACTCAGCCAATTGCTCTCTATCAGCATGGGAATGATAACTGAGTACAAAGCTACTGTCAACAAGGTGTGTGAGTTCATCAATAAGTTGAGGTACTACATGTTACGCAAGCAGGAACCGTTACACCCTCCATCATGCCACATTAGTCATATGCAAGTGAAAATCAATTACTCTCTGCTTTTATGCTTTCCAGGTCCCATTAACAAGACATTCTCATTCCAAATCAAATTCGCAACAGATTCTTTCATGGAAAGAGATATCGCAAATGTTTTGGTCATGTTGTCATAGAGTGGCCAATCAATAAATGCTAGATTGCACTACCCATTGCTCAAGTTGTGTCAAGTCCTTCACTCAAGAAGGAGTCGTGTTAGCGTCGACAAGTCGTTTCCCACAGAGATGTTACTTGAGAGAGCAAAGAGGCCAAAAAAAAGACGTGAAGAAATAACTTTTCCATAAAAGCCCCTCTGATCTGCTTTCTTTTTCTTTCAGATGGTTGGGATTTATTTTTGGTCTCCATGTTTCTATTAGATATTTCCTTTAGATAGATAGATAGATAGATAGATAGATAGATAGATAGATAGATAGATAGATAGATAGATAGATAGATAGATAGATAGATAGATAGATAGATAGATAGATAGATAGATAGATAGATAGATAGATAGATAGATAGATAGATAGATAGATAGATAGATAGATAGATAGATAGATAGATAGATAGATACTTTATTGATCCCCCGGGGGGGAAATTTCATTGTCAAGCAGCTACAACAAAAACACAGGGCAGGTGCAAAATGCCACAACGAAAGTACACAAAAGACAGATACACGGTACATGATACATAGAGCGGCAGTATGAAAAAGTATAGAAATACTAGATATCTGGTGTGCAAAAAAAGCTATAAAAGGACATTGCATAGTATGAGTGGTTGGCTGAATATGTACACTATACATTGGTGGATGTTGGATGGTTAACTATACTATACAGGTCGATGGCAGAGAAATACTTCAGTAGCTAAAAATGCGTATGATATGAGCGAAGGTAATAATAGTTTACTTAATAGACAGACTGGGTAAATGAACAGGTAAGTGAAAATTTTGCATGGTTAAATTAGCTGTACAGTTAGGTATACAGTTATATTTACAGATAAGTGAATACTTGCATGTTTACACAAACTGTACAGGTAAATGACAGGAAGAGATACTTTAATAGCTAAATGTGTGTATGATATCATTTGGGGTAATAATAGTAATTCCCTTAAAATACAGTCCTTAGTGCGCAGGGTTTAATTACAGACAACTGCACTTATTGCACATTCGATATACTAAAAGCAATGAGAAAAGGTGCAACTGGCAGGATACTAATATGCATTCCTGAGTGAATGCCTACGTCCAATAATTACTTACAATATTGCATGTGATATAATATAACAACTGTACATGAGTATGTATATACAGACCTGTATGAATAAATAGGTCCTGAGTGGATGAGTGCTGACGGACCAGAGTTACTCACGGATGGATGCATAATTGTTAAACTAGGTCCTAGCACCCCAACAGTTCCAGATCTATGTTGCCGACGGCACGGCACCCCGGTGAGGCATTATATAGTCTCATAGCCGCCGGCAGGAAGGACCTCCTGTAGCGCTCTCTGGCACACCGTGGTGGGATCAGTCTGTGACTGAAAGTGCTCCTCTGCGTCATAACCATAGCGTGCAGAGGGTGGGTGACGTTGTCCATGATGGCCAGCAGTTTGGCCAGGATCCGTCTCTCCGCCACCTCCTCTAGAGTGTCAAGGCTCATCCCCAGGACAGAGCTAGCTTTCCTGATCAGCTTATTTACCCGAGAAGCATCACCGGCTTTGATGTTTGCTCCCCAGCACACCACTGCAAAAAAGATGGCACTGGCCACCACAGACTGGTAGAAGGTATGCAGTAGTTTACTGCACACGTTGAAGGACCTGAGCCTCCTCAGAAAGTAGAGTCGGCTCTGGCCATTTTTGTACAGGGCCCCGGTGTTACCGGCCCATTCCAGCCTGTTGTCCATATGGACTCCCAGGAACTTGTATGACTCAACCATTTCCACATCAATCCCCTGTATAGGGACTGCAGTCAGTTGTGCCTTGGTTCTCCTGAAGTCCACCACCATCTCCTTAGTTTTGCTGATGTTGAGCTGAAGGTGGTTCTGCTCACACCACAACACAAAGTCACTGATTGTGCTTTCTAGGCTCAGGCTAAGGTTGAAAAGACGCTGGAGTATTCCACACAGTTGGTCAGCACAGACCCTCAGCACCCTTGGGCTGATGCCATTAGGGCCCGCCGCTTTCCACTGGTGTAGTCTCTCCAGCTCTCTCTTCACTTGGTTGGTGGTGAAAGCCAGCCCAGGTGGGGAGGTGGGGGGAAGGGGAGTGTTGAGGATCAGTCCAGGGGGGGCAGGGGCGGAGGTGGGGTCACTGATTGTCTCAGCAGAGGTGCTGTGAGCAAAGTGGGGGTGGGATAGCCGTGAGGGTGTGTGGTCTGGGGAGCTGGAGGGGAGGTGGACAGGGCCAGTATCGAACCTGTTAAAAAATTGGTTCAGCTCATTGGCTCTGTCCTGGGTCCCCTCCGTCTGCCCACTGTTTGACTTTTTGAAGCCAGTGATATTTCTCATACCCTTCCACACCTCTCTCACCTGGCTCTGCCTCAGCTTGTCCTCCATCTTCTCCTTATACACTCTCTTCCCCTCAGCAATCCGCAACTTCAGCTCCCTCTGGACGCATTTCAATTTCAATTCCAATTTTTTTTGTACTTTATAGACTGATTGGGATCCAGGGTTTGGGTCTCTGTGAGCTGAGGTTTTCTTGTCCTGCCCACTCAATACACCCCTCCCCCCCCGCCCCCCCGGTATGTCTCTTTGTTTGACACAGGGAAGGAATCACTGCATTAGAGGGTGGCTCATAGCCAGCTTTGGCTCTACTCTGGACTGACAGTGACACTCTAAAGGAGGAAGGTATGCTGTGAGCCACAGAAGGGGGATGAAAGCACATCTTAGAACAGAGAAGTCAGTTTGGCATGAGGGTTTGTAAGAAGTGACTAAAAAGGTGACTAAGACAGTTTTACAGAAATATTGCACTTATAATGATCATCTCTATCATAGATAATGTGGAGCTGACCACTGTATAAAGTGCCACTAAAATATGTTTGCCATTTAAGTAAATTACAGTTTTCAGTACACCTTGCAGCTTTCTCAAGTCGTTCAAGATAAAGAATCAGTTCCAAAAGTTTGTTTTTTTAATCACTCAAGAAAAAAATACCCTTTGGCCGACAAAAGGCTTTTTCTCTCTGCAATGCATATTAACTGTCTAGAACAAAAAAAGTCTCTAGATGGATTTCAGCACTAGTTGCTTTCAAGGGGACATTTTCCATGCTATTACTGCAATACAAAAGCCTGCTGTGACATGTCTGCTTTCATTTACATTCATCTTTTTTGTTGCAGTATTACTCTAGTGGAATATTTGTATTCTGTATATTTGTATTCTTCTTTTCACTATGTAATTTAGGTCAATATTTTGGAGTCACTACAATGTTGTTGATCCATCCTCAATTTTCTTCCATCACAGACTGAACTCCTTAGCTGTTTGAAAATCACCAACGGCATCATGGTGACATCCCCCTGAGCAGTTTCCTTCCTGTCCTGCAGCTCAGTTCAGAGGGACGACTGCATCTTTGATGTGTCTGGGTGGTTTAATATATCATACACAGCATAATTATTAACTTGACCATGCTAAAAGGGTTAAAAAGGGTTATTGTTACCCATCTACCAATCACTGCCCTTCCTTATGAGGCTTTCAAAAAGCTCCCTCGTCTTCATAGATTTTGTGCTTTTGTAACGCATTTCGTTGCGTTACAAAATGTGACAAAATTCCAAGAGGTGTATACTTCTGCTACCCACTATATGGTTGCTGTTATGATCTGCTCTCAACTCGATTGATAATCTGGCAAGTACCAGGCACGCACACAGCGCACAACCAAGATTTAAATGATATACGTTTTATTAGATGTCCTCTGGTGCAATATAATTAAGAAATTGTGTGTTCTCAAAAAATATCCTGCACTACACTGCAAGATACTGTGCAGCTGATGAGGATAAACACCATCACCTATAGTGCACCGAGCCATGAGTCACAGGGTATTGCTTCACAGCCAGAGCCACCTGAAAATTTAACAAAATGGTTGTCATCAAAGCCTACACAATCATCTATCTCCACGGGGCTGCACAAAGGGTATACATCTCAGACAGACCACTGGCAAAGCAAATGACTGCTTGTTTGTCAACACCAAAGTGGAAAGTGATGAGATGTGGTTAAGCTGCGGTGGACAGACTGGACAGCATCTGTGGTTTGTTGTCTTGTAGTCCACTCAATCGTTATTAGACCAGGGTCACACTGAGCTGCTCCTGCTGGGGTAGTGACACTCCCCAGCTAGCACGTAGCGTTCTGAGAACCATTTGTTCCCTTTGTCAGTCAACTTCGGTACAACATACTATGGGGAGTCAGACTCTCCTAACTTCGGTTGAAGGATCCACAATCATGCCTGACAAGGCCAATGATGAGTGTGAGGCTCGGATTAATTCCTTCAATTGTTCCGCTCTTCACCTCGGTGTGAAGAAAAACGAAATCACGCTACGCAAACAAACAATTGAAACATGAGACTGTCTTTAATTGAGCCAACTAAACTGTCCCTTAGTGGTAGAGCGTGCTCACCCCCTAGACATTGTGGGCTGAAGTTTGTATGGTTCTCATAAGTTTCCTGATCACAAACAATGAGTTATTTTTATTTAGATGGCTAACAAATCAAATTGTATTTGTCACTTGCTTCGCAAACAACAGGTGTAAACTAACAATGAAACGCTTACATACGGGCCCTTCCAACAATATACTGTAGAGAACAACAGAAAAATAATAACACAAGAAATAAATACACAATGAGTAACGATAACTTGGCTATATACACAGTACCAAGTTGATGGGTACCAGTACCAAGTTGATGTGCAGGGGTACGAGGTAATTGAGGTAATTGAGGTAGATACAGTATGTACAGTACCAGTCAAAAGTTTGGACACACCTACTCATTCAAGGGTTTTTCTTTATTTTTACTACATTGTATAATAATAGTGAAGACATCAACACTATGAAATAACACATATGGAATCATGTAGTAACAAAAAAAGTGTTAAACAAATCAAAATACATGTTATATTTGAGATTCTTAAAAGTAGCCACCCTTTGTCTTGATGACAGCTTTGCACGCTCTTGGCATTCCCTCTGCAATTGGGTCCTGGACTGGTAGGCAACAGCACATCCGCCACGCTGACCCTCAACACGGGGGCCCCCCAGGGGTGCATGATTAGTCCCCTCTTGTACTCTCTGTTCACCCACGACTGCATGGCCACGCACAACTCCGACACCATCATTAAGTTTGCAGATGACACAACGATGGTAGGGCACGACAATGCCTATTCCACCTCAGGAGGCTGAAAATATTTGTCATAGGACCTCAGATCATCAAAACGTTCTACAGCTGCACCATCGAGAGCATCCTGACTGGTTGGGTTAACATGTTGCATCACTGCTTGGTATGGCAACAGCTTGGCATTCGACCGCAAGGCGCTACAGAGGGTAGTGCGTACGGCCTTCCTGCCATCCAGGACCTCTATACCAGGCGGTGTCAGAGAAAGGCCCTAAAAATTGTCATAGACTCCAGCCACCCAAGTCAAAGACTGTTCTCTCAGCTACCACACGACAAGCGGTACCGTTGCGCCAAGTCTGGGACGAAAAGGCTCCTTAACAGCTTCTAACACCAAGCCATAAGACTGCTGAACAGTTAATCAAATGGCTACCCAGACTATTTGAATTGACCCCCTTATTTTAGCATTGACTTGCTTGCACAGAGTCGATGTACAATCACTGGACATACACAGCACATACTACACTGACACTCCAACACACACACACACACACACACACACACACACACACACACACACACACACACACACACACACACACACACACACACACACACACACACACACGGACACACATGTATATTGACGCCACACACACACACACAGATACATTCACATTTCTTTACACTCTTCACATACACTGCTGCTACTGTTTATTATCTATGCATAGTCACTTTACCCCTACCTAAATGTACTGTACATATTACCTAAATTACCTCGACTATCCCGTACCCCTGCACATTTACTCGGTACCAGTACCCCTTGTACATAGCCTTTTTATTGTACTATTTTTCCTTTAGTTTATTTAGCATATTATTATTATTTTTTTTTTTTTACTCTGCATTGTTGGCTAAGGGCTCATAAGAAAACATTTTTATTTGGCGCATGTGACATAATATTTGATTTGATTTAATCTAATCTATCTCACTCGTTTATATTAGGAAAAGTGAATGGGAAAAGTGTCTGTGGCTTACTTCAATTAACAAACTCGATTGAGTGCTAGGGTCATATTAAAATGTCAGGTGCCATTCTCGCACTGTTACTCACTACCCAATCCAGACACAACTGGTTTCAAGTGGCCAAGAGACGTCTTGTGATCTCCTACTGCTTTCTAGTGGACGAACTACGAATCAGACGGGATATTTACATCAATGGATAGGTAGAGACTTCAGCTTTTTCCTCATTGTGTATATCATTCCTGTAAGAGGAAAACATATTCCTTTAAGAAAAATTACGTTGCACAAGCCCTGCGCTTTTAAAATGGAAAGACCTTTAACAGAATCCCACAGTTCTTACCTTTCTAACAGTCCTAATCATGTGTTTGTAGGACTTAATGGTACTTTATGAGAGTAGTATACAATATTATGCATTGTTTAGAAAATGCCACCAGAGGGTGTTAGAGTTGAACAGGTTAATCTAAAATATGCTAGCAGTGTTATTAAAAGTATTTTTGAAACATTCAGTGAAATCTTTGAGGAAGTTATTAGAAAACCTCCAAATAACCTATAATTTAGGTTCTGAGAGTGTTAAAACCTTGCAGGAAAACTTTCAGAACCTCCCTGCAACCTAAAAATAAACCGTCCCACAACAGGCAAGGTTTTCACATCTGTTATCAGAACATTTGAAAAACATTCAGTTTAGGGCCTCCCGAGTGGTGCAGCGGTCTAAGGCACTGCATTGCAGTGCTAGAGTCATCAGTACAGGCCCAGGTTCGTTCCCAGGCTGTGTCACAACTGGCCGTGATTGGGAGTCCCATGGGGCAGCGCACCATTGGCCCAGCGTTGTCCAGGTTAGGAGAGGCTTTGGCCGGCAGGGCTTTACTTGGCTCATCGCGCTCTAGCGACTCCGACACATTGGTGCAGCTGGTTTACGGGTTAAGCATGTGGGTGTTAAGAAGCACGGTTTGGTGGGTCATGTTTCGGAAGACACATGACTTGACCATCACCTCCCGAGCCCGTTGGGGAGTTGCAGCGATGAGACAAGATTGAAATTACAAATGGACAATGTGACTGTGATTATTATTTGGCTAAGAGTAGTTAATGATTCTATATCCTAACCATAAGGACTTTCATATAATTTTTGAAGGTACTGTTGTAGGGCAATATCCTGGATCAAACAGCAGCTTTTTAGATGACAGTGTATAAATAGGTTTAGCTATAACAGGCTGTCAAGTGGGACAAATACTTCACTTGTGATTTGTTGATTAACTTCTCAGAACTGGTTGGGAAAGCCAAGCTTTAGCAAGATATATTATGGTCTCATTTTACTTGTACAGAAACAGTTTTTAGTGAGTAATGTGTTCTGTGTGTAATAGCTGCAGGGGGTAAATAATGTGTGTGACAAAGACAAAAGCATTTAGTTTTGGGTAAAGTACAGAGTCAAAACTGCATCCCCTCTCTATCTCTGGAAGCGAGGTTAAGATAATGATCATACACATGTTGTATGTCCATGGACTTTCAGAGAGAATGGGACAAAGGTATTGAATAAAGTATAAGCTGGCAGTGAACCAACAAAAGTTTTCCTGGGAGGTTTAAATAAGTTCTGAGAATGGAAATTACAGTTTATTTTAATGTAACTAAATAACATTTTTAGAACATTCTCTAAAGGTTGTGAATGTTTTGTTATGGTCATTATTGAGAACGGGATTTGGGTCTTGCAGGCGGGCTTTGATGTGGGTGTTTTTGTGTCTTCACTATTATTCTACAATGTAGAAAAGAGGCAAAGGGTGGCTACTTTGAAGAATCGGAATTTGAAGATTTGTTCAACAGTTTTTTGGTTACTACATGATTCCATATGCGTTATTTCATAGTTATGATGTCTTCTCTATTATTCTACAATGTAGAATATAGTAAAAATAAAGAAAAACCCAGGAATGAGAAGGTGTTTATGAACTTTTGACTGGTACTGTAAGTGGACAAGTATCATTTCTGCAACTTTGAAAAAAAACGACTTTATATCAGAGTTATGCCAGTTGTTCACACGTATCTGCCCTCTCATTGGCTAGAATGGTCCCACTTGATCGCGCCTCCTCTCGCCTGCCTTCTATCTTTGAGGACATGTATTTCCATTGTTAGAGTGGTCAGTCGACCATCTTGTCAATATAAAAAATGATCTTTGACGTGACCCGTTCATAATGCCCATCGTCAATTTGGTTTTACATTTGATATACTTATAGGGCTTGTTAGGACCATCAGTACAGTATATACTATATATACACTGGGGGCCAAAAGTTTGGAATATTACTAATTCAAGGGTTTTTCTTTATTTGCAAAAAAATTTACGTTGTAGAATAAAAGTGAAGACATCAAAACTATGACATAACACATATGGAATCATGTAGTAACCAAAAAAAGTGTTAAACAAATCAAAATATTTTATATTATAAAAATAGTGCAAATAAAGAATGAGTAATATTCTAAACTTTTGGCCCCTAATGTGTGAATATATATATATATATATATATATATATATATATATATATATATATATATATATATATATATATATACATACATACACACATATACACACACACACACATACACACACACATATATATACAGTTGAAGTTTACATACACTTAGGTTGAAGTCATTAAAACTCATTTTTCAACTACTCCATAGATTTCATGTTAACAAACGATAGTTTTGGCAAGACGGTTAGGACATCTACGTAGTCAAACTAATTTGACTAGTGTATTAGTATTAGTGTAATTAGTGTATGTAAACATCTGACCCACTGGAATTGTGATATAGAGAATTACAAGTGAAATAATCTGTCAGTTAACAATTGTTGGAAGAATTACTTGTGTCATGCACAAAGTAGATGTCCTAACCGACTTGCCAAAACTATAGTTTGTTAACATGAAATCTGTGGAGTGGTTGTAAAATGAGTTTTAATTACTTCAACCTAAGTGTATGTTAACTTCCGACTTCAACTGTATATATATTTCACATCCCACAACTATCCCAGAGTATGTTTGAAATAGGACAAGTTGACCAATTGAATAGGTTCATTTTTGTACTATGGGGATAGTAGATTGACATAGGCTAGTGCTTTTACTGTTCGTTAGGCCTACTCATCTTGTTGGCTGACGAAAAGTAAATGTGAACAGTTCTTCTAACATCTTAAATATGCGCCTTGGAATTCGATAAGAAACCCGCACAGAGTTGCACCCCGATGTGTCTGTCTTCACTAGCCTACTTCGGAGCTGAGATGCCTGTGAGAAGGACCTGATCACATAACATGCATTGGCTAATAAGAATTGAAATATCGAAGAGAGCCATGTGAGGGATAGGTGCTTCGGAGCACTGCAATTGGCAGCCGGGAGAAAGGAAATATAATTATTATATTCAGCCCAAGGGCACAACGCAAAAGGTATAGATTTTTTTAGGGGGCATTGCGGCCACACAAGGTGGATGCCGCCGGGAAATTCCAAGCCTGGTGAGAATAATATGAAGTGCTAGTCTAAATTGGGAATAAGGGCTGATGAGGTGTGTGCAGCCTGCACAAGAAACAAAGCAGAGCTCACTCCTTTCATGCAACCTTTTTCAAATCAGCGGCAGGTAGCTTAGCGCTTAGCGGTTAGAGCGTTGGGCCAGTAACCGAAAGGTCACTGGTTCGAATACCTGAGCCGACAAGGTGAAAAACCTGTCGATGTGTCCTTGAGCAAGACGCTTAACCCTAATTTGCCCCAGGCGCTAACCTTGTAGGTAGGCCGTGATTGTAAATAAGAATGTGTTCTTAACTGATTAAAGGTTAAATAATAATTAGTCGCATCATGCAGCCTTAGAATGTATTAAAAATCAAAGCATATTCATTAACGTTTGTATCACAACTAGAGCTGCATAAATAACTAAATTAAGCATATAGGAAGACCTGTTTCTTTGTTAACGCTCAACACAGAATAGCCGCATGTGCGCACTCCCTCGGAAACCGCTTGGAGAAATACCTTTCTATTTTAATAAGCTATTTTTAATTGTATTCTTCATAGTATAAAATAATGCCATGGAATTCTAAGCAAATCTTGTCTGCTAAATTAACAAGTGTAGTCCACAGCCATGCGGCATAGCTAGATCAAGGCCCAACATATGGAGCACTCAGAGTATTCTATTCTGTACATTTTCTTCATATCATGTTTCTTTAGACCTGTCTAAAATAAATTATGGATTTATTGTGATGGTTTAGGCTAAACTAAATTGATTTATTAGACTTCTTAAAATGGAGATGTTCCAAAGGTCTGCATCAGTGGCTTGTAGGCTATGCCAGGAGATGCTAAACATATGTTATGTTAAGTAATGGTCAATTACCATGAGACCGGCAGGTAGATGCTTGACAATTACTAGATGACAAAATGTCATGACCGCCACAGCCCTAGCTGCAACTCAATATTAGGAAGGTGTTCCTAATGTTTGAAAGTATTCACACCCCTTAACATTTTACACATTTTATTGTTACAGCCTGAATTTAAAATGGATTAAAATGGATTGAATATCATACAATGTCAACGTGGAATTATGTGTTGTTTGAAATTTTTTACAAATTAATTCAAATTGAAAAGCTGAAATGTCTTGAGTCAATAAGTATTCAAACCCTTTATTATCGCAAGCCTAAGTACGTTCAGGAGTAAAAATAACATTAATTATATAAAGAATATATTAAATCACATAATAAGTTGTATGGACTCTGTGTGCAATAAAAACATTTTAGGACTACCTTATCTCTGTACCCCACACATACAATTATCTGTAAGGTCCCTCAGTCGAGCAGTGAATTTCAAACACAGATTCAACCACAAAGATCAAGGAGGTTTTCCAATGCCTCCCAAAGAAGTGCACCTATTGGTAGATGAGCATGGTGAAGTTATTAATTACACCTGGGATGGTGTATCAATACACCCAGTCACTACAAAGATACAGCTGTCCTTCCTAACTCAGTGCCGGAGAGGAAGGAACCCGGTCAAGGATTTCACCATGAGGCCAATCGTGACATTAAAACAGTTAAGAGTTTAATGGCTGTGATTGGCGAAAACTGAGGATGGATCAACAATTATTATATTTATTTTTATTTAACCCTTATTTAACTAGGCAAGTCAGTTAAGAGCAAATTCTTATTTACTTTGACGACCTACACAGGCCAAACTCGGACGACGATGGACCAATTGTGCGCCGCCCTATGAGACTCCCAATCACGGCCGGTTGTGATACATATGAGCTTTATTACTTTGTAGTTACGTGTGTGTGTGCGTGTGCGTGTGCGTGTGTGTGTGTGTGTGTGTGTGTCTGTCTGTCTGTCTGTCTGTCTGTCTGTCTTTCACCAATTTACCCATTGCAGCTGTATCACCAACTTTTTTTGCCTTGAATGCAATGTATTGACTTATGTGTAGGGCTGTTACAGTGACCATATTACCGCCTCACCGGTGGTCACGAGTCATGACTGCAGTCAAATTCCACGTGACCATTTAGTCAGGTAATTAGGCTTCTCCAAGCTATGATGCTGCTGATGGTCATTAGTAGCTTACCAAACTTGCTAACTGCCTGGTACTCAGCACTCTATTGTCCCTATAATCACTGACATCAATGCAAATGTAATGGAAAATCTAATCTAATCAAGCACTTCATGAGAGCCCATGAGCTCATGTTGCGCAACATTTCTACAGGCTATGCAATAGCGTGAGAAAACGGAGTGATGGCCGCTAATAAAAAGAGGATCCCATCAGCTTCTCTATTTATTTCTCAACTTTCCTAATAGCAAGCACATTGCTTCTCTTTACAACAGGAGTATAGCCTACCTGGCTGCCATGAAAATGAACCACGGAAAAGCATCCTCCATTTGCTATTTAAGTGCATAGATCTTATATTATAATATATAATTATTATGCCCAGAGTGTGCAGTAAGGCAAGAAACAGCACATACCAAATCATAGTCGCACACCTCATGTAGCCTAGCCCATAGGCTTATACGTATGTTTTGATAAGGTTTGTATCACAACAAAAGTGGCCAAATAACTTCTTAAATGAAGCACATTAATCCGCTTTACACAGGTGTAGAGCCTAACTGGCATAAACACGCAGTGCGTGAGTTTCAAGTTTGGGGAAGATAATATTCACCCTAAAAATGCACCTTTATAATAAAAGCATTATAATAAAATGCACCTTTATAATAAAAGCAGTCATAATGGTGTTTGTGGTCACTTTTGAGAATGGTGTTTTCCTGCTAATGGAACATTTGCACTTATAGCCTACTGCATTGCTGTGCTTATATGAAGAAATAGCCTAATAGTTGATCAATATTTTAAGCTAAACATTCTCATCTGTTGCGTCAGGCTCATTGCTTAAAACAGGTTTTTTGATGCTAGTGGTTGTATTAAATTGTGATCAATCGCATCCCACAACTGTCCCAGACTATGTTTGGAATATTTCTGTCTCGCACAGAATGTCAACTTTTGTACTATGGGGGATAGTAGATTGCCATAGGCTAGTGCTTATGCTGTTCGTTTGGCCTACTCATAATTCCCTTCTCGCCTCGGAAGTGCTTGTCAAATTGTGAATGAGAGACTGATGAAGTGTGTACAGCCTGCGCAAAAAACAAAGCAGAGCTCATGCCTTTCATGCAACTTTTTTCAAATCATCATAATTCAGAGTTGCATCATACAGCCTTAGAATGTATTAAAAATCTAAATATATAGCCCAACATTTGTATCACAACTAAGGTTATATCAATCATTTTAAATTAAGCATCAGTGGCTTCTAGGCTATGCCTGGAAGCCAGGAGATGCTAAAAATATTTATTTTCATTAACGTCAATTACCATATGACCAGCAGTTATTTGATTGACAATCACCGGCTGACAAAATGTAATGAACGCCACAGCCTTATTTATGCGTAAATATCCTGTCTGTGGAGGTGGGAGAGAGGAAGGAGAGAGATGAGTAGGAGGAAGAGAGAGATGAGAAGAGGGGAGGAAGGGAAAGAAGAAGTGAGAGAATGGGGGAGGGAGAGTGAAAGGGGGGAGATTGAGAGAGGGGGAGGGAGATGAGAATGGGGATAAAGGAGGTAGAGAGAAAGAGAGAAGTAGAGAGAGGGAGGGAGGGGAGATAGATGGGGTGAGGGGGAATTAGAGAAGAGAGACAGAGAGAGCGAGAGAGACATCAGTCAGTCTAAGTTCCATCTTTTCCCATTGTCTGGAAATGTATTGATATCAGCTTCAATTGGTTGACACTCATATTTTCCTTTTTGAATGCAATGTATTGACATAAGCGTCAATCCTGTGAGACTCATCTTTTACCATAGAATGCAATGTATTGACATAAGCTTCAATTGGTTGACACTCATCTTTTCAAAGGAAAGATAGTGATGACGCTCATTGACATGCTGCAAATGATGGGGAATAACCAATCGCGAATTTGGCTGTACATCAAATGTTGCAATGGTAAAACTTTACATTTTCACCTGACATGATCACTTTGCCTACTCTTAATTCTTGCCTAATATGTTGGCATGCATATTTTGATGTTTTTTACCAATTCCGATATTTTGAATAATGTGATAAGCATTTTGAACTGTTACGTCCCTTGACAATCTCCCTGTGTTTGGATGTCCTTATGTGCCCGCTTGTTTTTGGTTTCCCTCTATCAACCTCTGTTGTTCCCAGGTGATCCTGGTTGTGTTCTTCTTCTTCTTCTTCTTCCTTTTTGTTTGGCGAATCGCATCGATTTCGTGCATTACCGCCACCTACTGTGAACTTGATCCAGAGACTCTAACATCTACCCACTCCTCATCCTTACCCACTATATTAAAACATTATGTGCTACAGCCAGCGCTGCGTGTTCAGCTCCTCTGGCTCCCTGGTTGTGTTTTCTTTCATTGTCTCTGTTCTAGTCTGTTCCCTTTCCAGGTGTGGTGAGTTGCGGTTGACGACGTAGGCGTGTCCATCAAGCTCATCAGCCAATCAAGTGTGGCTCATCATAGTATAAATGGTGTTAGTTTGTGTTTGGTTAGGTTAGGTAAGGAGGGGTGAGAATTTTGTTAGATTGTTTGATAGTTAGATGCCCGTGTGTTTGATACCCGTGTGTTTGTTTGATACCTGCTTAGTTTGTAAACCTGATCCTTATCCTAGTAGTCTGTGGAGAAGGGCTAGGTAAGATACCCTGGGGTTTACATCCCCCTGTAGGTAACCCACTGTTATATACACTAGGATAGAAGCAAGCGGCTGTCACCCAGTGTTATTGTAGCAGTGAGGTAAGTTTGTGTTTAGGTTAGTTTGTGACAGGCAGGGTTTAGAGGTGTAAGGAAGTTCAGGGTCTTTTTGTATGGTTTCTTTGCTTTGACAGACCGCTGGCACTGCCCTACTCCTACCCCCTTTACATGCTGTCCTCCCCTGATTGTGACGATGTAATGTGATTGTGTGCATTGGTAAATGATAAATGTTTTCAGTAAATAATAAGTATAATGGTTCTTTGAGTTGTGGCGTTCTTCTGTTTAGTTAGTTTGCACATAACATCACACCAGTTCCGTCATCCATAGTCTGTGGCCTTAGGCAGTTGCGTCCTCCTCCTCTCCCGAGCCATTGGAGGAGCGTAACATGAACTAATGGTTTAAAAGCGGAATTGTTATAATATTACTATTATATCCACACTCTTCACTCCCATTAAACAACTCTAAATCGCTTTGGCCTTGTCGATAATATTGCATAAATATTTGAAAAAAAAACACAATTAAATGCTTTGAATTGCCCACTTATAGGCATGACCAATTTAGGCATATTTTTTAACGTGATATTCTGCTTGAAATAACATGTTGGTTGATGAAATAATAGAGAAAAATACGTTACTATTTATTAGCCTAGTGGTTATAAATATTTAGGCATAAATCATGTGAATCAGGCCTCATGTGAAATCATTGTCAAAAGCACAAGAGGTAATGTTGCATGTAGGTCTAGATAATTTGTGTTGATCATATAGAAATATTGCCTGTCTATGGTGCAGGAATCACTGACTTGCTGCCTTTTTCTATAATCAAGACACCTGCTGGTAAATCTTAACCGGTTAAGACAGCTCAAGAGGTGTCCTAAATATCTGTCGACTAGGTGGGACTCATGACCAAAGGGGCTTCATGCTTATCTTACATTTTTACCCATAAGAATAGGAGTAAAATGACTATGCTAAGCAGTTATGACCAATTGTCTACTCTGAGACGCTTTGTGGATACGGGCCCAGCTCTCACTCTTAAAGGGTTGTTGCCCTCATCCGTGAGATGCATGCCATCCTTACAGCAGTGCCCAGGGACACGGTGCTTTATGGCAGAGTGGCGGATTGTGGGCATGCGCCTGTCACGGAGAAATGTAAACACCAGCTGGTTGAGAGCACACCG
Source organism: Thymallus thymallus (assembly GCA_023634145.1). Lineage (NCBI taxonomy): Eukaryota > Metazoa > Chordata > Actinopteri > Salmoniformes > Salmonidae > Thymallus > Thymallus thymallus. Next base: position 32,956,214 of record CM042414.1, read on the forward strand.
GGCCTTCTATATGCGCTTGTTGATGTCCTCCCACTGGAACATCCATCTCCTCCAATGTAGAATGTCAGAGTAGAACACCGTTGTCCCGGGGAACAGTCGGATGACAACCTCCAAATCAGCTCGCATCTGACGCACCAGGAGACACAGTTTGTGTGTCCCAAGTCGTTTCTACCGAGGTGGATGACTACGATATATTCACGGTCACAGCTCGCCTTGGCGAGAGAGAATATTTTAGAACCCTTCCACTGAGAACAGCTCATCCATATTTTGCGATCCTGTAGTCATCTAGCCAGCTACATTGTGTATTCACATAGTAAATATTTGCTTCAGTCTTTGTTTCCTTGCGCTCAACAATTTTCTTTGAGCAATGATCAGCAGGATTATGAGCTGAGAACTTATCAATAAAACGCATGACCTTGTGAGGGTTCACAAGAAGAGCACGTGTTAAGCTGTAACAAACTATAATGTTGTATAATATTGCATAATCACCTTCCAGTGTAAAAAAAACAATGTTTTAAAGGAGAATAGGAATTAGTCTGAACACAAAAAAAAGGAAATTCACATGAGCATCACAATGCCTATTCCACCCAGGCTCTACCAAGGTTTTCCAGCACACAACTTGGACTTACTACAGTAACTATGTGTAGGCAGATTGCTTCCGAGCCAGAAGCAATCTTCTCAAACAGCCTAATTCATACTCTTCAGAGGGATAAAGGACTTTACAGTGTCCTATTAAAATGAATATATACCGGTATGTACAGTGGGGAGAACAAGTATTTGATACACTGCATATTTTGCAGGTTTTCACACTTACAAAGCATGTAGAAGTCTGTAATTTCAACTGTGAGTGACGGAATCTGAAATAAAAATCCAGAAAATCACATTGTATGATTTTTAAGTAATTTATTTGCATTTTATTGCATGACATAAGTATTTGATACATCAGAAAAGCAGAACTTAATATTTGGTACAGAAACCTTTGTTTGCAATTACAGAGGTCATACGTTTCCTGTAGTTCTTGACCAGGTTTGCACACACTGCAGCAGGGATTTTGGCCCACTCCTCCATACAGACCTTCTCCAGATCCTTCAGGTATCGGGGCTGTCGCTGGGCAATACGGACTTTCAGCTCCCTCCAAAGAGTTTCTATTGGGTTCAGGTCTGGAGACTGGCTAGGCCACTCCAGGACCTTGAGATGCTTCTTACGGAGCCACTCCTTAGTTGCCCTGGCTGTGTGTTTCGGGTCGTTGTCATGCTGGAAGACCCAGCCACGACCCATCTTCAATGCTCTTACTGAGGGAAGGAGGTTGTTGGCCAAGATCTCGCGATACATGGCCCCATCCATCCTCCCCTCAATACTGTGCAGTCGTCCTGTCCCCTTTGCAGAAAAGCATCCCCAAAGCATGATGTTTCCACCTCCATGCTTCACGGTTGGGATGGTGTTCTTGGGGTTGTACTCATCCTTCTTCTTCCTCCAAACACGGCGAGTGGAGTTTAGACCAAAAAGCTCTATTTTTGTCTCATCAGACCACATGACCTCCCATTCCTCCTCTGGATCATCCAGATGGTCATTGGCAAACTTCAGACGGGCCTGGACATGCGCTGGCTTGAGCAGGGGGACCTTGCGTGCGCTGCAGGATTTTAATCCATGACGGCGTAGTGTGTTACTAATGGTTTTCTTTGAGACTGTGGTCCCAGCTCTCTTCCTGCCGTGTAGTTCTGGGCTGATCCCTCACCTTCCTCATGATCATTGATGCCCCACGAAGTGAGATCTTGCATCTTGAACTTCTTCCATTTTCTAATAATTGCGCCAACAGTTGTTGCCTTCTCACCAAGCTGCTTGCCTATTGTCCTGTAGCCCCACCAAGCCTTGTGCAGGTCTACAATTATATCCCTGATGTCCTTACACAGCTCTCTGGTCTTGGCCATTGTGGAGAGGTCGGAGTCTGTTTGATTGAGTGTGTGGACAGGTGTCTTTTATACAGGTAACAAGTTCAAACAGGTGCAGTTAATACAGGTAATGAGTGGAGAACAGGAGGGCTTCTTAAAGAAAAACTAACAGGTCTGTGAGAGCCGGAATTCTTACTGGTTGGTAGGTGATCAAATACTTATGTCATGCAATAAAATGCAAATTAATTATTTAAAAATCATACAATGTGACTTTCTGGATTTTTGTTTTAGATTCCGTCTCTCACAGTTGAAGTGTACCTATGATAAAAATTACAGACCTCTACATGCTTTGTAAGTAGGAAAACCTGCAAAATTGGCAGTGTATCAAATACTTGTTCTCCCCACTGTATATAATACCACCGGTGGAGCGGACTGCTCTGGCTCGGAAGCGGAGCAGACGGCCGGATCCGGACTGGACACCGGTGGAGCGGACTGCTCTGGCTCGGAAGCGGAGCAGACGGCCAGACCCGGACTGGGCACCAGTGGAGCGGACTGCTCTGGCATTGGAGCGGAGCAGTCGACCGGACCCGGACTGGGGAGGCGCACCGGAGGTCGGGTGCGTGGAGCCGGCACCGGAAGCTCCGGACTGGGGAGGTGCACCGGAGGTCGGATGCGTGGAGCCAGCACTGGAAGCACCTGGCAGGGCACACGCACTGGAGGTCGGGTGCGGGGAGCAGAGCAGAGGTCCGAAACCGGACTGGGGAGGCGCACCAGAGGTCGGGTGCGTGGAGCCGGCACCGGACTGGGGAGGAGCACCGGAGGTCGGATGCGTGGAGCCGGCACTGGAGGCACCTGGCTGGGCGTACACACTGGAGGTCGGGTGCGGGGAGCCGGCACGGGACGTACCGGACTGGGGAGGCACACCGGAGGTCGGGTGCGTGGAGCCAGCACAGGAAGCACCTGGTTGGGCGCACGCACTGGAGGTCGGATGCGTGGAGCCGGCACTGGAAGCACCTGGCACGGCACACGCACTGGAGGTCGGGTGCGGGGAGCAGAGCAGAGGTCCGAAACCGGACTGGGGAGGCGCACCGGAGGTCGGGTGCGTGGAGCCGGCACCGGAAGCACCGGACTGGGGAGGTGCACCGGAGGTCGGATGCGTGGAGCCGGCACTGGAGGCACATGGCTGGGCGCACACACTGGAGGTCGGGTACGGGGAGCCGGCACGGGACGTACCAGACTGGGGAGGCACACCGGAGGTCGGGTGCGTGGAGCCAGCACAGGAAGCACCTGGTTGGGCGCACGCACTGGAGGTCGGGTGCGGGGAGCCGGCACGCGAGGTACCTGGCTGGGCACACTCACTGGAGGTCGGGTGCGGGGAGCCGGCACGGGACGTACCGGACTGGGGAGGCGCACCGGAGGTCGGGTGCGTGGAGCCGGCACCGGAAGCACCGGACTGGGGAGGTGCACCGGGGGTCGGATGCGTGGAGCCGGCACTGGAAGCACCTGGCAGGGCACACGCACTGGAGGTCGGGTGCCGGGAGCAGAGCAGAGGTCCGAAACCGGACTGGGGAGGCGCACAGGAGGTCGGGTGCGTGGAGCCGGCACCGGAAGCACCGGACTGGGGAGGTGCACCGGAGGTCGGATGCGTGGAGACGGCACTGGAAGCACCTGGCAGGGCACACGCACTGGAGGTCGGGTGCGGGGAGCAGAGCAGAGGTCCGAAACCGGACTGGACACTGGTGAAGTGGACTGCTCTGGCCTGGGAGTGGAGCAGATGACCGGCCCCTGACTGGGCACTGGTGGAGCGGACTGCTCCGGCACTGGAGTGGAGCAAACGACCAGACCCGGACTGAGCCACTCCGTCATCTCCTTCTCTACCTCTTCATCTAGCTCCCTCATTTCTTCCAGAACCGTTCCAAAATACTCCTCCAGGTACTCCTCTTGCTCCCTGCTCTGCGCCCCCCCATTGGTACTTTGGCCTCGGCATCGTCCACATGGGGAGTGGTACTGGTTCCTCCTCCTCCTCTGAGTCCGACTCAAACCCTTCGAGGAGTTCCGTCACCGTATACCGACGCTGACCAATCTCTCTCTCCTTCTCTCCCCCATTGCGCTGCTTGGTCTCGTCTTGGTGGATCATTCTGACAAGATGTTGCGTGTGGAGAGACCAATTTGCAGGCCATACTGTATTTCGACATCTTGCATTATTATTTCAAATAATTTGAAATTAAGATAATTTAGGGTGTGGGACCTACAAACATATGTAGGATCCCTAATTAGAGACAATGCACTGCAGCTGCCTCTAATTAGGGATCCAACACAAAACCACAACATAGAATCATAAATTATAGACCTGTCAGACTATAATCCAACACAAAACCACAACATAGAATCATAAATTATAGACCTGTCAGACTAAAATTCAATAGGTGTCAGGCTCAGGCTATAGAGAAGCAATAGGCTTCTCTATGGCCAGAGCCTGACACCTATTGAATTTTATAAAGCAATCTTTATATAATATGCACCTCCTATTTAATGTTCTTTATTCTTCCCATTCAACTCGATAGCCAGAGGTCGTCATCTCTCTTGATGCTGAGAAGGCTTTCGGCCGGGTTGAGTGGGGATATCTACTTACAGTACTAGAGAGATTTGGTTTTGGCCCATCATTCCTTTCCTGGATTTAGATTTTGTACTCGTCCCCCAGTGGCTTCTGCGCACCAACAATGTTACCTCCAGCTACTTCCCTCTCCACAGGAGGAGAGGATTAAGAAAATACTAAGGGGTGACATAACTCACAAGGTGTCAGACAATCTTTTTCTATACATCTCTAACCCTGTGGCGTCTATACCCTATCTCTTAGACATGCTACCATGTTTTGTGACATTCTCTGGTTATAAGTTCAACCTTACAAATAGTGTGCTCCTCCCCATTAATCAGTTAGCAGAAGGCATTGGGTATGACAATTTCCTGTTTAAAGAGAAGCATCAGGTCTTTACTTATTTGGGGATAAAGGTCACACGCTAATTTAAAGCTCTGTTTAAATATAACTTCAAAACACTCCTGGTGCGCACTAAGCAGGATTTCATAAGGTCGTCCCTTCCCATTTCATTAGCAGGTCGCATTAATTAGGGCGGCAGGTAGCCTAGTGGTTAGAGTGTTAGGCCCGTAACTGGAAGGTTGCAGGATCGAATCCCCGAGCTGACAAGGTAAACATCTGTCGTTCTGCCCCTGAACAAGGCAGTTAACCCACTGTTCCTAGGCCGTCATTGTAAATAAGAATTTATTCTTAACTGACTTGCCTAGTAAAATAAAGGTAAAAAAAAAAATCTGATTTTCGTACATATTCCAGATTTCTGCCAAAGTCGATGTTCAAACAACTGTACTGTATTTCCAACTTCATTTGGAATAAGTCAAATCCACAAATGAGAAAGGTATATTTAGAGAGACCTAAGCCCAGGCTGGGCCTTCCCAATTTTTTACACTACTACGGGTCAGCAAATATATCTAAATGTGTTTATTGGGTTTCTACATTTGAAAACAAGAATGGTCTAACTTAGGCTATCATGGAATTCAGCCTTCCAACTTCTCCTGTCTTGTCGCTGTGCTCCCCACTGCTTATAAACCTTGGCACCAATGTTTTGAATACCATTGTCAAGAACTCCCTTAAAATCTGGTCCCAATTCCAAAATCACTTCAGCCTTAAAAAAGCAAGCTTCTTCTCCCCATTAACATCTAATAATTTTTTCCCAGCATCGCAGATTGACACAGAATTCCAGTTCTGGCATAGGAATGGTCTGGTTTTTTTTTGTGACCTATTTATTGATTACACATTTGTCTCATTCGATACTCTGAAGGTTGACCATAATATTCCCAATGCCCACTTTTAAGGTACCTGCAAACTCGCAGCTTTGCTAAAAAACATTTAATTTCATTTCCACTCTAGTGTCCAGTTGAGAGGTGCTTAGATCCTAACCTTAGATCCTAACCTGTATCTGAAGGGCACAATCTCCAGATTATATGACATAATACAGAACATTAACCCGCCTGGGAGCAAGACATGGGCTAGGGCTGTTGTGGTGACCGTATTACAGCCACACCGCCAATCCCGAGTCATGAAGGCAGTCAAATTCCACATGACCGTTTAGTAACGGCCCACCATTTCCTGTTAATGGTGGGTCGCGACGTGTCCGAGTAAATGTATAATTATTTCATTCATTACTGGAATTGATTTTGCCAAATGCAACTGCACTTTCTGTTTAGTGCGCTCTCTGCATAGCAGCGGTGTCTCTTCTCAGTTTGGCAGCTGCGCGAGTGGAAGGGAGATGCCCATGTGCTTCGCAGTTTACCGGATATTCTGCTGTTTTATTGAAGGTCACTCCACGACCCATAAGCTGCAGCGCTGTTGTCCAGCAATAGATTATGCGCTGTCAGCCACTGACTTGTCATTCTCACTCGCCAGCACCCACCGCTGTCATTAAATGGACTCAAGCTAGCCACAATTTCTGACCGAGCTCATACAGTGATAAGTTTCTCTCTCTTGGTTTCATACACATTTTGAGAAATAATGAGTAAACTGATTGAAGCAAGATGCTTTTTGAGGCAAACACACTCACAGTTCTGGGTTGCTCATCCACAGCAGGAAGCGGTCTCCTGCCTGACTGTTGGCACCACATACCTGTGCGAGTCAGGGTTCTCAACTCTGGCGTATTTAAAAAAAACAAGTACAGAAACAGACTCAATGCTGAGCATGACCTCAGGGTTGCACTGTCAAAAACTGAGCCCAGAATAGACCTGCTTGTTAAAATCTTCAACCAGCTACACACCTCTCATTAGGACTGTGTGTGTGTGTTTGTTTTCTGGTCTACATCTGTGCGATGTGATCAATCAGTTTATTCCAGTTCAAAATAAAATGTATTTAATATATTTTAACAACAGTTCAAACCTAGACTTTTTTTTCAACAATACTTTCGACAGAAGGTTGTACAGTAGGCCTGATCATCTGTCCTGTTACTTAGGGTTGCACTATCAAAAGCTGAGCCTGTGTGTGTGTTCTGTTATACACATCTGTGTGATGTGATCAATCAGTTTATTCCAGTTCAGAATGGAAATTATTTATTGTATTTTAACAGCAACAGTTCCAACCTAGACAGATATGAGTGTTTTAATGAGGGAAAATAAACATGAATTGCTATTTATATGGGTACTTCATTTAATTGTTATTTGTTTTTGTCTATATTGCATTTGTTTTAGGCATAAGGGCAATTAAATATACCAATATTTGAGTATAGTTGCATGTTTTCATAAGCTTGGGTCCCAGGAAAACATAGAATTTCTCATTTGGGTCCCAGGCTGAAAAAGTTTAAGAACCCCTGCTCTAGTCACTCTGACACCAATGCAAATGTAATCAAAATTCTAATCAAACACTTCATGAGAGCCCATGAGACCATGTTGCGCAACATTTCTATAGGCTATGCAATTGTGCGAGAAACCAGAGGGATGGCCCCTATTAAAAAGAGGATCCCATCAGCTTCTCTATAGGCTAGGACTAATATATTTATTTCTCAACTTTCCTAATATTAAGCACATTGCTTATCTTTACAACAGGAGTATAGTCTACCTGACTGGAATGAAAATGAACCACGGGGAAAGTGTCCTCCATTCACTATTTAACTGCATAGATTACATATTTTTTCCCGCTGCCCCTGTTTCGAGACAGGTGCATGATAAATGGTCCAATGTAAATCAAAACAAATTTCGCACATATATTATTTAGTATATGTAAAGACAAGATTAAATCAAGAATAGTCTGATGGGTGGCAATATTAGCCAATCACTTGTGAATTATATATTATCACTTGTGAATGATGCCCAGCATAGTCGCACACCTCATGTAGCCTAGCCCATAGGCCCATATGTTTTGATAAGGTTTGTATAACAATTAAAGTGGCAGTGTTTTCAATGGTGGCCAATACAGCTAGCTAACCAGCTAGCAAACAATGGAACAAAAGTATAATTTTCAGATTCAAAAAATAGTCCAACAGGCTCTGGATTTCAGGAATTACAGTTGGAAGTACCCCTGGTGCACTCATCAAATATTTAACCTTTTTTTTCATGAAAACGTTCATCTTTTGCCACTGTCCTCATCGGCCTCCTTGCGTTTTAAATGTGAGCTTGTCCGAGGCTGGTCGGACCCAACATGAACCTGGTTAGTGACAGTTGCTATCCAATGGATTGCTGCGATTAGTTGCACAACATTCTTGGGCAGGGTTTAGCGAAGGATCAATTCTCAATGGCTGACATGCACATTCATTCTATCTTGTGAATAGAAATAATGATATCAACACAGATTTTTGGAAGCAGCGCTTGTGAGGGCTGCAGCTCATTCAAGATGGCTGTGCCTGTCTTCCTTGTATGTTTTATTGTACTTTTTATTGTAATTTCTTTACGATTTTATATTTTATAAACAATACAAAACATACACATACAAAACACTACATCACATCTACCCAGACCCACTAGCACTAGGCCTGAAACTGCACCATTTTGTTTGTCTCCGTAGCCCACGCACATTCAAAATGTAAATAATAAATCATTTATTAATTTATTTCACCATTATTTAACCAGGTAAGCCAGTTTAGAACTAGTTGTCATTTACAACTGCGACCTTACTTGGGGACAATTGAGTCTAGGTTGTATTGGGGGGAGGGGGAAGAAATATTGACTCAATTTACTATAAGCTGGTCTTGGGCATCACTGTATGTAGCTTAGTGTGCTTGTATGTTTTATCCGCATCTGCCTCTCCTCAGGGCACTGGGCTCTCTTTCAACTGGAATGGTTTCCTGCAGCCTGTTCAGGGCTTCATCAGTGCTTGTGTGCTCCATTCTCTGACAGTCCAACATCTGCAATTAAGCTTCAAAACATGGTTAAAACTATAATTTGGATCTCATGGACTGTCAGTACATGAATTTGAGAGTGATTACATTTTCCTAGCCTAATTTCTCAGTTGTGCAATGTGGGGGGGGGGGGGGGGGGGTATGGATGTGGGTATGCAGACCCGCAAGCAACTGATCAGATCCCTTTACCTTTTCCACATTTTGTTAAGTTACAGCCTTATTCTAAAATGTATTAAATTGTTTTTTCCCCTCAAGAATCTACACACAATACCCCATAATGACAAAGTAAAAAAAGGTTTAGGCTGTAACGTTGTAGGCTGTGTGCCGTTTTTAAATGCATGTAGTTCTGTCCTTGAGCTGTTGTCTATTAATGTTCTGTATTATGTCATGTTTCATATTTTGTGTGGACCCCAGGAAGAGATGGAGATCCTAATAAAATACCTAATACAATCAAAGATGCCCATCCCTGCTTTAAACCAATATAGGATATTGAACATAATCAAAGAATATCTGAACTTCAACTTATTTTAAACTCCTAATATGTTATACTAAAAGTATTAATTTATTTCAGGTGTGGACAGTCTCACGGAGGAGCCCCAGGACAATAGATAAGCACATCACCCCCAGCCAGCATGGCCAGGTCACAATCAACAGTGTAATGTTTGGATTCCGTCGTGTCAGGTGAACTGTTGTGTCCTCACCTTTAGCATAATAATTTTCCCATAATCTCTAAATTATTCCCTTTTCAAATGCTACCATGGTTACGCATATGCTTTTCATAATTCTTCTGTAGGAAACATTTCAATTTAGCTTTATCCATATAGGCCAATTCCCACGAGTGTAAGGGGTTAATTTGGAATGAATTAAGTGCAGGTATAATATGCAATTGAAATGATCACAATTGTATTTAATCCAATCTAATCAATGTTTCTTTCCATGCAGTTTCGAAATTAAGGTAATTTGTCTGTCTTCTCCATACAGATAGAAAGACGACTCATCTTTGCATCTGTGCCAGTATGGCATCTGTGAAAGCCTCAATGGCGCTGCCCATGCTATTACCATGTTAAAGTAGTCAATTGTCTTCTTTTGTGTTTGAAAAAAGTATGAAGCTAATATTAGTAATTTACTGCCACATGCAGTGCTGGAGTCCTGAACCAAATCTTGTCATTCATTTATTTCAGCCACTAGATGGCAGTGATAAAGTTAAAGCCATTTAGAAAACGTAGGCAACCCAATTTAAGTCAATGATCTAGGCCCAGTTTTTAAAGACGCTTCTGATCAGATTGGATTATGTTATAATTGGGTATTTCAAAGGGGAAAAAATACAATTCTGATCCTCCGTACGAGGATTTGGTAATCCAATCTGACCTTCAAATCAGAATTACATGATGTTTTTGTATTTTTCAAAACTCTAAAAAGGTAGTGATTAGGATAGCTTTGATGCCGAAAATCAAGATAATCTTGATCCCACTGGAAGGGTGGATTCAGAAAGGTAGTACATCAAAGACATTTAAATGTAACAAGGTTTTAAAAAAGTACAATATACACTGTGTAAAAAACATTAACACCCCTCCACGCAACTCAATAAGCTAGATGCACACTGCCCAAACTGCAGGATTCCCAAATAGGCATAACAAGCCGCGGAAAGTAGGGAAAGCCATATCTTCCTCTGGCCATTTTGTGCCTGTAATTGAACCCACAAATGCTGATGCTCCAGATACTCAAGGCCAGTTTCATTGCTTCTTTAATCAGCACAACAGTTTTCAGCTGTGCTAACAATTGCAAAAAGGGTTTTCTAATGATCAATTAGCCTTTTAAAATGATAAACTTGGATTAGCTAACACAACGTGCCATTGGAAAACAGGAGTGATGGTTGCTGATAATGGGCCTCTGTACGCCTATGTAGATATTCCATTAAAAATCAGCTGTTCCCAGCTACAATAGTTATTTACAACATTAACAATGTTTACACTATTTCTGATCAATTTGATTATATTTTAATGGAGAAACAAAAACATTTCTAAGTGACCCCAAACTTTTGAACGGTAGTGCATATATACACACACACACACACACACACACACACACACACACACACACACACACACACACAGTACCAGTCAAAAGTTTGGACACACCTACTCATTCCAGGGTTTTTCTTTATTTTTATTATTTTCTCCATTGTAGAATAATAGTGAAGACATCAAAACTGTGTAAGGGCAATTTGACCAAGAAGGAGAGTGATGAGTGCTGCATCAGATGACCTGGACACGCCTACTCATTCAAGTTCTTTCTTAATTTATATTATATAAATAAATAAATACATACATATGTCTGGATTATTCTGATCCAGCTACCACAAGATGACAGACTCGATTTTCAGGGCTTGGAACAGGCCTACACCTTGCCATCTACGACTGGACAGGTTATGGTACTACTTCTACACGGTCATAGGGAAACAAATGAGTAAACTGCATAAAAAGGTACCTAGATAAAAAGAGAACCTTTATATCACTAATACGTATACACATGTGACACTTCTCAATATAACAACTGACCACATACCTATACTGCAGTCAATTTAACATAATTAACCTTTGGTTTCAGATGTAAGAAAAATGTTTACCCTTGTCACTTTAGTTGCATTGAAATGCCTTGCTTGTTGTGCATTTCACCTTTCTAAATCCACCTTGAATCCACCCTTCCAGTGGGATCAAGATAATCCATTTTTTCATAAAAACTAGTGTCAAAACTATCCTAATCACCTTTGAAAAACAACATTTAATCCTGATTCAAGTCTTACTCCACTTAATCGCCTGACTTACTTAAAAAGCCCAGAGCAGCGAAAAACTAGACTGTTTTATGAAGTTGGAATGATACTGTGAAATTCTGAAAATGATAATGCCCTTTTAGTGAAAGATCTGTTTGAAAAGGCTACATGAGAGTTTTGACCTGCCTGGTGACATCCCCAGGTCGTAAATTAGTTAGATAAAAAATAAATTGTTCCAAACCTCTGCCAATAACGTTCCACACTCAGACCACTCCCAGACAGTCCTTGCCAAAATTCTTGCTTGAGAATTTGCTCTTTGCTAAGAAGCTATTTTAATTTCTTTTTGACAATTTGGATTTAAAACAATCACAATACGGTACATGCAACACAGAAATTATAGGATGTTTAGAAAAAAATGGCTGCATTGGAACTTTAAAAGGGACGAGACATTGTTGTGAGCATTTGCCGCCATCTAGTGGAGTTATTGGGAACTGGAATTATTCATATTTACCACACCTCAAACGAGGCGGCCGCCCCATGCCTGTGTGTGTGCACGCATATTCAGATGTTTGCAGTGGGAATCAACAATGAGTTGACAATGAGCCCATCAACCCTTGAAACCCCAAGTACATTTTTCTGGGGCTGCATTCCAAACACTTAAGACAACCTCTCCCCTCAGCCCTCAAATTAAGTGGACACTTCTGATGACGTATCATGTCTGACGAGTATGGGCAAGGGGCGAGGGAGGAAGGATTTTTATTTTTTTTATGGACCACCCTTGGCCGAAAATTCATCAATCGTTCATCCCGCAATGATTGTGTTTTTAGCCCCATCAGCTGTAAAGCACATCAGCTGTAAACAAACTGAATCACTACATATTCATGGTAACTGACATGCCAACATCCTTGTCTAAAATGAGCCCACACCTGCTTGGTCCTGCCCAACTGTTGTTACTGCTCAGATGCTAGCTTCTGTGTGACAAAACTCCACTAGCTACATCTGCTGAGAGAGGATCACCTTGCTTAAGATAAAGTACTAACAACTTGTGGCATGAACTCTTAAATAGACCTTAAAAATTAAATCTTAAAATACACTTTCTGAAATGAATTGTTCTTGTGAATCAAACACCTGACCCACAGATCAATCACCAGCCATAAAAGCATGACTAACCTGCTGTTTACATACGCATGCATAGACTATACGAGTTGATGAAAAGTAAGAAGTCAAATTATTATACATGGTCCACTTTATTTTATAAGTTTCACTTGATAACAAGAGGTCAATCTGTCTGCAGAAGGCTTGTCCAGGAAGCAACTATGGTAGCAATAAGAAAAGAAAGGAAAAGGGGTACACAGCAGTCAGTGGGAGGAAGAAACTGGCTGTAGAGAAGAGTATGAAATGAGAAGGGAAGGGTGGATGAGAGTTCAGGGGCAAAGAGCGATATTTAACACTGTTCAACAAGTATGATTTGAATTCAAATCAGTGTCCAGTTGTCGGAGGAACAGGGCTTTTGGGACAACTGTGGAATATTGGCCTGCCAAGTAACATCAAGCCGTTTCAAATAGTGACAGAACAAAGATGGTGTTCATTATTTAAAAACTAACATAACATGCAAGCGGTTTCCCCTGCCCTAAATTCAAGCTTAGATTGCCCTCCAGTCACAATGTCAGTTCTTACAACTAGGGTTGGGTGGGCCTAAACAAATGTTCCATGCATCTGGAGAAAGCAGGGTTAAATAGGAATGTATGGGTAATGTGTGTGTGAGAGAGAGAGTTAATGTATGTATGCAACTCAATACTTCCAGAACCTGAAGAAAAAAAAAAAAGTCAAAAAAAAAAAAAAAAATCACAATCAATGTCTTATGCCTACAGTACGTTCAATGGCTAAAAATGTATTAGCACAAGGGTGCTCCTAAACAAGAGATGAGCAGTCTTCATTCAGTTTGGTTCCTTTAAGTTACCGGTTGGTGTGTTTCTGTCTCTGTGCGTGGGCATGCGTGGGTGAAGGCTTGACGCAGTGCCCTCCCTCAGGGGTCAAAGATGGTTCCACTGCGTCACAGCACCAGCTTCCTGTCTGGGTGGTCAGCGCGGCCCGAGCGCTGGTGGCGCACCTCCAGGTGTTTGCTCTGGACCCGGTCAAAGTGCTGCAGCAGGTCATTGTAGTCCATGTGGGCGTAGGCCGGACGCTTGGTGCCAACAGTCTTACTCTCAATGTACTTCGACTCATCCCTGCAACATAAAAACATGCTTCCAGATAATTCACGACAATACACGTGCATAGGCCACATCCGATGACAACAGTGTCGGGACAAATATTGCAATGGCCATGGGCACACCACAATATCACAATCATTAGTTCTACTCACACGGTCCTCATGAGCTCTGGGTTAGGCACACAGCGCAGCCGGTGGGAGAGCAGCTGGAAGGCCTGGCTCTGGGGCAGCAGCATCAGCAAGCCGTACAGGGCCTTGATCAGGTATGGGTTGTTCTCCACATCCAGCAGCTGGAGACGCAGGTCTATAAAAACAAACAGTTGAGAGACCGGTTGGTTGGTTAGTTAGTGTGTGTTTGTAGTGTGCTGCGGTGCAGTGTGTGGCTTAAGCCTAAATCAGTACCTTCCCCTTCATTTGCACGTTCATGCGCAACTCTGCAATATGCACCAGTGTCCCAAAGCTTAGGGAGTGAAAATTATTCAGGGAGTAGGGGCTAATTAGACCTTACGATAGCCATTTCGGCCAAGCAAGCAAGGCTGCAGGCTCAAGAGCAAAGTGTTATTCCGACACACACTGCGATATGTTTGGAGTTTGTGCAATTTTACACAAAATAATGGAGATTGAATGTTTAACTGTTACTGAGATTGACATATTTTAAAACTACAGGGAGAATTTGTTCATTTGAATATCATGCTTGTTTTATTATTGAAATGTGGAACGTGAATTGCATCAATCAAGTCACCAGTTGGTCCCAAAGTTGAAGGGTTGATCCCCTCGCAACTCTAAGTCTCCCTCAAGAGTTCCGTCAGCAACACGTGAAAATTGAGGGTAATCGGTGAGTTGGTAGGGGCGAGTGGGTGGTTTGGGATTCACTGTGTGTGTTCTGATCTAATATTGAACTGTGAGACTCACAGGTAAAGATGGGGCTCTCGATCAACTGTACCAGCTTGTCAACTTCCATGAGGAAGTCTACAGTCACCTCCAAATCACCGCTAAATGGCTAACATTAAGGAAATATAGTACGACATAAAATACCAGTAGGCATACACTACGAGCGGCAACAACGCTGATATGCAAAATGTATCTCAAAGGCAGCCAGAAAGGATACAACTTCTGGATGAGGTCGTAGGCATGGCGGTAGTTTTGGGTCAGGAAGCAGAGAGACACAGTGGCCACAGGGTTGTGACACCAGGAGCGGTACAGGCAGCAGAACAAGGCACAGCTCTCCTGCAGGGGGTGCGAAACACAGTTAACACGAGTATACACACAGTTGGGAAAACTACCCTACCTAATTGGTCAACAGGGTTGGGTTCAATTTTATTACAAGTATGTCCATTCAAGAAGTGAATTGAAATTCATGTTCTGTACATTTTTCAAATTCTTTCAATTTTTTAAAATGGACATTTCCTGAATTAAAATGGAATTGACCCAACCCTGGTGGTGGTCAGCCATAATGAGGAATGGCTCCCATTTCTCAGGCATTACCTGTGTGCGCAGGTCCTTGAGCTGGTTGCGCAGCTGAAAGAGCTCTGCGGAGGTGAGCAGGATGGTGTTGAGCGTCTGCACCATGGTGGATGCAAACTTCAGGTCCTCCTCCTTCAACAGGATGTCTGCCATGGAGTGGAATATGTTCTCTGCATGCAGGAGCAGACACAGCTGCCTGGAGGGAATGAGAGCAAGGAGAGTGAGATGTGACGGGTAACTCAAACAATCCCAGAGGGGTGAAGTAGATTGAAAAACAATGAATCCATGGTCTCTTGAGAAACTTGGGAGTTTCAGCTAATTCTGTGAGTCTGACCCAATGTTGCAGCTCGATGATACACATGTCACTACCTGATGATGAAGGCTCCTCTGTTCTCCAGCAGCTTTCTCTCCAGACTGAAGCGCTTCAGCAGGTTGATCATGAACTTGTAGAAGTAGGAGTTCATGCTGGGGGTGGTGGGGGATGAGTCACCTACTTTGGAACATGGGTTACAGGATAACAAGGTGGGTGAGAATTAATACTTAATGTATAATTTACTTTCATGCATTATACTACTGTTCCAGATACATTTTCTACTCACCCACAATGGTCTGTGGGCCTGCCTTGGCCCCCTCAGGAACCTGAAGCTCCAGTTTGCTATCAGAATTATCACAGGAGCCTGAGGAATCAGTCTGTCCTGCTGGGGATGACGCAATCTCAGCCAGAACCTCCAGGTCCTTAAGAATGACCTGAGTGATAGATGGGGTTAGTTACTTTTGTAAAAACGTGTATTAAAAAGATAGTACAGCCAAACGACATATTGGTTTCCTTACCATGTAAGCAGTTTATGGACAATGTTTGACAGCATCCATGCTTTGGTTTTGTTTACCTGGCCAATTGGACGTGCCACAAATGCTCAAAAGTAAGCAGTTGAAACAGTGGCCAAGTACACAAAACCAAAAGCATGGATTGCTGTTCAACCTTGTCCATAGGCTGCTTGGATTAAGTATACCTTTAACATTAGCGAGATTCTGAACTGGGGGTGCATGTAGTACTCACCTCATCAGACTCATCAGAGAGTGTCTTCAGCAACATGGGGAACAAACTGTCTGTGTGCCGGAACATCTACACGCCAAAGACACACAGATTAGTGTGCTAATAGACATACTGTAAAACACTCCACAGAAAGAAGCAGCATTGGTAATACGACCCACTTTGCGAGGTGTCTTGATGTACAGGTGGTACAGCCACTTGAGAACAGCGATGCGGGTCATCATGCCGGTGGAGGAGTCATGCAGGTGGCGGTCTAGCACCTGAACTATCCCATCAAGGTCAAGGGTCACCTGTGACCGGTCAGCACTGTCCAGGAGAGAGAATACAAGTAAGAATGAAAGTACATAAGACATAAAAGTTATGATGGGAACACATACTCCAAAATATGTAACAGCAGATACTAAAAAGCCACAGAGGGAGATCAAACACTGTAGAGGCCTTTGAGGCATGGTCAGGTATAAGAGAAAACTGTAGAGACATACAGGTGTCAGACTGCACAACAGAGCTGGGAATTACAGCAGCTGTGTATGTCAGCACTGCTCTAGACTCTAGGATTGACAAGCTTTCAGTTCAAACTGAGATCTACAGCACAGCTAGCCCAGAGGGAACTACGGGAAATCTGGAGTTTATCTACAGTGCAGTAAAAGTATTCCAACCCCTTGACTTTTTCTACATTACAGAACTATTCTAAATTAAAAAAAAAAAAATTGTATGTATCTAGGCAAGTCAGCTTACAATGACGGCCTACACCAGCCAAACTAGGACGACGCTGGGCCAATTGTGCGCCGCCCTATGGGACTCCCAATCACGTCCGGTTGTGATACAGTCTGGATTCAGGTTGTCTGTAATGACGCCTCTAGCACTGAGATGCAGTGTCTTAGACCACTGCACCCCCCCCCCCCCTCTTCTACACACAATACCCCATAATAACAAAGCAAAAACTGTACTGCAAAACAACCCCGAAATATTTCATTTACATAAGTATTCAGACCCTTTACTCAGTACTTTGTTGAAGCACCTTTGGCAGTGATTACAGCCTTGAGTCTTCTTGGGTATGACGCTAAAAGCTTTCTCCCATTCTTCTATGCAGATCGTCTCAAGCTCTGTCAGGATGATTGGGGAGCGTTGCTGCACAGCTATTTTCAGGTCTCTCCAGAGATGTTTCATCGGATTCAAGTCCGGGCTCTGGCCGGGCCACTCAAGGACATTCAGAGACTTGTCCGGAAGCCACTCCTGCGTTTTCTTGGCTGTGTGCGTAGGTTCGTTGTCCTGTTGGAAGGTGAACCTTCGCCCCAGTCGGAGGTCCTAAGCGCTCTGGAGCAGGTTTTCATCAAAGATCTCCCTGTACTTTGCTCCGTTCATCTTTCCCTTGATCCTGACTAGTCTCCTAGTCTCTGCCACTGAATAACATCCCCCACGCATGATGCTGCAACCACCATACTTCACCATAGGGATGGTGCCAGGTTTCCTCCAGACGTGACGCTTCACATTCAGGACAAAGAGTTCAATCTTGGTTTCATCAGACCAGAGAATCTTGTTTCTCATGGTCTGTAAGTCCTTTAGGTGCCTTTTGGCAAACTCCAAGCGGGCTGTCATGTGCCTTTTACAGAGGAGTGACTTCCGTCTGGCCACTACCATAATGGCCTGATTGCTGGAGTGCTGCTGAGATGGTTTTCCTTCTGGAATGGTCTCCCATCTCCACAGAGGAACTCAATCTCTGTCAGTGACAATCGGGTTCTTGGCCACCTCCCTGACCAAGGCCCTTCTCCCCCGATTGCTCCGTTTGGCTGGATGGCAAGCTCTAGGAAGAGTCTTAGTGGTTACAAAATTATTCCATTTAAGAATGATTGAGGCCACTGTGTTCTTGGGGAGATTCAACGCTGCAGAAATGTTTTGGTACCCTTCCCTAGATCTGTGCCTTGACACAATCCTGTCTCGGAGCTCTATGGACCATTCCTTCGACCTCGTGGCTTGGTTTTTGCTCTGACATGCACTGTCAACTGTGGGACCTTATATAGACAGGTGTGTACCTTTCCAAATCAGTTGAATTTACCACAAGTGGATTCCAAATCAAGTTGTAGAAACATCAAGGATAATCAATGGAAACAGGATGCACCGGAGCTCAATTTCAAGTTTCATAGAAAAGAGTCTGAATACTTATGAAAATAAGTTTTTTTTTTTTTTATACATTTGCAAAAACGTCTAAAAACATGTTTTTGCGTTGCCATTATGGGGTATTGCGTATAGATTTAATACATTTTTTAATAAGGCTGTAACCTAACAAAATGTGAAAAACGTGAAGGAGTCTGAATACTTTCCGAAATCACTGTATATGTGTCCGAACTGGCTCCATGTAAATGAATGAGCAAACATTTATCGTGACAGATCCTCTTCAGTTCTTAACATTTATCTGAGCACAGCCAACCAGCTACTAGCCTCTACAGGTCTACTGGTTCATTCCATCCAACTTACATTTGCGGCTTCCTCGCTTTCCCCAAATCCCTCCCCCCCTTCCAACCCTGCTGTGTCGTTGCATTCTCCTCTCCTTCAGAAAGAGTGGGGCCCTTTTTCCCCACAGCTAAGCATTGGTGGTTCAGTGGTAGAATTCTCGCCTGCCACGCGGGAGGCCCGGGTTCGATTCCCGGCCAATGCATGCACACTTTTTTTGGAGCTTCTATACTGAACGAAAATAAATGTAATATGTAAAGTGTTGGTGCCATATTTCTTGCTCTGAAATAAGATTGCAGAAATGTTCCAAATGCACAAAAAGCATATTTCTCAAATGTTGTGCAAAAGTTAGTTTACATCCCTGTTAGTGAGTGTTTTTATTTATTTAGGCAAGTCAGTTAAGAACAAATTCCGGATGTGATACAGCCTATTATCAAGATAATCCATCCATCTGACAGGTGTGGCATATAAAGGAGTCGATTAAACAGCACGATCATTAAATAGGTGCACCTTGTGCTGGGGAAAATAAAAAGGCCACTAAAATGTACAGTTTTGTCACACAATAATACAATGCCACAGACGGCAGCACGAATATGACAGCACGCCCAACCACAGATCACGTGTAACCATTCCATCCCAGGACCTCCACATCCAGCTTCTTCACCTACGGTACTGTCTGAGAACTGCCATCCGGACAGCTGATGAAACTGTCTGTAGTAAAGCCCTTGTGGGGAAAAGCTCATTCTGATTGGCTAGGCCTTGCTCCCCAGTGGGTGGGCCTATGCCGTCCCAGACCCCACCCGGCCCAGTCATGAGTGTATTATGTCAAGGATTAGACAAATCCCTATAGCTTGAGAAGATTGAGTAATCCAATAGCTCAGACAAACTGGTAGGATTGTCAAACATTTGCCTGCCTTTTGTGTTGGCACAGCAAAAACCATAAAATGTGTCAACCACTTAGCCTTGTTAAAATACTACAACCCAGAAATTGGCAGTAGGGTTGTTTGGCAATGCATGTGTGTTGCTTAATTTATGGTCTACATTCCAACGTTAGCTAGCTAGCTGCACAAATGTTACTATTTTGTAGACAGCCCTTGTTGATAGTAGACAGATGGCCATAGCTAGAAAACTACCTAGCAAAATTACGAAAACTATAGCTAGCGTTAGCATATTTGCTAGCTAGCACAACATGCCTATCTAGCTAGCCAAGGACACTACACTAACTCAGCAGCTAAGGAAACTAATCCATTGTGATTATAATATCAATACTAGCTACAGTGGTTAGCTAACTTGAATGAAGTATTTAGTGTTGTGTGCACTTAGTCTGTGCACTTAGCTAACTACCATCCCAAATACTACAAAGTATATGAAGTGTGACTGGCTCATGACCTGTGGATGCAGAGAAAATGCCCTATTTTTTCCTTTTTGTTGTCCCTCCTGTTGGCTCCCCCACGTGGGGTTTGAGCTGTGATTGGATCAAATTCAAGTTGTTGGCTACTGACGAGCATTGCAATTCTACAAGTAGAAACGGGAGGTTCATCGTGCAACAGGTACACTGATAAGTACCTATCAGCAGTGAGATTCTCTGTGTTTCAGGCATAATAAGGGGTGCAAGGAGCAGTACGTCAGGTTGGACTCAGGGCTTTGCTGTAATCTAAGCATTTTATGGAGTAGGACAAGGCATTCTAGAGGTTGAATGGAGTACACCACTAATCTAAGGGTTATAATACAATAATAATAATAATTATAATTATTGGCACCCTTGATGAAGATGAGAAAAATATACTTAAATAAAATGTAGCTATTGTGTATGCTCCAAAAATGTGGTACATTGTATTTTATAATTACATAAATATTCAAACAAAGATTTGGTTTAACAAGTAATAATAATACAAATTTTTAAAAAATGGGTAAAAACTATTGGCACCCCGATTTTCAATACTCTAGCACCCTCCCCTTCTAAAACGTTTTATGAGGGGCCTCCAGAGTTGTATCATGATCGGGGAGTCCCATAGGACGGTGCACAACTGGCACAGCGTCGTCCGGGTTAGGGGAGGGGGGGGGGGGGCTTACTTGGCTCCTGTTTGGTGCGACTGGTTTCCGGGTTAAGCGGGCGGTTGTTAAGAAGCGGTTGTTTGGCGGGTCATGTTTCGGAGGACGCATGACTCGACCTTTGCCTCCTGAGCCCGTTGGGGAGTTGCAGCAATGAGACAAGATCAAAATTGGGAGAAAAAAAGGGGTAAAATACGATAAAATAAATCAGTTTTATGAGATTGGAGAACATGTTGGGAGTGTTCAGGCCATTCCTCCATACAGAATCTTTCCAGATCCTTGATATCCATTGTCTGCTCTTATGGACTGCCATCTTCAGTTCAAACCAAAGGTTTTCAATGGGGTTCAAGTCCGGAGACAGAGGACCATTGCAAAATGTTGATTTTGTGGTCAATTAAGAATTTTTGTGAATTAAGTTTGTGTTTGGGGTTATTGTCTTGCTAGACAATCCACTTGCGGCCAAGTGTCAGCCTCCTCGCAGAGGCAACCAGATTTTTGCCTAAAACGTCCTGGTAAAGTTAATGATGTCGTTGACCTTAACAAAGGCCCCAGGACCAGTGAAAGTAAAATAACCCCATAAAGAGCCACAATCATATTTTACCGCAAGTATGAGGCACATTTAGACTAAGGCTGGTTTATACTACATCTATCAACACCTGTAGACATTTCCCTCAGTTACAAAAAAAATCTAGTGTCGTTGAAATTAAACTTGTCATCGTTATGAAAATGTATAAATAAAATAGCATAACTGGTGTATTTTAACACCAATAAAACCATCAATTTAAAAATTATTTTAGCATATGTCAATCTAGCAAACCAGGCAACAAAAAATAACTAAACAATGTTTTGGTTTGTTAAATTCACTGGCTAGCCAGTTCAAATAATGACCATATCATAGCTGACAACATCTTAACTATAGCGCAAATCAAAATCCCCACTTTTTTTAGCATACAATAAAGCTCAGTATATGTATTATTTATTTTATACAGTATTTTTTTTCTCATCCTTATCAAGAGTGTCAATTATGGACCTGACTGAATATGTGATGGGTTGTACGGGATACATCCTAAGGGTTTTATAGAGTACATCCTAATGGTTGTATTAGTACTTGGAGAGTTGGAGGTGGACTGTGGTACTCTTCAGGCCAGTGCGGGGTGTCACCGTGAACACAGTGGAGCAGAACAAGGGTCTTGGGAACTTCTTACGAGGTCTCATAGGGAAGAGAAAGCTAACTTGTGGTTAATTGTATATGAATGCTAAATGCAGGCCCCCAAGGGGTGGGGGGAGGGTGACACAGAGCCAAGGAAATCAATCCAGTCGGTTGCCATGGCTACCCATAGGTAAAATGTATGACTTAGTCACTTTAGATAAGTGTCAACTAAATGGCATTTATTATTATTATGACCAATCTGGATTTATTCTCTAGGACATCTGCAATAATTCTGAACATGCTACCAGTGAATATTGGGATTCCCACAGGTAAGATATACATTTTAATTAAATATATATTTTGTTAATTAAAAATCACCAGATTAACCATTTACAACTAATACAGCTGCGGAGGGCTGTCTGACAATCAAACAGCAAACAAATTGAAATATGAATTGATGAAACTGATGTCTAATTACCAGACATAGGACCAAGTCACTATTATTCGAGTAACAAGCAAGTCTCAAGTCACAAGGTCAGAGTATTAGTGTTCCAAGTAGAACAGGCCGAGTCGCGAGTCAAGTCATGCATTCTAAGAGCAAGTAATGTCTTGTTCAACTTCCAATCTGTCTATTTATTGAGGCTACCAGACAGACCTTTTGATTACTTTGTCTACAACACATTTGATTACGTAATAATTTATTTGAACAAATTCCAAATGCAAGCTTCATAAGTGAATTATCAATTTCAAGCAATTTTGGCATACCAAAATACCATTAGCTAGGCCTCTGCTAGTAATTGTTGCCTGATGCCCTATTGCTGGTAAGCTTGCAAAGTAAACAGTAAATGTTTTAAAAATCACCCACATTTTTTTGGAGCTGGATATTTATTTATAGGCAATCGTCTCTCCCTACAAGGAAGTTTGCGCTGCACCCGACCCTATAGCTGTACAGCAAATCAGCACTCTGTTTGCTAGCTCAGTGGTTCTCAAACTATTGGACCCGCGGAAAAAATAACGTTTACATTCTAATGGCTCTCCTGTGAAGTAGTGATGCGTGATATACGCTTAGTTTCTGAAACGAGTCACATGCCGAGCACTTGTTGGCTGCTTTTCCTTCACTCTGCTGTCCAACTCATCCCAAACCATCTCAATTGGGTTGAGGTTGGGTGATTATGGAGGCCAGGTCATCTGATGCAGCACTCCATCACTCTCCTCCTTGGTCAAATAGCCCTTACACAGCCTGGAGATGTGTTGGGTCATTGTCCTATTGAAAAACAAATGATAGTCCAACTAAGCGCAAAGCAGATTGGATGGCATGGCATCTCTCTGCAGAATGCTGTGTTAGCCATGCTGGTTAAGTGAGTCTTGAATTCTAAATAAAAATTAGACAGTGTCACCAGCAAAGCACCCCCACACCTCCTCCATGCTTCACGGTGGGAACCACACATGGAGATCATCCGTTCACCTACTCTGCGTCTCATAAAGAGTTGGAACCAAAAATCTCAAATTTGGACTCAGCAGAACAAAGACAGATTTCCACTGGTCTAATTTCCATTTCTCGTGTTTCTCAGCCCAAGCAAGTCTCTTCTTATTGGTGTCCCTTAGTGGTTTCTTTGCAGCAATTCGACAATGAAAGCCTGATTCATGCAGTATCCTCTGAATAGTTGATGTTGGAGATGCTCTGAAGCATTTATTTGGGTTGCAATTTTTGAGGCTGGTAACTAATGAACTTATCCTCTGCAGCAGAGGTAACTCTGGGTCTTCCTTTCCTGTGGCGGTCCTCGTGAGAGCCAGTTTCGTCATATAGCTTGATGGTTTTTGCGAAGAAACATTCAAAGTTCTTCACATTTTCCGGATTGACTGACCATGTCTTAAAGTAATGGACTGTCGTTTCTCTTCGCTTATTTGAGCTGTTCTTTACAGATGTGAGTGCTACAGGGCAATTAGTCAGGTTACCTGTGATTACCGACTGAGACAAAGGTGGTATTCCGTCTGGCCCGGCGGCCTTGCAAGTATTAACCCATTTAAAAGTTTCTCACATTGGCCACGGAGAGAGAGATCACACACATATATCCGGAACAAGAGCGTTGGGCCAATAATCGGAAGGTCGTTGGTTTGAATCCCCGAGCCGACTAGGTGAACAATCTGCCGATGTGCCATTGAGCAAGACAACCTTAATTGCTCCTGTAAGTCACACTGGATAAGAGCGTCTGCTAAATTACTAAAATATATAGTGTCTTTTGCATGTTTGATGTCGTAAATAAATAGGCAAATATATATAAAAATATAAAATGGTAAGCTATATGTATCATTAAAATGTATACAAAACTATGTATTTTTTTCCAGTCAGTTTAAACCTCACTTTAAAAACCACTGTGCTGATTGACAGTTCGTTGATGTCCAAGTGTGCGTTTCACTAGCCAATCGGTTGCACATAAAAATGTGTAAATCGATGCTGCGGGTACTGTCTCTAGCTGTGTGGCGAGCCACAAAATGAGTGACAAAACCTGGCCAGATAATTTCAAGTCATCAGTCAAGTCAAAGTCGAGTCCCGAGTCTCCAAGTCAAGACATTTTATTTATCAAGTCAAGCCATCAAATGTGACTCGAGTCAGACTAGAGTCCAAGTCACGTGACGAGTCCACACCTCGGCTAATTATAACTGCACAATCCAAATCACTTAGCACTTACCTTGTGGGAGTGAAGAAGCAGATGTTGCTGAAACCCACAGACTCCTGCGACGCGTTGAGCATATCTGAAATCAAACAGAGGTCGTTTAGAGTTAGAGCCATCAGAAAACCCTTTCAAGCAAAACATTAGCCTATGTTAATACTGGGTGCACCACTAGGCGTAAATTATACATTGATTGTTGCCAGTGACCGCATTGAATGATCGAGAGCAAGGTATTTACTGTAGCCTATAAATATTGTGCAATGGAAAACCATCATGCTAAAATAGAAAATTCTGGGGGGAAATGCCAAATGTGTAACCCATTTATACAAATCCACTACCAGAGCAAAAGGAAATGCATGCATTGGCCGGGAATCGAACCCGGGCCTCCCGCGTGGCAGGCGAGAATTCTACCACTGAACCACCAATGCTTTACATACTAGACATTCCCTGTTTATGGCTTAAAAAGGAACTGCATTCCACAAAATAATCCAGCCCGAGAGTGGCCACCAACCAGAGTGAAGGGGAGAAGCACTGCAAACACGTGACTGAGCGTGTCTCAAAGCAGGACTTTCTCAGCACAGAGACTCAGACTGAATGAGCATGTGTAACAAACGTACATTGAGAACAGACCCCTGGAGTCTCAGACTTTATGAGTACTTTAAATACTCCTGCTGTTGAGCTGCTATTGTCAGGGAGACGGGTGGGTTACTAGCAGCCTTGTGTGATTACCGGCTGATGGCAGCTCATGGCACATTCATGTGCCACTTCCACTCACCATAGATGGCGGGGGAGGGGACAGACCAACATGTGCAGGTGGGGGAGGGTACGGCTCAGAGCACGTTAGAGGGAGGAGAAGAATGACTCATCTCCCTCCTTCCCTCACCATTTCCCCTCCAGGCAGTCCTCCCCTCTCCCTCTTCTCTGGCCAACACCTTAGTGACGTGGCTCTTGGCCTCGTTCAAAAGAGCAGGATACACCCTATGCCCATCTAAGAATGGGTGGTTCAGTGGTAGAATTCTTGCCTGCCGCGCGGGAGCCTGGCGGCCCGAGTTCAATTCCCAGCCAATGCATAATACCTTTTTTAGAGCTTCCTCCTTCCGATAATACTGTATAAACCAAACATTGAAATGCACGAGGCACAGTTGTGAAATATTACATTTTTAAAGCTATATTCACTCCAGATGCTACCTCAGAGTCCTGACAGTTTGTCAAATACAATTTTAAAAAAAATCTGGCTAAAAACATAGGCACAATCTGGATATCTGTACTACAGCTATGCTAAACTCAAGTGTTTTTTTTTTTGTTAGTGACATTGTGAATATCATATTTTTGGCAACTCTGATCTAACTAGCTGCATCTAATCCGGTTTCGGCATGTTGATTTAAGTCCCAAATTCCCACGAGATACGGAGCCTCAGAAATAAAAGATCTGGTCACGGAGTAGGAGCCACTCCCAATTTAAAATGTCACTTCTTTTTTACCTTCACAGGGCTACACACAACATCCAATAATGTCAAAGTGGTATTATATTTTTAGTCATGTTTAGAAAAAATAAATAAAAAAGTCAATAAATATTAACCCGTTTTGGCAAGGCTAAATAAGTTCAGGAGTAAAACTTTTCTTAACAAGTCGCATGGACTCATTGTGTGCAATAGTGTTTAACAGTTTTTGAATGACTAGCGCATCGCTGTATGCCACATATACAGATCATTGTAAGGTCCTTCAGTCGAGCAGTGGATTTTAAAACAGATTCAACCACAAAGACCAAAGTTTTTCAATGACTCTCAAAGAATGGAACCTATTGGTAAATGGATAAAAATAACAGACAGACTATCCCTTTGAGCATGGTGAAGTTATTTGTTACAAAGATACAGGCTTCCTTGCTAACTCAGTTGCCGGAGAGGAAGGAAACCGCTCAGGGATTTCACCATGAGGCCAATGATGCCTTTAAAACAGTTAGAGAGTTTAATGGCTGTGATAGAAGAAAAATTAGGATGGATCAACGACATTGTAGTTACTCCACATAACTAACCTAAATGACAGAGCGAAAAGAAAACTGCACAGAAGCCAAAACATGCAAAGTCAAACTGCAAAGAATTTAACTTTATCTCCTGAATACAAAGTGTTATATTTGGGGCAAATCCAACAAAACAAATCACTGAGTACCACTTCATATTTTCAAATCAAATCTGTATAAATTCACTTGGAAGTCAATTAACACTAACACTGTATCTTATAGAAACATCACATCCTGATCATGAATTCCAAGAGGCATGTCCCTCACAGTACTATCTGAAGTTGGAGCAGGTGACTGCAATACTACTGGGTCCGTGGAGCAGTTGTTGAAGGGGGATTAAGTGCCTTGCTCAAGGGCACAATGGCAGGCAATGGCATCTAAGATTTGACAGGACCGTCAAAGCCCTTTATTTATATTTAATCTTTATTTAACCATGCAGGCCAGTTGAGAACAAGTTCTCATTTACAACTGCGACCTGGCAAAGACAAAGCAAAGCGACAAAAACAACAGAGTTACACATGGGATAAACAAACGTACAGTCAATACCATAATAGAAAAATCTATGTATAGTGTGTGCAAATTTAGTAAGACTAGGAAGGTAGGGCAATAAATAGGCCATAGTGGTGAAATATTTACAAATTAGCATTAACACTGGAATGATAGCTGTGCAGATGATGTGCAAATAGAGATATTGGAGTGTAAATGAGCAAAAAATTATAAATATGGGGATGAGGTAGTAGGGTAGGCTATTTACAGATGGGCTGTATACAAGTGCAGTGATGAGAAAGCTGCTCTGACAGATGATGCTTAAAGTTATTGAGGGAGATGGTAGTCTCCAGCTTCAAAGATTTTTGCAATTCGTTCCAGTCATTGGCAGCAGAGAACTGGAAGGAATGGCGGCCAAAAGGAGATGACCAGTGAAATATACCTGCTGGAGCGCATGCTACGGGTGGATGTTGCTATGGTGATAAGGCAGGGCTTTACCTAGTAAAGACTTGGAGCCAGTGGGTTTGGCGACGAATATGTAGTGAGGGCCAGCCAACGACAGTGTACAGGTCGCCGTGGTGGGTAGTATATTGGGCTTTGGTAACAAAATGTATGGCACTGTGATAGACCACAATTTGCTGAGTAGAGTGTTGGAGGCTATTTTGTAAATAGCCAAAGTCAAGGATCAGTAGGATAGTCAGTTTTATGAGGGCATGTTTGGCAGAATGTGTGAAGGAAGTTTTGTTGCGAAATAGGAAGCCGATTCTAGATTTAATTTTGGATTGGAGACACTTAATGGGAGTCTGGAAGGAGAGTTTACAGTCTAACCAGACGCCTTGGTATTTGTAGGTGTCCACGTATTCTAAGTCAGACCGGTCGAGAGTAGTGATGACAGTCCGGTGGGCAGGTGCGGGCAGCGTTCGATTGAAAAGCATGCATTTAGTTTTACTAGCATTTAAGAGCAGTTGGAGGCCACGGAAGGAGTTTTGTATGGCATTGAAGCTTGTTTGGAGGTTTGTTAACACAGTGTCCAAAGAGGGGCCAGATGTATACAGTTGGAGAACCAGGCAAGGCAGTCATTTGAGAAACCAAGGCTGTTGAGTCTGCCAAAAAGAATGCTGTGATTGACAGAGTCGAAAGCCTTGGCCAGGTCGATAAAGACGGCTGCACAGTACTGCTAGTAATAGGAGTTGCAACAATTTATGCGGATAATTTTAGAAAGGGTCCAGATTATCTAGAACAGCAGATTTGTAGGGGTCCAGATTTTGCAGCTCTTTCAGAACATCAGCTATTTGAGCTGTTGGCCGGGGTAGGGGTAGCCAGGTGGAAAGCATGGCCAGCTTATTGACATTTTTGATTATCGTAAATTTATCGGTGGTGACAGTGTTTCCTGGCCTCAGTGCAGTGGGCCACTGGGATGAGGTGCTCTTATTCTCCATGGACTTTAGTGTCCCAAAACTTTTTGGAATTAGTACTACAGGATGCAAATTTCTGTTTGAAAAAGCTATCCTATGATTTTATATCTGACTGTGTATATTGGTTCCTGACTTCCCTGAAAAGTTGCATATTGCAGGGGCTATTCGATGCTAATGCAGTGCGCCACAGGATGTGTTTGTGCAGGTCAAGGGCAGTCAAGTCTGGAGTGAACCTAGGGCTATATCCATTCTTAGTTCTACATTTTTTTAATGGGGCATGCTTATTTAAGATGTTGAAGAAAGCACTTAAAGAACAACCAGGCATCCTCTACTGAGGGGATGAGGTCAATATCCTTCCAGGATACCCGCGCCAGATCGATTAGAAAGGCCTGCTCACTGAAGTGTTTTAGGGAGCGTTTGACAGTGATAAGGGGTTGGACCGCGGACCCATTACGGACGCAGGCAATGATCGCTGAGATCCTGGTTGAAAACAGAGGTGTATTTGGAGGGCAGGTTAGTCAGGATAATATCTATGATGGTACCCATGTTTACGGATTTAGGGTTGTACCTGGTAGGTTTTTTGATTATTTGTGAGAGATTGAAGGCATCTAGCGTAGATTGAAGGACGGCCGGGGTGTTAAGCATATCCCAGTTTAAGTCACCGTTACAAACGCAGTAGATGCAGTGGGGAGAACAAGTATTTGATAACCTGCAAAATCGGCAGTGTTTCCCACTTACAAAGCATGTAGAAGTCTAATTTGTACCAAAGGTACTCTTCAACTGTGAGTGACGGAATCTAAAACAAAAAAGGTCTAATGCAATTTTTAAGTAATTAATTTGCATTTTATTGCATGACATAAGTATTTGATACATCAGAAAAGCAGAACTTAATATTTGGTACAGAAACCATTGTTTGCAATTACAGAGATCATACGTTTCCTGTAGATCTTGACCAGGTTTGCACACACTGCAGCAGGGATTTTGGCCCACTCCTCCATACACATCCTTCAGGTTTCGGGGCTGTCGCTGGGCAATACGGACTTTCAGCTCCCTCCAAAGATTTTCTATTGGGTTCAGGTCTGGAGACTGGCTAGGCCACTCCAGGACCTTGAGATGCTTCTTATGGAGCCACTCCTTAGTTGCCCTGGCTGTGTGTTTCAGGTCATTGTCATGCTGGAAGACCCAGCCACGACCCATCTTCAATGCTCTTACTGAGGGAAGGAGGTTGTTGGCCAAGATCTCACGATACATGGCCCCATCCATCCTCCCCTCAATACAGTGCAGTTGTCCTGTCCCCTTTGCAGAAAAGCATCCCCAAAGAATGATGTTTCCACCTCCATGCTTCACGGTTGGGATGGTGTTCTTGGGGTTGTACTCATCCTTCTTCTTCCTCCAAACACGGCGAGTGGAGTTTAGACCAAAAAGCTCTATTTTTGTCTCATCAGACCACATTACCTTCTCCCATTCCTCCTCTGGATCATCCAGATGGTCATTGGCAAACTTCAGACGGGCCTGGACATGTGCTGGCTTGAGCAAGGGGACCTTGCGTGCGCTGCAGGATTTTAATCCATGACGGCGTAGTGTGTTACTAATGGTTTTCTTTGAGACTGTGGTCCCAGCTCTCTTCAGGTCATTGACCAGGTCCTGTCGTGTAGTTCTGGGCTGATCCCTCACCTTCCTCATGATCATTGATGCCCCACGAGGTGAGATCTTGCATGGTGCCCCAGACCGAGGGAGATTGACCGTCATCTTGAACTTCTTCCATTTTCTAATAATTGCGCCAACAGTTGTTGCCTTCTCACCAAGCTGCTTGCCTATTGTCCTGTAGCCCATCCCAGCCTTGTGCAGGTCTACAATTCTATCCCTGATGTCCTTACACAGCTCTCTGGTCTTGGCCATTGTGGAGAGGTTGGAGTCTGTTTGATTGAGTGTGTGGACAAGTATCTTTTATACAGGTAACGAGTTCAAACAGGTGCAGTTAATACAGGTAATGAGTGGAGAACAGGAGGGCTTCTTAAAGAAAAACTAACAGGTCTGTGAGAGCCGGAATTCTTACTGGTTGGTAGGTGATCAAATACTTATGTCATGCAATAAAATGCAAATTAATTATTTAAAAATCATACAATGTGATTTTCTGGATTTTTAGATTCCGTCTCTAACAGTTGAAGAGTACCTATGATAAAAATTACAGACTTCTACATGCTTTGTAAGTAGGAAAACCTGCAAATTGGGGGGCAATCAATTCACATATGGTGTCCAGGGCACAGCTGGGGGCTGAGGGGGGTCTGTAACAAACAGCAACAGTGAGACTTATTTCTGGAAAGGTGGATTTCTAAAAGTAGAAGCTCAAACTGTTTGGGCACAGACCTGGATAGTATGACAGAACTCTGCAGGCTCTCTCTGCAGTAGATTGCAACTCCGCCTCCTTTGGCAGTTCTATCTTGACGGGAAATGTTGTAGTTGGGGATGGAAATTTCTGAATTTTTGGTGGCCTTCCTAAACCAGGATCCAGGACATCCAGGTTGGTGGAGTGTGCAAAAGCAGTGAATAAATCAAACTTAGGGAGGAGGCTTCTGATGTTAACATGCATGAATCCAAGGCTTTTACGGTTACAGAAGTCAACAAATGAGAGTGCCTGGGGAATAGGTGTAGTACTGGGTGCTACAAGACCTGGGTTTACATCTACATCACCAGAGGAACAGAGGAGGAGTAGGATAAGGGTACGGCTAAAGACTAAGAACTGGCGTCTAGTGCATTGGGTACAGAGAATAAAAGGAGTAGATTTCTGGGTGCGATAGAATAGATTGATGGCATAATGTACAGACAGGGATATGGTAGGATGAGAATTCAGTGGGGGTAAACCTAGGCGTTGGGTAATGATGAGAGGTTGCATCTCTGGAGACACCAGTTAAGCCAGGTGAGGTCTCTGCGTGTGTGGGATAAAGGCACTATCTGAGGCATGTTGATCAGGACAGGGGGCGCTACAGTAGAATAGAACAATAAGGAATAACCTAAACAGCAACAGACAAGGCATATTGAAATAAGGGAGGCATAAAACAAACAGTTAAGAGCTAAGACAACAACGGTTAAATGAATAGACAGAATGTTGAGAAAACATTGTGCGCCACACAGGACCGGAGTGCGAATCTGAGGCTTAACAGATAAACAGAATGAGGTACCGTGTTAGGGAACAGTCCAGCAGGCAACAGCTATGTAGCCGAGTGATCATAAGGTTAGTTGAGCAGCAAAGAGGTGAGCCAGGGAGAAGATTCAGTGGGCGCTGCACTAGGCGAGCGGGAGGCATGGCGTTCAGAAAGCTAGCGGGCCGGGGATAGCAGATGGATCTTCGGTGACGTCGCAGCGGAAAAGCATGTTGAGACCACGTCGGACAGACCAGTCGTGGTGGCTCGGCGGGGCTCCGTGTCGACAGTAGAAGGTCCAAGGCCGGTTGGACAAAGGTACTGTAGCCCGGGAAATTAGGTAGTAGACGTCAGCTAGCCAGGAGATGGGCCTAGCTCGGGGCTAGCGCAAGGCTAACTGGTGCAAGCTTTTGGACAGTAGTGTTAGCCAAACAACAGCAGCCACTCGGTTGCAGCTAGCTAGCTGCGATGATACGGTGGATGGTCCTGTGATTTCGGTAGAAATCCGGTAAAGTGGAAGGGAGCGTAATCCGATAGGCGCAGGGTTGGTAGCACGCTGTGCAGACTGGTCGATATTGTCCAAACTAATGCTGGCTGATGCAGGCAGAGCAGTGGTGAGGACCGCTAGCAGTGGCTAGCAATGGCTAGTAGCTAGTTAGCAAGCTAGCTAGCAGGCCAACAATGGCTAGTAGCTAGTTAGCAATCTAGCTTCTGTCAGAGGTTCAGTTAAATGATAAAGAAAAAAGAAAATAGTAGATCCATTCCATGTTGGGTGAGGCAGGTTGCAGGAAACGTATATGAGGAATAAGAAAAATATAAGGAAAGACAGACTAATTACAGACACGGGACAGGACAAAAAAAACACGTCCGCACTGTTACGCCATCTTGAAATGTCCTTGTCGGTTCTCCTCCGTGTCTTTCTCACTCAAACACTGACACTCACCCACAACCCCAAGCGCCGCCCCCTGCCATTACAACTGTTGGATTGTTAAAATCCAAAACAACGAGGTCTCAACCCCGTAGGAAAAAAAACCCCAGAACCAATCAATGCGGTGGCTCAATTTCTGAGTGAATACTGCATTAAAAA
This sequence comes from Thymallus thymallus, assembly GCA_023634145.1. Lineage (NCBI taxonomy): Eukaryota > Metazoa > Chordata > Actinopteri > Salmoniformes > Salmonidae > Thymallus > Thymallus thymallus. The sequence goes on from CM042414.1 coordinate 32,988,956, forward strand.
AAAACTAGTGTAACACGGTATTTGAAACTTCAGTACTTTTTCAATAGTAGAACAATGACTACAAACATGACACAATGAGCAGAATAGAAAAAGGTCTAATGCAAAAATGTTATCCTTTTTCAGATTGATTCACAGAAATCTGAAGTAAACAATGACAAGATTTGGGATTAAAATGGCCTCGATTCAATTCTCCTCCCTGTTCACCTTGGAATGAACAACCATCCTTGTCATGCAGGCCAATTTGGACACAAATTTAAACGAAGCATCACTAGTGGTAACTTACCGTTAGTGTCCCTCTCGGTCTTTGGCTGGCTGTCTTCTCTGGGTGGGCTTTCACTGTTTCCAGCTTCTTCTTCTTCATCCTCATCATCTTCAGGGGTCACGAGCTTCATCAGGCTGTGGTTGCAGGCACTGGCAGCCTCTTTGGTGCCTGGACAGGATCAGTGAAGGATACAAACCTCCAGAAACAGAGCTATGCCGCCATCTGGTGGCCGGATTTGATAAGCAACTGCTCTTGTGCAACTCCTATCTTACAGTACACAACCATTACCAAGTTGATCTGTTTAAGGCCTAACAGTTACCATTCTTTACCAAAGAATCAAGATATACATTCTGACACCATTGATGTTTCTATACTAAGCTTAATGTGATGAAGGATACTCTTTTTGCGGTCGTCGTAGGACAGGCAGGGCAGGACAGCAGTCAGGATGCCAGAGGAGTAAGGAAGGACCACCCTCCCTGCCAGCTGGATAAACTCCCTCATCCATGTCATGGCTGTCAACTGGATTAGGTCATTGGCTAAAAGGACAAAAAGAGAAAGTAATTCTGGGGTCAGAAGGGGACATTGATAAGATTGAGAAAACGTGGAAATGATTCTGTGATAACTTGTTATAAACGTTCAGGTGAATTTCAAATCACTACTGAACTTTCACCCTTCATTCCATTAGGGATAACTGAGTAAGTCATTTTTGTCTAATGGATAGGCCAGGCCTAGATAGCACCCCAGTGGCATTTTGAAAGTGGGTTCTTCAAATAAATAAATATATATATATATATATATATATATATATATATATTCCTCCCACACACACACACACACTAAGAACACAGCTACAGTAACATGTCAATAGAGACAATTGATAACTTTTAAGACAACAAAAAGTGCCGCATCAGGTCTGTACCTTTTCATACAGTAGAATTCTGCTCTGGCATAAAATGTTCTGTATTTTTTCCCTAACAATAAACGTTGCTGATTGAAGTGCTGCTGTGTTGTTGTTTTTTTATGCAGTTTATTAAGGTATGGTAGCTAGATGCGTTTCATTTCTACTAAATGTCTTGGTAAGTCACGGTATTTAAAACTTAAAGTACTTTTTTTTTTTGAGAAAGTGGTCCACACGCAGGCAAGAAGGCTGCCCAGCAGCTCCAGATTATTTGATTGACAGTTCTGGTTGCATAATGATGAATTTCAGTCCCGCTTTGGAAGCAGAATTCCTTTACAGACAAGTAAAATGTCAGTTCATATTACGAGAGAAGGTTGTGTGTCTGCATTTAATGTAGTATAGCCTACACTAACAGACAGAAAAATTATTATTTAAAATTTCGGCCTACACTGGCCAAACTAGGACAACGCTGGACCAATTGTGCGCCGCCCTATGTTACTCCCAATCACGGCCGGTTGTGATAGTCTGGATTCGAACCAGGTTGTCTGTAGTGACACCTCTAGCACAGATATGCAGTGTCTTAGACCACTGCGCCACTTGGGAGCCCCAAGTGAATAGGCTAGGATATTCTACACGCAACAGACTGAAGACACACTTGCATCATTAGAGAAGAGAGAGCAGGCAGGCCAGCGTTTGAGGCAGAAATGTGCGCATATGTTTAGGTAATCGGAATCTCACAATGTCTTGTCTTACAAATTCACCAAGCAGCCCAAAGTGCAAAAAATTTATATAAATAGTTCAGGTTAGGGATTTTTCTTAACATTAAGGATCCCAAATTCATTTTAATATTTACAGCCTTAGTTGAGACTACTTATGTTATCACTTTAAAAAATAATCTGTTACCGTGTTCCAACACATATGCTTTCTATTCATAGCTATAAAAAGGCACTTGAATTTGTGTTTGTGGTTTTTACATACAGCCTACAGTAAAACTAATTTAAATGCTATTGCGTTATTTGAAATAAAATAAAAATCTTAATCTAATGATACCTAAGACCTTCATAAAAAAACAAATTATTATTTTTGCGATAGAATATATGAAATCTATGAATTACACTGTTAGAATGTCGTAGTCAGAATGTCGTAGTCAGAATGTCGTAGTCAGAATGACTACTCGTTAGCTTGAAGGGGGGTCCCTCGAGGCCCAGCGGTTGTAATGTTAAACCCTAACAATTGCATACAGATCAATCTAATGACCTATTCCTGAAATTCCAATTTACCAGTTTTACTAAAAAATTTAACGGATGGATCCCATGTGTGAAACTTACTGAGTTTGGACTCATCAGAAACCTGGCAATGGATGACCAAGATGTTGGCCATATCTGCAAACTTGACACTAGAGGGAGTCTTCTTGATCTCCTTCAGGAACTCTCCCAAGACAACTTCACACCTGAAAAAAACAGTCACAGTCTCCTTCCTATAGAGTACAGCAGCCTGAGGAGGGAAGAACAGATGGTTTGGACATGGGAAGAGAAGAATAAAAGGTTCTTACGTCCTCCGGATCTCTTTGCTGCTGTCGCCTAAGATCTGGAAGAGTCCATCAAGGATTTCTGGCAGGTAGTCCAGGAGGTTGATGTCCGGAACAGATTCCAGAACTAGTATCTGTAGCAGGGGAGAACCAGAGAAACAACCTCAGCTGCTATTAACACAACTACCAGTGTATAACATTTTTCATAACACACTTTTAGGTGAGCTATGAGATAGCCAAAAAAACAACTCCTAGCATTACCAAAACGTTTAAATGGCTATTAAAAGAATGCATTATAATTAATAAAGAGTGATGAATAACGATATTGCTGTAAAAGTATAGAAACAAGTCTTATTCTGCTCATCAATATAATATGTTTTATCGTGACATGGCAATCAGTTGTAAAAGCCATGCAGACACTCACCCAGGATATAATGAACTGACGGGCATACTGGTTATTGGAGTAGATTCTCTCACGCAGCAGGGGGACAAACGCCACCAGGTCAAACTTGTTACTCTCTGTCACAATGTCCTGTGAAGGCAGAGAAGTGTCATTGTTTTAGGGGTTAATGACCAAACTCATCTCTTACCTTAGCTGACATTCATGCATAACTGTTTGCTCCCTTTGTCACTTTAGCTATACTAACCACCTCATCTAGCCAAAGCCCAATCTAAACTGACATTAAACCTCCAGGAAATGTCTTCACATGGTTGGTTTGTACTGGAATCTCACCTTCAAGAGTCTGTCAAGGAGTTCAGAGCCACTTTTCACATTGGGGTCAGGATCTGCAGCAAGCTGGAGTGGAGAGCACACAACATCAGAGGTAGCCTAAAGACATGTATTTTCTGGGCATGTCTTCTCTGAGCATTGAGACTCTGGTTACCTTGCTGAGTCCGTCGAAGAGCACGTTGAAGTGGGGTAACACTGCTCCCCTGGCCACTTTTACTATGTTGTAGAGCGCCTCACAGGCATAGTACCGCAGTCTGCTGTCTGAATCATTAAAGCAGGTGAGTACGGGCTCAATAAGCTCCTTCAGGTACAGCCCGGAGTCCTGTAAGACACATTAACACACCAAATATTGAATATTAAGGATTCAATCTCAAGTTTAAAAAAACAGGACTTAAATGCAGTCTTCTCAAACATGTGTATTAAGTAGATGCATTTACATTACATTTTGACACACTTATCCAGACTCACTTACAATCTCGTAACTTGCTGGAACGAGGTAAACAGAAGCATTTAAAAAAACATATCTGTGCATGGGTGCCCAGAGGCCTTTACCTTTCCCAGGGCAATGGAGCATGCTGCCAGGCCGATGAGGCCTCCTTTGCGGCTGTGAGGGTGCTGGGACAGGGCGAACTCTGAGGCCAGGATCTGTATAACATGTCTGATCTGGGTAGAGTTGTTCTGAGCCACAAACTCCCTCACCAGTCTGTGGATTAAGGCAACAGAGAAAGGTTATGTTCATGAACATACAGAAACAAATGTCAAGCGAGATTAGGACACACTAAAATCAGAGTAGTGTTCAATCCTGGTCCTGGGGATACACATGGTGTGCAATGCAGGCTTTGGCCCAACACATTTGCCTCCACTGATCAACTAGGCTTAGGCCTAACCATAAAGACATTGATGAGTTTAATCAGGAGTGTTAGTACTTGGCTAGAACAAAACCTGCCCAGTGTTCTCCAGCCATCAATTTATCATACAATGCAGCAACATAACCCAATCAGGGGCCTGTGGCAGGACCACCTAATGCTCCATAATCCTTTCCCATTTTAACTTTAGTGTCACATGATGGCTCTTACATGTCCCACAAATGTAAATACAAGGACATACCATGTGCCTGAGAATGCAGGTTTCTCAATTTAATTTCACTTAACAAAAGGCCTCAATCCAGTGCATTTGATGGCAGTGGGTCACATATCACATGGTTTCTCAGGAGATTGCTTACCATGTGCACTGCCCACAGCCAAACCCAGCTTACTTGAAATTCTATGGAGTGTGTGAAGTGATGGTTACATTACTGTACAAACCCTTCCCACTAGCTGACTCGTACCAACTCTGCCTGTCATGCACAGGCATGGGACAGACTATTCTTTGGTAGGGGAAAATCATTTTGGAAACATATACATTACCTCCTACAAACAAAACAAAATACTTTCACCAGAATCATGTGCAAGGAGAACAAGGCCGACTCACTTTTCAATCTCTAGAGCAGCAACCTTCCTCTTCTCGTACAGTTTGTCGTTGAGTGCTCTGACAATATTTGGGGTCAAGGGCGAGAAGTCTTTCTCGGTGTTCATTTTCAGTGGCTTTAGCGGGGAACTTGACAGTTCGGTTAATAATACGGTGCACGTTATTTCATAAACTCGCCCTAAACTATTCCAATAACGACTCAAATCGGAAAATAACCCCGATAACCAACCTGGGAATAGCAGGCTTTGAAGCCGAATTAGATTTCAAAGCTATCTTTGTTTTAGAAAATTGGGATAACCTGTTACGACGGCGCGTGGAAAGATGTTCGTCGCGAAGATACCTATTGACAATATGCAACGATAAGTCCTAACATACTTGATCATGTAGCCATATTTCCTGGCTCACATGACTTCCTTGAAGGGCGGTTAGTCAAGCACCGATCTGAAGATCTGTTTTGAACGTCACGTGCATTTGAAGGGGATGGGAGCTTTAACATCGGGGCTGCGTTCAGTACGAAAACACGTAGTGGAACGTTCAATTAAAAGGAAACGGTGCAAAAGACCAGCTGAAAACGGGGAGGGGTTTTGATTTGTAAATGCAGCGGTGCCATTTAAACACGTCACTAATTGCTTCAAGCCATACCCCCCAAACGGAGCAAACGTACAAAGTCTCAAAAACGTACAGGAGCGTTGACGGAAATGTGTCGTTCAGTAAAAACTGTTCCGTAACGTAGCAAACATTCAACCGCATTGAACGCACCCGCAGAATGACGTCTATAAAAAGCACACCCACTACTCACTGAATAATACAAATAAATGTTTAGTCAATTATTACATTTGGGAATGGGACACTACTTGTGTTAAATACACTTGTCATCACTATTGCATAAATGCGTCGGCTAGCTGTTTTTAGTAATGCTAGAATTTACACACTAACGTTAACGTTGTTGGGAATTGCAAAAAACGGAATAGTCAACCGACCGCCAGAAGTTAAATACAACTATTTCAACTTACTCTGTCGATTTGTGTAGTTTGGTCCTTATGCAGTCGGGGTTTTTAGAAAAAAATTAACATTAATGGAATGTATAATTAAACAATTTCCACACGTGGATCTAGTGACCCGTGGAGTTCCTTTCTGCTTTAGCGGGGAACTTGACCTCATGTTAAAATGAGCCCCCCCAAAAGCTATTGCTTTTCTGTGCAGGTATGGCCTACATGCAGGACTTTCTTGACATTGGGTAAGCGGAGAGAGAAGTCTAATTTATGTTCTATTTGATGTTCTCAATTTGCCCCTGCATAAGGAACCCTTCGGACAATACATCCCTAATGCTAACGTAGATGCTCATGATAATGCTCGCTTTTGTAAAACAGACGAAAAACTTCTCAGCTCCTGAGAAATTTGTAGTAAGGCACTTAGTTTGATGCACAATTTACAATAGACAGCAGCGTTTCAAATCCAAAAGGAGTTTAGCGGAGGTAGACTAACACCTGAAATGTTCATAAAAATGGATGAAAGCACATGTCTCTCGCTGCAATGGTGTTCTGATTGGGGGGTTTCTGCAATTGACTGAGCAATTAGATTACTGATAGGCTGGGAAAGATGGGGTGACTTGATTGCTGTGCTTGGCCAATGAAGTTGCTGGATGGAAGTTGGGGCGCTCTGATGGAAATTGAGTTGTGTGACTGGAAAGAGCCACTAGGGGATGCTAGGAGGTAGGCCTATTCGCCCAGGTGAGATTTAAACGTGTTTTTTCATACAGGCAATCACCTATAGGTCTGTGGTAATCAACGGTCTAGTCCTTTCGATTTGTTGAGTAAATATGACTGTTGATAATGCTACGTTTTTTGGTCTTCTTCAGACAGGAATGTTACTTTGACCTTTATAGTTAATAAAAAACACATTCAAAACGAGATTGCAATAACCAATGGCTCTCAAATTCAACTTGAAGGTGTTGATAATGGTATGTTTGTGTTAACAAAAGGACAAACTTTTACAACATACAACGATTTATGAATTAAATCTGTTTAATTAACATTGTAAATCTTATGTAGGTTAATGGATGTGACATTTACTAGGTATTTTTGGTCCTCATTGTAATTTTCTGCTTTGTCCTTGGTGAGAAATTAGTATTTGCCTGAATTTTAACATGGGATCATTATAGATTGACAGTATTTATTCAATTGATCTCACACTGCACTATGACAACCAAGTGTTTGATATCCAATGGTGTAAACTACTTAAGTAAAACTACTTTAAAGTACGACTTAAGTAGTATTTTGGGGTATGTGTACTTTACTATTTCTATTTCTGACTACTTTTACATTTATTTCAATACATTCCAAAAGAAAATGATGCACTTTTTACTCCATACATTTTCCGACACCCAAAAGTACTTGTTACATTTTGAATGCTTAGCAGGACAGGAAAATGGTCCAATTCACACACTTATCAAGAGAACATCCCTGGTCATCTCTACTGCCTCTGATCTGGCGGACTCACTAAACACAAACACTTCATTTGTAAATGATGTCTGAGTGTTGGAGTGCCTTGGTTATCCGTAAATAAAAAAACAAGGAAATTGTGCCATCTGGTTTGCTTAATATAAGGAAGTTGAAATAATGTATATGTTTACTTGTACTTTGATACTTAAGAACATTTACTTTTGATACCTACCTATATTTAAAACGAAATACTTTTTTACTTTTACTCTAGTAGAATTTTACTGGGTGACTTTCACTTTAGTCATTTTGTATTAAGGTATCTTTACTTTTACTCAAGTATGACAATTGCCTACTTTTTCTACCACTGTTGATATCCCCCGACAAACGCAGCTGCAAATGTGCTGTGGGCTACTATGGCGACCTATGTGAACGTTTTTTGCTGTCAGTAGAACAATTCATGTTCTTAATTGTATTAATTACTTTTTCTTTTTAAGGTGTAACCATATGTCATGTGTGACAAAGCCATTACTATCATGTTGATCTCAGCGCTTTTTCCAGTACTACTAAGTATCTGTGCAATTGAAAAATGAGTCTTGCCTTGCCCACAAGGAATACTGTCTGGCCTCCTATACTAAGTGCAGTGCAGATATCAAAGGATCGGTACATTACCAGTGGCGGTAAACCCCAAGAGGCAATGTTCCCTCTAAACGATCTCCCCTGGATTGCCGTGCAGAAGAAATATCAATCCCACGCAAAGAGACAAGAGAATGAACTTCACTCAACTTTCTAGAGTTTTCCCCGTTAGTTAACACTCACTATCAAAGTGTACCTTTCCTGTGTGAATTGTGATCGATCAACACAATATTAGCCGCTTAAAAAATGCAACATACAGAAACGAAACAAACTATACAAGACTTAGTATGCAAAACGAATTATGCAACAGAGCCACATGTAGCGACGTGCACATTTGTACATATCCTCTGCTAGTTAGTTACTTATTATCCCAGTTATATATAATTTGTAGTCAGCAATGGGTGAATCATTGCTTCCTACAAGAGCACAAAATATGTGCATTTCTAGACATATTTAAAATGCCAGATTTACCCCTTTAAGCTTTTAATTATCTTAAAGGGGTAGTGTTGTATTTTGTTTCGAACACACTGAAGTTGGAAGTCTGAGATTTCCCAGTTTTGTTTATCGTATGTAGTATTATTCCGTATTGCCATAAGTGTTATTATTGCATTGGTTGCACAATTACTTTTTCGTATGTGGTTTGTTGTATTGGTAAACATAGTATTTTGCATCCACACGCTACCGCAGCATTTTTCATAGTGGCCTTTATTAAGGAGGTTTATTGCGCTGCCATGGGCGAGCTTCTAGAGTCATCCCAGACTGTCCATGGAGCTTGCTCATGCGCAGAGTAATTTACGACCCTGTGGCGCCAGGCCAGATCTGATAAAATCGCAGCCGGCAGATTCTCACACCAGGCTGTAGAAAGAGGGTGCCATAAATGTTGACCCTTTGTCAATCCAAGTAATTAGTTTCTCTCTCTCCAAGTGGTGACGTCACGGTGTGTGGTAAGAATGAGACCAGGCGCAGGATGAACAGGAGTTTACTAAAGCAGACTGTGCGTCCGACGTATTGAGTACTATACACTGAAACGGCTTCAGGCCGGCACAAACTAAATAGCGCTCGAAACCATATGTACCACATACTGACATAATCAAGGCAATACTCCACGAAGTCACCGACAAACACAAGAACAGTTATAGGCTGTGGTGATGAGAAACAGGTGTGCGTAATCATGGAGAGTCCGGGGTGTGTAGTTGAATGGATTGCTGACAGCCGGAAGAATGGACGGTAGCAGCTAATAGGCCGGCGACAGGAAGCGACGTAGTCGGGATTCCCCGGAGGGAGGCGTGACCACGGGAGGCACCGTGACAGGTGAATGTTTAAGTTTATGTTTATATTGATGCTGTGTTTATGGGCATTTCTCAGATTAAGGGCCAAATTGAGTTGCTGCAATTTTGAAAATTAAAATTCCAAATTTGACTAATTGGTATACATCAAATTATCAGTCCTTAAGTCAGGAGCGACGTTATGAGCTTGGTTGAGACCATAAGATAAGGGAATTTATGATTTTTTTGCCATTTTCTTAACTATGTCAAGTAAATGTGTCATTACCATCACATCATCGAATATATGTAAAAAATAAAACTTAAATGATAAATCAGTGCTTTTAAAAAATGTTGTGGTTTCACATGGAATCTATTTTATCTTGAACTTAATGGGATTGTTGATTTTTACTTGCAAGATGAATTATAGTCATTTAAGTATCTACATTTCTGATTCATCAATCTACCCTGGCTTGGAATATAAGCTTATTTTAAGTGAATGCCATATATCAAAACTTTTTAATACAGTGTTCATTTAGACTGTCCAACATTGTTAGAAATATATAATTGTAGGATGTTTTTGTAATTTATACATAATTTATTGGCAAAAATATGTATGGTGATGGTATTGCAGTTCTGGTAATGACAGTTTGTTGCGGTGATGACAAATCACTGATCATAACCTATTGTAATTTAAGAGCCTAAGTGACTTCAGACCAACAAAAAAAACACCAGCTAGTAATCTGTTTAAACATCAAAACAGTTTAATCTGATTATGGGAGACCAAACTATTTAATCATTTCATAGCCATGTTGAATAAAAAAAAACATGAAACAGGAGGGCAGTTAAGAACAGGTAAAATGCTGAAATAACACATTAGTCATATTACGTATCCCAAACAAATAGAATCTAATCTGACAGTTTACTTAAACTTTTTGTTCAACAATTGCTTAAAAAATTAAACACCATAAACTTGTCATTGATACCAAATCTTTCACAAAACAGACAAAAACTTGTCAAACTTCCATCCTCTCATCCATCATGGACGATACTTTATTCCAGACAGAGACATCAAGCATCATATGCCTCTTGGTGACTGGTTTTGGCTCTGGCATGAGCCCCAGGAAATCTTCATGCCTGTACCACAGGATGTCGTCTTTCAGAGGCCAAAAAAAACGGTTAACCCCAATGATACACATTGTTTTCACCTGGACAGACTCTTCATCGACATCCTGGACCACACCTGGGTAGGCCTCCCCATCGTAACAGACCACACACCATTCTCCCATCAAAGACATGGTTATTTCAGGCGTTGTATTGAGCATCCCTTGGCATGGCTCTGTCTTCATAGTGGTTTTCTTTTTCTGTGCTTTGTTGAGGACCACAGACTCAGGGGCAAAGCAGAGGCAATGTTCAGGAGCTGAGCAGAAACGGCTTATGTGGCCAGTTGATGTGGCCGGACTTGGTGGTAAAAATCTACAAACAAAAAGCACAACAGTCATAATTTCACACAACACAAATATAAACTAAAAGACAACCAACACTTTGGACTGTTGTACTGCTTGTGTGGTGTGTGCTCAAGCTTACCTGGTGGATTTTCATTGTACCACATACAGTTTCATGCTGGTCTGGTATAGATCTGTCATTTTCTTCTATCTCACTTTCTGTGATGTAGAAGAGCTTGATTTTTGACTTCTCTTCTATCAGCTTCTCAAAGAACATCCTCCCATCTGGAATGTCTGTTCCACCTGCAACAAGAACATCTGCCCTCCGTTTTAAGGCTGCGTCAACCCCATCAGCTGCACCCTTTCCATGGCCTGCCTCTAGGAAATTCCATGTGACCTTTTTAAATCCTAGCTGAAATGTAACAGAGCTGAGACAGAAGAAGTTCTTCTTTGAACGATACTGCGTCGTTGGTCCATCACTTATCATGCGCAGTGTGTTCAGAGACGGGATGAGCTCTTTGAAGTGAGAGAGTACAGGACTCAGATGTGTCCATATTGCTGAGGCATCATGTCGCATTGAAGCGGAGACTGAAGATATTTCATTTAAAATATAGTGACTTTTGATTGGTAAATGTATATTAATTCATTTAAGATAACGTATTCAACATAAATTCTTTAAAGAACAGTATGTTTAATGTATCTGCCGTCATCACCACCACAACCTGTCATTACCAGCACAAGCTGTAATGTACTGGTAATGACTGTGCTGGTAATGACATTTTTGTAAAAAAAACTAGCCTTACTAGCAAAGATGATGACTAAGCAAGAGTAGCTAGCTTTCTACATGTAATGTACACCATTTTAACTATTAAAGTGATACAAATAATCAAAAAATGTTTAAAAATACAGAAATACAACACATATGGTAATGACACATAATAAGTGTACATGCCCAACACAAAGAATAGATTAGTAGATTTACTTACTTTTCTGGACATCAAGGCATCAGTCTTGCAGCTTGAAATCCATGTGCTCCACTATGCTATTAGGTTACCATGGCTACCAAATAAACTTTTGATGAAAAAACACTAGGAAAGTGCCTTTATGCAGAGCGTGTTGGTAATGACGGCTAAACCATGGGACAGGTAGAAATTAAGCAAAATAAAGTACAAAATGTGTATATATGCTTAATCTGTGCATGTAGTTTATTAGTTCAGGTAACATTTAATTCATATGCATATTTTTTTAAATTAATTTGTGATAAATAAGGTTTGAGATATAGCACGACATGTGAAAACTCTGGTGGCGGACAACGCCAAAACACATAATGTACCACAAAACACCAATAAAATGTGTTAAAATCATTAGTAAGAGCAGCCATAAAAAAAATTCTAGGCTTGTTTTTGTTTATACTAATTAGTGGTGCTAAAATGCATTAGATTTAATTCGTTTTTAATAGAATTACACCCTGTGGACAGAAATAGGCCCGAATTCTGGGAAATACCCTTATAGTCCTTTATAGACATGTTGTAAGTGTAATGCCATTTGCTATTTATTAATGTACATATGTATATTGCATAACCCTTAACTAATACTGTTTACATTCACATTTTAGTCATTTAGCAGGCGACTTAGTTAGTTAGTCACGAAAAAAAAGTATGAGCATGCACTATCAAGAGTACAGTGATGGGCCTTAACATCATATTCTAACCAGACAGCACTATAGTGGTCAGAACCAAACCAATAAGTTACAAATGTATAGGGGTGAGGGCATTCACAGCCATCCACTCAGATGGGTGAGAGCATACGGTACTAGGAGGTAACTAGCCCCCCTTAAGAACAATCTAATTGCTGACACAAAAAAGCAATGTTTGGAAAAATAGTTGGTATGTGGATGAAGGTCATGCTTAGGCGAATAAACTATAACGGGAAATAAATGGCTACAGTTTAGTTATTTCATGAAATGTTGTTTTTAGAAAAGGGGTGTTTTTTTTAAGTACCGGGGTAACTGCTCCCCCCCACTAAGTCTAGTTGTCTTATTTTAATGATTTAAATACAATTTTGGGGGAAATGATGTTGCACATGTCACCATTAATATCCGTACTATGAGGAGATTTTATGTAAAGTCCCTCTTTTTAACTCACCTTCACATTAACCTTCTTTGTTCTTTATTTGTTGTTCCTTTTCCATAAAATCCATTATGTAATGCAAGATTTGAAATCCCAGCAGTCTTTAAAATTACATTCAGGAGAAAAAGGTTTTCAATAACTCATGATCCCACCTCCTGCACTACTCACACCGAATCCAGTCCCCACCTGTGACTGAAAACGGGGGAGAGATGCCAATTGAAAAGCGCTCTCTTAAAAACGTAGATAGCTATCTAGCTATATGACATAACTTGCTGTGTAAAAGGCTATAAAGTTGATTTAACTGTAAAGCTATCAGCCACTAGTGGAAACATTTACAACTGAAATTTTAGTTACATTATCTTTTTTTATGTATTTTACCTCAGACGATCTGGTAGTAAGGTTGCTATTACTCCTAGCAGTTTATGCTAACTAGCTAGCTGGCTAGCATTTACTGCTAGCAAGTTAGCATAAACTAGATATAACTGGGCAAGTAATTGTCTAAATGACAGGTAGAAACACATTCATAACCATAAAGGGGTTACCCCAGTTGGCTAGTTTCCCCCTACTACCCTACCAGCCAACCGTTTTTACATGGTCCTTCTATAATCTATACAGATTTTGTGACCAATCGTTTTTCTACATGTTACGTGATTTATCCGGATTTAGCGGCCAATAGTTTTTACACTATAACATGAGAATGTATCGTAGGCCTATCAAACATTAAACAGAAATGTCTACGTGTTGCAATAAACGATACCGGGGTGAAATTATGGAATGCTAGCAATTATTGTAGTATTAGATGGAATATAGATTTACCACATAGGGCCTATGCATTTAACCGTGTGAAAGCAACAGCAAACATTTCAACAATATAAAAAAAACACTCTCCACTCCTATGGTGCGTTATCAACACAGTAATAATACATTTTAACAACTCCTTCCAAATGCAAGCTTTATAAGTCAATTATCGATTTTAAGCAATTGTTACATACCAAAATACCAGTATTTTATTGAAAAGTAAACAGTTAATATTCTTTATCACCAAACCATTTTTGGAGCTGCATATGTATTTATTATGGCAATCCTCTCCCTACAATTTGACATTTGCGGTGCACTCGATCCTATAGCTGTACAGCAAACCAGCAATCTGTTCGCTAGCTCAACTGACCTGTGTTGATTGTCAGTTTATTGTTCCAATCAGAGTGCCGACTGTGCGTTTCACTAACCAATCTGTTGCAGGTTATTTATTTTGTAAGGGCGATGCTTCGGCTACTATCTCTGGATGCTTGTAGAGTAATCCACGTAGACTCAGTAAATGAGTGACAAAAAGTTTCAAAACCTGGCCAGATAATTTCAAGTCATCAGACTCGAGTCCAAGTCATGTGTCTCGAGTACACAACTCGGGTGTTTTGAATACATTGAGTTCGTAGACAAAACTGACCAGGCTTTTTCACATGGAGGTTTATTTTTCAAAGGTCTGCAGTGGGTCTGTTTAAACTATGCGATTGATATTGGAGACAGGTTTATATCAGTGAATGTCATCTATTAATTTACTGTTTATAGTATTTGTAATTGGCAGCCATATCAGCCAGGGAAACTAATTATTCACACTTTATGATAGAACAATCACATTTGTTTTGCCTGACTATGGCTCTCTTTACCTGAATTTTAGGATTTTCTTGTGATCACAACAAAACTACCTAGTTTTCTAAAATAGAGATTATATTGAGTTTTCTTAGAAAAAATGGGCCAGCCTGAGAATAGAACATCACGTTTTCTGCCTGAGTGTGGCGCTGTTTACCGCAATTTTCTGGATTATCTTGTGACGAGAACAAAACACAATTGGCCCAGCATCGTCCAGGTTTGTCCGGGGTAGACCGTCATTGTAAATAAGAATATGTTAACTGACTTGCCTAGCTAAATAAAGGTAAATACATTTTTGGGAAAAAACAACAATAATTTCAATACAATCTAATCTCAGGGATTTAACAATGGTAAAGGGAAAGGGGGATACTAGTCAGTTGTACAACTGAATGCATTCAACTGAAATGTGTCTTCTGCATTTAACCCAGCTACCTTAATCGACGTAAAGTAGCTCAAGCCAATGCTTACACCTATCCAATGCTTGCATATCCATGAGGAGAGGGATGGAAAATTGGTATGCAGCCATGAATTTCAGGTGGCATCATCAACAGATGGAATATGTCCCAAATGACACCCTATTCCTTATACATAGTGCATTAATTTTGACCAGGGACCATAGGGCTCTTGTCAAAAGTAGTGCATTATACAGGGAACAGTTATAGGGCATTCTGCCTGTTGAGCCTCACCCTGCCTATTGTAAACAACTTCTCCATCCCATTCCCCCACTTAAGCAAACGAAGGGGGAGAGGCTGTGACTATAATTGATGTAGGAAATTACTTTCCCTGTCAATAACTTTATTTTGAAACTTTCTTGGAATATTCAACAGACTGAACAGTCATCTACCAATGAGATCAATTAGTTGCATTGCAGAAGTGTGTGGTGTTGCCATTCAGCCATATCTAACCTTGGTATGGAATAACTGATAACTGAGGAAATTATTGGGGAAAGAAGTCACATTTCCAGTTTGCACAAATATTTATTTGACTTGCTGCAATACAGAGATACAGACGGTATAACAACATACATTAAATCTCGAACAATGTCTTCATTGTGTCTTCATTGAAAATTAAGCATAGTCTTCCTTTATTCACCATTTCAATAAGCAAAAAAAAAGAACAATACCAGTATTAATGGCCATTCATGTTTCTGGGTGTGGGGAGTGAGTGACTTGAGGGGGAGAAAGAACCAGTAGCGGCAGCAACCGGCAGGTAGGAGCTAGGGCCTCATGCCCTCCAGCATTGCAAATAAAGAGATGTGCAGAAAGATAATCAGCCTCAATGTCTCTGGATCCTTTCCCCTTAATGTATTTTTCATTTAAGCCAGGCCCATCTATTTACATAATTTATTTAAATCTCTAGTTGAGTAAAATACTGTAAATAGTTTTTTTAATCCAGACAATTGCTGTCAACAGCGCCAAACTCAGGGAGAAAACGGAATGTTCTATTCTCAGCCAAAGAAAACACAATTCAATTCTCTCTATTTGAGCAAAATAAGTAGTTTCGTAGCGATCACAAGAAAATCCTAACAAATCAGATAAAGAGCGCCACAGTCAGGCAGAACAATCTGAATGTTCTATCATAAAGTGAGAACAATTCGTTTTCCTGGTTGTTTGTTATATGGCTGCTACTTAGAAATACTATAACAGCAAATGAATGGATTACATTCACCGCTATAAACCTGTCTCCATATTAATCGCATAATTTACACAGACCCACCACGGACATGAAAAGCTGTCCCATGGTCTGTTTTGTGAACGAGTTAAATGTTTTCCAACACTGGTGGTAACCGGATGATCCCAATAATATGTGTAGTACCCTAATTGGTGCTCCCCTCTGCTATGTTCTATTGCGAACTGTCTGGGACTCGTCGTTTCCCTGTTTACTACTCAAATTGATTTTACTTATTAAGTCAAAGACAAAATTAACTGCAATACACTGGTCCCAAATATATTAGCATAACTAGGCTACACAGAACCACGGCGGAGTCATAGTAAAATAATAGGCTTTTTACCATATTAAAATGTGTCTCAGAGCAACATGCCTAGCTATACCCACTTGGGCGTGGTTTACGCAGCGCTCTCTGAAATAAGCGCTCGTATCGTCATACCAACGGATCGAGTTCTCGCCACACCGGCTCCAATGTGCAAACATAATGGCTTAGCATTGTTTCCACTTGAGAGAGAAGAATGAGCCTCAAGTCTGAACATTTAGGCTACAACACCAGTGGTGTAAAGTACTTAAGTAAAAATACTTGAAAGTACTACTTACGTTTTTTGGGGTGTCTGTACTTGACTATTTATACATATTTTATTTTTTACAACTTTTATTTTTACTTCACTACATTCTTAAAGAAAATAATGTACTTTTTACTCCATACATTTTCCCTGACACCCAAAAGTACTTAAGTTACATTTTGAATGCTTAGCAGGACAAGAAAATGGTCTAATTCACACACTTACAGTTGGTCGGAAGTTTACATACACTTAGGTTGAAGTCATTAAAACTATTTTTTTAAACCACTCCACAGATTTCATGATAACAAACTATAGTTTTGGCAAGTCGGTTAGGACATCTACTTTGTGCATGACGAGTAATTCTTCCAACAATTGTTTATAGACAGATTATTTCACTTATAATTCACTATATCACAATTCCAGTGGGTCAGACGTTTACATACACTAAGGTGACTGTGCCTTTAAACAGCTTGGACAATTCCAGAAAAGGAATGTCATGACTTTAGAAGCTTCTGATAGGCTAATTAACATCATTTGAGTCAACTGGAGGTGTACCTGTGGATGTATTTCAAGGCCTACCTTCAAACTCAGTGCCTCTTTGCTCATGGGAAAATCAAAAGAAATCAGCCAAGATCTCTGAAAAAGTCTGGTTCATCCTTGGGAGCAATTTCCAAACGCCTGAAGGTACCACGTTCATATGTATAAACAATAGTACGCAAGTATAAACACCATGGGACCCCGCAGCCGTCATACCGCTCAGGAAGGAGACTGTCTCCTAGAGATGAACGTACTTTGGTGCAAAAAGTGCAAATCAATCCCAGAACAACAGCATAGGACCTTGTGAAGATGCTGGAGGAAACATATACAAAAGTATCTACAGCGGGTGAAATAAGTATTGAACACGTCACCATTTTTCTCAGTAAATATATTTCCAAAGGTGCTATTGACATGAAATTTTCACCAGATGTTGGTAACAACCCAAGTAATCCATACATACAGTGGGGAGAACAAGTATTTGATACACTGCCGATTTTGCAGGTTTTCCTACTTACCAAGCATGTAGAGGTCTGTAATTTTTATCATAGGTACACTTCAACTGTGAGAGACTGAATCTAAAACAAAAATCCAGAAAATCACATTGTATGATTTTTTAATAATTAATTTGCATTTTATTGCATGACATAAGTATTTGATCACCTACCAACCAGTAAGAATTCCGGCTCTCACAGACCTGTTAGTTTTTCTTTAAGAAGCCCTCCTGTTCTCCACTCATTACCTGTATTAACTACATCTGTTTGAACTTGTTACCTGTATAAAAGACACCTGTCCACACACTCAATCAAACGGACTCCACACACTCAATCAAACAGCTGTGTAAGGACATCAGGGATAAAATTGTAGACCTGCACAAGGCTGGGATGGGCTACAGGACAATAGGCAAGCAGCTTGGTGAGAAGGCAACAACTGTTGGCGCAACTATTAGAAAATGGAAGAAGTTCAAGATGACGGTCAATCTCCCTTGGTCTGGGGCACCATGCAAGATCTCACCTCGTGGGGCATCAATGATCATGAGGAAGGTGAGGGATCAGCCCAGAACTACACGGCAGGACCTGGTCGATGACCTGAAGAGAGCTGGGACCACAGTCTCAAAGAAAACCATTAGTAACACACTGCGCCGTCATGGATTAAAATCCTGCAGCGCACGCAAGGTCCCCCTGCTCAAGCCAGCGCATGTTCAGGCCCGTCTGAAGTTTGCCAATGACCATCTGGATGATCCAGAGGAGGAATGGGAGAAGGTCATGTGGTCTGATGAGACAAAAATAGAGCTTTTTGGTCTAAACTCCACTCGCCGTGTTTGGAGGAAGAAAAAGGATGAGTACAACCCCAAGAACACCATCCCAACCGTGAAGCATGGAGGTGGAAACATAATTCTTTGGGGATGCTTTTCTGCAAAGGGGACAGGACGACTGCACCGTATTGAGGGGAGGATGGTTGGGGCCATGTATCGCGAGATCTTGGCCAACAACCTCCTTCCCTCAGTAAGAGCATTGAAGATGGGTCGTGGCTGGGTCTTCCAGCATGACAATGACCCGAAACACACAGCCAGGGCAACTAAGGAGTGGCTCTGTAAGAAGCATCTCAAGGTCCTGGAGTGGCCTAGCCAGTCTCCAGACCTGAACCCAATAGAAAATCTTTGGAGGGAGCTGAAAGTCCGTATTGCCCAGCGACAGCCCCGAAACCTGAAGGATCTGGATGGAGGAGTGGGCCAAAATCCCTGCTGCAGTGTGTGCAAACCTTTTCAAGAACTACAGGAAACGTATGATCTCTGTAATTGCAAACAAAGGTTTCTCTACCAAATATTAAGTTCTGCTTTTCTGATGTATCAAATACTTATGTCATGCAATAAAATGCAAATTAATTACTTAAAAATCATACAATGTGATTTTCTGGATTTTTGTTTTAGATTCCGTCACTCACAGTTGAAGAGTACCTATGATAAAAATTACAGACTTCTACATGCTTTGTAAGTGGGAAAACCTGCAAAATCTGCAGTGTATCAAATACTTGTTCTCCCCACTGTACAAATAGGCCTAGCTTGTGCATCACTATCACAAGCAAACCCCGGCTAACAGGGAACAATTCTCTATGTAGCTAACTTTATACTTCTTACTTCTTCTAAAAAGCATTGGATTGTTGTAAACATGGGCACCATCATTTTTGCACCAGTTTCTGCACTATACCTTAATCGAAGTCACATTGAGATTGACTTCATAATTTAAACCTAACCTATGACCTGACCCATCACCTGGCCTTGGGGGAAATTGTCAATCGCAGTTTTGGTATGAGTTCTGCCATGAACTGAGTTGGTCTGCCCTTTTCAATTTTTTCTTCCAATCCTGTGATTTTGATATTCGAATGCTTAAATGTCCTTCGAGGTCAATTAGCTTGAGTTGCATAGCTTTGTTTGCTGTCAGTAGATCTTCATACTGTCCCTAGAGGGTGGTAATGCGTGTCTCGTGGTCACCTGCGTTTTCTTCCAGGTCAATAATGCGGGTTGTGTGGTCAGCCAAGGAGGTTTGCACTGATTGTAAGGATGAGTCCAGATTATTAAATTGAGTGTTCATGTCCTTTTCCATTTTCTTGATAGCTGCTAGTATGATAGTTGGTGAAGGCTCTGAGTCAGGGTTAGCCATGCTAGCCATTACAGCCTTTTCGAGGAGGGGAGCAGACTCCTTTGTTCACCTACTAATGAATTGACACTCTCCTCGACCACTTGACCAGTTATCAGTTTCTATGTCACGGAAGAGAGAGAGAAGACAGAGAAGTTGAGGAGAGAACATACTTTTTCCCAAATGAGAATCTCCCCTTATGTAAATTCTAAAACACGTGGATATTAGCCTCCCACATGCTTTCTGTCCCTAAAACTGAAACTAAATAATATGAAAACAAAATATAAATATTTTATACAGCTAAAACTAAATAAAAACAAGCAAATCAGGTGTGAAAACTAACAAACTAAACAGAATTTCAAATACTAACAGAAAAACGAATAGAAATGAATATAAAAATAGCTATAATAACCTTGATGCACTGTTATTATTTCATGAAGTAATCGTATAGTGTATGTCACCATCTTCTCTCATTGATCGAATCAGGTGGGTATCCACCCAAAAGTGTTTAATGTCATGAGCGCGACTCCGATATCAAGTGTCTCGTTGAATTACACTCCCCTGTCTTGATAAATGAGAGAAGATTTGAAATTGACAAGATGGTGGGGTACACATAGTTGGATTACTTCATGGCGCGAAAACGTTTATCATTTAATAACAGAGCATTTTCTAAGTTCCAGCAAACCACCTGCAACTAGCCATGGAAGTTTAGAAGACAGCTGTGGCTTCCAAGTGGGGAACTGAGGAAGTATCGCCAAGTAAAGGTTGGTCGATAATTTGCTGCTTACCCTTAACACTACCTACGTATCAACAGCTGGAACAGTTAGTAATGACGGACTAGCCATTGATTTATTAGCTAGAGTTCTTCCAGTTCAAGTTATGTGGACATGAAAAGCGTTTCCCTCCCAGAAATCCTGTGCTTTTAGTTCAGTGAGATGGGGATGCGGGTGGATGAGTTGGTGGCCAAGGTGAAGATGTCCGTGTACAAAGATAACACCTACACAGAGGCGTTCCAAAGCTCACCCCTGATCCACATCCGGGACAAGGTGTACGTGGAGGTTAAGGTCAAGGAGCCGGAAGACTTCTTCCACCTATTTGTAGGCCTATTTTTGCTCTTTAAACATGGTATGAACAATTAATCTAGCAAGCTGTGAGCAATTCAGTTGTGAGTGGAGCTTAATACTGGATCTGCTACAACTATGCATGTCTTCTGTGACAAATTGTTTAAGTTCAATGATGGAGGGTCTTGGATTTTACATTCTAATGATCAGATAAATATTTGTTCAATCTAATACACTCTTTCACAAGGGTGTGTGAATTACGAGATGGTCACCTTTCTTAAGGTGACATCCGGCACAAACGGAGAGGACTCCACTATTCGGTACAGCTTTGACATGTTCCACATTGTCGAGGAGCCTCAGAACCTGTACCTGCACTGCACAGTGCACTTGTGCTCCCCGGACGATAATGAACCCTGCATCCATGTAAGTTCCCTGACCTTCAGTTCAATGCGTTTTCAGCTGTTTGCATGGAATACCAAGATTTTGCCTAGTACAGATACAATATTGATCATCTACTCCCCTCCATCCTTCCCACGGCAACAGGAGTGTAAATCTATAACCAAGAGGGCAGTTGTGCGTGGAGACCCAACTCGAGGCCTACTGTCATACGGACTAATCAGAATTGACATGCCAGAGAGACCCCAATCTAGTAAGGATTTTTGATTTCTGAAAATACACTTAATTTTGTTTTGGTGATGGCTCCTCAAATATTTCCTTTGCTCACTCCACTTGCATGTGTTAATATGATTGTGACATAGTCCTGGGTTCATGTTGAGGCTAGGGGTGGCTGGGGAAGGGTTGTGGTATTTGAGAGGAGTCAACTGTCGTCTTGACTTCGTTCCAGATCTGCTGATGACGACGATGGCTCCTGTGACTGGTATCTGGGCCCTGGGCCTCTTCCTCCTTGTCCTCATCACCATGGCCAAGGCAGGAAACCGACTACTGTCATGGCTGGCAAACCGCTGACATCCAACAATGTGGATTTAAATAAGGGAATAACACTCACCCTCTTTTTGGTTTCTATGACAATTAAATGAGTCTCTGCAGAAATTGTGTGGCTTTGACATTTGATAAACATATCTTTACCACAGAAGTTACCGATAATTCAGCCCTGCAGTTATTCAAGAATGTGGCTGTGGGTTACAAACAAGTTTAAACAAGGAACATGAGTTGCTGGTTTAAATATGTCTGTTATCAAGCACAGCAACTCTTTCAATGTCTCTAAAGTACAGTGGTGGAAAAATTACTTAATACTTGAGTAGAAGTAAAGATACCTTAACAGAAAATGACTCAAGTAAAAGTGAAAGTTACCCAGTACTTCAGTAAAAGTCTAAAAGTATCTGGTTTTAAATGTACTTAAGTACAGTGGTAGAACAAGTACTCAATTGTCATACTTGAGTAAAAGTACAAAGTAAAAGTACATGCTAAACAACAAATTCCTTATATTAAGCAAACCAGATGGCACGATTTTCATATTACTTTTAATTACGGACAGACAGGGGCACACTCCAACACTCAGACATAATTTCCAAACACAGTATTTGTGTTTTGTGAGTCCGCCAGATCAGATGGGTGATCAGATAACACTTTAGGGATAACAAAGTGTTATATTGATTGGTGCCATAATTATGTCCTGCTTGAGCATTCTAAAAGTACTTTTAGGTGTCAGGGAAAATGTATGGAGTAAAAAGTACATTATTGTCTTTAGGAATGTAGTGGAGTAAAAGTAGAAGTCGTCAAATATATATATATAAATAGTAAAGTAAAGCACAGATACCCCAAAAAACTACTTAAGTACTACTTAAAAGTATTATTACTTAAGTACTTTACATCACCGCTAAAGTATATGATGGAATAGGAACTGATTATATACAGTCGTGGCCAAAAGTTTTGAGAATGACACAAGTATTGGTCTCCACAAAGTTTGCTGCCTCCGTGTTGATGATGGCAATTTGCATATACTCCAGAATGTCATGAAGATTGATCAGAAAAAGTCCCTCTTTGCCATGAAAATGAATTTAATCCCCAAAAAACATTTCCACTGCATTTCAGCCCTGCCACAAAAGGACCAGCTGCCATCATGTCAGTGATTGTCTCGTTAAAACAGGTGAGAGTGTTGACGAGGACAAGGCTGGAGATCACTCTGTCATGCTGATTGCGCCAGGACCGTCTCCTAAAGTTGATTCAGCTGCGGGATCGGGGCACCAAAAGTGCAGAGCTTGCTCAGGAATGGCAGCAGGCAGGTGTGAGTGCATCTGCACGCACAGTGAGGCGAAGACTTTTGGAGGATGGCCTGGTGTCAAGAAGGGCAGCAAAGAAGCCACTTCTCTCCAGGAAAAACATCAGGGACAGACTGATATTCTGCAAAAGGTAGAAGGATTGGACTGCTGAGGACTGGGGTAGAGTCATTTTCTCTGATGAATCCCCTTTCTGATTGTTTGGGCCATCCGGAAAACACCTTGTCCGGAGAAGACAAGGTGAGCGCTACCATCAGTCCTGTGTCATGCATCCTGAGACCATTCATGTGTGGGGTTGCTTCTCAGCCAAGGGAGTGGGCTCACTCACAATTTTGCCTAAGAACACAGCCATGAATAAAGAATGGTACCAACACATCCTCCGAGAGCAACTTCTCCCAACCATCCAAGAACAGTTTGGTGATGACCAATGCCTTTTCCAGCATGATGGAGCACCTTGCCATAAGGCAAAAGTGATAACTAAGTGGCTCGGGGAACAAAACATCTACATTTTGGGTCAATGGCCAGGAAACTCCCCAGACCTTAATCCCATTGAGAACTTGTGGTCGAACCTTAAGAGGCGGGTGGACAAACAAAAACCCAGAACTTCTAAAACTCCAAGCATTGATTATGCAAGAATGGCCTGCCATCAGTCAGGATGTGGCCCAGAAGTTAATTAACAGCATGCCAGGGCGGATTGCAGAGGTCTTGGAAAAAGAAAGGTCAACACTGCAAATATTGACTGTTTGCATAAACTGAATGTCATTGTCAATGAAAGCCTTTGACACTTATGGAATACTTGTAATTATACTTCAGTGTACCATAGTAACTACTGACATAAAGATCTACGAACACTGAAGCAGCAAACTTTGTGGAGACCAATATTTGTGTCATTCTCAAAACTTTTGGCCACGACTGTAGTACAGTTGACTGTAACTGTACTTTAGGAAATTGTAGTGATTCTTAGTAATCAGCAGATGGCAATAGTAGCCTTTCTGTTGGGGTGCCAGATGGTCTATCATTCATCCCCAGAGGCAGATGAGTTTTACCCTGAAGACTGGCACAACATTCTTGGTCCGTGCAATCCGGGATAGGCTACTTGAGACGTCCATATCGCATTGAAGTTGAAATTGAACATGGTTAGGGTTAGATAAGAGTTATGGTTAAGGTAGGCATATGGTTAGAATTTAGGGCAGGGACGTCCCAAGGATCCCAGATAGCGCTGTCGTTCGTAGCGTTTGGCGGAAGCAAGGAGTTTGGGTAGCCAGACAAGGGGAGTTACTTTCCAGAGGAAAATTGCTTTGTCCAATAGACACTCCACAATATGTACACTGATTTCCTCCCCTTCTTTCTAGTAGAAAGTCACTGCGCCCTTTTTGTTTTCTATCAGATCTCAGAAGGCAGTGAGTTTATGGGACTAGTGCAGCCTGCAAGAGGCATGCTGTGGTTGAGGGGAAATACGGAAATCTAACTGATGGCTTCTGGATACTTGGGCGGAAATAATTTAAGACAATTATGTTTTTGTAGATTTGTTTAGGCTACAGGTTATCCTCCACAAGCTTGTTGCAACTAAAATACTTTTTTTCGTTCCTGTTCTCCTCCCTCATACTTCATCGTGCAGAAAAGCTATTGTTGAATGTGTAGAGGGGAAGGAACACGCAGTCTTATATCTGTAATATGCCAGCGGAAATTACCATGCTGTGTTAACCATTAGCCCATGTGGGACATTAGGAAATGGAATTGAATAGAAAAACGGACTCCGGGCTTTGAATAACCCGTGATCACATCTTGGGGGGAAATTGCAAATTAATTTCTTCCTGTGAGATTATGCCGAACTGTTTCGGAAACTTGGATAGTTAGCAAGCGATCTGTTTTGAGCGCACCGCGACCTAAATAATGTCTAGAGGTTGAAGGCGGGAGAGAACTTCTAAAACACCCTAAAAAAAAGAACTCAACTAAAAAGTTAGACTTTTTATGTAGTCACATAGCGGTTCACTCATCACTTGACAGAACTTTCCAACCACATCTGACTGTGACAATCCCTCGCACGGGCTAAAGAGTGCGCAAAAAGATGGCATTCCTCTGGAGACGCGCTTCTCCGGGGCTGTGGAAACAAATAATGGCTTCGCTCGTCTTGCTCTTGTGCAACAGGCTTGTGGCCAATGCGGACGATGACACTTTCAACGCAGAGGTGCAGTATTTTATTTGAATGTGTCCTTAAATGTCAAAATTCTTTGAAATTGTGGCAGTCCGTTATTGCATGACCATGATCTCTATCCTGGTGGTCAGATAGTGATGATCTAAATGGTCTTCACTGATCATTACTTCTCATGTTCTTGTCATCACTGGTCAACAGGGCATGCGCAAATTAATGGAAATATTTGGTGCGCAGATTTATGACCCATGACCTTTTCCTAACTTCCACATATGGCAGGCATATTAGGACTTATTATGTGTTAGGGAAAACTTTGACCTCTAGGTAAAAAATGTACATGCCTGTAAATCACAGAATGTGTTCCTTACCTATTGTGCTGCTTTTCCTACAGGCATGTTGTGCAAGATATCCAGATTGATCACTTTTGACCATTCATCTTTATGGTGGCTGATTTCTCTCGTTCTCCCACTAGCTCTCTCGCCTGTGTGTGTGTGTGTGTGTGTGTGTGTGTGTGTGTGTGTGTGTGTGTGTGTGTGTGTGTGTGTGTGTGTGTGTGTGTGCGCAATGCATGCCTGTTTACAGAGAATGCATGAACTCTCCAGCTGTGTTCAGTGGGTCCATTACGTTTTTTAAATTCCCCTTTCAATGGGTTTAGCAAGGCAAGCTCTCTGTGCTATGTCTTGGTTGGGTGTCTCTTTTAGTTTCCATTGGATTATTAATAGTATATTAGTCTTGCGTGCCAGACTTTACAGCTAGATACATTTCTGGTTTTTGCTAGATTAATTGTGTGTATGTGTGTGTGTGTGTGTGTGTGTGTGTGTGTATATGTGTGTGTGTATATATATATGTGTGTGTGTGTGTGTGTGTGTGTGTGTGTGTGTGTGTGTGTACACACACACACACACACACACACACACACACACACACAGGCGAGAGAGCTAGTGTGTGTGTGTGTGTGTGTGTGTGTGTGTGTGTGTGTATGTATGTACAAGTATTTGATACACTGCCGATTTTGCAGCTTTTCCTACTTACAAAGCATGTAGAGGTCTGTAATTTTTATCATAGGTACACTTCAACTGTGAGAGACGGAATCTAAAACAAAAACCCAGAAAATCACATTGTATGATTTTTAAATAATTAATTTGCATTTTATTGCATGACATAAGTATTTGATCACCTACCAATGAGTAAGAATTCCGGCTCTCACAGACCTGTTAGTTTTTCTTTAAGAAGCCCTCCTGTTCTCCACTCATTACCTGTATTAACTGCACCTATTTGAACTCGTTACCTGTATAAAAGACACCTGTCCACACACTCAATCAAACAGACTCCAACCTCTCCACAATGGCCAAGACCAGAGAGCTGTGTAAGGACATCAGGGATAAAATTGTAGACCTGCACAAGGCTGGGATGGGCTACAGGACAATAGGCAAGCAGCTTGGTGAGAAGGCAACAACTGTTGGCGCAATTATTAGAAAATGGAAGAAGTTCAAGATGACGGTCAATCTCCCTCTGTCTAGGGAACCATGCAAGATCTCACCTCGTGGGGCATCAATGATCATGAGGAAGGTGAGGTATCAGCCCAGAACTACACGGCAGGACCTGGTCAATGACCTGAAGAGAGCTGGGACCACAGTCTCAAAGAAAACCATTAGTAACACACTATGCCGTCATGGATTAAAATCCTGCAGCGCACGCAAGGTCCCCCTGCTCAAGCCAGCGCATGTCCAGGCCCGTCTGAAGTTTGCCAATGACCATCTGGATGATCCAGAGGAGGAATGGAAGAAGGTCATGTGGTCTGATGAGACAAAAATAGAGCTTTTTGGTCTAAACTCCACTCGCCGTGTTTGGAGGAAGAAGAAGGATGAGTACAACCCCAAGAACACCATCCCAACCGTGAAGCATGGAGGTGGAAACATCATTCTTTGGGATGCTTTTCTGCAAAGGGGACAGGACGACTGCACCGTATTGAGGGGAGGATGGATGGGGCCATGTATTGCGAGATCTTGTCCAACAAACTCCTTCCCTCAGTAAGAGCATTGAAGATGGGTCGTGGCTGGGTCTTCCAGCATGACAACGACCCGAAACACACAGCCAGGGCAACTAAGGAGTGGCTCCGTAAGAAGCATCTCAAGGTCCTGGAGTGGCCTAGCCAGTGTCCAGACCTGAACCCAATAGAAAATCTTTGGAGGGAGCTGAAAATCCGTATTGCCCAGCGACAGCCCAGAAACCTGAAGGATCTGTATGGAGGAGTGGGCCAAAATCCCTGCTGCAGTGTGTGCAAACCTGGTATAGAACTACAGGAAACGTATGATCTCTGTAATTGCACCAAATATTAATTGTACCAAATATTAAGTTCTGCTTTTCTGATGTATCAAATACTTATGTCATGCAATAAAATGCAAATTAATTACTTAAAAATCATACAATGTGATTTTCAGGATTTTTGTTTTAGATTCCGTCTCTCACAGTTGAAGTGTACCTATGATAAAAATTACAGACCTATACATGCTTTGTAAGTAAGAAAACCTGCAAAATCGGCAGTGTATCAAATACTTGTTCTCCCCACTGTATATATATATATATATATACCATTAATCTAGCAAGAACCAGAAATGTGTCTAGCTGTAAAGTCTGGCACGCAAGACTAATATACTATTAATAATCCAATGGAAACTAAAAGAGACACCCAACCAAGACATAGCACAGAGAGCTTACTGAACAAAAATATAAAGGCAACAAGAAAAGTGTTGGTCCCATGTTTCATAAACTGAAATAAAAGATCCCAGAAAATCATACAAAAAAAGCTTATTTCTCTCAAATGTTGTGCACAAATTTGATTACATCCCTGTTAGTGAGCATTTCTCATTTGCCAACATAATCCATCCACTTGATATGTGTGGCATTAAATAAGCTGATTAAACAGCATGATCATTACACATGTGCACCTTGTGCTGGGGACAATAAAAGGTCACTCTAAAATGTGCAGTTTTGTCATGCAACACAATGCCACAGATGTCTCAAGTTTTGAGGGGGAGTGTGATTGGCATGCTGACTGCAGGAATGTCCACTAGAGCTAGGGCCAGATAATTAAATGTTAATTTATGTACCATAAGCCGCCTCCAACGTCATTTTAGAGAATTAGGCAGTACGTCCAACCGGCCTCACAACCGCAGACCACATGTAACCACGCCAGCCCAGGGCCTCCACATCTGTCTTCTTCACCAGCGGGATCGTCGTGAGACCAGTCACCAAGACAGCTGATGAAACTGTGGGTTTGCACAACCGAAGAATTTCTGTACAAACTGTCTCAGGGAAGCTCATCTGCGTGCTCGTCATCCTCACTAGGGTCTTGACCTGACTGCAGTTCGGTGTCGTAAGCGACTTCTGTGGGCAAATGCTCAAGTGTGCTCTTCACGGATGAATCCCGGTTTCAACTGTAACGAGCAGATGGCAGAAAGCCTGTATGGCATCGCGTGGACGAGCGGTTTGGTGATGTCAATGTTGTGAACAGAGTGGTTTCCTTACCCATGGTGGAGGTGGGCTTATGGTATGGGCAGGCATAAGCTACGTACCACAATTGCATTTTATCGCTGGCAATTTGCATATCTGTATTCCCAGTCATGTGAAATCCCTAAATTAGGTTCTAATAAATGTATTTCAATTGACTGATTTCCTTATATGAACTGTAACTCAGTAAAATTGCATGTTGAGTTTATATTTTTGTTCAGTGTGTGTATAGTACAGTTGAATATAGACAGTTTAGTAGTATTTTTGTAAAACATTGCCTGTATATACTGTAAGTTGTTTGTTTTGTGTTTAAGAGAGACTTCACTCAAATTACAAAATGACACATTGGTTTCCTTACCCTGTAAACAGTCTATGGACAAGGTATGACGGCAATCCATGGTTTGGTTTCCCTGGAACTGTTTCCACATTTGTGGAACAAATCCCATTCAAGTCATTGGACCGATATTATCATTTTTCGTGCATCATGTCCAAATCATCCGAACGTATCTTAAATTGATTGTAACTTCAACAAAGTCACATAGATGTTTTGAACATGATGCACTAAGAATGTTAATATCGGTCCCATTACTTGAATGGGATTTGTACCACACATGCAAAAACCTTAGCTTGTGGAAACAGTGCCAGGGAAAATCAATCAAGGCATGGATTTCTGCTATACCTTGTCCATAGACCGCTTACAGGGTAAGGAAACCAATGTGTCATTTTGTAATTTGGGTGAACTGTCCCTTTAACGGCTTACATTCCAAAGCTTTTACTATTAGACCCTATGACGCCTGCTTTGTCTGTCCTGTTAACCACAGGATCGGATCAGTAGATATCTAAGCTGCCAATACGGAGGTGCGACTCAAAGGAGGAATGCCATAGAAACCATCTGTTTCTCTGTCCTCTCTGTCTCTATGTTTAAATTTTTTAACCCCTCTCTCTCATTCTCTGTCACTTTCTCCATCTCTCTCTGTCTCTTTCTCTGTCACTCACTCACTCACTCACTCACTCACTCACTCACTCACTCACTCACACACACACACACAAATCTCTCTCTCCATCTCTCTATCCCTGTTGTGTAATTGCAGTCGTGGTTGCAGAGTTTTGGCTACCTGTCCCAGGCCAGTAGACAGATGTCCACCATGCAGTCCTCTCAGATCCTGTCAAATGCCGTCAGCGACATGCAGCGCTTCTATGGCCTGGAGGTCACTGGAGAGATGGACCCTGCCACACTGAAGTATGGATGGCACTGACAGCCTAAATCATACTATTCTCCTAGTGTCTGCAGCCCTCCAGGTTGATTGTACAGCCTGATAGACTAAGTTGGTAATGATGTCAAGATAACGTAGGGTCATGATTACATTTATAGAGCTATTCTGAGCCAGAAGGAAGGAAGTTGCACCTCCTGGACTAGGTGTATGGAACCAATCTCTAGCCTTTAATTAACATGAATGTATCTGATCCTATATATGTATGTGGTTATCAGGGCTCTTTTCAATTGTGTTTTTCTCTCTTCCCTTTAGGGCTATGAGAAGGCCTCGCTGTGGAGTCCCAGACAAATCTTTTGGGCAGACTAAGAACAGTGTGAGGCAGAAACGCTACACTCTCACTGAACAGAAGTGGGACAAGAACCGTCTGACCTACAGGTGTGTGGTGGGTCTATGTATGCTGGGGGATTCTAAAAAAAACATTTTGGGAATCTCACAGATATCCCCCTGCTTGAACTGACGGCCGTGCAAAGTGTCAGTATTAACAATACGTCAAAGAGACCTGCATTCCCATATGTGTTTAGACCACTGACAACACATGCATCATTTGTAATGACCCTCTATACTGTATATACTGAACAAAAATATAAACGCAACATGCAACAATTTCATAGATTTTACTGAGTTACATTTCGTATAAGGAAATCACTCAATTTAAATCAATAAATTAGGCCCTAATCTATTGATTTCACATGACTTGGAATACAGATATCCATCTGTTGGTCACAGATACCATAAAAAAAGGTAGGGGTGTGGATCTGGTGTGACCACCATTTGCCTCATGCGGTGCGACACATCTCCTTTGCGTAGAGTTGATCAGGCTGTTGATTGTTGCCGGTGGAATGTTGTCTCACTCCTCTTCAATGGCTGTGCGAAGTTGGTGGAAATTGACGGGAACTGGAACACGCTGTTGTACAATCAATCTAGAGCATCCCTAACATGCTCAATGGGTGACATATCTGGTTAGTATGCAGGCCATGGAACTGGGACATTTTCAGCTTCCAGGAACTGTGTACAGATTCTTGTGACATGGGGCCGTGCATTATCATGCTGAAACATGAGGTGATGGCGGCGGATGAATGGCACGACAATGAGCCTCGGATCTCGTCATGGTATATCTGTGCATTCAAATTGCCATGAATAAAATGCAATTGTGTTCGTTGTCCGTAGCTTATGCCTTCCCATACCATAACCCCACCACCACCATGGGGCACTCTGTTCACAACGTTGACACAAGCAAACCGCTCACCCACACCACCATACACGTAGTCTGCGGTTGTGAGGCCGATTGGACGTACTGCCAAATTCTCTAAAACTACGTTGGAGGCAGCATATGGTAGAGAAATTAACATTATATTATTTGGCAACGGCTCTGGTGGACATTCTTGCAGTCAGCATGCCAATTGCATGCTCCCTCAAAACTTCAGCCTTGTGTTGTGACAAAACTGCACATTTTAGTGGCCTTTTAATGATCCCAGCACAAGGTGCACCTGTGTAATTATGCTGTTTAATCAGCTTCTTGGTATGCCACACCTGTCAGGTGGATTATCTTGGCAAAGGAGAAATACTCACTAACAGGGATGTAAACTAATTTGTGCACAAAATTTGAGAGAAATAAGCTTCTTGTGCGTATGGAAAATGTCTAGCATCTTTTATTTCAGCTCATGAAACAAGGGACCAACACTTTAAATATTGCGTTGATATTTTTATCCTTTCCTCAACCCCTTCTCCCAGCATTATGAATACTACCCCAAAGGTCGGTGAGGAGAGGACACAGGAGGCCATCCGCAAGGCCTTTGAGGTGTGGGAGCATGTGACACCACTGAGCTTCAAAGAAATTGCTTTCCAAGACATCACCAACAGCAGCCAGGATGCGCTAGATATCATGCTGTTGTTTGCCTCTGGTTTCCATGGAGACATGTCTCTGTTTGACGGCGAAGGGGGGTCCCTGGCTCATGCCTACTACCCAGGGCCCGGTATGGGCGGAGACACACACTTTGACGCAGACGAACCGTGGACACTTGACAACCATAATCCATCAGGTTAGAACCGTGGACACTTGACAACCATAATCCATCAGGTTAGATAGACACCCTTTGCCCGCATTGTCCCCTCAATCAGTCATTACATACAGACAAATTACTGCTACTATTTCCATGTCATTTGTTTCAAAATTAATGCCCTGTTAATTTTCTTTCTCCTCTTCCTGCCTTTCTCTCTACCTCTCTCCATTCCTCCCTCTTCTCCCCCCAGGTATTGACCTGTTCCTTGTTGCGGTGCATGAGCTGGGCCATGCTCTGGGTTTGGAGCACTCTGACAACCCCAATGCCATCATGGCTCCCTTCTACCAATATATGGACACAAAGACCTTCTCACTCCCAGAGGATGACAGGAATGGAATACAGAAGATATATGGTGAGGAGCCCTTTCTCAGGCCCCCACAGCACGCACACATACACACACACACACACACACACACACACACACACACACACAATAGACCCTCTTCAATTGAGATTCTCCCTCACTCTTTCCATGACTGAATAGAAGTCATTGTGCATTTGTGTGTCATAGAACTAGTGAATATTTGTATATGCACTGCAGACACACAGATGATAGTATTTAGTGATCCTTATCGCAGTTCACACTCTTCGGGATACTTTGGAATTTTGGCAATGAGGCCCTTCATCTACTCCCTCAGAGTCAGATGAACTTGTGGATACCCATTTTTATGTCTCTGTGCCCAGTAAGAAGGAAGTTAGAGGTAGTCGTTAGCAATTGCGCTAGTTAGCAACTTCCTTTAAACTGCACGCAGAGACACAAAAATGGCATCCACCAGTTCATCTGACTTTGGGGGAGTAGATGAAGGGCCTCATTGAGGTATCCCTTTTAAAGGTTGTAAGTCTTGTGTAAGTACTGTATGTCTGTTTTTCCTCTCTGTGTCACTGTGCAACTAGAAGGGCTTCCTTCCCACTAAGCTTCATGGGCTTCCTGCCACAGCACGGAGTGGAAAATTAGACTCTATCTGTGTGTGTGCTCGAGTGCATGCAAACAAGCAACAGAGAGAGAGGGGGTGGGGTGGGGGGAGACAAAGCCAGCAGGGATATGTGTTAGATTCATTCATTCAAACTTGTGGCATTTATGTCATCATCTTGGATTTTGCAGGACCTCCAGACGATGCTCCCACTCAGGACCCACCCACCACCACCAATGATGACACCGCTCCTCACCAAGACCCCACCACCACTGCTCTTCCAGATCTAGACCCCACCACCACCCCTTATAGTTCTCTTGAGACAGACCCACCCAGCCCCACCTATGACACTGATACCCCAGACCAACATGAACCAGAACCAGATCCCACCGACGCACCTCACCTCCCTCCAATACCTGACCCAGAACCCACCATTCCCTGGCCTGACCCTGTGCCGGTGACCCCCTATATCAGGAGAGATGAGCCTCGTCGCCCCATGCAGCCAGACCACACCGCCCCCGACATCTGTGACGGGGACTTTGATACGGTTACCATGCTGCGAGGGGAAATGTTTGTCTTCAAGGTGAGAAGCAGAGCTATTCTAAGAATACACTGTTTTGTTTAGTTTAAATTTATTCATACTTCATACTAATCTGCCAAAAGAGGATGAAGTTAGTAAATATGTTCTGATGGTGTCTTCTGTCCATGCCAGGGTCGCTGGTTCTGGAGAGTTAGAAGGAACCATGTTCTGGACAACTACCCAATGCCCATTTCTGTTTTCTGGGTTGGACTACCTGATGATATAGACTCTGGCTATGAACGGCATGATGGGAAATTTGTATTTTTCAAAGGTCTGTATTTTCCTTGAATCTCATATGAAGTTTATTTTTTGTAAAAGTTTTGAAATCTACTTGGGTTCATACACTCTAGAAATACAGTGACCACTGCATTCCTCGTGTTTAAAACTACCAATATATAATCCTTCTCCACTGCATTCCTCATGTTTAAAACTACCAAGATATCATCCTTCTCCACAGCATTCCTCATGTTTAAAACTACCAAGATATCATCCTTCACCACAGCATTCCTCATGTTTAAAACTACAATTGGGGGATTAGGCTCATGGGGCACAGCTAGCAGCAGTGGAAAGCAGTTGGCAGGCCTGCCAGCCCTGGCCTGGATGGATTACATCAGTGGCTGCTCCAGATTCTGATTTCTAAGGTTTCACTTTGAGTAGAGAACAAGACTAGGAGGGGATAGAGTAGAGCAGGGGTACGGGCTGCACCATTTCCTTATGTGTTCTGTACTTTCTGCGAGTTCTCACACTTAGGAGAACCAATAATTGCATCAGTAGTCTGTTTACAGTGGTTGAATGTTTTTAAGAGTGCTATATTTTTGGCTCTGTTATTGGAAACTTTGTTTGATGAATCTGAGATAGTAACAAATCTTGCAAATGAAGCCTGTGCTTAACTTCTCTTTCCTCTCTTCTCACATCTTCCTCTTCTTGATGGTCCTCTCCACCCTCTGTCCTCTACCCTCTCCTCTGTCCTCTACACTCTACCCTCTACTCTGTCCTCTACCCTCTGTCCTCTCCTCTACCCTGTCCTCTGTCCTCTCCTCTACCCTGTCCTCTACCCTCTCCTCTACCCTGTCCTCTGTCCTCTCCTCTCTCCTCTACCCTGTCCTCTACCCTCTCCTCTCTCCTCTACCCTCTCCTCTGTCCTCTCCTCTGTCCTCTACCGTCTCCTCTGTCCTCTCCTCTACCCTCTCCTCTACTCTGTCCTCTCCTCTCTCCTCTACCCTCCCCTCTGTCCTCTACCCTCTCCTCTCTCCTCTACCCTGTCCTCTACCCTCTCCTCTGTCCTCTACCATCTCCTCTGTCCTCTACCCTCTCCTCTCTCCTCTACCCTCTCCTCTCTCCTCTCCTCTTTCCTCTACCCTCTCATCTGTCTTCTACCCGCTCCTCTGTCCTCTACCCTCTCCTCTACTCTGTCCTCTCCTCTCTCCTCTACCCTCCCCTCTGTCCTCTACCCTCTCCTCTCTCCTCTACCCTGTCCTCTACCCTCTCCTCTGTCCTCTACCATCTCCTCTGTCCTCTACCCTCTCCTCTCTCCTCTACCCTCTCCTCTCTCCTCTCCTCTTTCCTCTACCCTCTCCTCTGTCCTCTACCCTCTCCTTTGTCCTCTCCATGTGTAGGAGACAGGTACTGGGTGTTCAGGGAGGCTGACGTGGTGCCTGGTTACCCCCAGCCCCTTGTAGAGTATGGTCAGGGCATCCCCTCAGACAGGATCGACACAGCCATCTGGTGGGAGCCCACCGGCTACACATACTTCTTCAGAGGAGACAGGTGAAAACATGCCCCCGAATGCCTTGCCTTTACCCTACCATACCTGATCTCAACTAATTGGCTGATGAAGGATGTACTATACCTGATCTCAACTAATTGGCTGATGAAGGATGTACTATACCTGATCTCAACTAATTGACTGATGAATGACGAACCATACCTGATCTCAACTAATTGACTGATGATGTACCATACCTGATCTCAACTAATTGACTGATGAATGATGTACCATACCTGATCTCAGCTAATTGACTGAGGAAGGATCTTTTTAGTAGTGTGGAATAATACATGTGAATGTTAAATGACATTCATTAAGTCAAGGGAAAGCAGTTTTAGCCCTGACTGTTGAGAGACCGAAATATATAATATATGTATATATATAAATATATGTGTTTAATCATCATGTGGTAGTAATCATCAGTCCATTGAACTGCTATGTGTTTAATCATCTGTCTTGTCACTGTCCTCTCCTGCAGATACTGGCGTTTTGATGAAGAGTCCCACACCGGTGACAGAGACTACCCTAAACCTGTCTCCAGGTGGGGCAAGATCCCATCCTCTCCTAAAGGAGCCTTCCTCAGTGACGATGGTGGTGAGTGAGTCACTATAAGGGAAACTGGCCCTAAAAATGGAGGGAGGCTATTTTGGTGGGAATGGAGGCTATAGATTCTGAGCTGAGAGGGGAAAGGGTTGGGAAGCATTAGATCTTTGGTTTGGAGAGGCGCCATGCTTCACCCAGAAATTGAATGCCTAGTAAAAGTAGTCTAATGTAGACGTCTCAGAATTTCTCCTTTCCCACCAAAGTCCCACCCCAGCTAATGCGTTTCAAAGTGGTTTCCTATAGTGAAACTTTTTTATATGATAAAAAATAATATAAATATAATATAAAAATAATATAAATAAAAAATATAAATATAGGACCAAACACACATCCCGACAAGAGAGACAACACTACCTAAAGAGAGACCTAAGACAACAACATAGCAAGGCAGCAACACATGACAACACAGCATGGTAGCAACATAACATGACAACAACATGGTAGCAACACAACATGGTAGCAGCACAAAATATGGTACAAACATTATTGGGCACAGACAACAGCACAATGGGCAAGAAGGTAGAGATGACAATACATCACGCAAAGCAGCCACAGCTGTCAGTAAGAGTGTCCATGATTGAGTCTTTGAATGAAGAGATTGAGATAAAACTGCCCCGTTTGGGTGTTTGTTGCAGCTCGTTCCAGTCGCTAGCTGCAGTGAACTGAAAGGACAAGCGACCCAGGGATGTGTGGGCTTTGGGGACCTTTAACAGTATGTGACTGGCAGAACGGGTGTTGTATGTGGAGGATGAGGGCTGCAGTAGATATCTCAGATAGGGGGGAGTGAGGCCTAAGAGGGTTTTATGAATAAGCATCAACAAGTGAGTCTTGCGACGGGTATACAGAGATGACCAGTTTACAGAGGAGTATAGAGTGCAGTGATGTGTCCTATAAGGAGCATTGGTGGCAAATTTGATGGCCGAATGGTAAAGAACATGTAGCCGATCGAGAACACCCTTACCTGCCGATCTATAAATTATGTCTCCGTAATCTAGCATGGGTAGGATGGTCATCTGAATCAGGGTTAGTTTGGCAGCTGGAGTGAAAGACGAAGTATTACGATAGAGGAAACCAAGTCTAGATTTTACTTTAGCCTGCAGCTTTGATATGTGCTGAGAGAAGGACAGTGTACCGTCTAGACATACTCCCAAGTACTTGTATGATGTGACTAACTCAATCTCTAAACCCTCAGAGGTAGTAATCACACCTGTTAGGGAGAGGGGCATTATTCTTACCAAACCACATGACCTTTTGTTTTGGAGGTGTTCAGAGCAAGGTTGAGGGTAGAGAAAGCTTGTTGGACACTAGGAAAGCTTGTAAAGGAGAATTTTAAAATCTCTAGTCCAAGTGAAGCTCCTTAGTACTGTAACTATGACCAGCACAGCTCGGCAATGACACTATCCTGTGAAGTGTGATTAACTTGTGTGATGAAGAATAAACAGTTGGATCAGAAGATGCATACCGTAAAGAGATTAACAATGGCTCAGACTTGAAAAAAATTAAATAAAAAAATAGCATGCCCACAGTAAATTCCCAGGGTGCACTTCAGCAGTTGCATCAACAATATTTTGTCTTCCCCTACCTACCCAGCTTACACCTACTTCTACAAGGGCACCAAGTACTGGAGGTTTGATAACCAGAAAATGAAGGATGACCCAGGCTACCCCAGATCCATCCTTAAAGACTTTATGGGCTGTGATGGTGCCCCGGACGTGGACCCAGACCCTGATACAAATGATACAGTTACAGGCCGCACGTGGCCCACAGTGGACCAACCAAAACCACAACCACCAGTTGGCTCAGACCCGGATGATGTGGACCGAGACACAGATAAGGATTACACCAACGATGTAGATTATGAACCTGATGCAGAGGACAAAGAGGTGGATGTTGTGGTGAGGATTGCTGAGAACGAGGCCAAGGTTATGACCCTGATCATGGTGACGGTGCCCCTGGTCCTGGTGCTGTGCATCTTGCTATTGATTTATGCTATTATTAACACCCTGCAGAAGAAAGAGGCGCCCAGACTTTTGGTCCATTGCAAACGATCCCTGCAAGAGTGGGTTTGATCTGCTCCAGAACTGGATTCACACACATACACACACACGCACACGCACACATACACACACACCATACATAGGCACATAGTTGGCCCACGTACACACACAAACATTAAATAAAAACACAAGCACATAATCTCCCTATCTTTCCTCCTTTACCAGTTTATAATCGACAATTTGCACTTTTAACACCCTGTGTTTAGATTTGTTTTGTTGTTAGCTTGTTGTGGTTGTAGTTTTGAATGTGTTTAAGCCAACGATTTCCACGAATGTCCTTATTAAACATAGTGGTGGTGCGTGTCTACAGCCAGCAAAGGAATGTCTAACAGTTGTGTGTGCTGAAAACACAAGACCACCACCTCCCACTGTCTTTCCTCAAGTCTACCCCCTTGACTACAACAGCCCAGACTTTATCCACAAAAGGGCCAATTTAGATAGGGACATTCAGACCCCCTTGGGCGTGATTAAATGCAGGGGTTCAAAAAGTGGTATATCTCATCGTGTACATGTTTAGGAAGGCTGAAAGCCTGCTAGAAAGGAGCTGGGTCTGGTTGACATTACCCAGATGTTGCTGATTTAGTCATTTTGGGTGCAGAGCCGGGGGAGGGGTTAGGAGGCCTGCCAGCATTTCCTTTGCCTGAGTTAGTTATTTTCTCTTAGGGGAGGCAGGGGGAGGGAGGCGGGACGAAGGGGAGGGGCGGAGCTCTATAGTCATTGTGCCTCCTGACCTAGATTAGCGAGCCCCACTCCTATTTTTCAATACTTTTTTTTCTGAGCGGTTTGGCTGGAGATGTCTTCCTATGGGACTCCCCCTCCCCTGCCGCCATGCTTCACTGTAGACATACTCCATCTGCAGTCTGAGAATCTGAGATCTGAGAATCTGCTCTGTCTACCTAGGAGAGGCTTTAGTTCTAATCTGTGATGATAGGTCACAAGGGTTTGTGAGGAGGACTGTTGGAGTATTAACGTTGAACATAACCATAAGTTATGTCCTACAACTCCTCACAAACCCTCCCAAAAATTTAAATGCCCCTCTGTACGCCCTCTTCCTTTCTTGCCAACTCTTTTAGTGCCAACTTTTCTCGTTTCAGGCCCAAAAAAATGTATACAACACCCAGAGTGCAATTCTTGTAGTGTGTATTGTGCAATTGACAGATGAAGACCATTAGTTATAGAGGTTTTTCCTCAGCAAAGCCACTTTGCACATGTAAACAATAATGGTCGTATATGCTTCAGGTTTGTGTTCCGTTTTGGATCACCCATGTTTTGTCATTTATGGTTTGTTTTTTATTGATTGGTTGTTTGAGAGGAAGGAATACTTAAAATGGGTGTTGTACGAAAATTGTTTTATTCCACTTTTTAAAATTTGCACAACATTTTTGTGTTGTGCTCTCTGTACATTAGCAGAGTTCAATGATGCATGCAGGACATGTGAAGCCTTTACACGATGTATGAAATGTATAAGGATTTCAAAATAAAACATGAATTATGGCAAAAAAGTCTGCATGCAATTTGGGGTGAGCATGCTATTATAAGTATTCACAAACTACTTTTTATTTTAGACTGTATTTAAACAGCAGTTGATGTCATGTCTGTATTTCTAAGCTTGACCAAAAGAGGGAGTATTTGTACCTAGTATTATCAATTGAGTATTGCATGGAACACTGACTGGACAGTATTATTTTGCTCTGAATTACTTCTCTATGCTACTGTGACATACTATAGATACCTCTGACCTCTGACGTCAAATTACTTTAAACACAGCCTTATTTTAAAATGTAATAGCCTTAAATGGTATAAAGTGTGCACCTGAGAGCACATCACTGACGACTTAATGCCACAGTGAATCAGGATTAGCTTCAATCTCACAAATCACCCAGCTCAGACATTCCCACCACCTTTCTCTTTCTGGATTCTACACACCACCCATCTTTCTTACTCTCTCGCTCTCTCTCTCTCTCTCTATCTCTCATCTCTGCTGTCCTCCCACCCTCTCTCTAAGCAGTTGTTTTCTGGCATGCTTATTTCCT
The DNA here is from genome assembly GCA_023634145.1 of Thymallus thymallus. Taxonomy (NCBI): domain Eukaryota; kingdom Metazoa; phylum Chordata; class Actinopteri; order Salmoniformes; family Salmonidae; genus Thymallus; species Thymallus thymallus. Next base: position 33,029,042 of record CM042414.1, read on the forward strand.
CTAATGGAACTGGCTAACACTTACTTGTCACTACTGTGTGTTGTCCAATCAGAATCGAGGACATTCTTCCATCCTGGTCACCCAGAGGTGTCATCACCTTCTTCCTCCTGGTTTATCCCTCCTTAAACTCTTCATGGGATCTCCTGCCTTTTAGCTGCTCAGTCCTATACAACTACACCTAGAAACAGAGCCATAGAGCAGTGTTTCTAATCTTCTCCACTTGTGGATACCCCCAAGTTTGCACATGCACACCTGATTTGACTAACCAATGGATTGATTAGTTGAGTAGTTGAACCATGTTTGCCTGTGTGGGGATAAAAAAATAAATGTGCAAACTTGGGGGGCCTCGAAGGCAGAGATTCTAGGGGCTTATTCACTGATGTCTGCAGATGTTACAAAACTCCTGAACAAGATGCAGCCATTAGAGATTGCTGTAAGGGCCAATGTGAGCCCCCATGTGATTGTTATGGGTTTAACCTGGCTGCCCTGTTCTGAGGCTGACGGTTCCCTCGTGATGCACCTGTGGCTTGTTACACGGTAATCTTCCTGAAAACAGTATTAAGCTATCAGGGAACCAATGGCCGTTAATTTGCCCAAGGCCAACCTAGTGTAATGCCATGTGCTGAGTGCATGTCCTGTTCCTAGAAGTCATCCAGACCCTGATTGTCCCTGACAGGTAATGCATCACAGGTAATGATCCCCTGGCGTGTGCTACAGGGATAACACTAGCTACTACAAGGACACCTTTTTTATAGCCCAAACTGTAACCACACTCTGTTGTTATGCACATTTCACAATAATGAGAATAGACAGTTATGCAAGCAGACAGACAATTATAAGGAGAGAGATGCACACATTCTGTACATAGTAGCTTCAGTGTTAACTACTGAGTACCACTCCAATTGGGACTCCACTGACAGTGACCCCGTATTCATGTTAAAAGCTCAAACTGCTTTATTAATACAACTCAAACAACTAAAAGTATTCAAAATGCTACAGTATAGAATCTTGTTAGTTTGGGCCTGGGGCTTTGGGGTACATATACGGCCTGAGGTTGTCATTGTTCTCATTGCTAATCTCAGCAGGATAGTGCCGTCCTTCAGGTCCATAATCCCGTTAGCCGAGTTTTATCCTAATCCAGCCAGAACATTGCTGTCCGTCCGGGCTCTGTGTCCCCCCTCAGGTATGCAGCTACACCACTGAACATACAGGTAAGATATATTAATAATACCTTTTCACCTAATCTCTGCACGTTGAGTAACTTGACTGGATTTACTAAGGGGTTTCCTTTAAAATGTTTTGGTGAGATGCCAGTGTTGTGGTGTGCTTCTATTGTAAACCGATTGTGACTCTTGTCTGTAAATATTTACAGGTATGTGAGAACATTTAAAAGTAGTTGTGGCGGTGTTGTGCAAATCGATAATCCTTGCAATAGTTGATCAAATGTGGGTTTAGAATAGTTCATTTTGATGATGTTTGCGCAGTTGTTGGTTACAGAGCAGGTGGTACAGACCACTGCTAGTGCTATCGTCTGCAGGGGCAAATCCTCTACCTTTGCATAGCACTTTAGGCTGCACTGGCAGAGTGTGTTTTGTGACTTTATAATATGGTCATTTACTGGCGCCTGCTTTGATGCAAAGAAATCAAAGTTAATCCTATGATCCTCAGATTAGGCCAAATATCAAGTGGCAAGGGATAATCTATCAGAGTTGAGAAAATCAGTCTGGGATTAAATGGCTAGCATGCACAGGTTCTCTACAGGTATACGACTGTGGCAGAGTACAGGTTTTGTTGGTGCGACAGAGTGGGTGCAACATGATCTCACTTAGCCTGTACATGTGATGGCATGTACAGCTGGAGAAGAAATGGTTGTTGAATTTGATTATATTCATCATAAAACAATGAAATAGTTGTTTTAGAGACACACAAAAGGCAGAAGAGCCACACCAGAATGTTTGTTTTCAGCATGTTCTCTCAGTTGATGAAATCCTTTTCCTGACTGTTGTTCCTGTCTTCTGTTCTGTGGTAACTCGCTTGTCCTCTAAAGCAGTTTATTAGTAGTGTGTGGTGAAGGTCATGCCCTGCAATGTGCTATTCTATTTCCTCCCTTTAAACATCAGGTTTTGCCAAACAATTTGGCTGCAGCTTCATAAGACCAAAACAACACAGCTACTTTAATCACAGGCTCAAGTACTGACAATTGTTATCTTCAAGCAGCATGTGGAGAGCGATTTTTGGCAATGCCAATAACAACAACACAACATCTGCCAGCAAGAGACAAAGTCAAAGCTCCCCACAAGATCCCACATGACATGGCATTGTAAAAACTATTTCACGTGCATGATAAAGAGTTAACCAATGACTGTTATAATCAGCATGGTCTCTGAAGTGACTAGATGAACCTTCAGGAGTTTTATGTTCCATTACAGCATATCTGACATTCTGACTGTCTCTGAGGTACCATAGAAACTAATCTTATTTTATATATATATATATATATATATATATATATATATATATATATATATATATATTCTGTGTGTGTATATATATATATTCTGTGTGTGTATATATATATATTCTGTGTGTGTATATATATATATATATATTCTGTGTGTGTGTGTGTGTGTGTGTGTATATATATGTATTATATGTGTATATGTATATATATTTATATATATATATATATATATATATATGTATGTATGTATGTATGTATGTGTGTATATATATATATATATATATATATATATATATATATATATATATATATATATATATATATATATATATATATATATATATATGTGAGTGTGTGTGTGTGTGTGTGTATATATATATATATGTATATATATGTATATATATGTATATATATATGTATGTGTGTATGTATATAATATATGTATATATGTATATATATATATATAATATATGTATATATATATAATATATGTGTGTATATATATGTGTATGTATGTATGTATGTATGTATGTATGTATGTATGTATGTATGTATGTATGTATGTATATACAGTGGGGAGAACAAGTATTTGATACACTGCCGATTTTGCAGGTTTTCCTACTTACAAAGCATGTAGAGGTCTGTAATTTTTATCATAGGTACATTTCAACTGTGAGAGACGGAATCTAAAACAAAAATCCAGAAAAACACATTGTATGATTTTTAAATAATTCATTTGCATTTTATTGCATGACATAAGTATTTGATCACCTACCAACCAGTAAGAATTCCGGCTTTCACAGACCTGTTAGTTTTTCTTTAAGAAGCCCTCCTGTTCTCCACTCATTACCTGTATTAACTGCACCTGTTTGAACTCGTTACCTGTATAAAAGACACCTGTCCACACACTCAATCAAACAGACTCCAACCTCTCCACAATGGCCAAGACCAGAGAGCTGTGTAAGGACATCAGAGATAAAATTGTAGACCTGCACAAGGCTGGGATGGGCTACAGGACAATAGGCAAGCAGCTTGGTGAGAAGGCAACAACTGTTGGCGCAATTATTAGAAAATGGAAGAAGTTCAAGATGACGGTCAATCTCCCGCGGTCTGGGGCACCATGCAAGATCTCACCTCGTGGGGCATCAATGATCATGAGGAAGGTGAGGGATCAGCCCAGAACTACACGGCAGGACCTGGTCAATGACCTGAAGAGAGCTGGGACCACAGTCTCAAAGAAAACCATTAGTAACACAGTACGCCGTCATGGATTAAAATCCTGCAGCGCACGCAAGGTCCCCCTGCTCAAGCCAGCGCATGTCCAGGCCCTTCTGAAGTTTGCCAGTGACCATCTGGATGATCCAGAGGAGGAATGGGAGAAGGTCATGTGGTCTGATGAGACAAAAATAGAGCTTTTTGGTCTAAACTCCACTCGCCGTGTTTGGAGGAAGAAGAAGGATGAGTACAACCCCAAGAACACCATCCCAACCGTGAAGCATGGAGGTGGAAACATCATTCTTTGGGGATGCTTTTCTGCAAAGGGGACAGGACGACTGCACCGTATTGAGGGGACGATGGATGGGGCCATGTATCGCGAGATCTTGGCCAACAACCTCCTTCCCTCAGTAAGAGCATTGAAGATGGGTCGTGGCTGGGTCTTCCAGCATGACAACGACCCAAAACACACAGCCAGGGCAACTAAGGAGTGGCTCCGTAAGAAGCATCTCAAGGTCCTGGAGTGGCCTAGCCAGTCTCCAGACCTGAACCCAATAGAAAATCTTTGGAGGGAGCTGAAAGTCCGTATTGCCCAGTGACAGCCCCGAAACCTGAAGGATCTGGAGAAGGTCTGTATGGAGGAGTGGGCCAAAATCCCTGCTGCAGTGTGTGCAAACCTGGTCAAGAACTACAGGAAACTGTCAGGCTCTGGCCATAGAGAAGCTTTGCTTCTCTATATTTCTATGGTCAGAGTCTGGCAGATCTATCATTTCTATTTCTGTCTGGTGTTGTGTGTGTGTGTGTGGGATCCCTAATTAGAGGCAGCTGCTATGCATTACCTCTAATTAGGGATCTTACTTATATGTCTGTGTTCCACTCCGTTGGCGTGGTTCATTGTGTTGTATATTGTCTCGTGTCGTGCTACGTGTGTCTTTATTATTATCATTTGTTATTTTGTATGGTTCGTCTGTTAATTAAATAAATATGTCAAACTATCGATACGCTGCGCCTTGGTCTCTCTACACACCCGAACGTGACAGAATGAACCACCACCCGACCAAGCAGCGAAAATCTGGAGAAACGGAGAGGAAGAAAGGAAGACAGCGGCGTAATCGTGGATACGGAGGTAAAGGAGGCCGTAGTCAACCCCAGGAAAATTTCGGGGGGGGCTATGGGGGTGGTCTGGTAATGAAGAGGACGCGCCAGTACCACTCTCCATCTGGGATACACTGTGCCCTAAATATAAATGGGGGGCACAAAGTGTAGAAGAGGAGGATTATTTGGAGAGCCATTTTGGAGATGTTCTGGAGGAAATGTGGGAGATAGCGGAGGAGGTTGAACGGGAAATGTCGGAGTGGAATAATCCGTGTCCAGTCGCCTACTCCACTCCCATGAAAGAGCAGTCCGCTTTACCGGTGCCCAGTCGGGGTCCGGCCGTCTGCTCTACTCCAGTGCCAGAGCAGTCCGCTCCACCGGTGCCCAGTCTGGGTCCGGCCGTCTGCTACACTCCAGTGCGCCTCTCCAGTCCGGTACGTAATGTGCCTGCTCCTCGCACTCGCCCTGAGGTGCGTGTCACCAGTCCGGTGCCATCAGTGCCGACTCCATGCACCAGGCCTCCAGTGCGCCTCTCCAGTACGGTACGTCATGTGCCTGCTCCTCGCACTAGCCCTGAGGTGCGTGTTATTAGTCCTGTGCCACATGTGCCGACTCCACGCACCAGGCTTCCAGTGCGCGTCTCCAGTCAGGTACGTCCTGTGCCTGTTCCCCGCACTAGCCCTGAGGTGCGTGTTATTAGTCCTGTGCCACATGAGCCGACTCCACGCACCAGGCTACCAGTGCGCGTCTCCAGTCAGGTACGTCCTGTGCCTGTTCCCCGCACTAGCCCTGAGGTGCGTGTTATTAGTCCTGTGCCACATGTGCCGACTCCACGCATCAGGCTTCCAGTGCGCGTCTCTAGTCCGGTACGTCCCGTGCCGACTCCCCGCACTCGACCTCCAGTGTGTGTGCCCAGCCAGGTTCCTCCAGTGCCGGCTCCACGCACCAGGCCTCCAGTGCGCTTCTCCAGTCCGGTACGTCCCGTGCCGACTCCCCGCACTCGACCTCCAGTGCGTGTGCCCAGCCAGGTTCCTCCAGTACCGGCTCCACGCACCAGGCCTCCAGTGCGCCTCTCCAGTCTGGTACGTCCCGTGCCGACTCCCCGCACTCGACCTCCAGTGCGTGTGCCCAGCCAGGTTCCTCCAGTACCGGCTCCACGCACCAAGCCTCCAGTGCGCCTCTCCAGTCTGGTACGTCCCGTGCCGACTCCCCGCACTCGACCTCCAGTGCGTGTGCCCAGCCAGGTACCTCCAGTGCCGGCTACACGCACCAGACCGTCGGTGCGCCTCATCAGCCCGGAGACTCCCGTGACGGTCGACAGCCCGGAGCCTCCCGTGACGGTCGACAGCCCGGAGCCTCTCGTGACGGTCGACAGCCCGGAGCCTCCCGTGACGGTCGACAGCCCGGAGCCTCCCGTGACGGTCGACAGCCCGGAGCCTCCCGTGACGGTCGACAGCCCGGAGCCTCCCGTGACGCTCGACAGCCCGGAGCCTCCCGTGACGCTCGACAGCCCGGAGCCTCCCGTGACGCTCGACAGCCCGGAGCCTCCCGTGACGCTCGACAGCCCGGAGCCTCCCGTGACGCTCGACAGCCCGGAGCCTCCCGTGACGCTCGACAGCCCGGAGCCTCCCGTGACGCTCGACAGCCCGGAGCCTCCCGTGACGCTCGACAGCCCGGAGTCTCCCGTGAAGCTCGACAGCCCGGAGCCTCCCGTGATAATTATATGGCCGGAGTCGCCTGCCACACCGGTGCTCAGTCCTGGCCCGGTTATTTGCCCCGCTCCATGGCCTGAACTTTTTTCCCCACCATTGTTATTTAAAGGACCGGTGGGTTGCCCCTTTATATGGCCGGAGTCGCCTGCCACACCGGTGCTCAGTCCTGGCCCGGTTATTTGCCCCGCTCCATGGCCTGAGATTTTTTCCCCACCATTGTTGTTACCAGGACCGGTGGGTTGCCCCTTTATATGGCCGGAGTCGCCTGCCACACCGGTGCCCAGTCCTGGCCCGGTTATTTGCCCCGCTCCATGGCCTGAGCCTTTTGCCCCACCATGGTCATTTCCAGGACCGGTGGGTTGCCCCTTTAAATGGCCTGAGTCGCCTACCACACCAGTGCCCAGTCCGGGCCAAGTAGAAATGAGGAGGAAGACATCCACTTCGCCTGGGCCGGAACCGCCACCGGCGATGGGTTATGTTTGATGTTTTTCCCTCCCTGACCCTTCCCTCATGTTTTTGTGTTTATTTTTCTTGCGGCCGGGAGTCCGCGCCTTTGGGGGGGGGTACTGTCAGGCTCTGGCCATAGAGAAGCTTTGCTTCTCTATATTTCTATGGTCAGAGTCTGGCAGATCTATCATTTCTATTTCTGTCTGGTGTTGTGTGTGTGTGTGGGATCCCTAATTAGAGGCAGCTGCTATGCATTACCTCTAATTAGGGATCTTACTTATATGTCTGTGTTCCACTCCGTTGGCGTGGTTCATTGTGTTGTATATTGTCTCGTGTCGTGCTACGTGTGTCTTTATTATTATCATTTGTTATTTTGTATGGTTCGTCTGTTAATTAAATAAATATGTCGAACTATCGATACGCTGCGCCTTGGTCTCTCTACACACCCGAACGTGACAGAAACGTATGATCTCTGTAATTGCAAACAAAGGTTTCTGTACCAAATATTAAGTTCTGCTTTTCTGATGTATCAAATACTTATGTCATGCAATAAAATGCAAATTAATTACTTAAAAATCATACAATGTGATTTTCTGGATTTTTGTTTTAGATTCCGTCACTCACAGTTGAAGAGTACCTATGATAAAAATTACAGACTTCTACATGCTTTGTAAGTGGGAAAACCTGCAAAATCGGCAGTGTATCAAATACTTGTTCTCCCCACTGTGTGTGTATATATATATATAAAAAATAAGATTTGTTTCTTATATATTATAGGATGCTCACCTCGGCAGATGTTACCCTAGTTACTGAGCTGTTGTCCTGGTATTTGCCTTTGTCTCAGGATGTTTAACTGGGTGGTGAAAGTGGTTCCTCAGCCCCCTGACGCCCCTGGCTCTCTGGGACAGGAGACAGTCAATCCCACACCTGCAGCACCAGTAAGAACACACTAATCACATCTGCTCACAGATCAACTCACCTGTATATCTGATCACCTCACATGATATTACCAAAAATATTTTAAATTGACAAAACATTTTTATCTTATGTCCTCTTCACATTACCTGATTTATCTCTCTCCATCTTTCTCTCCTAAAGCGAAAACTGTCTAAAGATGAAGTCAAAAGAGAAGGTCATGCTCCTGTTCTTCAAATAGTATATAATAGCTTTGTAACACAATGAAACAACTGTGAATAAGTGTTTTATAAATGCTTATTAGATTTGTTGACCCTGTTTTATGTACATGCATCTCAACAGTTAATGCAAAACCAGCCAAACATAAGGAAGATGTTATTTCAGAGGACAACAGGTATGTGTTTAATTTGACCTGTGAGCTGGCTGGTCTGCTTGCATACAGAAGTTTTGCCATGATGGTGATGAAGGTGGCAGTGGTGATGATGAGCTCTCCCTCTCTCTCTCTCTCTCTCTCGCTCTCTCTCTCTCGCTCTCTCTCTCTCTCTCTCTCTCTCTCTCTCTCTCTCTCTCTCTCTCTCTCTCTCTCTCTCTCTCTCTCTCTCTCTCTCTCTCTCTCTCTTTCTGTCTGTCTCTCTCTCTCTTTCTGTCTGTCTCTCTCTCTCTTTCTGTCTGTCTCTCTCTCTCTTTCTGTCTGTGTCTCTCTCTCTCAGTATTCAGAGTCAGAGTGGTGTGATGACCTGGCTCTCCAATGGCTTCACCAGTGCTCTGCCTCAACCAACAGGCACCCCTAACCTCAGCAGATCTAACTCTGTATCCAGGGTGAATGTTAGACAACCTTACCTACTGTACCAAACACTACCTGTATCAATCAACCAACCTGTAATTTAATCAGTGTATGTATTTTTAAAACTGTATAAAGGGTTAATATGTGACTCTAATTCTATCCCTCCACTTTCTGCTTCCATCCATCAGTCACTGCAGGACGACGAAAGGTACAAAGAGACAACTTTATTTTAGTGTTGGTTTTGTTGATTCTGTTGACGTTTTTTGGGTGTAGACTACCGTTCAAAAGTTTGGGGTCTCTTTTTGAAAGAAAAGCTATTTTTTGGTCCATTAAAATAACATAAAATTGATGATGAACAGAAATACAGTGTAGACATTGTTAATGTTGTAAATGACTATTGTAACTGGAAACGGCAGATTTTTAATGGAATATCTACATAGGCGTACAGAGGCCCATTATCAGCAACCATCACTCCTGTGTTCCAATGGCACGTTGTGTTAGCTAATCCAAGTTTATCATTTTAAAAGGCTAATTGATTAAAGAAGCAATAAAACTGGCCTTCTTTAGACCAGTTGAGTATCTGGAGCATCAGTATTTGTGGGTTCGATTACAGGATCAAAATGGCCAGAAACAAATAACTTTCTTCTGAAACTCGTCAGTCTATTCCTGTTCAGAGAAATGAAGGCTATTCCATGCGAGAAATTGCCAAGAAACTGAAGATCTCCTGCAACGCTGTGTACTACTCCCTACACTGTATTTCTGATCAATTTGATGTTATTTTAATGGACAAAAATGTGCTTTTCTTTCAAAAACAAGGACATTTCTAAGTAACCCCAAACTTTTGAACGGTAGTGTATATTACTTCAAAATATGTTGAAATGTGGAAATATATATGATATTTTTCAAAAAAGTTTGATAACTCTATCAATTGACTGAAGATTCCTACTTCCAACAGGAATGGGGTGATTAAGTGGATTTCAGAGGGACTGAGCAAAGTGGTGCCCCAGCCGGATGACAAGTACAGAGAGGATATTCGAGAGCAGGAGGAGGAGGTGACAGAGGTGAGTTGACACTATCATGACACCATGTCAGGGTTTCTGTGGAAGTAGGTTGTAGATGTATTTTCAGGAGAGCACATGGTGATTTAAAATACTTTATTTGTATATTAAACATATATTTTTAAAATCATGTTTGTCAGGTTGCCTCATAATAGCTTATAAATAATGTAATAACTTAAAAAACATAATTACAACATGCCTAGGAATGATGCTACATGAAACCCTTAGCTCCCCATGATAACACAATATTCTCACTTAAAATCACTTTTGTAAAACAATTATACTCCCTGCTTGATAAATAACCGGAGATAGTCTATAATGTTGTAACAGGCTTTTGAATAACTAGTTTAATCAAAGTCAGTGGTGTCACAGGGCTTTCAGAGAGCTGTGAATGGGACATGATAGCAACGTAATACCGTGAGAGAGGTTTATAAATGTAATAACTGGTTACAAAATCCATACCGACTTCCTCTCACCATCATCTCATAAGTATCTATTAGATTTGACTCTTTATTTTACAATAGGCCTATTATTCATATGTGACATTTTTTTTTTTCTAATACCGGTAATGAGTTTTTTTTTACTTTATGTTCCTCTGTCTACCTAAGACGCATGAAGAGTATATCGCAGAGCCATGTGTAAGTACAGCTAAGTAATGGGCTGTATCTGGGCCGGACACCCACCCACCCCCTGAGTAGTCTGAGTAGTCCTACAAGTAATAGTCTGCAATCAATCCACCATAGCATTTGTTCAAAAGCTTCACATGCCATGAAAAACACATATTTTAAGGATTAAAGGATAGAATAAAATGGTGAAGTTATGGACAAATGATTTCAATCTACTCCTTATCTTACAGACTTGTACAGTAGGATACATACATTTGCTAATGATTTGGACATGAAAACATTTTAACAGCATTATTTAGCACATTCTTGTAAGTTGCACACAACTCACATAATTCAGATCCTATGGTTTAAAAATACATAGGTACAGATATGGGTACAATTATATAAATAAATGCCTGATTACATTAAAACAGCATCCCTACCATACATAACTGGACTTCAGAGAATAATTGGACATTAGAGTAGCATTTTAAACTATTGTAATGTAACGACACACCATAAAATGATCAAAACAGTAATATGGTAAATATTCCATATAATCTTCATTTAAAAAAGTGAAAGTTTGTGACGCTGACTTCTTTTTCAGGTTTATAACATGAAAGATGTGCCAGGTATGTGTTTAGATTTGTCACACACCAATCCCATTTTTGTGTACTGGTATGTCACAAAAGTTGTAACTGCTTTGACTCATTATTGATTATCTATAACTATTTATTGATTGGGTCACTGAATGGTCTATTTTCTGTCTAGATGCAGAGCCCCTCCCACATATACCTGTGGTGGAGATATTTTCAGACGATGAGGAAGAGGATCGGGTACCACAGTTCCCCCTCAAGTGAGTCACACAGAGACCTCCCCCCACCCCTCCCACCTTGCCTTCCTTCTCAACCTCATTGAACAGACACATCTCCACACCCAAATTCACCTTTACTTGCTGACAAAGCTTGTCTTAATCCTAATCCTCTCCCACTCTCTCTCTCTCTCTCTCTCTCTCTCTCTCTCTACCCTCTTCTCCCCCCTCTCTCTCTACCCTCTTCTCCCCCCTCTCTCTCTCTCTACCCTCTTCTCCCCCCTCTCTCTTTCTCTACCCTCTTCCCCCCCCTCTCTTTCTCTACCCTCTCCCCCCCCCCTCTCTTTCTCTACCCTCTTCTCTCTCTCTCTCTCTCTCTCTCTCTTTCTCTACCCTCTTCCCCCCCCCTCTCTTTCTCTACCCTCTTCTCTCTCTCTCTCTCTCTCTCTCTCTCTCTCTCTCTCTCTCTCTCTCTCTCTCTCTCTCTCTCTCTCTCTCTCTCTACCCTCTTCTCCCCCCCTCTCTTTCTCTACCCTCTTCTCCCCCCCTCTTTCTCTCCCTCTCTAACCTATTCTCCCCCCCTCTCTCTACCCTCTTCCCCCTCTCTCTCTACCCTCTTCTCTCTCTACCCTCTTCTCTCTCTCTCTCTCTCTCTCTCTCTTTCTCTCTCTATCTCTCTCTCTCTTTCTTTCTTTACCCTCTTCTCCCCCCCTCTCTCTACCCTCTTCTCCCCTCTCTCTCTACCCTCTTCTCCCCTCTCTCTCTACCCTCTTCACCCCCTCTCTCTCCCTCTCTACCCCCCCCCTCTCTCTCTTTCTCTCTCTACCCTCTTCACCCCCTCTCTCTACCCTCTTCTCCCCCCTCTCTCTCTATCCCTCTCTATCCTCTTCTCCCCCCTCTCTCCCTCCCTCTACCCTCTTCTCCCCCCTTTCTCTCTCTCCCCTCTTCTCTACCCCCCTCTCTTTCTTCCTCTTTATCTATTCTCCCCCCATCTGTCTTGCATTGCAGAGTGGTTAACTGGATTAAGAATGCTATTCCTCAGCCAGTGATGCTCCCCGCAGGTTACGTAGAGGCCCACTGTAAGGCCCAACAGGCCCAAAGCAAGAGGTCATCTCTTGACAAAGGTACAACGTTTGAGGCCGGTTACCTGGACATACACTGATTGTACAAAACATTAAGAACATCTTCCTAATGTTGTGTTGCACACCCCTTTTCCCTCAGAACAGCCTCAATTTGTCGGGGGATGGACTCTACAAGGTGTCGAAAGCGTTCCACAGGGATGCTGGCCCATGTTGGCTCCAATGCCTCCCACAGTTGTGTTAAGTTGTCTGGATGTCCTTGGGTGGTGGACCATTCTTGATAAACACAGGAAACCCAGCGTTGCAGTTCATGACACACTCAAACCGGTGCGCCTGGCACCTACTACCATACCCCGTTCATTTAAAGGCACTTAAATATTTTGTATTGCCTAATCACCCTCTGAATGACACTCATTCACAATCCTCCCCTTCATCTACACTGATTGAAGTGGATTTAACAAGTGACATCAATAAGGGATCATAGCTCTGTCTATGTCATGGAACAAGCCTAATGTTTTGTACACTCAGTGTAGATTAAGCCTAGTCCTGACTAAGAAGCATACTCAATGGAGGATCTCAATTGAAATAACTTTCTAGTCCCGGACTAGGCTTAATCTGTGAAACCGGCCCTTATAGTCTAAATCTACTAGCTGTACATCTATGCTACTGTTGTACACCTGTCTTCTCCTTTCCTCTCAGTTTTGTCGCCACCTCCTGAGTCTCTCAAAGGTGACGAGGACTCACAAAACTCCAAGTAAGTTTCACCCGCTATGCTACTCCTTTTACAATGTAGGTTCAGCTGTCTGTACGTGTTTGTTTGTATGTTTTTGTGTTCCTTTTGGCCCGTTAGTAAGGTGTTTCTCTATGTGTCCCCACAGTGTCGTGGGCTGGTTTGTGACGGGCCTCGGCCTCAAGATGCCACAGCATGTCGCGAGATCAAGAGATGACCTTGAAGTTGTGCAGAATGGTAAGTGAAAGTTTTTTTTCTCTTATCTTCAAACCGATGTCTCAGTTCAAAATAAAATCAGATCTTGAATCGCACAATAGACTCACTACCGAGTTGATTCAATTAAAAAATATCACTTTGTGAATGACAGTAAGACCCATCAACAATTTTCACAAATTCTGGATAATTTAGAAGTTATGCCATGCAGTAAGTGTGAGCTTGGGACCTTTTATACCATTTTATTTTTTACTATTTCTTATATATTCCATAAAGTGTTTAGGAACAGAAGAGACTCTAACCCTCTCCTTCTGTTGGTCTGTTTTAGACAGACCCTAACTCAGTCCATCTTCTCCTTCTGTTTCAGGGGGGAGGGCTGAGAGCCCCTTAAACAAAAGGAGAAAGAAGATTGAGGAACAGTCAGAGAGAGTGAGAGTGACTGAGCACAGAGATATAGAGACAGGGGCAGACAGACAGATTTACCATCATAGATGATTGTGGACATTTATACAGCTCAACTGAGCAACCCGGCAGCTGTGAGACATTGCGTCAAAAATATGTTTAATTCCCCTTACTCTTTATGGAATTTAGATTTTTGTTTGGTTTTAATTGTATATAGTGTATATCAGTTCATTAAAATGAACTGTTTGTCAGTTATTCAACTCTTGTCGATATGTAGCATGAAATGTGTCTTGTCTTCATTGATGTAATCTTTGCAATAATTTGGATGCGTTAAGAGATTAAATATATTAGAAAATACATACAGACACAGAGAGCTATCAGGCAACATTGATACTCATAGTTTTTGTACATGAAAGATACCATATTAAACTACCATCCTGTAAAGATACCATATTAAACTACCATCCTGTAAAGATACCATATTAAACTACCATCCTGTATTGTATGCTTGTGGCATAATTGACCATCAAAATAAATAAGCCATGAGAAATTGTCTTATGACACTAAAAAAGCGCACACAAACTACATGTTTTGCCCTTGTGACCTATTCTCATCGCCTTGAATTATGTGGCCTAATGTTGTAATGTTATTTATTTTTATTGAATTTACTTGTGAAATCCACAAGAGGATTTGACAAACACAGTAAAATCAGTCAAGTTATTACGAATAAGGTGATCAATCATGATATAATACCTGAAAAGTATGACTGACAGTATAACATATTGTGAAATATTATCAAAATAATGAAGATGTCATATGCAATATTTTGTGTCATTGTCAGGAAGATGCAGGGAGTCAGTAAGCAGGTGCAGTTAGTGAGTTTAATAATAACGAACATGGAGAGATGCAGGACTAACAATAAAACAGGACTAATACCACCTGATGAGTGAGGCTACAGAGTTCTAGATAGTAATGAAGGTAGTGATGAAGTCCAGGTGTGCATAATGATGGGACGCAGGTGTGCATAATGATGGGACGCAGGTGTGCGTAATGATGGTTGCCAGGTGTGCATAATGATGGGTTGCCAGAACCGGTGTTTAGTAAACCGGCGACATCGTGCGCTGGAGCGGAAGTAGGTGTGACAGTCGTGTTAAGAGATTGATGATATGAAATTCATACAAAACAGTTCGCACACAGTATTCCTTTGAGCATATTGCTTTTAAATGAAAAATAAAATAAGTGGTTATCATATTTTAATTGTATATTTCAAATATTTTCCTTAACAAAAATGATTGTTCACATTGGCATGTTGACTCTGGGTGTCATGTCAGTTGTAAGAGTCCAGACAAAGACAGTGACCTACTGTGTGGCTGCTTGTCCCACAGCCTCTAAACAACCCAAAGCAGTGGACCTGGTTCTGGAGGAAGTAGTAGAAGCAGACTTGAAGGATCTGAATCAGAAGGTGCCATCCAAGGCTATGCAGTCAGAACCACCACAGCCTTTTAAGTCCGCACAGCCAACACAGACGACTCAGTCACAGCCGGCACAGCCAAAGCAACCAGTGAAACCAGAAGAGCCGGAACAGACTCTTCCAAATGTGCCAGAGTCTACAACACCATCCCTTGAGGATGCTGAGACTCAGACGGGCAGGTGGACACCCTTCATAGAGAGCATCAAGAGAGAGGCTGAGGGCGTAGTTATGGCTAACATGGAGGAACGGTAAGAAAGGAGTCAGTCAAGATCAAATACCAAAGTAATTTATGTAGAATATCACAGCAGCCTACACACAGTCACTAATTAATACATTCAGTTTGGTTATGGTGATCAAACAAAAGTTCCATATCTTCTCATAGGGTTAACCAGATTATTTTTTCTTCAGTCTGATGGAGTAATAAAGTTAGCTAAATAAGGTTAACTTGGGTGCTACACATGACATACTAGTAATATCCCAGCAACGTGCACTTCTTTGCAGGATGATGCAGGAGCGTGTGGATTTGGTGCGAATGGCGGAGGAGGTGGCCAGACACACAGCTGAGACGGCCATCAGGCAGATGCAAGATGCCCAATCAATCAAGCTTTCAGTTCACAGCCAGGAAGCCATTCTGGAGGAAGACGAGGACCCAGAGTAAGTTGTCACACAAGGCTCAACCTCTACAGAGTCCCCTGCCTACTCCAGAGCGAATGCATAGGCTAGCTCCAACCACCTGCTGCCCTAGACTTATATAGCAGTATAAATGTAACATTTATTTGGGTCATGGTTTGAGACAACTGGTGAAGTCCCTATATGCTTGTACACTTGTGTGAGGGGAGGTAGGACTGTGTTTGTCTTATCTGTGTCCCTGTCATGCCCTGAACAGGTTACACATGCTACAGGAGGAGGAGAGTGAGGTGGAGTACACTAAGAATAAGACAACAGAGTAAGATATACCTACTCATACACTCTTAGAAAAAAAAAAGGTGCTATCTAGAAACTTAAAGGGTTCTTTGGCTGTCCTCATAGGAGAACATTTTGAAGAACCCTTTTCACAGAGGGTTCTACATGGGACCCAAAAGGGTTCTACCTGGAACCAAAAGGGTTCTCATATGGGGACAGCCAAATAACCCTTTTGGAACCCTTTTTTCTAAGCGTGTTAAATAAAATGGTGTAAGAATAACGGAAACAAAGAGAGGGGAATATGCCAATAAAAGTTATACCTTTGTGAAATTCACTGGTTTCCTCAATGCTTCTCAGAGTAAGCACTGTCAATTGGTAACTTGTTACACCAATGTGAAGTATTTTCCTCTGCAGGACCTGGGAAAGTGCTTTGTGTCATATTATTTTGGCTCCTATACGATAATCCAGGGTTTACCAAACTCCATCCTGGGGCCCCTCATGGGTGCTCGTTTTGGTTTTTGCCCTAGCACTACACAGCTTCAAATAACCAATTAATTACCAAGCTTTGATGATTTGAATCAGCTGTGTTGTGCTAGGGCATGACACAGTTAGGGAAACCCTGCCATAATCCACTGCAAACTAGCCTATAGTCAAAAATGTGTGTAATCACATTCACATCAAGCATTTCTTGTCCAGTCTCGTTCCAAATCTCTCATGGAGGCTCGATACTGACTCGCGCCGCTTAGCGTCATTTTATCATCATAGAAACCACATCGCTTTCCTTGGCAACATGGTCGCCTCTCGACGGTTGCCTTAGAAACTGAACACACCTCCTATTTTTCCGCTTCGACGCGGGTAAAGGATGACGCAGATTTGGGCTTGAGCGAATCCATTGAGGGAGACGATTCTGTTTCTATTTCAAAACTTTTAAACCCAGCAGATCATTTGCAGACTTGACAACATATTCGGTCATGTCGCAAAGATGCGTTTTAGGAGGGAAACTATTACCTAATGCACTCAATCTCTTGAGTGTCGAAGTGAGTACTGTAATTAGCCTCTCAAGCCTGCCTTGTCCATATTATGCGATTTTTTTTTTGACCCAGCCTAGCCAGGCTTGTCAGATGTAACACGTATGTACCTGTTGTTAACCGTTTACTGGCAACCAACTTAATGTCTGAAAATATATTTTGTTTATTCCAAACTGTACACTTATTTCTTCTAGTGAATTATCTTGATTGGCTCCTGTACTGGTTGCTAGGTTGATTACATAATGCAGGGTATTAGTAGGCTAGCATTAGCAGGTGAGATGTTTTGTTGTTGCGCTACCTATGCAATATGGTGTCAGTTGGTTATAGGGGGAGGCATTATGATCATCAGGTAGAAACATTCTGTTGTGTTTATTGTTATGTCTTCATATCACTGTGTGCATATGTCTCTGATGTACCCCTAACTGCCCCTATACTGTAGGTGCCAGGTGTGTCCTGCTAAGGAGGAGCCAGTGGAGGTAGCAAAGAGTCCCCCTCAATCAGAGTGCAACTTTGCATCACCTGACGTTGAACCAGAGCCCCAGGAGGAGCTAGAGTCCCAGAGGACCTCTCCATCTCCTCCTCCCAGCCCAGAACCAGATCCAGTCAAGACAGCAGAGCCTAAACCTAAACCAAAGGCCCAAGACGCTAAAGTAGCACCTGAACCGGTGACCCAACAACCACAGAAAGCAAAGGGGGCAGAGGACAGAACCGAACCTGACACTGCTACCAAGGTAATGTCTCCTGAGGCCTGTGCATCTGTGGTACCTGTCAGTAAATGCTATTCCCTGCTGTTGTTCAGTCACTCATGGCTGTTCTGTTCCTCTTTGCTGCTTATTGTCTCTGCAGGAGGGGGAGACTGCAGAGGAGGGTGGCTGTGGTGGTAAGTATTTGTTCATTATAATACGGTTATGTTTATGTTTGTAAAGGAATATTGTAAGCACATTTGAATGCGTTTCTTGGTTTGAAAGTTGATGGACCTGACCAATCTTTTATCTGCGGAGAATGCATTGACCACCACTTGTGTGTGTGTGTGCATGCATGCATTCATGATCTCTCACAGTGTAGGGATGCATATTTTCCCGAAACTCTACCAAGTTTCAATATATTTCATATTTATCCAGAGCGTCCCGGGAAATACCGCAAAAATCAAAGTGCCCATTTAAAACCAAGATATGGTCACTATGCCAGGGTTTTCCCCAACTAAGAGGGGTGCTGTGCCACTTTGTCGGCTTGGCTGCGCCACTATGTAAAGATTTCAGAGCAAATTAAACTGATATTTAGTAATGATAGAGTAACTGTCTTTGGTCACCAATGACATTGTTGTGAATTGCGAAACAAGCCATTCGTAAATTCGGAGCATTGTTATGTTCCTCAATTAATTCAGCGCATTTCAGCAGTCGGCTATCTTGACACAGAGTGCACTCAGGACACACAGAGCGCAAACCGAGTATAGCGTTGTCAAACTCAAATCATGCAAACTATGTAACGGCAATCAAACAAAAGTCAAAATGACCAAAGTTGATCACCAGTGGCGATTTTAGCATGTAAATCTTGGTGGGGCAAATAAAAAATGTGTGGGATGCATGCCAGCAAAGCCACTACACAACACAACACAAAATAATACATTAATTGCACTATAACGGTGACAAACGGTGGCCACAAACTGTTAGGGGCTACATAAAGCTGTCCCAACAGCAGAGTCCCAACACCTTACCACTGCTACACCTGGCTATCAGCGGAGCCTTGTCTGGCAGCGAAACAGTTCATTCAGCCTCATTTACTGCCTTTTTAATAAAATTGCTTAAACAATGGGAGGGACGTAGTCAATATAACTATTTGTTGAGCACTTTTGAAATGTACAGCAACAGAATTCAGAACATGGGCCGTTGTTACAGTATTCTCCCCGTACACCAAGTCAGAACCGTACGATAAATAAAGGGGGCATATAAGCAGACAATGAAAGCTCTTACAATATTCAATGATTACATTTCTTTAAAACAGGTTATAGGCTACATGTGCACCACCAAGTCATAGCAATAGATGAAATTAAGAGGTGAAAATAGACCAAATTATTAGGGTGAGGCAGATGGGCTACTAACAGCTTACTACACAAAATACACTTAGTATTACTTTCTTAGCTACAGTATACATATCTCACTGGTATATTACAGTTGTCTTGAACTCACTGAAGTGCGATTTGGCAGTTCCGTTGTTTTGTGCACGGGACAAATCATGCTTCATTGAAAGCATGGCCAATGTTGAATGTTTATCATTTTAAACATGGAAAAGAGACCCTTAATCCTAGACATGGGACCACACAGCCACTCCACTGAATAGCAGGCTAGTGATTGCTTTGAAATGCTTGCAGTTAGCCACTGATTCCTTCCAAACCACTCATTGTTGAATTTGCCATTTCCAACTTGTTGTGTAATGTTAATGTCCAATGGCTGATGAGCACCGATACAATACGTTTTATCAATAATTTCTCTTCATTATTTCTCTTCGTATGACAATGATTAATAATGATTTGCCAGTAGATTGTCGACTTGATTCATGATGATGACTGCTAGCTAAGATTTTGAAAGTATGACGTTGACATGATCAATCCAATCAAAGCTACTGTAGATATAACGTGGGTTGACGTTGTTTTATCTGTGGCCAATGACCTTGAGCCTTCATGGATGGGCACTTTTAATATAACTCTATGGCAGCACCCAAGGGGCTTGAATGTTTTAGCTCTACCCTAAGACTTGGCGGTGACGTAGTGTCCCCATGAGTGACAGAACAGTGAGCCAATCACGGCGCAACTAGAGAACATTACCAACACCTACACTCCGTAATTCCGCTGGCTTCCCCACCACCACAGAAAGCACTGAGCTAGGCTGAAACACCTGCATTTTGGAGCTGTCTTACTCAAGAAAGCAAAAAAGAGGCCATGTTTGTATGCGGCTTATTAACTTATTATTATTTATTTTTTAACATTGTTTGCAAACTGATATGTGAAACGTATTAATGCCAAAATAACATGCAAAACAGTTAAGCCCATATATATATCTTTTTTTAAAATGTGGGTCTGAAAACAGATCACCAGCCCTGAATGATGGGTCGCCACTGTTGATCACACATTCTCTACCAAAGCTCTCATATGGGCAGCAATACGAGACTGCGCAGAGAAGAGGGGGAAATGTAAAAACATATAGACTCAATGGTTGCTAAAATGGGAAGAGGTGTGTCCATGATAGGGCATTGCTCTGTCTTCTTGACACCTCAGTCGACCATACAGGTCCTACAGGCCCTTGTTTGGTCACATCTGGACTACTGCCCAGCTGTGTGGTCATGTGTGGCAAAGAAGGGCATAGTTAAATTGCAGTTGTTCCAGAACAAAGCAGCACGTATCGCACATAGATGTACACAGAGGGGAAGTGTCAGTAACATGCATGTCAGTCTCTCCTGGCTCAAAGTTGAGGAGAGATTGACTGCTATATTGGTCTTTGTGCGAGGTGTTGATGGGTTAAAGGTACCGAACTGTCTGTTCAAGCAGTTGGCACACAGTTTGGACACATGCAGCCAGAGGTCTCGTCACAGTCCCCAGGTTCAGAACAGAGGCTGGGAAACGCACAGTATTAAATAGAGTCATGACTACATGGAACTCTGCCACCCCAGGTAACTCAAGCTAGCAATAAAACCAGTTAAAAAAAGATTAAACACGTAACTGTACAATGGGGACTGTTAAGAGACATAGCCATTTGATATATCTTGTATTGTAATTTGCACTGTACTATGTATTAGACCTAGATATTGTGTGTATGTACTGATATTTATATTTCTTTCGATGAAAAACCCACCATTAGTGTGTCTGTCAAAGAGCTATATTTTCAAATCAAATTGTATTGGTCACATACACATATTTAGCAGATGTTATTGCAGTTGTAGCGAAATGCTTGTTTTCCTAGCTCTAACAGTGCAGTAGTATCTAACAATACACACATCTAAAAGTAAAATAATGGAATTTTGAAATATATAAATATTAGGACGAGCAATGTCGGAGTGGCATTGTCTAAAATACAGTAGAATAGAATACAGTATATACATATGAGATGAGTAAAACAGTTTTTAAACATTATTAAAGTGACTAGTGTTCCATTATTCAAGTGGTCAGTGATTCCATGTCTATGTACACTGGGGGCCAAAAGTTTGGAATATTACTAATTCAAGGGTTTTTCTTTATTTGCACTATTTTTTACATTGTAGAATAAAAGTGAAGACATCAAAACTATGACATAACACATATGGAATCATGTATTAACCAAAAAAGTGTTAAACAAATCAGAATATTTTCTTCAAAGTAGCCACCCTTTGCCTTGATGACAGCTTTGCACACTCATGGTATTCTCTCAACCAGCTTCATGAGGACCGCCACAGGAATGGAAGACCCAGAAATACCTCTCCTGCAGAGGATAAGTTCATTAGAGTTAACAGCCTCAGATTGCAGTCCAAATAAATTCTTCACAGAGTTCAAGTAACAGACACATCTCAACATCAACTGTTCAGAGGAGACTGTGTGAATCAGGCCTTCGTGGTCAAATTGCTTACTAAAGGACACCAATAAGAAGAAGAGACTTGCTTGGGCCAAGAAACACAAGCAATTGACATTAGACCAGTGGAAATTTGTCCTTTGGTCTGGAGTCCAAATTTGAGATTTTTGGTTCCAACTTCAACCAAATGTAGATGGTTTGGGATAAGTCGGACTGCAGTGAAGGAAAAGCAGCCAACAAGTGCTCAGCATATGTGGGAACTCCTTCAAGACTGATGGAAAAGCATCCAGGTGAAGCTGGTTGAGAGCATGCCAAGAGTGTGCATAGCTGTCATCTCTTTGTCCACACACATCAGTGCTGGGTTTTGCGTCGAAAGAAAGATGCATATTCAGAAAATAACACCATACGTACTGTAAGATATGGTGGTGGATCTTTGATGTTATGGGTCTATTTTGCTTCCACTGGTCCTGGGGCCCTGGTTAAGGTCAACTGTATCATGAACTTTACCCAGTACCAGGACATTTTAGACAAAAATCTGGTTGCCTTTGCCAGGAGGCTGGAACTCTGCCGCTAGTGGATCTTCCAGCAAGACAATAACCCCAAGCACATTTAAAACTACAAAGAAATGGTATCTCAGTCTCCAGACTTTAACCCAATTGAAAACCTGTGGTTTGAATTGAAGAGGGCAGTCCATAAGCGCAGACGAAGGATATCAAGGATCTGGAAATATTCTGTATGGAGGAATGGTCTAAGATCCCTTCCAATGTGTTCTCCAATTCCATAAAACATTTAAAAAGGCTCAGTGCTGTTATCCTCGCAGGGTGAGATATTGAAAGGTTTTGAAAACGGGTGTCAAATCATTTTGACCCCTATCTTTTTGAAGAAAAAAATCTGAGAAATTGTATTAGTATAAAATAATATTATTTACCATACAATATAGCTCAGTTTTTGTATTGTTTATTTTATACAGTCTTTTTTGCTGATCTTTATCAAGGGTGGCAATAATTATGGACCTGACTGTTTATAAAAAGATATTGAGGAGGGGGTCGGAAGCCCCCTAGTGACCGCTTATGTCGGTTATTCCCAGGGCCGGCCTTAATTAGAATGAGTGTTGTCTAGTGCTGCCTGACTGACTGACGATATTGTGCTCTCCTCCCAGTCCCTGCCAGCTGCGATGCAGTAAAGAGCTGTCTCATGCGTGTTCCCCACGCGCCTGCGTGCCTCGACAGCTTCAACAACCTGCTGAAAGAGCACAACATCACCCCTCCTAAACTTCCCCCCATGCCCCAGCTCCCCACCAATCTCTCCCAGTTCACCTCCCAGGTCACCTCCCAGGTCACCTCCCAGGTCACCTCCCAGGTCACCCAGCTAGTGCCCTCTATCCCCCCAGAACTCGCCCAAGAGTTCTCCCAGTACACTCGGCCATTCACCCAAATGTCCCAGTGTATCTCCCAACTGCCACTACAGATCTCTCAACTGCCCCAAATGATTTCCCAACTGCCACAGCAGCTCCAAGTTCAGATACCTCAGCAGTTACCCGGTCTACCCACCAACCTACCCCAGCAGTTATCGAACTTACCCCAAACCCTGGCCAATATCCCCAGCCAGATATACAACTTACCTCAGCGAGCAGGACAATCCTACACCAATGTGCAGAACCGCCTGAACAGCCTTATCCCTCAGAATGCCTAAGCAGCAGCAGAATCGTGACCTGGAGTTGGACCGCCTGGTCCGCCAGGTCCCCCTCCAACACCGCCCCCCGACCTGCACCCCCTCCCCATCTTCCCCCAATAGTACCGTGGAGATGCCCAACGTGCCCTCCTATCCCCACCTGCCCCCCATCAGCCTGTCCAGGCAGCTGTCAGGGCTTTCCAACCCCGCCTTCCACATCGAGGACGACCCCACGTCCACTCGGCCCTCAGGTGATTCAGTGGCAGCCCACAGACGTCCTGCTCTGGCATGCCCTGTTCAGCGCTGTGCCGTGCTGTGCTTAGATCTGCTGGGCTGTGTTGTGTTGTAGTTTGTTGTTGACACTAGCACTGTGTTCATTGTTGTTGTTGTTTTGTATCCTGTGGTTCCAGGAAGCTCTTGCTTTAAATGGTCGACTCTGTCTGTTCTCTGTATGTATTGTTTTGTTTTTGTTCTTTTGTTCTAGATTAGTTTCAGCTGTCTGTTTTGTGATAGGCAAGCCTTCAAGTGGCACTTGAACAACAGAGGAAGAGTCAGAGTATATGACACTTGTAGTGTCCTGTTTGGCGTGTAGAGTACCACAGTACAAAAGCCTCATTACTAGCTGAGTTCCACTTCCCCATAACATCCATGGAGAATAGTTGAGTCAAGTTAGTGTGTTCCTGTTGCTTCCCCAGCGAGCTCCAGGCTCAGTGTGCACCCTGCTGTCAATGTGGAGGACGTGGATTCAGGCGGATGGGGGCACCATCGACACATTCCCCAAATCTTCACCCCCCAGGACCCCAACCTCAAGACCCTGACCGTACCAAGAGTGTCCAAAGCCAGCCGCCAGAGGTGAGCCCAGACTCCCAAATTAAATAGCTTCCACTCGGAATAAGGGTATATTTTATAAATGTAAAGCAGCTAAACACATAACTGCTGTCTAAGTAATGCATAATACTGTACTAGTTCTACTAACCCCCCCCCCCGCCTCTCTGATTCAGAGGGGTTGGGTTAAATGTGGAAGACACATTTCAGTTGAATGCGTTGTTCAATTGACTAGTATTCCCCTTTCTCCCTTACAATTGAAGTGATTTATTTTTCTCAATCTATAAATATATCTTCTAAATTTATGTTTTCTTTTTCTCTCATATTGCTTTGTCCAAAACAGCAAAGTTGCTGATAAAGAGTAAGAACGGAGCATGGATACACAATAGTAGATCTTAGACCAGTGTTCCTCAACTGGCGGCCCACGGGCTGAATTTGGAATGTAAAAACACCAGCAAATCAGCTCCAAGTGATTTTAATTTAAGAAATCTGTTCCCAAGTATTCCCACACATAATAGAGAGACACGTGATTGTATATAAATATAAGAAACGTTTGAAATTATTGTGTTTTAGTCAAACATTATATCTGTTTGGACTTCTTGTGGTCAATTTGCAGTCTATGTTCCGGCCCCCCGACCATCCGCTCAGGAAAAAACCCGCCCGTGGCTGAATCTAGTTGATGATCCCTGTCTTAGACTGTATTTCAAATGTGCAGTGCTCTCTGTTTTGTTTGTGGATATCCCCATTCACATGGTCTCTTTACCTCTCCTTCTAATGTCTGTTTCTCAATAGCATGTTCACCTGTGTTTGTAGTCCTTAGTTCGGCTGCTCTGCTTTGTGTTGTATTGCGTTGTGCCGTTCTGTCTTATGTTGTGTTTGTTCTGTTGTGTTTCTGTTGTCTGCTATGGCTGTCAGTCGTGTCAATAGTAATAGTCAATAAACAGATGAGTAATATCTTGCACTGCATCTTCAGTGTGTCATCTGGTTGTGTGTTCTGTGACTCATTATACGAATGCTCTTGGTGATTTGTTTATGATTATGTGATCTCCCTCTTCTACCTCATTCTGTTTCTCGGATTTGCTTCATCCTTATTATTACACTCACTCTCTCACACACACACACTCCTCTGTCCATGTTGATGGAACCATGGGCTGACCTAGTGAGAAGAAACGCAGGAATATCTGGACCAAGATGTAAGATATGTAATCATTGTCACGTCAAGGATCCATCCATCAGTCCATAAGTCACCATTTGTCCAGTCATCAAAAATTCACCCCGACTGCATCGCCACTCCTTCACCCCATCCTAACCTGTGTGGCTCTCTGTATAGTTTTTTGTATTTTTTATTGTGTACTGTATACTCAAAATGTATGCTCAAGATAGTTCAGGGCCTCATTCAGTGTACATGTGTGAGTTTCTTTGAACGTTACCCCAACATAATGTCATCATGTTCAACCATGTTCCACATACTGTATTTCCTATACTTCACTTCCTGTGTAGACTGTAATGCCCATGGCAAGGCCAAGACTGCAGGGAGCACTCTAATAACAGAGCAGGGTCCAAATGATAGCAGCCTCGATCTATCCTCTCTCTGACTCTGTATCAGTTCGGTGCATAGTTTCCTACTGTGCCTCAGTGTTGTTCCCGGCCTCCCCTCCACAGAAAGAACCTGCACTCTCAGAGTGAGGATGACGAAGAGGAGACTGAGATCGCAGTGAGGGCGTGGCCTAGCCAGTCCAGCATCCTCAGTGGAGACGATGGGTGAATACTGATACCTCCACATCACCACTGTTAGCTAGCTACATATGACTCCTGCACAAAATGTGTTGGCCAGTGGGTGTCGACAATGTGGTCAGAATGACCTTTCTCATAGCATCAGTGAATGTCTTGAGATAGTAAAAGAGTGTGGGAGACATTTTCCATTTTATTGGTACTTTTATTCACAACAACATATGGAGAGTGTGTGGGACTGTGTGTTAATATTTACTTCAAAAGAATAGTGATGTGTCGTGTCAGGGGAAGTGTGTATGTGTGTTTTGTGTTTGAAGGCTAAATGAGCGCCCTGCGTCGTCCGCTAGCCAGGCTAGCTACGTGGTGAACGAGCGCCTACAGGAGCTGGTCAAGATGTTTAAGGAGAGGACAGAGAGGGCCAAAGAGAAACTCATAGACCCAGATGACTCTGATGATGACAGTTCCACTGCCTGTGAGTAACACAGTTACACTCTGGTCATGTGCTCAATATACACAACACTTGAAACACATAGACAGATACAGTTACAAACACACATGGCTTACAAACAATGAGCCTGTTTGACAATACTCCCAAAGCAATTGGACATTTAAAAAAAGTCATTCAGGCCATGGCTAATAAAAGACAGCTGTTGACAAGCTGATACCATTTTTATGTCTCTGCTTGCTGTTTGAAGGCGGTTGAAGGTAGCAAATTTTTAGCTTAATGCAATTGCTGGAAGTTTTTTAATTTTTTTATTTCACCTTTATTTAACCAGGTAGGTCAGTTGAGAACAAGTTCTCATTTGCAACTGCGACCATGGCCAAGACAAAGCAAAGCAGTGCGACAAAAACAACAACACAGAGTTACACAGTAAACAAACATAGTCAAAAACACAATAGAAAATCTATATACAGAGTGCAAAATGTAGTGCAAAACGCAATAAGGTTAGGAGGTAGGACAATAAATAGACCATAGTGGTGATATAAATGACAGATTACAGAATTACAGAAGTCTCTAGGAACAACCAGCCAGCTCCTATCAAAAGCAGGGAAATAAACTTTCTAACTACTCCAAAGCTGGGTGGTTGGTCACTTATAGCCTTACAAAGCTATATCAATATTTTATAAATTTCGTTAAGACACAAGATTCTATCCACTTCCTCATTCTGTCCCGTTGTCGCATAGAGATGTATAGAGATCGCAACGTTTTATCTGTCTCGATGCTGCTGCCTGTGCTCTCATAGACGCCATAATGAGACAGATACAACGTTGCGATCTCTGGACAGAGTGAGGAAGGCGATCAAATATATAGCTTTGTAAGACTATAAATGATCAACCACCCAGCTTTGGTGTAGTTAGAAGGTGTAGTTCCTGGAGACTTCCAGCAATTACGCCAAGCTAACGATATGCTACTTTTAACTTAATTCAAGTATCCCTTTAACCTGACCTTTCACCTCTGACCTGCGACTCTTGCCTCTGTTCTCTCACCTGCAGCCCCTGCAAGAGGTCCAACACCTCCTGCGCCTCCAGAGGAGGAAGCAAAACCAGCCTCCCCTGAGAGGGAGGTGGAGGAGCAGCAACCCCAGTCTAGACTGTGCTGCAAGGTGACGCCTCCTCGCCGGATCAGAGCCCTGCTGCACTACCGCTTCCCCGCTAGCATCGACCCCTTCACCAGTGAGCTCCCCCTCCGCCGAGCATAGACTACCTCCTCCTCTTCTGCTCCTCCTCCTTTAACCCTCCTCTCTCATCCTCCTGCTCTCCTCCTCCCTGCTCCTATCCTTCTCCTTTTTTTTTTTTTACTCTATTTCCATCTCCTGTGTAGACTTCCTTTTGCTTTTATCAGAATGTTAGTTTGTCTCCACCAGGTGGATAATGGGTTGAGCTTTCAGTGACCTAAATTGTTGATCCTGTCATACCTGCTCTTTCTTTAGAAGTATGGGGATGAGGCATTAGAGGACTTCAGCCTTTGCTGGGGGTTGACACTGGTTCTCTCTCTAGATCTGCTCTATGTGCTGTGGCTATTTTTGGTCACATTGGCGTGGAACTGGAACGTGTGGCTGATCCCGATGCGCTGGGCCTTCCCCTACCAGACCCCTAGTAACATCTACTTGTGGCTGCTCACTGACTACCTGTGTGACCTCATCTACATCCTGGACATCCTGGTCTTCCAGCCCCGTCTGCAGTTTGTCCGCGCTGGAGACATAGTGGTGAGATATATATATATATACAGCGGGTGAAATAAGTATTGAACACGTCACCATTTTTCTCAGTAAATATATTTCCAAAGGTGCTATTGACATGAAAGTTTCACCAGATGTTGGTAACAACCCAAGTAATCCATACATAAAAAGAATCCAAAACAAATAAGTTCAGAAATTAAGTTATGTGTAATAATGTGAAATGACACAGGGAAAAAGTATTGAACACATGAAGAAAGGGAGGTTAAAAAAGGCATGGAAAGCCAAGACAACAGCTGAAAACTATCAGTAATTAAAAAGCAATCCAGCCCCCTGTCAGTGCAAATTAATATCAACTGGTTCAGTCCCAACTGATGGCCTACAAAAAGGTCTCATTGCCAAGGTGTCACACAAGACACATCTCATGATGGGTAAAAACAAAGAGCTGTCTCAAGACATTCGCAACCTAATTGTTGCAAAACATAATGATGGCATTGGTTATAGGCGCATTTCTAAGCTTCTGAATGTTCCAGTGAGCACAGTTGGTGCCATAATACGGAAGTGGAAAGACAATCATTTCACTATAAATTTGCCATGACCAGGTGCTCCTCGTAAATTTATCCAAATATGTATTTTTTTAAAAGACAACTTTCCAGGGGGTGTACTTACTTTTTCACATGATATATATATATATATATATATATATAACTACAGTTGTTAAATTGCACTATTTTGACATATACAGGTCAAAATACAGGTCAAAATCATTGATGTGTTTGTTTTTCTTTGTTTACATTGCAGTTTGACAAAAAGGACATGAGAAAGAATTACATGAAAACCTTCCGGTTCAAGGTAGATCTTCACCTGAAAATGTTGCAGTATTCACTACTGAATAGCTTTGAATAAGAGGTTGTTTTTAAGCCATGTAATGATGTCAGTTTATTTTCTGACCGTATCTGTGTTTCTCTGGGTTACAGATGGATGTCATCAGTCTTGTGCCACTGGAGTTGTTCTATTTCAAAACTGGAATCAACCCACTCCTCCGCTTCCCACGGCTACTAAAGGTAAGGCTCACCTGCCACATGTGTGGTCCACCTGGGTAGACTGTGACACATACAATCATGTTATTCACACTGCAATGAAAATATGTAATCTTTCTGAATTATCCAGATAATGTCTTTCTTCGAGTTCAACGCCCGTCTTGAGGCCATCCTGACCAAAGCCTATGTTTACAGGTGAGCACAATCAACCTGATGTTTTTATCTGTATCTCCATGCTCAGATCACAATGAATATGATTATATGGACGGGGGGCCTGATTCTAAATAAGCACACCTATTAGTCTGAGACACTTTTTGATTGCAGGCCCACGTCTTTCTGAAAGATGTATAACCCAGTCTCTTTCTCTTTCCTTCTGTCTGGTTTGATTAGAGTGATCCGGACCACCACCTACCTGCTGTACTGCCTCCACTGTAATGCCTGTCTGTTCTACTGGATCTCTGCGTATGAAGGTCTGGGCTCCACGAAGTGGGTCTATGATGGAAAGGGCAACAGGTGTGTGGATTCACCTTCGTTAACGTCATATCTTTACACTATCATCGTTTAATTGTCCCTGTAATCCTGTTTTTCAGTTACATCCGCTGCTACTACTTTGCTGTGAAGACTCTGATCACCATTGGTGGACTGCCGGAACCCACAACGCTCTTTGAAATCATCTTTCAGCTTGTCAACTACTTTGTAGGAGTGTTTGCCTTTTCCATCATGATTGGACAGGTTGGTTACCACATTACCAATAGATGTGTTTGAGAGAGTGCATTACGTAAAATATGATAGTGTGTTTATGGATTAAATATCTAGATGTTATGATATTTTCTCTTTAATAAGACTACTACTTGTTATCTAGCTCTGAATCCTTATTTGACAATTTGTGCCGTTATAAGCTGATTATACTGTTGTCAATGGCTGCTGTGATTGGTGTCGACTCCTGATTGGGCAATGACCGTCTCTTACAGATGAGAGATGTGGTTGGTGCAGCCACTTCAGGACAGACGTACTACAGAGCATGCATGGACAACACTGTCAAATACATGGCCTCCTACCGTATCCCCAAAGACGTGCAGAACCGGGTCAAAACCTGGTACAACTACACCTGGCAGTCCCAGGGCATGCTGGGTAGGGACATATTACTTTTCGTTGGATTGTGTTGCATTGCTTTGTATTGTGTTGTTGTGTTGACTCTGTTAGTGTCTCTATACAGATGAACAGGAGCTTCTGGTCCATCTCCCAGACAAGATGAGGCTGGACATCGCTGTGGATGTCAACTATGACATTGTCAGTAAAGTCTCTCTCTTCCAGGTGCGTAAGTCTTAGGGCCTCTTCAGGCTGTCTCAGACCACAGAAGATTTAAACAACTTTATCTCTCCACATTTCTCAATCAGAGCTTCTTCTCCCTTTCAGGGTTGCGATAGACAGATGATCTTTGACATGTTGAAGAGTCTGAGGTCTGTTGTTTACCTCCCAGGGGACTATGTCTGCAAAAAGGTAAAGGCTAAAGCTAGATGCAGTAGCTTTGCCACCTCTCTAGCGTGTTTGTGCTTGTGCATCTCTGTTTGAGTGCATTTACTGCTCAGTTTGTATGCACTCTGACTGCCCCTCTGTGTTTCAGGGCGAGGTGGGACGGGAGATGTACATCATCAAGGCAGGGGAGGTGCAGGTGGTGGGCGGGCCAGACGGGAAGACCGTGTTTGTCACGCTGAGGTCGGGGTCAGTGTTTGGGGAAATCAGGTGAGCATCCTGATGTCAAGTCCGACGTGTGCTCTTTATTTCGCCGAAGCAAGCACACACATTCTATCCAGGAAATGTACTTTTTCCTAATGAAATGTTTTCTCTTTGGGTTGAAAGCTTGCTTGCAGTGAGTGGAGGTAACAGGAGAACAGCGAACGTGGTAGCTCATGGCTTCACCAACTTGTTCATCCTGGACAAGAAGGACCTCAATGAGATTCTAGTGCATTACCCAGAGTCTCAGAAGCTGCTCCGCAAGAAGGCCAGGTGAGAGAGCAGAAAAAGTAACTAATACCTACTTTATTTATTTATTTATGAGAATCCACTGATATTATGGCTGCCTCGAAGTTCATACTTTTTAGAGTGTAATGTAGTACACTATAAGAATTAGTGATTGTTTGATGTTTCTGGCTACAGGAAGATGCTGACAAAAGACAAGAAGCCTCCGGAGCCTCCGAAGGAGCCGGCCCAGGTGATCCCTCCTCGGACAGAGACACCCAAGCTACTCAAAGCTGCTCTGGAGATGGCTCATCAGAAAACATGCCTCAAAGGGAACCTCGCCAAGATTAAGGAGAAAACCAACAAATCCAGCATTTCTCTACAGGTATGGTAAAAAAAAACACACACACACACATTGTCTATAGATAGATAGGTAGATGGGTAGATAGATAGGTAGGTAGGTTGGTACTTTATTGATCCCCGAGGGAAAATGTCTTTGTCAAGCAGCTACGAAAAAAACACAGGGCTAGTGCAAAATGCCAGAACGAAAATACACAAAAGAGAGATACACGAAACATGATACATAGTGGCAGTATAAAAAAGTATCAAAATACAAGAAGTCTGGAGTGCAAAAAAGACATTGCATAGTATGGGTGGATGGCTGAATATGTACACTATACATTGGTGGATGGTGCATGGTTAACTATACTATACAGGTCGATGGCAGAGAAATACTAATAGCTAAAAGTGAATATGATATAAGTGAGGGTAATAATAGTTTACTTAATATACAGACTGGTTAAATGAACAGGTAAGTGAATATTTTGCATGGTTAAATTAACTGTACAGGTAAATGACAGGAAGAGATACTTAAATAGCTAAATGTGTGTATGATATAATTTAGGGTAATAATAGTAATTCCCTTAAAATACAGTCCTTAGTGCGCAGGTTTTAATTACAGATAAATGCACGTATTGCACATTCGATATACTAAAAGCAATGAAAAAAGATACAACTGACAGGATACTTATATGCAGTCCTGAGTGAATGACTACGTAAGTTAAGTCCAAGAATTAAGAATTAATACACACACAATGCACCCAGTCACCCACACACACACATACATACACACTTGTATGCTCTGAATGAGCTAACCTCTCTGTTTCCCCACAGGCCTCAATGTCCTCCTCCCTGACTCCCCTGTCCTCAGTCTCTCCAGTCTCCAGTCTGGACCCAGAGCGTATGGCTGGCACCATGTCCCCAACCTCAGACAGCTCCATGTCGCTCCGCCCCGCCTCCCATCATCACAGAGATGAGACGCTGTCCAAGGAGCAGGAGGAAGAAGTGGCAGGAGAGAGTGGGAAGAGGAAAGAAAAGAGAAAGCCATGAGGTCATGTGAAGAAAGGGATGCAGTCATTTATCCCTCAGTACTCTGTTGCAGAGAGGGAGACCAGAGAGAAGAGCCAAGGGTCCTAAAGATCATCCAATTATGTCTCAGGAGTCAGAGTCACAGTTCCTGTTTTCCGTTATAACTATAGACTCATTTTTTTTTACCTCACTGACTGTCTTATCCCTTTGATACTTATGTAGAGGGCCTAGGCTACCTAATTCCACAGGGATGATGAAACGGGTGCTAAATTGATGTCTTTGGCATTGCACTATATGTTTGTGTTTACAATCCCAGGGGTAAATGTACCAATCAGCAATAATTGACACAGACATCATCTTGGGGGTGGGGGGGGGGGGGGGGGGGGGGTTCTCTCCAGGTCTTCTGTTCTGTCTGCTTTCGGAAAACAAGTTCCTTCTCCTAAACCCTAGTTTTGTAAATTTTCTTCCTTTTTTTATTAATTCAGCTAGGGGAGAAATGTGATTGGGAAATACTATAAAGATGTTGGAATGTGAGGAAAGATTTTGCTGATGTTTATAAGAAATATTTACGTTTTGTGAAGATGACCAGTTGTTTAGAGTTTTCTTCAATGGAATATGTTATCTTTGCCTTATTTTTCATGGCCCTTGAGGTAGTGTTTAGTGTTTTTGGCGTGAATGGGTCAAATACGTATATTTTTTTCAACTGAAATGTTGAAAAGTGTACACTCCTAGAGTTCAAATGTTTTAATAAATGTCAGATTGTAAATCTAAATATTGTTTTGTATGTGCACAGGTAGCAGTGCAACTAATCACTTAATCAAGACTGGTATACTGTCAGTTCACCATGCCAGACATTCAAAGATTTACTTTTAAGCAGTGCAGCTAATCATTTAATCAAGACTGGTATACTGTCAGTTCACCATGCCAGACAATCAAACATTTACTTTAGAGCAAACAGCTATAGCAAACAAAGTCATTTGGAATTAAGCTGAACAAATTATGACAATAGTTATAACAGCTTTTGACATGACAGGTATGTTTAAAATGACCGTTTATCATTTTTTTACTAACTTGACAGATCACAAGAAGACTAATGTCCACAATCTATACATGTATATTACATGTTTTAAGTTTAATATTATTTCTATCATACTGTTAATGAAACGCTGTTTTAATAAGTTATTGGCTTGTATATACATTGTAATTGGAAAACTAAATGGTGTGTACTTTACATTAGTTTTTACAGGGAAGTACTTAGACCCTTGTGTATTAGTTATTCAGAAATCAAATCAAGGTTTTACATAATTATATAGATCCTATATTCCCCCTTGGAATACATACACTACCTTTCAAAAGTTTGGGGTCACTTAGAACACTTAGTGTTCCAATGGCACGTTGTGTTAGCTAATCCAAGTTTATTTATTTTAAAAGGCTAGTTGATCATTAGAAAACCCTTTTTGCAATTATATTAGCACAGCTGAAAACTGTTGTGCTGATTAAGGAAGCAATAAAACACCAGTCTCAACATCAACAGTGAAGAGGCGACTCCGGGATGCTGGCCTTCTAGGCAGAGTTGTAAAGAAAAAGCCATATCTTCCTCTGTCCAGTGTCTGTTCTTTTGCCCATCTTAATCTTTTATTTTTATTGGCCAGTCTGAGATATGGCTTTATCTTTGCAACTCTGCCTAGAAGGCCAGCATCCCGTAGTCACCTCTTCACTGTTGACGTAGAGACTGGTGTTTTGCGGGTACTATTTAATGAAGCTGACAGTTGAGGACTTGTGAGGCGTCTGCTTCTCAAACTAGACACTAATGTACTTGTCCTCTTGCTTAGTTGTGCACCAGGGCCTCCCACTCCTCTTTCTATTCTAGTTAGAGCCAGTTTGCGCTGTTCTGTGAAGGGAGTAGTACAAAGCGTTGTACGAGATCTTCAGTTTCTTGCAATTTCTCGCATGGAATAGCCTTCATTTCTCAGAACAAGAATAGACTGACGAGTTTCAGAAGAAAGTTATTTGTTTCTAGCCATTTTGAGCCTCACAAATGCTGATGCTCCAGATACTCAACTAGTCTAAAGAAGGCCAGTTTTATTGCTTCAGTGGAACAGTTTTCAGCTGTGCTAACATAATTGCACAGCCTTTTAAAATTATAAACTTGGATTAGCTAACACAACGTGCCGTTGGAACACAGGAGTGATGGTTGCTGATAATGGGCCTCTGTACGCCTATGTAGATATTCCATTAAAAACCAGCCGTTTCCAGCTACAATAGTAATTTACAACATTAACAATGTCTACACTGTGTTTCTGATCAATTTGATGTTATTTTAATGGACAAAAAATGTGATTTTCTATCAAAAACAAGGACATTTTTAAGTGACCCCAAACTTTTGAACGGTAGTGTAGGGTCAAAAAACCAGCTACCGAAACTGCCAGATAATCTGTAGATTGAATGTGAATATTGTTTTCATGTTAGTTGACTACGTTCTTTATGTGTGTGTAATGGTATGCATTTTTTGGTTACCACCAACTGAATTTTGCTCTGCCTGTGCATTTTACCAGTAGGCCTATTGTCTCATGCATCTTCTGTAGTACCCCCTGTGGATAGGCCAAATCCCCCCAGGTCTTAGTACTGCTCATTGGGAACCACTGGTATAGGTGACAAAAGCTGGCATGCAACACAGGCTGAGAAAAGTAGCATTTGTGATACACCACGCAGCAAATCTGAATGCGTTGATATCACCATTATACATGTTTGATGTTTTTGTGGATTCTTTAAAAAATAAATAATTATGTTTTCACCTTGTCATCTTTGTGTGGTTGAGTGATATTACTGGTGATATGAAGCTTGATAAATGGATATCGGTTCACAGCGGAAAATGGACACACCACATTAACAACTCACAAACAAATCAGTTTTAATTTATACATCCGTTTAGCTTGATTTCTACAATTACCAGCTTTAGTAAAACTGCACAGTGGTGTGAGTCTGAAAATGTAGTAAGGCAGCTAGCTAACCTCTTCCAGAAAGCCCCTCGGTGTCTAGGGCTCCACTTCACATTCTTAGAGGAGCAGTACTAATGAAGAGAATGTAATGTAGATAGGCCGTGACTGACCTCATACTCCAGTACAGTAGCTAGGTGGCAGTGTATGCACCTTAAAAGTTGGATACCAACCAACCCAATCCCGAAGAAGAAGAGGAGGACGAAGAAGAAGCTCCTCGGTTTTAGTGTTACGTCAGAGGGTTTGTTTTGATCTGCAGTCAGCTGAGGGACCATCTGTGGTGCTGACAAAGTAAGCAGGGTGATGATCGTGATGACATCTTCGTGCTCTAAATTAAATAACTTGTTAAAGTGAGAACATTTAAATGAATCAAAGGAGCTCAACTTGGCGAACCAGGTCTGATTGGTACGTGACTGAATGAAACTAGCAAGATTGAAGATGGCTAGCTAATGTAATGATTAACTTAACTAGCCAGAGAGGAAGATAGCTAGCTGGATAGCTACCGTTAACGTTAGTTAGCTGACATCACTTGATGTTGTAGCTAGCTCTTCAGTTAAAATCGGAATTGCAAATGCTTGACAGATATTGACATGATCAACATAACGAAGGACTACACTCCATCTTGTAATCCAAGGATATGACTGTGGATGAGAGAAATAACCATGGAAACGCCTGAGTTACCTCTTGAGGTAAGACTAGCAATAGGCTAGTAGCCTGCTTCATAAAATGACAGTTAGTGTCACTCACTGATGATGTGGTTGTCAATGCTTTGGGTGTCTTGACTAGCACGGCTGTCAACAACTTGATATGTTACTACCAGCACAATATATTTTAACTAGCTACAGTTGAAGTCGGAAGTTTACATACACCTACATACATTTAAACTCAGTTTTTCACAGTTCCTGACATTTAATCTTAGTAAAAATTCCCTGTCTTAGGTCAGTTAGGATCACCACTTTATTTTAAGAATGTGAAATGTCCGAATAATAGTAGAAAGAATGATTTATTTAAGCTTTTATTTCTTTCATCACATTCCCAGTGGGTCAGAAGTTTACATACACTCAATTAGTATTTGGTAGCATTTAAATTGTTTAACTTGGGTCAAATGTTTCTGGTAGACTTCCACAAGCTTCCCACAATAAGTTGGTGGATTTTGGCCCATTCCTCCTGACAGAACTGGTGTAACTGAGTCAGGTTTGCAGGCCTCCTTGCTCGCACACGCTTTTTCAGTTCTGCCCACACATTTTCTATAGGATTGAGGTCAGGGCTTTGTGATCGCCACTCCGATACCTAGACTTTGTTGTCCTTAAGCCATTTTGCCACAACTTTGAAGTATGCTTGGGGTCATTGTCCATTTGGAAGACCCATTTGCGACCAAGCTTTAACTTCCTGACTGATGTCTTGAGATGTTGCTTCAATATATCTACATAATTTTCCTATTTTGTGAAGTGCACCAGTCCCTCCTGCAGCAAAGCACCCCCACAACATGATGCTGCCACCCCTGTGCTTCACAGTTGGGATGGTGTTCTTCGGCTTGCAAGCCTCCCCCTTTTTCCTCCAAACAATGGTCTTTATGGCCAAACAGTTCTATTTTTGTTACATCAGACTAGAGGACATTTCTCCAAAAAGTACAATCTTTGTCCCCATGTGCAGTTGCAAACCGTAGTCTGGCTTTTTTATGGCGGTTTTGGAGCAGTGGCTTCTTCCTTGCTGAGCAGCTTTTCAGGTTATGTCGATATAGGACTCGTTTTACTGTGGATATAGATACTTTTGTACCCGTTTCCTCCAGCATCTTCACAAGGTCCTTTGCTGTAGTTCTGGGATTGATTTGCACTTTTCGCACCAAAGTACGTTCATCTCTTGGAGAAAGAATGCGTCTCCTTCCTGAGCGGTATGATGGCTGCGTGGTCCCATGGTGTTTATACTTGCGTACTATTGTTTGTACAGATTAACGTGGTACCTTCAGGCATTTGGAAATTGCTCCCAAGGATGAACCAGAATTGTGTAAGTCTACAATTTTTCTCTGAGGTCTAGGCTGTTTTCTTTTGATTTTCCCATGGTGTCGAGCAAAGAGCCACTGAGTTTGAAGGTAGGCCTTGAAATACATCCACAGGTACACCTCCAATTGACTCAAATGATGTCAATTAGCCTATCAGAAGATTCTAAAGCCATGAAATCATTTTCTGGAATTTTCCAAGCTGTTTAAAGGCACAGTCAACTTAGTGTATGTAAACTTCTGACCCACTGGAATTGTGATATAGTGAATTATAAGTGAAATAATCTGTCTGTAAACAATTGTTGGAAGAATTACTTGTGTCATGCACAAAGTAGATGTCCTAACCGACTTGCCAAAACTATAGTTTGTTAACATGAAATCTGTGGAGTGGTTGAAAAAAATTGTAAAAGACCTGGTGATCCAATCAACTTCCTGTCTAGATCATCACCTACATCCTAAGTTTCCTCAACGCATCAGACAGGAAGGAAGCCTCTCTGGTCTGCTGGAGCTGGTATGATGCGAGCCAAGACCTCCAATTTCAGGTACTACTCTATTCCACAATTTCCCCTTAATCTCACTAATTTCATCAATCTCACTAACAGCCTAATCCTAACTCTGACTCCATTTTCCAGAGGAATCTCACCTTCAAGTTCCCAGCCTCCATCTCCTCCCTGGATCTGATCCGGGGCCTGAGTAGGCGTTCTCGCTGCAGCCTGGTCATAAGTCACCTGGATGGCTCCAGTATGTCCCGGGCTGTGCTGCAGGAGATAGGGCTCCATCTGGGCCCTCGGCTGGAGAGCTTGGCCCTGCCAGGGAGCAGTGTGACCGAGTCTTCCCTCCTGGCCCTGCTGCCCCACCTGACCGCCCTTCGCAGGCTTGACCTCCGTGGCCTGGACAGCCTCTTCATGTCTGGAGCCTTCCTGTCTAGAGAAGAGCACCGCCAGCAGGTCAGACCCTGTAGGCTGGAGATGAAGATTAATAAGATTTTTCTAATAAATAATAATTGTATTTTTAGATGAGTTTATCCTTTTTCTAGGTGCGGGTAGCTTTAGCAGGTCTTGAGGAGCTGGATCTCTCTGACCTGCGCTATCTATCAGACCTCACCTTCAACCGGCTCACAGGCTGCACTCTAAGACTTCGCCGTCTCTCCCTGGCCGGCTGCCACATCGCCTTTGAGTTTGACCCGTACCGTGGCTGCCCCGTGGGACCTGACTCCTCTGCACTGCTCTCCCTACGGAACCTCCGCAGGCTGCTGCAGGAGCAGGCCTCCACCGTGCGGGGGCTGGACCTGAGCAGAACCAGCATCACCCCAGAGTCGCTGCGCTCCGTGGCCCAGGTAAAGGGCCTGTCTCTAGAGGAGCTGGGTCTGCGGGGCTGCAAGGAGCTGACTGACTACTCTGTGGAGGTGCTCTGCAAGCACCAGCCTGGCCTCCGGATCCTGGACCTCAGCGCCTGCACAGAGCTCACCAGCCGGGCTGTACTGGCTGTGGCCCTGGGCCTGAAGGGCCTCCAGCTCCTCTCTCTGTCCCGTGACTGGAGGGTGACGGATAAAGGACTGGCTGACCTGATGATGCTGCCGGAGCTGAGGACCCTGGACCTGTCTGAGTGCCTGCATGTCAGTGGGTCCGAGATAGTGAAAGGGCTCTCTGTCCTGGAGCCCAGGGCACGGCTGGAGACACTCAGCTTCAAGAGCTGCACCTATATCAGGGTCAGTGTGCTGTTCTCTCCCTCACATTACTATGACTTTACCAGAGTTGTTTTACCTGTCTCTTTCAGGATTTCTTTTATAGAATTAAATGTTTATCAGGACGTCATTCCTCATCTTCCTTTGTTTCTCATCTCTCTCCCAGGACCTGGCTGTGTTCTCTCTGGCTCGGCTGCTGGGCTC
This sequence comes from Thymallus thymallus, assembly GCA_023634145.1. NCBI lineage: Eukaryota > Metazoa > Chordata > Actinopteri > Salmoniformes > Salmonidae > Thymallus > Thymallus thymallus. The sequence continues at coordinate 33,068,157 of CM042414.1, forward strand.
CAGTTTGCGGGAGCTGGACCTCACCTCCTGCGTCTACCTCACAGACCTGAGTGTGCGTGCTATCGCCACCTACCTGCCAGGGCTGGTGGTGCTGCGACTGGGCTGGTGCAAGGAGATCACAGACTGGGGGCTGCTGGGCATGGTGGAACTCACCAAGGAGTGTGAGCCCGGCAAGGAAATGGTGAGAGAGGGCTGGGTGGGGAAAAGTGTAGAAGTCTTGGGAATAGGATATAAGCAGACTAGTGCTTATATCCATGTTACCACCACAGTAGCTTACTACGACCATGCACCCCTGACCTTTATCTGACCTTCAACCTCTCACCCTGACTCCTTGTAGGAGGACAAGGGGCCCAGCTTCACCCGTACTTTTGGTAATATGGGTTTCTTCCGGCCTCCCAGCATGCCCTTCCAGGAGAAGCCCCGGCTGGTGACGGATGAGGACCTGGGGGTGTTCAAGGAACAGGAGGGGGCCTCACTGCTGGCCCTCAGGAGCCTCCAGGAGCTCGACCTGTCTGCCTGCTCCAAACTCACTGACAGCAGCATCACACAGGTTGGTCTACCATGAGAATATACAGGCTATGGTTAGAGCAAGGAGTTTTTCCTGACCGGGCAGGATTACCTCTTGGCCCTAGTTATAGGTTGTTACCAGGGCCCAGAGTTTTTCCTGGTCAGGTTAAGAAACACTCCATTAAAGGGACATATAAAAACAACATTTATATTCATAATCTCCAGCACCACCCCAACATCAATGCCGCACTTCTATGTTTTGTAGTAAGAAAGATAGAGGAAGATAAGTGTTTCCAATGACATCATTGGTGTGCGTTGTGTGATTTTTAACCAATTGTAAGTAGGCATTGTCTACTAATTGGTTGATGATGTCATTGGAAATACTTAACTTCCTCTATCTTTTTTTACTACAAAACATAGAAACATGGTGCTAGATATGATGAATATGAGGTTGAAAAATGTAGCAATTTCCCTGTAAGTGGTTGATGTCCTGGTTCCATTGAAGTGGGAACCTTAGTTAACAGGGCAATTGTTTTGTGAGCAGGTGCTACGTTATTCAGACCTCCAGCGCCTCTCTCTCTCCATGCTGCCTGAGATCAGCGATGACAGCCTGGCGTCGGTGGCCTACCACTGCCGTAGCCTCACCAGCCTGGCACTCAGCCACTGCCCCCAGATCAGTGACCAGGGTATCGCCCGCGCCGCTCCCTACCTCGCCAGGCTGCAGCACCTCTACCTGTCCTGCTGTGACGCAGTTACAGATAGGTGAGACGCGCGCGCACACACACACAGAACCCCAAAGAGAGACTATCTGTGTATCAGTGTTTGACAGCAGTGAACTCCTGCTCCCACAGGTCTCTCTACATGCTCGTCCAACACTGTAAGCGACTGCGGACGCTGGACATCTCCATGTGTAAAGACATCTCCATAACAACGGTGGACCTACTCCAATCACAGCTGCCCTTCCTAGAGAATGTCCACTGCCGCTTTGTGGGCGGAGCTGACCTGACCCTCACTCTCTGATAGGGTTCTGACTAGATGGAATACAGCTACGACTAGAAGTGACTTTTTCGTAGCAGGTAAGGAGAACTTATGCACCAGGTTAGAAGAATGAGGTTAAGGTTAGGAAAAGTGTTAGGGTTAGCTAAAATGTTCTCCTAACCTGCTACGAAAATTAACTTCTGGTCGTAGCTGTTCTACATTTAGTCACAACCGTCTGATAGGTTGATTGTCCCCAACAACAAAGAATTCTCCAGAAACGTTCTGCTTGAATCACAATTCAGTACCTGCTCTTATTATCCATAGTTTATTTGTAATAGATTCAGTAATTTATATTAGTTTTAACCCCTGTAAACCCTAATATGGGGGTGTATGTACAGTATTACTCCGTAAGGACCCATAGGGACAATTCTTAGACTCAAATTAAGTCTTTGAAGATTATTCTCATTGGAGAATCTGCATTGTAAAGGTGTTTTGGGCTAGGATTCAATCCGATCGCGCCATTTCCAGGTAATTTGGGATTGAGCTGACATGCAGCATTTACTGTGAATGCGGGAGCATTGCCTTGAAAAGGTGCTTAGCAGACAACGCGATCGCATTGCATCCTGCGTTAGTCTGCTCCAGCCTCTCCAACCTAATGTGTGTGTGTGTGTATGTATGTATGTATGTATGTATGTATGTGTATATATGCAGTCATGTGAAAAAGTAAGTACACCCCCTGGAAAGTTCTTTTTTTTTTTTTACATATTTGGACAGATGGATATGTAATCTTCACTTCAACACTATTGACAGATAAAGGTTACCCAATTTAACAAATCACACACAATTGTTTTGGGGAAAATGTTATGCAATTAAAATAAACAAAAATGCCTTTTCCTTATGGGGAAAAAAGTTAGTACACCCCTACCTTACCATCAAATAAAAAGGCTAAAATTAGAATTAGGTGTACCAAAACAAGTGCAAATTATTAGAAAACATTAGAGAGAAACTTAAGGAGGGTCCAGCCTTCCATAAAGATAAACCACACCCATATGGTTAAGACCAAACCAGACCAATTTTCTTATCTTTATGGAAGACTAGACCTTTCTCTTTCATCATTTGCACTCGTTTTGGTACACCTAATTCTAATTTTAGCCATTTTATGTGATAGTAAAGGAAGGAAAAGGCATTTTTGTTTATTTTAATTGCATAACATTTTAATAAAAATAAAAAAAATCATCCCATATGGACTAATAAAGTATATCCTATGTTGTCTTCTCTAGGACCAAGATTAATCTGAGTCTGAGAACCAGGCCCTTAAAGTCCTCCTTTAGTGTAAGCCAGGGATGGGCAACTGTCGGCATGCGGTCCCCCCCCCAAAAAAAAGAACCGTTGAGTTCCCAGCTTACTGTTGAGCACAGGAGGTTGGTTAGTGGCACATTAATTGGGGAGGATGACCTTGTGGTAATGGTATGGTCAGTGGGATGGGATGCCATTCCATTTGCACCGTTACATCCATTATTATGAGCCGTCCTCCCCTCAGCAGCCTCCACTGCTGTTGAGTTATAATTATAATAATAATAATAATAATAATAATAGGTACACAGACCCACGAGCCACTGTGGACCCTCATGATGAGTTCAGTTTTTTTATGGCCCCCACCCCCATAAAAGTTGCCCATCCCTGGTGTAAACCGGGTGATATAAGGACACTGTTAATCTCAAGGTTTTAGTTTGATTAGAATTAATCTGGTTTATGGAGCCGAGGGACCGAATCAATAGATACTGGTCAAGAAGATGTGCTCGGATTTAAAAAGCACCTTGTAGTTGATCCCAGAACCAGATCTTGCATGTTCAGTCTTAAATGGCCACACTGTAGAGGAATCATCACATTTTTTGTTTAGCTGGCTTATTAAGTAATTTTGTATTCAACTTAATTTAACACTGCCACTGAAGGAAGCAAAACTGTTCATGTTTCTTTGAAAAGTTAACATTTCTATATGTATCAAATTTAAGATTGAATTGTTTCAATAAACGGATGCTTATCTCTTGCTTATCTGTTGCTTGGAGTCCATGAGTTGATTTGTTTCTTCTAGGATTCCACCAGACCATTAATCAAGCTAGACAAGGACAATCTGTATAAATCATATTTATTTATTAATGTCAACCCTGATCTTAGTAAAGCATAAGTTAGGGGTTACCATGGAGATTGGGTGTTTAACATGAACAGACATGCAATATCACACCAAACTCCAGGTAAACCCAGATTACTGGCTAAGGAAAAATCAACATTTGAATTTATGATTGTTAGCTGGCTCCAAAACCCCATTATTATTAGTATTATTATTATTCATTGGCCGATGAGATTTTGAATATGAAAAGTTTAAGGTCCATCATACTGACAGGACTTGTATACTGTTGTACAGTATATTACAGTAAAATTTGATTAGGTCAGATTTATCTGTCAGGATCATTCATAGTCATGAAAATAAAGCCCAGGTACCCTACAATATCATCAATATTGAACTAATATCTATTTGTTATGGACTGAAATTCATAATGTACCTAAAAGAGCCTTTGTCCTCGGCTCTGGAGCAAAAAACTTTTAATAGCAGCGATACATACTGTGTATATATATATATATATATATATATATATATATATATATGGTGCTTGTAGCAAAATAATTTGTCAGTGATACATAACACTTATCCATACCTTAGCTACGCTATATGTATAATGTACCATAAAAATAATATGGCAGGTGGTTGTACCGTTGATCAAGTTCTTTGCTCAATAAAACCCCATTGCCTAACCATTTGAACAATAGCCACCAAACCTAATGGCAACCTTAAATAAAACGTACAAAAGATCAATCAATCATGACTATCATCAAAACCTGCTCATGGGAGGCTCTCTGAGGTATTCTATTTAAAGTGCTCCTCGTGAGCCAATGAAACTCATTAAAATACTATATGCACACACTTAATATATTTTAAATAGGGATTTGAATAGGCTTGGAGCCTGATTATCTAATTTGTTTTTCCAATTCATTAAAGTACCACTTTAGAACCGGGAGTAGGGATTCTGTTTGAGTAGGTCAAGTTAAGTACAATGTCAGAAATCCAAGGGATTCTGTCTCAGTGTCATACAGTATAGACACAAATATATGTATATATGTATATGGCTCTGTTCTGTCTCAGTTCTTGAGTACCTTCAGAAGAGCTGTCATGTATCCTGCCTCGCAAAGCTTTCAGTTTCTGGAAATCACACCCAAGAAAACTTAAAAAAAAAAAACATAGATATGACAAAACTCTCCACATAAAGCCCTGGCCCCAGGCCTACTGCTCAGCCTGGCTGAAGTCGTAGCAGAAGTTGAAGTTGCTGGGGGGTTTGGGCACCGGCGGGGCGCTGTCTGGGATGGGCACGTTCTCCAGATCCAGGAGGCGGAGCTTGACCTCCATGGAGAGCAGGATCTCCAGCTCGCTCCTCATGCACTCACTGCTCATGTCCCGTCCCAGGAGCACGCTCAGTCCGTCCGTCCAAAGGCAGAACTGAGAGAGAGACAGAGATCATCTTTGTTATTCGACCATAATGTTTACTTTGGTAATGTGCTTTAACCTTCCACACCAAGCTGAATTTAAATTAAGAGGGACGTGAGAGATGGAGACTTGAGAGAGGCACAGAGAGAGAGAGTGAGCGAGAGAGAAAGCTGTAGGATTTAACTCTGGGAAAAGAGAGAGACAGAATGATCTATGTGAACGAGTACAGACACTAGCTCCTGAGACATGACATCACTACTCACGTCTGTTCTGGATGAGGCGATAAAGTTGAGGCTGTACTCCTCCACGTCATACGTGATGCTGAATGCCAGGTCCAACACTTCCTGCAGAAGGACACAGCACAATGTTGTTTATGGAGGGCCAAGTACATAGTGTGAAAGAGGAAGTTAGGGGTAGGGCCGAGGGAGTGTTCAGGGGCTGTTGTCGGTAGGGAAAGTGATGGTGGTGCACTAACCTTGGTCTGTTTTCCCTTGAGCTCCTTCATGTGAGGGCAGTCTTTCCCTGTCAGCAGTGCTTTGATATCTGCCACAGGAACTGCGAGAGAAAAAGAGGAAGAGCAGGTTTACCGGCACACCTCAGCTTTGGACACAGAGCCAATGACAGAGCGTGATGTCATTTCAGTGTCGAGGCCATAGAATTACAACACTCATTTAATAGAATCTCTATGGTCAAGGTAGTGTCAAGGCTACAGTGGAAGAGTATATTGCTGTTAGTAATAACTCACTCTTCTCCTGGAGACTCTCGATGGTGGGTGTTTCTGTGTTCTCCACATCGCCAAAGTGCAGGACTTTGTGATTGGGCGACAGGCGACAGTGCCACAACTTATCTGAAATGACCAATTATAACAAAGCATGATGTAAGAAAGCCCAGCTATCTCTTCATCTACCATCCTTCATTAGTCTCCCCATTTCCCCCTTTACTTATATCTCTGTAGTTCTAACATGCATGCTCTTCTGTCTCACCCTGTCTGCGTCGGCTGCTGATCTTGCGGAAGAGGGTTCCCTGACACAGGCGGTTCAGTCTCTGCTGGCGAATCAGCTCCAACAACTCTGGCTTCAAACGCTCCTTCAGCTCTCTACAGGGGATAGGGGTGGAGACATAGAATCAAACCCACTGCAAGTACCATAACACACTCAACATTATTAAATTCAATTAGCTTTATTTGACGTATTAAAGTCAGTAACTTGCATTGCAAAACCAAGGACATATGAATAGATATGGACCAGATGGGATGCGGACAAGTAGGTAGGATCAGTGCTGCTTGGTTGACTGGGAATGTGTAATTGGGCGTGTAGAATGGGCTGTGGACCTGTTTGGTGACAAACAGGGCGGACGCAGAGGATAGCAACAGCACTGATTCTGATTCCATAGTGGTGAAAAAGTACAGTATATACACATACAAACTAAAAGGGGCTGATCCCCTTTGGAGGAAGTACAGGTTTACGAGGGTTTGTGTGTGTGTCAGAGAGCAAGAAAAATATTCTGCTGAACAATATAAGGACATACAATACAGGCGGGGCGAGGGTCTCTTCTTGGTGCAACCGCTCCGTCTGGCGTAGTTTGAGGATCTCACTGTAGTTCAGGGCATTCACCTTGTTCTTAAACAGCTCCAGAGACGTGGGCTTACTGGACAGAGTCCTGGTGATCTGCTCACGCACAACCTGCATTACCTACAGATGGACAGTCAGTCAACATTGATTATTTAAAGTGAAAACATACCAGCTATGTTATGGCTGTAGACATAGTTTCTCTGGTGGGTCAAAAGCTGTTATGTGGGTCACAATGCGAAAAAGTTTGGGACCCACTGATCTATATTAAAGTATTCAGTATAACTTAGTGTATGTACTGTATGTTTTCATATATTTCAGTAGCTAGCTATTGTGTGAATGTGGGTTTGAGTTGAAAGCAGACTGTTCCCGCTCTTTGCACTGCTGGTCACAGTGACGCTTACACACTCAGACAAGGCTTGACCAAGAGCTCTCTGAGGCGAAGGCCACATGACAAAGCACAGGAGAGAGGAAATGCGGGAGGGTGTGTGCGTGTGAGAGAAGAAAATCACTTTCTCTCTACCAACTGCGGCCACAGTTTCAAAATCCAATCACAGGAATCCAAACCCAACACAATTAGATCACCCCCCCCTCACTTTCCTCCCCTCGGTCTCTCTCCCTCTCAGTGTATCCATACTCTGAATGTCTCTCAATGACACTGTCAGCCGTCGCCATGGGAATGTCATTTTTTGTGCATCATGGTAACCCCATACCCCCTCCAAAATATAGCAGCACCAGTATGGAGCACTTTTATGAGATGATACAGTATGTACAGATTTGTTGAGCACACAATATCCATGACCCTTGAAGCAGGCTCTGAATTACAGAGTATACATGGAGAGCCCAGTATCTATGGAGCAAGAAGTATGGAGCAAACAATGTTTAACAATGGAGCACTCATCCTCTATGGAGTAAATGGTATCTGTTGTCCATGCAGCACTCACGAGGCACATAGTTCTATTTACCAGCAGCAAGTATATTTGGACCAATTCATCCCAATGCCTCTGTGCTGATGTTAAATCTTAAATAATCAAGCTTCAAAAGAAATGAGAGGTAATAGAATGCAAAACGTAACAAAATACAGGCAACTGCCAAAATAAATGAAACAATTGAGCAAACGAGGGATACAAAGTATATTGAAAGCAGGTGCTTCCACACAGATGTGGTTCCTGAGTTAATTAAGCAATTAAAACATCCCGTCATGCTTAGGGTTTTGTATAAAAATGGCCAGTTGTCCATTATTTTGGATACCATGACTAGAAGGGATCTCAGTGACTATGAAAGAGGGGTCTCAAAGGAGCATAGGGGGATTAAAGGGTGTGTGTGTGTAAGAGTAACGGAGACCGTCCTAGCGGTGGAGGTTTCAGTGAGGAGGCAGACAAATTAACCCAGTGCAGTGCCCAGGGGTGGGCTTTTATTAGTGGAGAAGAGGCACCAAAAGTATTGTACACTATATACACCTACAGTGGGGAGAACAAGTATTTGATACACTGCCGATTTTGCAGGTTTTCCCACTTACAAATTCAGAAAATGTATTTGCATTTTATTGCATGACATAAGTATTTGATACATCAGAAAAGCAGAACTTAATATTTGGTACAGAAACCTTTGTTTGCAATTACAGAGATCATACGTTTCCTGTAGTTCTTGACCAGGTTTGCACACACTGCAGCAGGGATTTTGGCCCACTCCTCCATACAGACCTTCTCCAGATCCTTCAGGTTTCGGGGCTGTCGCTGGGCAATACGGACTTTCAGCTCCCTCCAAAGATTTTCTATTGGGTTCAGGTCTGGAGACTGGCTAGGCCACTCCAGGACCTTGAGATGCTTCTTACGGAGCCACTCCTTAGTTGCCCTGGCTGTGTGTTTCGGGTCGTTGTCATGCTGGAAGACCCAGCCACGACCCATCTTCAATGCTCTTACTGAGGGAAGGAGGTTGTTGGCCAAGATCTCGCGATACATGGCCCCATCCATCCTCCCCTCAATACGGTGCAGTCATCATGTCCCCTTTGCAGAAAAGCATCCCCAAAGAATGATGTTTCCACCTCCATGCTTCACGGTTGGGATGGTGTTCTTGGGGTTGTACTCATCCTTCTTCTTCCTCCAAACACGGCGAGTGGAGTTTAGACCAAAAAGCTCTATTTTTGTCTCATCAGACCACATGACCTTCTCCCATTCCTCCTCTGGATCATATAGATGGTCATTGGCAAACTTCAGACGGGATTTTAATCCATGACGGCGTAGTGTGTTACTAATGGTTTTCTTTGAGACTGTGGTCCCAGCTCTCTTCAGGTCATTGACCAGGTCCTGCCGAGTAGTTCTGGGCTGATCCCTCACCTTCCTCATGATCATTGATGCCCCACGAGGTGAGATCTTGCATGGTGCCCCAGACCGAGGGAGATTGACCGTCATCTTGAACTTCTTCCATTTTCTAATAATTGCGCCAACAGTTGTTGCCTTCTCACCAAGCTGCTT